>JAAONU010000007.1:36599270-37226697 GCA_012932295.1 Cyclina sinensis | reverse complement strand
GATTGTGTCAGATGAATTGCTATGGTATGTAAAAAAGACACAAAATTATAAAATAACTATTTTTCAAATTAAAATGAAATTGTAAGATACACAATTGAGCCAAGATGTAACACTTAACACTAGGCATGTTATTGTTGATGTGACAAAACCAAGCCTATGTGTTTTTTTTAACATTCCTCAAATACATAAAAAATGAAGAGAATTTCATACAAATTAATCAAACATAATATGCAGTCCCTACTGGTAAGGGTTTTTTTAACAAAAAGTAACTGGTTTAGTAGGGTCATACATATATAACTGAAAATGGGGAAAAAAAACTTTTTAGAAAAAAAAATCACAAATTAGACAAGCCTACTCTCAACAACAGGTTGAGTCTGATTTAAGTAAAGAGGTTAGTTGAATAACTACAATACTGCTTTATGTCCATTTACCTTCTTCACTTTGGTACTTCACATACAACACATCATCATCCTCTTCATCACTGATAATTTCCTGCAAGTCAAACCCTCCAGATCTTCTCTTATTATCAAAGTAGAATTCAACTATGTCCCTAGATGAAAAACCCTTGACACCTTTTACTTTCACTGTCAATGCAGGCTCATTTTCCACATCTTCAGGTTTACTGTTGGTTTCATCTCCACCTCTCTTAACACCTTCTCTATCAACTCTTAGCTTTTTGCTTTCAGGAGAATGTAGCTTTACACTTATTGCTTTTTTGTTTATTTTATGGTCACCTTTCTCTGCAACTCTTCTAGCAACTGAAAAAGTGACAAATTATAATATTACTGCTGATACACTATATCAAACACACATACTGAAGATTTTCAAAGTTTTCCCTATATTAGACTACGTAAAATCAATTGACCCCAAGGGCAGTGCCAAATTTAACCCCAGGGGTATAATTTGAACAAACTTGATAGAGGTCCACTAGACAATGCTACATACCAAATCTTTAGGCTCAAGGCCTTGTGGTTTCAGACAGGAAGATATTCAAAGTTTCCCTATATAAAACTATGTAAAATCAATTGACCCCCCTGGGCGGGGCAAAATTTGACCCCAGAAGTATAATTTGAATGAATCTGGTAGAGGTCCACTTGACAATGCTACATACCAAATCATAAGGCTCAGGGCTTTTCAGAGAAGACGATTTTCAAAGTTTTTCCTTTCTGCTCCTATTGCAACCTGATTTCTTGATGGAATTCTATTCTTTAAACAACTTTGGTAGAGCTTCGCGCAAGGAATATCCCAGTTACATTTCTTCAAAGTTGGCTAAGGGGTTTAGGAAGAGAAGTTGTTCAAGTCAAATTGTTTAAGATGCATGACAATCAATGATCCCAATAGCTCACCCTTGAGTACTTTGTGCTCAGGTGAGCTAAAATGCTATTTTTTGCTTAATCAGGGGGCATAAGTCTGCTAATCTCTAACAAGTTTGCGTCAAAATACCAAGGTGCATAAGATCACATGCTGAAAACTATTTAAAGAAAGTTTCATGGCTCTAGCAGTTATAGGTTTGGAGTTACACATGACACAAGTCAGAAAATGCTTTTTTTTTGCTTAACAGGGGAGCATATCTCTGCCAATCTCCAATAAATTTGCATCAAAATATCCAGGTGCATAAGTTCACATGCCGACAACTGTTTTTTGAAAGTTTCAGGCTCTTGCAGTTATACGTTTGGAGTTACACGTGACACAGCGTGACAGTGGACAGATGGACAAAGGCAAATCGATATGCACCCTGGTGGGGCGTAATAAGCCTTGCAGAGTTATGCATCTTGTACAGTTCACTTCTCTTTCATGTCCCTGAAAGTTGTGTGAAATTTCTATGAGGTGTGTCTAACTAATTTTAAATTATGCTTCTGAAAACGAAAAGAATTTAAAGAAAATAATTCAAAATCCAAGCCAAGCAGAGTTGTAGGTCTTGTTCTCTGCTAATTGTCCTCTATCTCTGTGTAAGGAGATGTGTGTGTCACTCTGTCTCATAAGAATAAGCAAATGTGGCAAGCAATTTCAAAATTCTGCAATGAATAGAGAAGTTCTTGGATGGAAAAGGTCTATCAACAACATTTTTTACATTTAAGCTGTTGTTGGGACCTTAAAATTTGATCTAAAAACCTTGACCATATCATTTCATCAAGGTTAACAAAAGTGCCAATGTATTTAAAAATCCTTCAATGCATGGAGAAGTTATGGCTCAGACTAGCTAATCTATATGGATTCATGCATGCAGTTACAGACACCCAACAGAGGCGCCAACACTGACAACAATGTTGAGCTATAAACAAGTGGGTTGACAAAATCTAAAGATGTCACTGCTTTACCTTACATTGTGATTTGGACTTAGGGCTTATAATATTTCAAATTGTTATATGAACATATTAAAAAAAAAAATCAATTAGGCGTTTGTGGACTCGACAGTATATAGACATAATCTTACATATATAACTACACTGTCAATCTGAATGTTGAAATTGAAATCTATAAAGCAAAAAATTGCAGAACAATTTTACAAATCATTCATCAGATTAAGAAAGTCAGGCCTAAACTAGATCTGTACAAAGATTAAAAAACATCACTTATTTTACTCTAACCTCTTCAATAACCAAGCGTTCAAGTCTTGACACAGACAAAGTTCATAATGTTAGAAAATGGCAATTTCTTTTTTAAGAAAACAGACTGCAACAGGCACATTCATAAAATAATAGTTTTTATAACGATCAACTCTGTTGGTGAAATACTACTGAAGGGTGTTAAATACTGCAAACCAGACATGTAGTACAGGGATAACTTAAAAATCAAAGTGCTGAAGTGAAGTTACCTTCTTCTGAAAAAAAGGTCACAAGTGCTATATCTCCATCAAAGACAATGTCTTTCACTTCATCTCCACGAGATTTTCTATGTTCAAAATACATGTGAAGTGTTTCCACCTGTTCTTCACATATTAAATCATGCGGTCCTGTCACTTCTACTGTACAAAGAGTTACTGGCCCTGGATCAAAAACCTCAACTGAAATTTCTTGTCCCATCATCTTTAATGGCTGCTTCTTCAGAACATTTTCCACACCTAAAGGCAGACAGAAAATAACTGCATAAGTCTCCTTAAAACAAAATAACATACATGTATTCAAAACCACATGTTGGAGTGGTAAAATGTAGTGTTTTATATTCTTTTAAAGCATCTTATAAAACTTAAAAGCATTTACATTCTGTCTGTTCACTAAATTTTCATAGATAAAGCAAAAAGTTGTGTGTAACACATAGAAATTGTAAAGTTAAACTGAACTATATTTATAAATTCTATGGTTACCTTCTGGTTCTTCAAACTCAACAATGGCAGAAGCACTCTCTACATCATAGTCCACACTAACTACAAGCCCTCCACCAGACTTTCTTGTGTTTTCAAAGAATATTTCTAAGAACTCTTCACCAACAGTAGATGGCAGATCGCTGACAAGTATTTTTGTTGGTGTTTTATTGATATCTGATTCCTCCTGTTCTTCCATGTTATCATCTGGCTATTCATACACAGATTTATGTATGTGCTGTTCTGCTAGAACATATAAATTCCATAATCTGATATTGAATTTGAATATTATGTAACTCTGGCAAGGTCAGAGCCAGACCAAATCAGGGCCAGAAAACAGGTTCAACAGTACACAAAGTAATTAACATTTAATCATAAGGTCAATTTCCCTTTTAACATGATCATTTTCAGTTTTATTTGACCTCTACTTCCATCATAAGGAGGGTTTATGCATGAAAGGTTAAAGGATGTTAAACAAATATATACAGAAAATAACTTTCTTAATTGAATTTATGAAAAATATAAAAAGCTGTCCAAAACAAATAAAATGAAGCCAAACAGTAAAATATTCATGTGGGACATACATGCATCCTGTGATCCCATTCTTGAGACTCAAAAACGACCTTAACCAACCTTAACCCCAGGAGCACAATGCCACGTGCAGAGCTGAAGTTTAAAAACAGTCTGAACCAAGTTAGTGTAGAGACGCAAATGTAAAAGTTACAGATCTTTGTGCATTTAAATAATAAACTATATTACAAATTAGCATGGCTATCTGACATATGTACAACAAAACCAAAAAAAAAAAAATGTACAACACAGTGTATCATTTAACCAACCTTACTTACTTTTGTCTCTATTTGCTTTTCTTTGTATCTGTTTCCCTAAATTCCAGCAACTCATCAATTCAGATATAAACTGCCTGGCTCTACCTTGTGTGATCTAAAATAGAGTAAATCTTGTTACAGATATCAATAGGTAACAGTATGTGACAAATGCCCCACAAGTATAGTGGGTTTCTTTTTTAAATACTAGTATTTGGCTAAAAGAAGTGCTATTTAATTGAAGAGTTACCATGCAATGACTTAAAGAAAGAACATAAACAGACAGGCAGTATTCTATATCATTTGGTGGTACAGTCAACAGACAGACAGGCTGTACCGACAGACAAATGGGGAGTTGCAACAAACTGCCTCAAAATGAAAAATGTTTGTAACAATTTATTTAAAAATCCTGTCATGTACCAACATTCCTAAGTCATTTAGATATAGTCCAAATATTTTTACTTAAAAAGTTGAATACATGCATGTATCGTGCTAATTTTTTTGAATGGTCGATATCGACCTTCAAAGGTAAAGGCAACATTTAGTCAAAATATTTCATTTCTGAGATATTTTTGTTTTGAGTAAGAATCTCGCGGAGGCGAGATATTGACCCATACAAAAAATTACACAAAAACTAAGGAAAAACATAGGCAGGTGAGGCGATTTGAGGCGCAATGTTTCATAACTTGTGTATATTATAGTGTTGGAGAGTGGGTTTGGCCTTTTTTGAAAAGGCTTCATTTGTAACAGATAACAGTAGGAACAGTTATATGTTGCTGTTATTCATGACTTTTATGCTACAAAACTCTTGTACAAGGGCAGTAAAAACGGGGGGCGGGGGCGGGGTCACAACTTCAAGTGACTGTGTACAAAACGACCTTATTTCCGATCAGTCAGCAACAATATTAATTTTGCTTTTTAATTTTACTTACTTTTATGTAACACTGCTGCTTATGTAAAATTATTATCACCGAAAATATCACTGAAATTTGTTTGAAAGCGCTACTGCACTACCCATGATCAATTTAAGGTATTTTGCTAATACAACAATATAAACTTTCTTACTAAATCGAAAGTGGGAATTTCCAAAAACATAATTTACACAGTCTACGCAGCGGTTACTTCCCCTAACAGACGTACACTTATGGCAAAGACCTAAAATACCATGTGTCTTTGACTAAAGGTAAAGAATGTGATAGATTGTATCGTACAGTTATTTACATTATTGGTGATAAACAGGTTTTGTCAACAATCTGTCTCATTATCTATTATTGTCACCCAGTACTTGACAAATTAAATTGAAAAATGAGTAAAACGTTCTTAATCTTTTGGGTTTTGCAGACGAATTAAAGTTAAGAACAAATCACAACGAAATTGGCAAACAACAACGAATAAGAACAAAATTAAAAAATCATTGCCGATTTTGATAGAGGGAAGTAACTCTGTGTGGAGGTTGAAACAGAGCAGCTTTACTTTCTTTAATAGCACAGTAAAAGGTAGAGTGCATTTATCTATTGGTTAAAGCTTTCATTTCCAAGTGAAATTAAAATTAGAAATTAATGATTAAAGCTTTTCATGACTTATCTTTCTTTTGAAAATGGACAGGCTACACGAACCAAGTCCTTTTATAAAGTTTCAAATTACATCTGGAAGCAGGTTTTAGACTTTTTTTTCTTTTTTTTTAAAATAAAATGCTACAAAATTCAGTTAAAAATCTTAATATAACGGCTAGTTGTACAGGTGAGTATTATTTATTCTGAGTAAAATATGTGCCCCGAGCCCTTTGAAAAACCAAAAAAAAAAAGGAGAAGAAGAAGAACGAAAATCAATTCTTTGATTTAATCAAATCGATTTTAACACCCTCGATGATCGTTTTCTCAGTCGATACAAGTACCATTAGGTGGCTGTCTTTGGAGTCGCAAAACCCCCAGATAAAATCCCTCTTTATTTTATATAAAATTCTTAAAGTTCATGGGTTTGTAAAAACATAGTAAGACTCATTTTAATTGGCTTCAACTTACATACTTTAATTCCGACGACGTATATTCTGATAACGCAACTTTTGATTTAAAAGGTTCAACTTATCAAGCTAGCTGTAGAATCTAGATTTTGTATATTCTATTACTGAAATGTTGATAAATTAGTATACAGATTTGAGACAAAATATATATATTCCTAAAACGTATTTCCATACAGTAAATAAAATAACCATTGATGTGTACATAAAACACAAATCTTATTAGAAAATAAAAAAAAATGTTTACAAAATACGCTATAGAATTGAGATTTTCTGTGATTCACATCTTTGGTTAGCTGGTATATTGTCGAGTTTTACTTCTTTGAGTTACATTGATGTCTGGATAATGTCTGTTATACTTGAAATGTCATTTTTCGGGTTTTTTTATGAACTGTATTTCACATCTCTGGTTAGCTGGTCTGTTGTCAAGTTTTACTTCTTTGAGTTACATAGATGTCTGGATAATGTCTGTTGCACTTGAAATGTCATTTTCTGAGTCTTTTATGAATTGAATTTCAAACTTGGTAAACTTAAAACGGTCAGTAGCTTCATAGTTCACATATACAATTGTGAGAACTTTCACTTGGATGTTTAAACAGAGTTTATAAGACCTTCAGGCATTTAAAAAAATACATTTCCTCTTACTATTTTTCTAGAAACTGACCTTTGAATTAGCCTCTGGTATATTTTTGGTTTGGTATGGAACGTTCCATTACCCTAGGTGATTGGAATTGAAATATTATATGCAGGTTTATAAGAAAAAAACTAAATGTTTATGAATTTATATATTCAACGCTTTTGTTGTCTGTTGTTACCCAGTGTCGTCGTCAACAGTCCGGCCGATCCTTTTTATGCCGAGCATGGCGTGTATGTGTATTTAAGCTTATTTACCGTCGGTACCGGTTGCCCATATGACCGATGCCCCCTTAAGAGATTAGTTATTTTATGTTGTGGGGGTAGTGCAAGATACAGAAAACATCCCATTCCAGAGACACTCTGGTTCTTTTGCATGCTCAGTGTATAAGCACTGATACATGGGACCTCGGTTTAACGTCTCATCCGAAAGACTATTAGTAATTTTAGTGGAGGAGCGGGGGATTGAACCCTGGACCCCTGGTATACCAGTCTTCCGCGTTACCACTAGACCACATCCGAGAATGGTAATCGACCTGCAACTTTTATTCATTACACATAATCACCGTCTTTTGGTTGTTGTTTTTTTTTCTTCATTGTGTTAAGACATTGTTTTCAATAATTTTCATTTTCAGGAAGTGATCAATCGTACCGAAATATTGATTGGTGCAATTATCAATATCACACGTCTCAAAGTACAACGCTGACTTGTTGGAGTCAAATAATAGGTTAGACAATGTAAGCATTACAGAGGTAGAAATAAGCTCAGAATCTATTTGTACTTTTAAAGAGGAATATATTTTACTGAACATTATTATAATGTTAATATTAATGACATGTCTTCAGAAGTAAAGAACAAGTTTCTTCTTTATGCTGATGACTCGGCCATTTTTGTTGCTAAAAAAAAATAGACCAGTTGTTGAAATTTATTTGGGAAATGATCTCCAATCTGTAAGTTTTGGGTTAATTGATAACAAACTTTCTTTGCATCTGGGATAAACAGAATGCATTTTATTTGGTTCCATCTAACTCTTATTTAGGCGTGTTTTGTAATGACACTCTTATACAGTCAACTAATTCAGAAAAGTTCCTTGGTGCTACTTTTAGTTCTCAAAAACACGAAGTGATTATTTTCACCGTACATATAACGTAGTTGCCTTATACAAGCATACGGAAATATAGAGGAGCCGATCCATTGTTAATATATCGACGGGAAGCGGAACAATTTGACTAAACATGTGCTTTGGGCAGTGCGACAACTTGAAATCTGGGCCTTGGAGACAAATTTTAGAAATTCAGTTTGTTTTGTTTCTTGTAGGCGCGCTTCACTGAAGAGCCGATTTCGGGGAGCTTTTGTCTGCGAGCCTAAATTCTCTAGAGAAATGTGCACAACTGTTAGTAATACCTTATAACTATCGATCAGAGAACCAGCGGAAAAAGTCTTATCCGAAACTTTGTGCGGATAAATTCATTCTATGAAGAGGAGGCAATGTTTTACTGGTAATTTCACGTCTTTCGGAGCACTCACAAGAGTTGGCTGTCTACCGAAAGTGCTTGCACTGATTTTTGAGCGAGAGGTATTTTACGAAAGTTGACTCTACAAGCAATTGTTTGAGACACTGCACGACTGTACGTCTAGCATATCCAGCGCAGTGGCTCCGTGTTTTTTTAGAAGACTAATTAACAGATGGATCATTGTTGTGTAGTTTGTGCGTGATAGCTCCTTGCGTGGCCCATAAGTTCCTTGGTATTTTTTACCATAGATACCCCGTTTAGTACGGTTTGTTGAGCATAATCAACATCCGTCTTACATGCTTACGAGCGGTGTGTGGATCTCAATGTTTTCAAGAATACCTTGCGTGGCCCATGAATTCCTTGGCATATTTTTTCCCGTAGATGCCCATATAGTGGAAGCAAGGCCGGCATTGACTCTGTCTAGTAATAAGTTGTATATTTTTGTTATATTATCATTATGCTCAAAGCATGCAATATGCTTAACAGATGCTATCGAAATTAAGAAATAAACAGGGTTGGAAAGAACATTTAATTTACAGGTTTGTGACAGACCTTCTGTACACCGGGAAAGGGTAATTTACACACAACACGAATGTGGTAGAGCTGTCGTTTTCCATGGTTAAGGAAAAAAGCATTTATTTGGATAGAAAATAATAGTGTTCTAATTATTTTGCAATTTTATTGCTGCACTCTTGTCATAAAGATTTTAAAATATTGAAAATATTTAAATATGTGTTCAATCGTTTTTTTAAACATACCTTTACCGTTTATTTAAGTATAATTTTAAAAGGACACTACTTTCTATGACATCATAATTTTTTTTTAGAACTTCTTTAAAAATTACAAATTTATTTTGACAGAAGAATATTTTATTTTTCCTTCAGAAAATATGAACGAATAGCTTTAATAAACTAAATATGTTTTCGGTCGCTCATCTGTGCACCGTGGTCCAGGGGTAGAGCGCAAGGCTCCGGATCCGGAGGTCGCGGGTTCGAATTCCGGCAGAGGCGAGATTCCCTCACGATCTTCACATTCCTCCACGCTGCGCGAATACTGGTATGGAACCCAGGTAGCAGTCATCGAGCGTGATGAATCTAAGTTGTAAGAACTTGCGTCGCAATCGACGTAAAATAAATGAGTCTAAACTAAATCATCTGTGTGTTTGTTTTGGATGGAAGTTGCAAAACATTCGTAATTACTTAAAATTATAAATTCAAACACTTTTGTTTCCTCCACAGGTTTTAGTAGATTTATAATGTACTGAACAAGTAAGATGTAGCATTAAGTAAAAGCTCTATAAGCTTTATAACTGCAACTCTTGCAACCAAAAGCAAAATTGAATTTGCCGCATGTAGTAATCATGTCATTTATATTTATGCCAGTTTCAGCATTTTCTCTACAATTATTTTTTAGCTAAATCACTACGGTACCTCACGATACCATTTATTTATTTTGTGAGTTTTAGAAAATACAAAACATTAAAAAGCCAATTATGAATACGAAAATTGAGTACGAATATTAATGAATACCCAAACATTCTCAAACCAAATAAAAGTTGTAGGTAATGCATAATTATTCCTTGTCTTAAGTTTTTAGGAAAAAAAAGTACATAAATGGAAATTCGTCTTATTGGTTTACTTTAAGCAAATATAAACACACTGTACTTTGACTGATTATCATTTTCATATTAATTGACCTTCTTGAGAAAAGTTTTGTATGCCTTACTCAGCTAAGCTGCGAGAAGCTGTATGTAAAAATTAAAAGTGATCAAAGCAAGGACAGAGTGATAGAAGAATGTATGGCTTTTGGTGATCGGGCACCTACTGGTGCGGTTCGCACAAATGGTTATAAAAGCCGGATAGACCTGGCCCCAGGTGTTGTATTCGTATTCATTAAAGTAAACATTTAAATGATTCAGCACATGCTGCATTATGGAGGATGTCATTTATTACTCACAGCATGCTTTCCAAATAATAAAACGTTTTCTTAAATACTTCAGCTGTTGCAATAACATAAAAACGTTTTTTTCTTTTTTTTTTTTTTTTGGGGGGGGGGGGGGGGCGGAGGTGAGTTTTTTTTTTTCAATTTACAAAATACAGTGATTAGAAAAGGCTTTTTAGCGTATAGATATTGCTGTAATTTGGAGAAACATACATTGTATTTAAATATTTTCAGCATAATTAATGCTCATTGTTAATTTGATGAAAACAACATGTATCAAACACATTTCATTTTTTCACGCGGACACGGTATTTACTCTTGATAAACATTTTCTGATTTTTCGTCAAAATGATACACATTTTTATGAATATTAGTATTTAATATCTCAAATGTTAATGAAGCTTTTGGGAGAATCACATTTCGCATTCGCTAAGGACAGGATATCTTGTTTCCTTCTCGTTGCCAATTTGTAACTCTGTTTTAAAACGTTTCATCCGTAAGATATGTTTTTACATTGCAGCAATCCTCAGACATAATGGCATTGATTCAAAGTTAAAACAACAAAGGTGAAAAATAGATTTGCTTATATTTCAAAATTTCAAAAATTATGGACAATTATGCTTGATGAAGAATTTGTTCATGTTCCAGTGAAATAAAAATCTTTTTAAAGAGGAAGTTTCACGTTTCATAAACGTTTTCATAAAAGCAAAAGTAATGGATCTAATCAAACTAATCTATTATTTTCTTCTAGCATGGCATGTACATGAATGTGTACATAATATGCAGTAGTTGGGAACATTTTACAAATTGCACTCAAAATATTCTAATTTCCTTTTTAGTACTAAGAAAGTTATGCCTTTCTTTTTAACAAAATATTTTCTTCTTCAATGGTGAAAAACAGTTTAAAATACAAACAAACTGGCATTCATTTGAAAACGCAATGCTTGAAATACAATCTAATGATATAACAGATACAACAGCAATTTGGAGAATAATTCTTGTATATCGAAGTAAAAATTCCGTGTTATTTTAATAAAAAGAACAAACGCTTTATATCAAGAATAACTGTTTCCCCTAAACTAATATTTAACAGCTTATTTGGCAGGTTAGACGAAAGACATATACAAGTGGTCTAAATTCTCACGATTATAACTATAAATGAAACTTTATAACAGCATTGAAGAGAAGAAACATACGTGTTCCAGAAGGCTTTAATGATGTTTTTACGGGGGATATGCACCTACCTTGCCGCCGACGTGCGTGTTGGAGATGTTTTGCACGACCAGTAAAATACTCGCGTCTGACATGCGTGATCATTGTTACAGGAGAACGGCATACATGTGTCCTTGACCTTTCTTGTAAAAATCGTAGGGTTTGTTGTGCATAATCAACATCCATCTTACATACTTACGAGCAGTCTGTGGATTCCAAATTTCGCAAAAATACCTTGCGTGGCCCATGAGTTCCTTGGCATTGTTTTCCTGTAGATACCCCGTATAGTGGCAGCAAGGCCGGATTTGACTATGGCTAAAAATAACTTTTGTATTTTTGTTATATTTTTATTATCATTATGCTCAAACCACACATGCTATCGAAATTAAGAAATAAACAAAGTTTGAAAGAACATTTAATTTACAGGTTTGTGACAGACCGTCTGCACACAGGGAAAAGGTAATTTACACAGAACACGACTATGGTAGAGCTGTCGTTTTCCATCCATGGATTTAAAAAAAATGTTTATTTGTTTGGATAGAAAAAAATGAGTATTCCAACTAAAAATAATTATTTTGCAATTATTATTTCTGCACTCTTGACAGAAATATAATTTTAAAAAGATGATACTTCATGTAACATTATACTGCACGAGTTTACTTCGAATTTCTTTCAAAATGACAAATTTATTTTGACAAAAAATAATATTCTATTTCTCACCAGAAAATACGAACGAGCATATCTAATAAACTAAATATGTTTTCTATCACTCATCTGTGCTCGTTGTTTTGGGAGGAAGTTACAAAACATTCGCAACTACTTAGATTTATAAATTCAAACACTTTTGTTTCCTCTAGACATTTTAAAAAAGATGGTTGATGTACTGAAAAAAGAAAGATGAAACATTAAGTAAAAAGGCTAACAATTGATAAGCTTTATAACTGCAACTTCACAATCAAAACCAAATTTGAATACAGTATGAAATTGCTGCACTTATTGTAGTAGTCCTATCATTTACCCCTATTACTCCCAGTTTGAGCTTTTTTCTATACAACTAGTTTTAGCTAAATCACTGATGTATCATTTATTCACTTCGAGTCAGTTCTTCCGGTCCAGTTCTGTTAATTGTGAGCTTTAGAAGATACGAAATATTAAAAAGCCGATATATATTTAAATACCTCAAAATTTTCAAAAGAATAAGTGGTAGGTAATGCATAATTCTTTATTGCTTGTCTGAACAGTGTATTGGGGAGATATAAATAGGTTTGTAGGAAAAAGAAGCACATAAATGAAAGTTCACCCTATTGGTTAACTGTAAAGCAAATATAACACACTGTACTTTGACTGATTATCATTTTCATATTAATTGACCATCATCGGATACCCACGGTTGGTTATTACATGCTGATAAATGTTAATGGATTACCGTGGGTATCCGACGATGATTAATTGACTTACTTGAGAAAAGTCTTTTTTGCCTTACCCAGGCCTTCTGTAAAATTTAAATGAGATCAAAACAAGGACAGAGTGATAAAAGAAGGCATGGCATTCGGGCACATAGTTGTGCGGTTCGCACAAATGGTCATAAAAGCCGCACTGACCCTGAGTGTTGTTTTCGTATTCATGCATAGTGACCAGCATTCTCAGGTACATTACAGTTAAGGCAAAGGTCGTTATCTGGAACAGGATTTTGAAATAAATCACATTTTACGTCACAATAATTGTTTCTTAAACGAGTATGAATTACCGAGTAAAATCGTGTTCGGTGTAATAGTACGACGGTACTTCGGTTGTTGGAAATATAGTACGCAGAAGTTCATGTTTAAATGAACACAGGGATTGTATATTTCTTAATTCTGGTGATAATGAGTTCCATTCCTCTACGGCTGAAGGTACGAACGAATTCGCAAATAAAGACGTTCTTCTCGGAATAGTTATAAAATCGTCATTATTTCTTAGATTATATTGAATATTTTCTCCCACAAATCTTGGAAAAAGACTACTGAGATAATCAGGAACCATGCCATTTTTTTAATTTAAAGGTTAGAATAAGTTTTTGATATTTTCTTCTTTCGGCAAGAGTCAACCAACCAATCTTACGATATAGATTTTGGAGGCTAATAAAATAATAAAAAAGTAAAAAATAAAAGTAGACAGTTGGGGCGGCTTTAGAGGAAGTATTTCCGTACCTTAAAGATGGAGATACGTTTTTTAGCTCACCTGACCACTTTGGTGAGCTTTTCTGATCGGTCTTTGTCCGTCGTCCGTCTTCCGTCCGTCCGTCCGTCGTCAACTTTTCATTCAAACGACATCTCCTCTGAAACCAAAGGGGCAAATTTAATGAAACTTGCCTGGGATGTTCCTTGCATGAAGCTCTACCAAGATTGTTCAAATGGTTCTGGTCCATTGCATTTCTGGTTCACTGGAGCTAAAAATAGATTTTATAAGTTGGATCTTTAAAAATCTTCTTCTCCGAAACCACAAGGCCTGGAGCTTTGATATTTGGTATGAAGCATCATCTAGTGGACCTCTACCAAGTTTGTTCAAATTATGTCCCTGGGGTCAAAACTGACCCCACCCCAGGGGTCAGTTGATTTTACATAGAGTTATATAGGGAAAACTTGAAAATCTTCTTGTCAGAAACAAGAAGGCCTAGAGTTAAGATATTTAATTATGCAGCATTGTCTAGTGGATCTCTACCAAGTTTGTTCAAATCATGGCCTCTGGGTCAAAAATGGCCCAGCCCCGGGGGGTCACTTGTTTTACATAGAGTTATATAGGAAAATCTTTAAAAAATCTTCTTGTCAGAAACCGTAAGGCATAGAGCTTAGATATTTGGTATATAGCATTATCTAGTGGACCTCTACCAATTTTGTTCAAATCATGGCCTCTAGGTCAAAAATGGCCCTGTCCCAGGGGTCACTTGTTTTACATAGAGTTATATAGGAAAAAACTTTAAAAATCTTCTTGTCAGATACCACAAGGCCTAGAGTTAAGATATTTGGTATGCAGCATTGTCTAATGGACCTCTACCTGGGGTCAGTATTGGCCCCGCTCGAGGGGTCACAAGTTTAAAATAACAATATAGAAGAAAATCTTTAAAAATCTTCTTGTCTGAAACCACAAGGCCTAGAGCTTTAAAATTTGGCACGAAGCAAGCTTTATCAAGCTTTATCAAGCTTTTTCAAATTATTAGATTAGGTTAAAGGTCACGGAGGCTAAAAGTAGATTTATCTACTGTGCCTCATAGAGCCTTCATTTATAGACCAATATCTTTGATATTCAGTATAGAAGTTCTTTGCATGGACCTCTACCCATGGGTAGGGTATGAGGTCACTGGGTCAAGGTCAAGGTCACCATAGCTTATAATAGATATTTCTCCTTTCTGTCATAGAGCCTTTATTTATTGACTGATATTTTACATATTTGGTTTGTAGGCACTTACGTATTTTCAATTTAAAAAATGAAATACTGCTTAACAGCAAACCTACAGCCGAAGTACTCAGGTGAGCGATCCAGGGCCATCATGGCCCTCTTGTTTCTGGTGACTGGCATTTTAAATGGGAGATATAAATCAACTGTAGACCTGTACAATTCCATCTGTCCCTCTGTCTTTTAAAAAAGTTAGGTGCTCTTTCTGTTATGTCCCACGAACTATTTGCGCTCATCGAAGTTCACGTCATACTGTATCTTCTTGTATGTATAAAATTGATGTATAAACAAAGGTAGGATTCTACGTCATCGCGCACCTGTTTTATGCTCTCTCGCGGACCATTTTTATTTGTCAACAATCCGTCGATTGAAAGGTAAAATGGTCTTTTTCAATAAGAAATCTGTAGCGTTGCAAAAAATCATGTTGTGCACCGAAGATTGGCTGGTGCACTTTGTATTTACGAAAAGAATTTTTATAATGTAAAATTCTAGTTTAGGCCTGAAAATGGGTGAACGTTTTTTCAGCATGCATTCAGAAAAGGCAGTTTAATTATTTAGTAAGTAGTGATGCTCGTATCTCAGTCTCTTAGGTTTGGGAATGGGATAGTAAGGCGTTTGTCTGTTGGTGCTGGGTTGAGTTTCTAGCGATCTGATCGATGTCGGAGTGGTCTGCCGATGGAGTGGCCTGCCGTTGTAAACTGGTTGTGTCGGTGTATTTTCCTGTCATTTGGTGGCGTGTTCCTGTCTAATTTTCGGACTTCATGCGTTGGCAGTTTGTCTGTCTGTCTGTCTGTCTATCTTTTCCGATCCAGATTTTGTCCGTCTGATATCAGGTACCTTTCCGGTAGCTTGTACAATTCTTCTAGGATTGTTTCGTTCTTCTTGACTTCTGTTGGAATGTGTTGGGATCAGCGGTCACTTTTTACTCGCCTCTTTGCAGACAACACGACTTTCAAACATAAAAGAAAACTGCGATATTCTTTTGTCAAAGTAACTGATACTCAGCCGTAGCAACACTCTTAACAGCAAACTTAGTGCGTACAAAGGATATGATTGTTTACATCTTTAGTTTTTTATTGTTTTGTTTTCCCTTTTCCCCTCATATTTTCGTTTAGAGTCATTTCTCTACGCTTTCTTACTTCTTTTTTTATGTATATACTGCAAAGGTAGTGTTGTGGTGGCTTACTGTGTTTTATGTAATGCACAGAGATTAGACTCTAATATTATATGAGCTAAGTTGAGATGTGTCTCTGAGCCCTACGATCTATACAAGTTCATCCACACTGAAATAAGACAAAACCGGGCTTTATAAATACTTTAATTAATTCAAATCGATTTTAACACCCTCGTTAATGTAACAAATCAACACATTAAGTGGTCCAACAATGTAGTAAAGGCCGTAAAGGGCCAGATTGTGTCGTTGAATTGGGAAGCCTGTGTTCATCTAATTTCGATCATTCCAGCGAAGAAGAGTTAACTATTTGTTTTTACCCTTGTAAGATCATTAAGGGTCTATAATATACATTTCAGTCTTCCAATTTTACGCACCTTGCTTTATACTTTATGATTTGAATTGATTAAAGTATCTATAAAGCCCAGTTTGTCTTATTTCAGTGTGAATGAACTTGTATAGATAAAACCTAAATGTCCAGGAGAGGATATGAATATTGCGGAACTAACTCGTACCAGACTTGTCACTTCATTATAGTAATTTCCTTGTGGTCAGACAAACAAAAACAGCCATTAATTTTGAAACGAGTGCCTCTTTGCATTATAGAACAATTAAGTGGTCTGTGGCAGTTTGAAGTTAAAATTTGTCATATCTTCTAACACACACACGCTCACACGCGCTAAGACGAATAATTGTTTTGAATATATAGTCCGTGCTCTCTTAACATCATAAGAAAAATATTTTAAAAAAAACAACTTTTCAGTGTATTCCACCTTCTGTTTTTAAATATTTTCAATTTTAAAGACTTATGATAAGCGGAAACATATGAAATTCTCCTTGTATTTTAAACTAGCATTTTATGTAAGAAGTAAAATGTTGTGTGAACTTAACTGTTGATATGCTATGTTGTCTTTACCTCATTATTTCATTTGAATAATAATTCTACACATTCTAACGTTGACTAGTTTTTATTCACATTGTGTAACAAAGACGACGTACATTGTACAAATCTTAATAAACGTTCTGTTCTTTCGAATTATATTCATATGAACGGAATACAACACAATGCTTCTATGACAATTTGTGCGAACCGCGGTCACCTAATGACATGCGTTTTTTATCACTCTGTCCTTGCTCTGACCACATTTAAATTTTGCAATACACCTTTTCGCAGAAGACCTGAGTAAGGCAAAAAAAAAAGACTTTTCTCAAGTTGGTCAATTAATATGAAAATGATAATCAGTCAAAGTACAGTGTGGTTATATTTACTTTACAGTTAACCAATATGGCGAACTTTCATTTATGTGCTTCTTTTTCCTACAAACCTATTTATATCTCTCCAATACACTGTTCAGACAAGCAAGAAAGAACTATGCATTACCTACCACTTATTCTTTTGAAAATTTTGAGGTATTTAAATATATATCGGCTTTTTAATATTTCGTATCTTCTAAACTCACAATTAACAGAACTGGACCGGAAGAACTGACTCGAAGTGAATAAATGATACATCAGTGATTTAGCTAAAACTAGTTGTATAGAAAAAAGCTCAAACTGGGAGTAATAGGGGTAAATGATAGGACTACTACAATAAGTGCAGCAATTTCATACTGTATTCAAATTTGGTTTTGATTGTGAAGTTGCAGTTATAAAGCTTATCAATTGTTAGCATTTCTACTTAATGTTTCATTTTTCTTTTTCAGTACATCATAAATCTTTTTTAAAAATGTCTAGAGGAAACAAAAGTGTTTGAATTTCTTCATCTAGGTAATTGCGAATGTTTTGTAACTTCCTCCCAAAACAACGAACACAGATGAGTGATAGAAAACATATTTAGTTTATTAAATATACTCGTTCGTATTTTCTGGTGAAAAACAGAATATTCTTTTGTCAAAATAAATTTGTTATTTTAAAAGAAATTCGAATTTAGCTTATTTTAATAGTAAGTCCCAGCACGAATACAAGTCTATCCTAACGCATTAACCACTCGGTCACGCTACCCCGCAAAATATCTCAACACGTATTTCTAGGAGATGAAAGCCTCACACCTGAACCTGCTAGATTTTTTAAGGTTAACCCTGTCATATTCAGATAGAGAATATAAAACGGAATATGCAACATGATAGTAAAGATTTTCTTAATATTTCAAGCGGCACGAGCATCATATTCTGGAAAAGTACGGACGGGCCTCATCAGACGGAAGATACCGATGGATGAACGAATTAAAGATTCCCAGGACAGTCAATGCCAAATATTTTTAACGATTTCAAGGACCATTTTTAACATCTTGGATATATTGGAGCTGTCTGAATTTTAGTCCTTTGGATGTGTTAATAAAATAATTCTTATTATATATATTACGGAAATCATCGAATCAAACCGGAAATAATACTAAGTGCGCACGCAACACTCTGCGAAGGATCATCTGTTTCCCAACAAACAGTGAAATCGCAAAATAATCACGTTTTTAACAGTTTTCACTAGTCTATATTGAGGTCTCCTATACAAGTACGTGTTTATTAAGTAATATCACAGCCCGTAACTTCATTCCATGCCTGACAGAGCCTTTTGTTTTGAACTTGTCTTGGATTTTTTTTCCTAACGTAAAATCTCATTTTCTACCGTCGTATAAATTTGTCTGTGGTTCTTTGTACATTTTATGTGTAAATTTATCACTGCATGACTTTAATTGTGCCCATCTAAGGTGATTTTTCATGTCGATGTTTATTATGTACATAAGACGGGTACTTAACCGTGATAACTCGATACAATGTTATTTTGATTGTGGGTGGGGTAAAGACTCTTATAGATGACCAAATGCCCTTTCATTACTTTAATAAAGCGAGGCATGTCAGTCAGTATTCCAAAATGAACTTTAAGAAATGGTTATAATGTCCAATACTGCATTTTATATTGAATGCACATTTTTTTATTGTATAGTCGTGTACCATTCAAGGGTTGATATCAGTGTGCAACAGAATTGAAATGTTGAGTACAGTTGTTTTATATCTCACATAACAGCTGTATTTTTAATAAGCACTGTTAATTTAAAATGCTTATTTTACTAAAGGCAATATCGAAATAGTTTGTCTAGTCTTTTTTCTTCAGAATCATAAACAAGCATTATCTCAATTTATTGAACAACTCCTTTCCTTCTTTTTGAGTTTATCGTCAGTACTAGTTACCCTTATGACTGACGCCCCCTGCAGAGATAAGTTTTTTTACGTTGAAGGTGAACAATCTTAAAATATCAGCCAAAAAATCGGTTCACCTTTGGAGGCAAAATAGTGACACTAACATTGTGGAGGATAGTGCAAAGGAAGATAGCTTCCCGACACTCCTGGTTCTTAGCATGCTCATTGTACAGCACTGATACATTGGACCTTGGTTTAACTTCTCATCTGAAAGACAATTAGTAATGTTAGTGGAGGAGCGGGAGATCAATCTCCGGACCCCTGAGTTACCCGTCAAGCGCGTTACCACTGGACCACTGATCAGCTCCAATTACGTTAATACCTTGATGCCAACTAACCTTCAAATAGACACATTAAAAATCCATGGAAACAGATGCAACAGCAAGCAGATACTTATCTTTTCTGAGGCAGTATTGAAAAGATTTCAGGAATCATCCTTGCAACAAATTTTAGGGAGAAGTGAGGTGTGACATTGAAGGGGTTGGTATCTTCCCTGTAAGGAGGGTCTCCTCCTGAGAAAATTTTCAATTTTCTCAGGGAAATTGTGGTTTCTTGTGCATATTCAGGATTTAATTTAGATGCTCTTTCTACTCTGTCAAGGAACTTGTTATCTAGTTCTACCCTCTCATACACCCAAATGTACCAATGACTCCTCATTATGACCTTGATCTTTTTGAGCTACAAACCTTGTCAGCATTATTATATTTTGTCAGTCAGGTTCAGTTAATCATTAGTCACAGGGTAGTAGGTTGAACACAGATTAGCCTACATGCACTTATAACCTAAAACATTCTGATTATCAAATGACAAAATTGCAATACAGAAAATTTATGTACGTCTATTTACTGGTTAATTATTACAACAAGCTGTGGCCAATCTTCAACTCCATGTCAAAATTGGTTTTGAAATCTTGAGTTAGGCATACTACTAAGTGTAAGTTTGCCTTGTAAAGATTCTCCAAGACACTTCTAAAATTATTAAATTATAGCGGGGTTGCGGAAATATATGACAAAAGGAATTAGTCCGTGATTTTCACTTTCTCCTTCATGTTTAATGAACTAAATATTGGCTGGAATTTGTTGTCTTCATTTTGTTAAGCTTGTTTATCCCCCAGCCAAAGGCGGAGGGGATATTAGAAATGGTCGTCGTCCGTCTGTGCGTGCGTCCAAAGTTTTGTCCTGAGCAAAACTCCAAAAGTACTTCAGCGATTTTCTTCAAACTTCATACGATGAAAGAGCACATTGGGAGGAAGTGCAGTGTGAAAGAACAATAACTCTTGCCTACTTTTAGAGTTATTCCCCTTTATCAGATTTACTTGAAAAAATAGATTCCAGAGCATAACTCCAAAAGTACTTGAGGGATTTTCTTTAAACTTAATACGCTGAAGAGCACATTGGTAGGAAATGCAGTGTCAAGAACAATAACTCTACCTTGCCTATTTTTTGAGGGATTTTCTTCAAACTGCACACCTGCATTATTACATTTAGTTTTTTAAAAGTACAACCTTAAGGTAACTTCTTCCCAGAGGGGGGATTAACTATGTGTAACATGGCTCTTGTCTTAAATCTACTTGACCATATGAATTTTTGCAATCATTTTGGTGCCTTGTTTATAAGGTTAGAATATCCTTGGTAAATATTATTCGTAAAGCTTTGTTGTTTTACCTTTTGCTTTTGGAGTTAAGCATTCAATGAATTTGTCAAGACATTTATTTGGTTGAGTTATTTTCAGTTCACGCTATACCGACACAGGTTTACAAATTATAATCAATTTCCTCAGTAAAATGTAACCAGAGTCGTGATTGGTTGATGTTTTCTGCTCAGTTACTGTCAGTTCTCTATTAGGGCGGAGCTTATCAAATGCCAGTTACTGAGTTAGTTAGAAATCAATTGCATCATGTTGTTTATTCAAGGGAGTTGTATTTTGAGTGAAGTCTGCATTCTCAGAGCGACTACTTCACTCACGTCACCCACAAAGATGATCCCTGGATTTTTTTTGAAGTAGATGACATCCTCAAAAAAAAAAAATGCAGTGGTCCAGCTAGTGTTTTGTTTGTAAATATTAATTAGTCCCTTGCTGTTTTTGAGCGAATTTGTCAGCAGGAAATAGAATGCTGCTGTTAACAGTTTTCAGGACTATAATTAAATCCATTAACATCATAAAGATAATATTGGTTGGTATTGCCATGAAAAAGAATTTAAAAAATCCTTTGTAATAAGAACAGTTAATATAAATGAACAAATGTCAAGTTAATTGACTGGACAGTGCTTTGTTTAGAGGGGTTTCCTACAGTTGTTTTGACATCAGCATTGTCAGGAGATGAACCTTTGTGTGTATGTTATACACATTTTTTATAGGAAAAACCTGAAGATTTTTCATTGAAAATCCTTACTCATACTTGTAAAAATAGCAAAAAATCATAGTGAAAGATAACCTTTTCTTTGTGATAATATGTAGGAATCCAGCAGACCCGTGCATGGACTGACTTGCCTGAGAAAATTGGATGTTAGTAGAGGTAAAGACAGACAAAATTTAAACTTAACTTGAAGTAAAACACATTTGTGAAGAGCCCACTTTTTCAATTTATTTTCAGCAACAATCCTGGCTAATCCTGGCATGAGCCAGATGAGGTGTGGTGCCTATGGCCGATCCAGTTGATTGCCAGTCTGGTGGGGGGAGTAAACAACACACGCGTAAAACAGGGGCCAGACAAACAAACAGGTTAGTACTGGTACCAGTAAAGAAGAGGTTTTCCTAAAGAGAATTAATCCGCAAGTTTGTAAGAAATGCCGCCTAAAGCTTGCTTAGTCTTTAGGTCTGTCAAATCTTTATAAAACTTTATGAGTACTTGAGATAGTTTTAAGATTCAGTGATTTTTTTTAACTGTCTATTTTGGTACTTGACACTGCTGTTGATGTAGGAATATAATGAGTAGACTAGACAGTTTAGGTTTATCAGTCATTCCAAAAACTTCCAGACTGAGGAATGTTGCTGTCTATATTTGAAGGCAGCATTTTTTCAAAAACCACAAAAATTATTCAGTATACATTTCAGAAATTTTGTTTGAAAGTGTGAATTTTCAGTCACATTCTCTTGACTTTCAGAGGTGAAATCGGTAGTCCGGCCATTGCAAGGCGGACAAGGAGTCGGGACAGACAGACAGATAATTCTGAGACGACATTCAGACAGGAGAAGCCTGTCAGAGACAGTTCAAGAGAAAAGGTAATATATCCTGTCTGCTTGTTGAAAATACAAGTTTTGTTTAATGATTTTCAACTTCTTGTGTTAAAATGTCTTGAAATCAAGCTTTATATAGTTTATAAGCATTGGAAAATACTCGATGAAAAAAGCCACACAGATGTTTAGTAAATACAGCAGGCATGATTACTTTATGGTTGTGTGGAAAAAATTTAAGTGTGAGTCAGTTCTTTATTTTTAAAACTATGTTAAAATACAGCTACATGTATGTATGTACAAATATTTGCTTAAACCTAGTATTTCTTTCGTGTTTAAGTTGAGTGGTATTATAGTGACATTAACAGTTAGTTTTTAACTTTCATGTTTTATATCTTGCTTGCTTCATGTTTGTGTTTTATGGGTTCTGTGGCACAGATTTAGCTTTGTAGTCTTGAGTTGTTCAGTAGAAATACACGGAAGAATCAGTTAACGAGACCAGTAAAGGTAAAACCTTTTTACAGTGTAATTGTCAGTGCAATATTTCTTTCTTTAGAAATTAAGTGGCGGAAACATAAATCAGAATTCCAACTCGAATCCATCAGAACCGAATTCAGACACTTCAAGAAGGAGAAGATCAAGCTCAGGTGGTTCCAAATCAAAGACTTCACTCCAGTCTCACTCTGAAACTAAAACAGATTGGAGAAAACGGTCACAGAGTGGAGAAAGTGTTAGTTCACGGACAACTTCACCAAGTGGTAGCAGTATTAAGGGAAAAGAGAAGACAGCTTGTACAGTTTCTAGTACAAAAAGTTCAAGTGGTTCATTGTGTGCAAAGATCTTGTCAAGTGGAAGTTCATCATCCTGCGGTACTTCTGCTAGTTCTGTATCGGTGAAAAGTTCTTCGAAATCAAGGAAAAAGAGTGGACAAGTTTCTACAGCGGCAAGTTCTTTGTCTAACTTGGATTTGCATTCAGCCTCTGGTGTAGGATCTAGGTCGTCCAAAGGCTCGACTTGTTCGTCTAAGACAAGAAGAAGCAGCGGCTCCAGTTTGACATCTGTATCGAGTGAGGGCCTGCTCAGTGGGAATTGTGAGAAGTGTAGACAGGTAAAGAAAGGGAAGAAGGGTAAAGATTCTGAGGTCAAGGTCAAGTCAACAAGATCTTGGTCAGTTAGTGTGGTGGATTTACACAGTTCGGAGAGTAAGTCCACATTTGATAAACCTTTAACATCTTTGAGTGACACTTTTAAAGATAAAACAGGAGATAGTGGTATAATTCAGACTTGGACAAGCTCGATAAAGCAGAGTCTGCGTCCAAGCACTCAGGCACAGTCTAGAGCGGAAGTTGGAACTTACAGAGTATCGCGTAAACGTTCAAACACAGCCAAGTCGTCAACTTCAGTAATAGAACCTGTTGCAAAGTGCAGCAAGGTGGAATCCAAAACTGATAGTGATATCAAATCTGAGAAGAAAATTGAAGTAAGCGTAGTGAACCAGGGGATTCACGAACAGGCATTGCCACCAAGTTTCCTAATTGCCGGACCAAGTTATTCAAGAGATAGTTATCCAACACCACCACCAAAGAAAAAATCCAGATTGGATAAAAAGGCAAAGAAGAAGGAGAAAAAATTACACAAATTGGAGAGTTCAAAAGGTGCTACGGGGAGTTCAGGTTCGAAGTCATCCCCGCCGGAGCTTAACAGCTTACGGCGGCACACACGGGGAAAGAAGACGGGCTCCTGTGCTAGTAGTAGGTGAGAATCCTTTTTCAAGATATTTGGTTTGTGTATCAACTGGTATTGAAATTTTGGGGATAATACTTTTTTTTAGGAATTTTAGTGCTTACCTCAATATGGAATCTAACCAATTATTGCCTTTAGGGGAGGTCAGTATGTGTATTTGTCGAGCTTGAAAACATGATATCTTCCCAGGGAATCGCCAGATCAAAAGGAATCAGTTGTTTCATTTTTAGATTACAAAGTGTGTTTAGCAGATAACTGTAGTCTTTAGTGCAACTGACGTTTAATAGCAGGAAAAAGACATTGCTTTAATGTCATGTGATACATACTGTAGCACTTGGCTCGTGGTTTATGTAGCATCAGTCGGTATATTTTTTGACATTCGAGAATCACATGAGTTGACTGTGGCTCCACCCCAGGGGTGAGATGTTTTACATAGACTTGTGAGACAAACTCTTTTCTTTTTCTTTTTTTGTCTGAAACCGTAACACTGAGACCTTCAATTCATGTATGAAGCATTGTTCAGTGTATCTCAACCAAGATTATAAATTCAAACTTTGCACATGTTCAGATGTTTTACTAGACTTACATGTAAATCTTGACAAAATCTTAAAACACTTCTTGCTGAAACCATATGACTGACTTCTGAAATTTTGCCCGATTTGCCCTTCCCATGCAGCTATACCCAGGTCAGCAATTTAGTATCATCATTGCCCTCTTGTGTATTAAATGTATGAACTAGCAGATTTTCGGTCCTTAACTAAGTTTTCCTGTAATGAATGCATCATTAGAAAGTGAATGTCAGGAACAATTTTTTTAAACTCAAATTTCTTGCCTTGCACATGTCCCTTTGGCTCCTGCTTCGGGGAGCATATGTCTGTTTTACCAATCATCTTGTTTTAATTCAAATTTCAGTGGTCGGCAGTCTTCTTCACTGTCCAAGCGTCAACAGCAAGGTCGTACAAATCCACCAACAGCCCAGGGATCTGGGTCGACTGTAGCGGCAAGTTGTAGTACAAGTGGAGGGGGTATAGCCAAACCACTAGCATCACTAATGTCAGATAGTGAGAACTCGGTGTCTGGTGGCGGAGGGCCATCTAAGACGCCTCAGGATGAAAATACACAGTCAACTGGGCTTGGTGGGTGAAAATAATTTTTTTGAACAGATGTTTTAAGGAAAAATTATAATTTATAATTTGCATCATTGTGCAGTTTAAAATATTAATTTGTAGCATAAATCATCATCAGCATATGGTTTTATGGTGCAATTTAGGAACTATGTGGTATGTTGAATTAGAATAATACTTGTTCTAATGTACATGTCAGTGTGATTAAAGTGACATTACATTTTGGTGGTCTGGTATTTGTTTGAGCACTGGCAAATGATTTCTAGAATAGTTGTTACTGCTTATTTCTTTAAAATGTTTAATAGTTGAAGAAATGGTTGTGTTATGTTCATTTTTAGCTCCAAGTACTGGAGGTGCTACAGCCATGACGTCTGAGAGTGAGTCAGAGGAGGCAGATATGGGGCGACTCCAAGGTTTGTAGTCAACAATTGTTTGTAGGGTTTGCTTGTATTTCTAGCTGAGGTTTATTACTTAATGTATTAGACCTTTAATAAACTTTGTTTCAGCTGGCAGAAGCTTAATTAAGCTGTCTTACGACAAAATATAAACATTGATTTTTAACCAGGTTTTCAACGAAAACTGGTTATTGTAATGCTGAAGTCGGCGGGCTTTGGGCGGGCGTCAACTTTTGGTTTCCGCTCAATAACTTGAGTTTGCTTTGGCCTATTGACGCCAAACTTGGTGTATGGGTAGCTTATATCAAGATGCAGCTTGGGATTGCTACCCAGGTGTCTGTGATCAAGGTCAAGGTCACTGTTGCTAAAAATAGAAATTCAGTTTTCGCTCAATAACTTGAGTTTGCTTTGACCTGTTGACCCCAAACTTGGTATATGGGTAGCTTATATCAAGAGACAGCTTGGGATTGCTACCCAGGTGTCTGTGATCAAGGATAAGGTCACTGTTGCTAAAAATAGAATTTCAGTTTTCGCTCAGTAACTTGTTTGCTTTGACCTATTGACCCCAAACTTGGTTTATTGGTAGCTTATATCAAGAGGCAGCTTGGGATTGCTACCCAGGTGTCTGTGATCAAGGTCAAGGTCACTGTTGCTAAAAATAGAAATTCAGTGACCGCTCAATAACTTTAGTTTGCTTTTGCCTATTGACACCAAACTTGGTATGTGGGTAGCTTATATCAAGGGGCAGCTTTGCATTGCTACCCAGGTGTCTGTGATCAAGGTCAAGGCCACTGTTGCTAAAAATAGAAATTCAGTTTCTGCTCAATAACTTGAGATTGCTTTGATCTATTGACGCTAAACTTGGTGTATGGGTAGCCTATATTAAGAGGCAGCTTGGGATTGCTACCCAGGTGTCTGTGGTCAAGGTCAAGGTCACTGTTGCTAAAAATAGAAATTCAGTCTCTGCATAATAACTTCAGTTTGCTTAGACCTATTGACAAAATATTTAGTATTTGGGTAGCTGATATCAAGATGCAACTTGGGATTGCTACCCAGATATCTGTGAAACAGGTCAAGGTCACTGTTGCTTTATAAAAGAAATTCAGTTTTCATGTAATAACTTGAGTTTGCATTGCCCTGTTGTGACTTGCTATGTGGGTAGCTTATATCAAGATGCAGCTTGGGATTGCTACTTAGATATCTGGGAGCAAGGTCAAGGTCTTTTGCTTACAATAGAATTTTCAGCTTCTACTCAATAACTTCAGCACACTTTGACCTATTGATACTCAACTTGGCATGTGTGTAGCTTACATGAAAATACAGCCTGGCATTGCTACTCAGGTATCTGATTTATTTTTATTTTGAACTATTGAAACTAACTTTCTGTGTTGGTACCAAAATAACAGCATCATTTCTACTTCACTGCCATATTTCTTCCTAATTCCTGTCACATCAATACTTGGTCGTTGAAAACCTGGTTTTCGTTGCATTGCCGCGCTTCTTGTACATAGATTTGTAGAGGGAATACTTAAAAAACTTTTTATCAGAAACCACAAGGCATAGAGTTAAGATATTTGGTGTGCACCATTGTCTAGTGGACTTCTTCCAAATTTGTTCAAATCATGGCCCCTTGGGTCAAAGTAGGTCCCGCCCCAGGGGTCACTTGTTTACATAGAGTAATATAGGGAAAAGTTTTTAAAAATCTTCACATCAGAAACCAAAAGGTATAGAGCTTAGATATTTTGTACTTAGCATTGTCCAGAGGACCTCTACCAAGTTTGTTCAAATCATGACCCTGGGGACAAAACTGGCCCCACCCGGTGGGTCATTTGATTTTTACACAAAGACATACAGGGAAAACTTAAAAAATGAGTACCAGTTGACCCAGAGCCTTCAAACTTCACAGGGTTATTGCCCTTATTGAGTAGAAAACCCTTTTGTATTTTGGGTCAAAGGTCAATGTCAGAGGGACCTCTAGAGTGAAAACAGTTTCCACTCAGTAACAGGAGTACATTTCACCCAGAGCCTTCAAACTTCATAGTATGATTGCATTTACTAAATAGAAGAACCATATTGTTTTTGGGGTTAGTTAGTCAAAGGTCAAGGTCACAGGGACCTGTAGAGTGTAAAGTGTTTCTGCTGAGTAACTGTAGTACCATTTCACCCAGAGCCTTCAAACGTTATATGGTAATTGTATTAGAAGAACCCTATTGTTTTTAGGGTCCATAGGTGAAAGATCAGGTTCACAGGGACCTCTAGAGTGAAAACTGTTTCTGCTCAGTAACTGGAGTACCATTTTAACTAGAGCCTTCAAACTTCGTAGGATGATTGCTCTTACTCAGTAAAAGAACCCTATCATTTTTGGGGTCCATAGGTCAAAGGTCAAGTTCACAAGGACCTGTAGAGTAAAACTATTCTGCACAAATATTTGAGCACCATTACACCCAGAGTCTACAAACTTATTCAAACTTGCAAACAATGAACATCCATAACAACCAATAAAGATAGTTGTAACTTGAGCAATGAGTCTTAGGTGAGTGATTTAGGGGCATCATGGCCCTCTTGTTTCCTAGTCTGACCTTAAGGTAGAGCGACTGTAAAAAAACTCCCGCCATTTCTTCGAAGATCGGTAAAGATCGATAAATGTTGGCTGTGTTCGGAAGAATGTTTTAGATAATTTCAGTTTTTAACTCTGAAAATATTTTTTTATATATCTTACCAAATTCCTTCATATCATAACATTTCCACGGTAAATTCTTAGTTTTATCATAAAATATCAATAAAATATGAAAATAGATGCAACCGGATGTAAAGATGTCTTGCCTTCAAAATCGAAAGTAGGCACGAATTACTGGTTTTCGCGATTAAACAGGAAAATGAATCGCGACAAAAAAGGTCGTTTTTCCAGACGGATACGGAATGACCATAAGAGGAAACACAATTATAATTATACTGAGAATGCTAAAAGTGACAAGGAACATAGAAAATGAAAGACAGTCATTGATTCTTTAGATACTTGATTAACCTTGATATTTATAAGTACGAGTCCTTTACCCATTTCCAAATTTACAGAAAGAAAGTTATTGATATTAAATAGTATTATTTCACACCTTATAAAATGTAACAAATGAAATGGTCTTCCAGCTTGTACCATTTGATCATCTAGTGTAATCATTATTGGATCTAATCTTATCAGTTAGTCTCGTTTTCATTTTCCGAGTCCAAAAAATCCATATCAATCTGAATTGTACTAATTCAAGCCTCTTTTTCATTTTCCGAATCCAAAATATCCATATCAAATCCATATTGTACTCAAAGAAACTCTGCCTGTTGCTATTGTATCAGTTACCTCTCTTGCAAATTCGAGACGCTTTTTAAAGTTCTGTATCCCCAAGTTGCCTTATTACCTTGACTGTGAGAGTGTTTTCTTTAATGTGTTTTCTGCTTGAAAAATGCTGGTGTGAAAGAGTTCATGATACATTGTTGAGCATAATACTGATTCACTTGGACTCATACATGGCTACAAAACCTATTGGACTCAGCTAGCATCTCGTCCAATATAGGTTTTACAGCTGTGCTTCGTCCAATAGAATTCTGTATTGTACTCAACAATGTATAATAACCCCATAATATTGTTTCTTTATTATGTAAGGAGACCTCTCAATACTGTCTGTAACCTATTGCAATGTTTATCATAGATTTTTCTTTGACTTGGAACTTTGAAAATGAAAGTGTGCACTAAATTTCAACCCAACATCTGTCAATTTTAGCCTCTAGTTGCATTCAGTAATATTAGTTAATAGTAGTTTCAAACTGTATTACTCTTTATAGGTAAATAATACTTCTTACATTCATACCAGTCATTTAAACACTAAATATTTTAAAATTGGTAAGTGAATCCTTCAGTTTTAAACTTGTAACAAAATAATGGCTAAAATAAGGAGAAAAAAACTGTTGAAAATATGAGTCATACATGTTACATTTATGTAAATTTTCCAAAAACTACATGGTAAAATATTTTTATCTTCTGTATTTAAGCTGGATATAGTTTATCTGTTAAAAATATGTCCTAAATATTAAGGTAATAATCATATTTTTAATTATCTGACTCTTTGTTTTCTCTCAAACCAATTTTTACACTGCTCAGATCATTTGGATTTTTTGCACTGTTCGACAGATTAACAGGTTATGGAAGGTTGTTGTCAACAAAGAAAGATTTACTTTCTCTGTTTTCAAGTTTTGACACCTTTACTGCATCTGTAGAAACCAGTACTGTATTGGTATTTGGAAATTTGGGTGAAATATCGGACTTTGTTATACCCAAGGGTGTCAAATAAACTGAACAAAAGACGAGCTGTGGGGTTGTTTCGAAAAAAGTCGTTTATTTCTCTAAAAAGTATGGAAAGCCAACCTAAAATTTTGCAGGTAGATCAGTGAAATGATGCAGATTATGAAAATAAAATGTTAGGTAACATCTGGAAAGGTGCTCATTACAGGTGCGCTACCTTAAAGAACAACAACAGTCTAGTATGTAATTATTTACAATACAAAGATATAATGACTGCTGAGAAAAAAAAAAAAACACGAAAAAATGTTATTTCAAACAAAACAAATTGTTGCACCCATTTCATGATTATGGGAGGATGTCAGAGTAAACTTATACAAAACAAAGTACATGTAAATCTTTTGAGCTTCATATTAGCTAGAATTAAATCTCGTATACTGTTCTAAACAAACAAGCAAAAAATCAGATAGGTTTTCTGTGTCATTTTGAATCATTAAAAACTGAAATCACTGCTACCTGCTTTTCATATATTAACATGTTTGAAGGCTTTATAACAATTGAAATATATTTAACATAAAAAGAAGTTAAGTTCAATTTTATGATGTTTTAAAACGAAACAAAAAAGCCAGAAAACTCCTTTTTATTCCTGTTGGGTTCAGTGAAAAGATGTCAAACTGAGACAAATCAATGGAATTGAGTGCTCTCCAGAGTGGAGGTATGGCATTATGGATCTTATACAGTGTACCTTAAATTATTTATACAATTTTGTGTAGTATCCCAAAAGGTACCTTTTACTGAGAGTGGGAGTAAAAAAAAACAAGTTTTCAGGGCTCTTATTTGGCAGATCTTGGGCCTGAATATTGGCTCCATTCCCCCCTTAAAGTAGTAGGTTTTTCCCCCTATCCCAGAAAAAAGTTCCCATAAAAATTGATGAGCAGACATAGATAAAAAAATATCTAAAAATCTTGCAAATTTTCCCCCTTGCATAGACCCTGGCCCAAGTCTCAAAATGCTAACAAAAGCCCTGTTTTTTTAGAGGGGTTGTTCATATAGGATGTGGCAACTACATGTATAATGTCTTATCTGTTTGCATTCATGTCACTTTTAGCTTAATTTTAAGAACTGCTGTCTAATAATAGTAACTTCCTCTATGTATTGTAGAGGTACAAAGTCTATACCTGTTTGAAATTGTACAACATATTTTCTATCTCTAAGTTTGACTGAATTATTTACTTGTACTTTGCTTCCTCTTTCAGCTTTACTTGAAGCCAGGGGTCTGCCATCACAACTGTTTGGGGCATTGGGTCCCAGAATGCATCAGTTGCTGCACAGAACCATGGGAAGTAACAGCTCTAGTAAGTTACTTTATTCTTTTCTTTTGTATAGAAGGCAAAAGGATATAGTCCTGATATTGACGTTTGCAAAACCTTTGCTAAAGTTGGCTGTGTATTTTCAGGAGTTGTGTTCAGTACATAATATGCCAAGGGAAAGAATGAAAGTCTTGGGTCAAATTTTAACTGAAGGATTCAGTCACTCCACATCCCTAGTTATGAAGCCCTTTTGTCTACCCCCAAAACAATGCTAACCCTCTAACAGTGTTGTCAATTGCTTAATGAATTTTCATTTATGTTTTAGTGAATAAAGCACAACAGTTGTTACAAGGTTTGCAAGCAACAGGGAATGAAGACCAGCAGTTGTCAGCAGTTATTGAGATGTGTCAGGTATGGAGTTTTTGCCCAACCATATATTTAAATTAGTTAACAGCTAAATTCATGAGTAAAGAAAAAGCTGCCTTCTGCTGGTCATCTGAGCATGAGAATTTATGGCTGATCAGATGAACTCAGTAGATTTCTGTAGAAAGCATTATGCTTGTATCTAAACTTGATGATCTTGCTTGATTTTGACAGCAAAAATTGAAAAAGTTTTATATTACAGTTCCAAACCCGTCTCCTCAGAAAAGTTTTATTGATGCCCTTTCTCTAAAACTGATGTAATGTGTCAGTTTCTGATGCGTCTTTAGAAACATTAAACAGCATGCCTTAATCTTGAATTAAACTTTCAGAATGGTAAATTGATTTTGAGATCAAATTTTTAGTAAAGACCTTGTTATAAGAAACATGGAAGTTACTTTTTTCCTTTGAAGTGATGTTAAACTTTATTATTTGACTTACAGATGTTGGTCATGGGAAATGAGGACACGTTAGCCGGTTTCCCAGTGAAGCAGGTTGTACCGGCATTAATCACACTGTTGCAGATGGAACATAACTTTGATATGATGAACCACGCCTGTCGGGCCTTAACTTATATGATGGAGGCCCTGCCCAGATCATCAGCTGTTGTTGTTGATGCAGTACCAGTATTTTTAGAAAAGGTAAAAAAAAAATTATTGTTTAATTTACAAAAATAATGTATCTTTTAACTAAGGTCCATTCAAGACAAACGAATGTCCTACCCAACGAATGCAAAATTTCAATGTCTAACTGGAGTGGTCTGTGTAAAAAAATCATTTTAAACATTATTTTAGACATGTTTATCAAGTATGTAATATAAAAACTGAGAAGTAAATTTTGAACTGTATTATGCAAGTAGATGAAAGAACAAAGATTTGTTTACTCGTAGGGAAAAAAATTCAACCCTGAAAATATAACAGAAATGTTCTCTGTTAACAGTTACAAGTGATTCAGTGTATGGATGTAGCTGAACAGGCTTTAACGGCTCTTGAATCACTCTCCAAGAAACACAGCAAGGCCATTTTACAGGCGGTAAGTTTGGGTCTGCACTTTACTAGAATGCACAGTAGCTTTATATAAGTCTAGGTTATGATCACTCATTAGTAAAACACTGTTACAATGTATTACATGTCTTTTAACTTGTATTGGCTGCTAAATGAAGGCCTTAGATTCTGTCAGTTGTTCTGATCATCATCTTCATTGTGTAAATTACTCTTGGTAATGGCACTTGATTCAGACATCTGTATTATGATTAATATGTTAACTGATCTCTGCCAAGTATGTTCAGTTCACCATTGTAGTTTTATGCTGAAATGACTTCCTTGTGATAAAAGAATATCAGAATTGAAACATTTTCAAGAGTTTCTTATTCATTACTAACGACTTTTGTCACTTACGATTATTCTTGCATTTTGAAGGTCTGAAAATTTAGGAATATGGTGTTTTGTCAGTACTGACAGTGCTATGTATTTTTAGCCACTGATGAATGTTTTGTTGGTCATCATATTTCAGGGAGGTATAGCAGCCTGTTTAATGTTCCTGGATTTCTTCAGTATAAATGCCCAGCGTTGTGCCCTGGCTATCACAGCTAACTGTGTCCTCAACATGACAAGCGAGGAATTCCATTATATTAAGGAGTCTGTACCACTTCTTAGTGCACGACTAACTCATCAGGTAATTAGAAGTCTTCAAACCAAATTTCAGAACAGACCTTCTGATAATTGTTGTTTTATTTATGTTTGAAGTTTTACTGTAAAATTGACGTTACATAAATGGCAAGACATTGCTTGACAGTGTTGTTAAGAATTATTTTTCATACTCAAAGACTTGGCGGATTTTTTCTGACACAGACTGCAGATTAAATACTTGTAGATTTTACAGTTAAATGGGTTTTCCTGAGCTGCAAAATACATTATTAATTTTAATAATTTCTTTCACTGGTAATACTGATGAGCCACAGAAATCTTTTTGAAGCTATTGGCATCTTGTCAAAGGATAAGGTTAGTGTTTGGTGCAATATTTCTAGGACTTAATAAATGTGCAGTGGACAATCTGATATAGATACATTAGGTGTTTACTTAATAAACGTAACAAATATTTCCAGGACAAGAGGTCAGTAGAGAGTGTATGCCTATGTTTTGCCCGTCTTGTAGACAACTTTCAGAATGACAGAAGGATACTGAAGGAAATAGCTGTCCAAGGGCTTCTCACAAATATACAGCAACTGGTAAAGTGGTCTCTGAGTATTTTTATTAAAAAACATACACAACTACAAATTCCATGTTTGACATGGTTGTGTAATTACTTCGTACTTTATATTTGAATGTTAATATTCCTCACTAATCAGGTAGGCAGTAGAATTTTTTAAAGAAATATTTTTAATCAGATACTATATAGTTACCTTGTATTCCTTTAGATTTCATAGAAGGAGAGTCATGGATATTGAATAATTGATGTTTGATGGGTACGTTTTTCTTGGAATTCTTTTGCAAGCAAATCATTACAGAAGAGATAATTTCAGAATAAATAGATATGAAAAGTCACATCAAAATGTTGTATGATGTTACTTATTTAATTACTAACTTCTTAGCCAGTAGTATGTATGGTGTTACTTGATTAGTTTCTGACTTCTAAGCCAGTAATATTTAGTGTAGAAATATGCTTTGGTCAGGCTAAAGAGTTTGCTCTGCTCAAGGTTAAACATTTTTATTATGAACATTTATGTTGTCACGTATTTTTATCATTATTTTTACAGCTTGTGGTCAGTCCACCTGTGGTCAGTACAGGGACATTTGTAATGGTGATACGAATGCTGGCCATCATGTGTGGAAGTTGTCCAGACCTTGCTGTAGTCCTGTTGAGACAGAGTATGTTTCTGCTAATTTGGGTGGAGTCAGCTTATACTTCTCTTTTAAAAGAATAACATTAAAGTGATAATACCAGACTTGAGATCTTATTTTTGTGCTTTTTTGTTATGGGCAAGTTAAGGGCCATTTCAGTAAAACATGTATCCCTTTCTAGGAAGGCAAAATAAAGAAATTCTGTCAGGAGAGGGGATCTTGTTTTATTATGGGGGGGGGGTCTTCTTTTGGCAAATAACTTCTAAGATGGGTTGATCCAAAGTGTCTTTATGAATATTTGAGGTATAGAAAAAAATTTAAATACATGTACTCGTTCTCTTCGGTTCTTGAATAGTAGGGGGAAATAATCCCCTTTAAAGGTTTTCTTCAACTTTGATACTTAAAAATCAGATATTTTCATAAGGTGGAAATTTACAGCTGTCTAAACATGAAGAAAGTTTGTCAGTTAAATTTCTTATTTCACAATATCTGACAGTGAATTACATATAGATTCATGAAAATCAAGTCTCTGCTTTTGTTAACCAAATAGCCATACCAATGAATGTAGCTGGAATGAATGTTTAGTTATAAGAATTTACTGAAGACTTTGCAATGTAATTATTATGATGCATTATTTTCTTGTGCTATTTCAGAGGTGGCAGATACCTTGTGTTATCTGTTGGTTGGAACTTCTGAAGAAGCTACTAAGAGTATAGAACTGGTCTCTAGAACACCACAGGAGCTGTATGAAATAGTCTGTCTAATAGGGTGGGTACTCATTACTGAAATTGTCACTTTGATTTAGTAGGTTTTGATTGCCTGTCATTTTCTATATTATTTTTGCATGTGTATAAGATGTGATTCTCGTACATGATAGGGTTCCAAAGCATGAAAGTTAGTTTAGAATTCAATTGTCTCCACAATATGCTAGATAGGTGAAGTTTAAAGTTCCAGCCATTTGCAAGACTTGCTTTGAACAGGATGAATCAGTGAACAAGAAAATGCTAATTTGTTGCAAAATTTCTTACAAAAATAGAAATGTAATAATAAAAAGTTAAGTCAAAGAGCTTCTGTTTTCTGTAAAAAAAAAAAACACAACAAATTGATGTCATTATTGAAATGAGATTATTTCAGATGGTGTTTAATTAGTTAAAGAAAAAAAATGTAAACTAATGTGTAGAGCAGGGCTCCCGAAAACCGAAAATTTGCCGGTTTTGACCGAATTTTATCTCTATGGACCGATTTCGATGTCCAAAAGTCCTCAAAAAATCGGTCCAGATAATTTCCAAAAAAAAAAAAAACCTGTCTAACTTTTCAAAAAACAGTCAAAATCTCACACTAAAACCTCAAATGATCGCTAATCCGGTACTTCACACCTATCATAAAACCATAAAACTGTCAGTTGCCCGCGGCAATTATCGCCAATTAACTTGTAAACAAGTAAAAGTGTGCTTGATTTGCAACCGCCAATCGATTAAAGTTGACCGGCTCAAACTGTGAAATATAATTTCATCGAAATCATACTCCTCGCAGCGGTTACTTCCCCTGATGTAACCGGTGCGAGGAGTGTGCATCGAAATAGGCGATAACTGTCGTCTGCTTAATTTCATTAAGGGCTTAATAGTAATTGTAGTGGCTAGCTGCAGCACAAAGCACACTTTAAAATATCAGTGACTAGTTTGACGTTGTAAAATTAGCTCTAATTCTACTTTCGCTTTGAAAAACACGTATTTTCGCGACGTCAACACTATCATAACTCAAATCGTTTCTATTGTTTTTGTTGGTTCTTGGTCTCGGGCGGGGGGGGGGGGGGAGGCGAAGGGGTCGAGGTCTCGGACCGATTGAGATTTCAAAATTTTAGGAGCCCTGGTGTAGAGATAGCTTCAGATTAATGAAACAGACTTGACAAAGTTGAAACATGTCATTTCAGGGAGTTATTACCAGTACTGCCATCAGATGGCATCTTTGCAATAGATAACCTGATGAGGAAGGGGTCATTAACTCATGTCGATGCTGTTATCTGGCAATGGAAAGATGACAGAAACATGTGGCATTCCTATTCTCCCATTGATAGTAAAATCATTGAGGTAAGTGGGCCAGTTTTTCCTTGCAGTTAATAGCAAAATATACAGGTCATTTTATCAGAAATTTTTCCTCGAATTTTATTACACTGATTTTTGCTTACTTAATAAGTACTTTTTGTTTTTGCTTACTTACTTCACTCAGATATACTTACTGTGCTTGAAAGGTGTCCAAAGAAGTGGCTGTTTTCATTTTGTGTAGGGTCAAAAAGTAATTTATGTTGAACCTGTTCCATCATTATATATGACCAAAGGGGCATATTATGTTATGGTCCTGGATGTCTGTCCATCCATTAGCAATTTGGTTTAAAATTGAAAACCAATTCCACCATGTAACTTGACAATCATTTGTTATATAGACTTCAAACTTTATATCATGATTGCAAACATTGAGTGGATGATCCCTATACATTTTGGGGGTCAGGTGTCAAAGGTCTAGGTCACAGTGATCTAAATTTTTAGAATCATTTACACTTTATATATAACATGACAACCATTTGTCATAGAGACTTCAAAATTCATATATTGGTTGCACACATTGAGTGAATGACCTCTACTTGATTTTGGGGTCAGTAGCTCAAAGGTCAAGGTCACAGTGACTTAAGCATTGAAAACTATTTCTGCTCTAAAACCTTATAACCATTTGTCTTACAGACTTCAAACTTTATATCATAATTGCACACATTGAGTGGATGACCCCTATATATTTTGGGGTCATTGTATCAAAGATCAAGGTCACAGTGACCTAAACACTGAAAAGCATTTCTGCTGTATAACTTGGCAACTACTTCCCATACAGACTTCAAACTTTTAAGGATGATTGCCATCATTGATTTACTTGACCCCTATACTGTTCGAGGTAAGTACATAAACGGTCAGGCAACCAACTAAACAATCAATATTTCTGCACTGTAACTTGATAACCATGCATCACAGCATGAACATCTAAACTTCTGAAAGACTGACATTTATGCAAATTATAAAACATAAAATTCATGCACATTCCCACATTGTAGCATATATTTTTGTTTGGTTTTGTTGCAGTATCATAAGCCCTAGGCATGCAGTATTTCACTGAACACAGAGAAAATTTAAATAGGTTTGTAGAAAAATAAGTAATCAAAAAAATGCCAGTTTTGGCAGAGGTTTGATATGAAATGAAAAGTTGGTTCTTTGTTCTCAGGCTGCCCATCAATCAGGCGAAGATGAGGTCAGCCTGTCGACCATGGGCCGAGCTTATACCATAGACTTCAACACCATGCAGCAGATTAATGAAGACACAGGAACAGCTCGAAATGTACAGAGGAAAGCCAATCCATTTGCTTCTACAAACTCACAGTCCAGCTCTGGTAGGTACCATGTTGAGAGAATTGATCAGATAGCAAAATAAAATAAAATAAAAATATTAAATTATACATGTTTCCATTCTAAGTTTCATGTTGAAATGGTTTTTATTCAAAACCGCTTTGGCCTTTACTGAAATTGAAGAGTCAAACAGAGGGGAAACTCCAAGGCTTTTAAATATTGTAGCAGTTTGCTCATTGTCGTTCTGTCTTAAAGTATTTTTATGCACATTAAAGATAATACTTTCTTAAGTTACCTTCACATTGTAACAAGTCTTTATTTTTGTCTAATTTTAATTACATGTTCTATGCAAAAGACATCTTCATAGGAGTAACAAACAGGTGTTTGTAGCATTATGAATGGGTTGGGTCATTTATCAACGGGTAATATAAAGGACAGGTCCAGAGTTCATCTCCCCAATCTGCCACTAACTAGTTGACTAACTATAAGTGGGAAGTAAATGCATAAAAGTGCAGTCTGCCTCTTTATTATTTTTTTTTTGCATTCAAGGATGTTATTGTCCTTTGGATGGCATTAGTGCTAAATAGTAAGCTTCTAAAAAAGATCATCTCTGTAATAGGATTATTTAATTATTTGCCCTGTCAGCAGTAACATAACATTTTAAGAATCTTTTTTGGGTCTTTTTCATACAAAAAAGAATGGTATCATTGATAAATTCAAATCAACAATAAAAACTTCTGTTTTCAGCCTCTGGATCGGAGACAGACTTGGAACGTTGTGACTCAAGGGCTGAAGTCCTGAAAGAAGACACGGACCTTGCCTCGGCCTTCATCAAGACATTGTTTGCTGTTCTGTATGAAGTCTATAGTTCCTCAGTAAGTCTTTATTTCTTTAGCTTTGGGTATTCATTTCATGAAGTTTGGACATCACTCCTGTTCAGAAATGGCCATATGGTAAATTTGTACTCAGTTGGGCAAAATAAATTAAAACGTCACACTTCCTTTTCTTTTACTGTATTTTAAAATGTCTCTAAATGCAAAATGTTCATAATACAGAATAGAAGTTTAATTTAGATACAGAATAGAAATTATAATTTAAATAAAAAAAATGTTATTAGGGTAATAGTTCACTGGTTTACTATATTTGATAAAAGATAAGTGGTAAGTATATGTCAGAATATGCAACGAAATTACTTGTTAAGGATTATTTTCATATACATTTACACCTTTCCCTAAAGTAATTGGTACTTGAGCTTGTATTCTTGTGAACTGAAATACGTAGCATTTGTTAATTTTGTGAAAATCAGATAAGACAGATGTTTTGTTTATGCTCTAGGCTGGGCCAACAGTACGACACAAATGTCTGCAGACATTACTAAGGATGATCTATTACAGCAGTGCTGATCTCTTGAAAGATGTTCTCAAATCTCAACCTGTCTCTAGGTATGCTTGAATCCTTTCTCATTAGAAATTTGTTCACACCAGTGTATTTCCAGTGGTGAAAGATCAGCTGTTTTCTTTCTGGTATATTCTTTAATATGCTGTCAAAACTAGGAGATTAAATGTAATTCTTTTGAGGATATTTCAGCCTTTGGCAACACTCTTAGGTAAGAATATTTTGTCAAACTAGTAATACATCTGAGGAAGTAAAACTGTCAAGCATATCCATAAAGCTGTCATTTGAATTTCTTTGCACAAAAAATGTTAAGGGGAACCAGTCCCACAGTGTGCTCCTTGCAGTTAAACACATTTTTATTGACTGTGTGGACTTTGCTCCAATATGATATAACTGTTTCAATGTACAAAACATGCACGAGGTGTTTAATTCTGTTCAACCAGACTTAATCTTCAAATTTTTAAAAGATAACAATATTTTTTAACAAGATATAATCGTTTTATTTTTTACATATGAAACTTTTAACTACATCTTATATTTCATACTATCGACAACTTTTGAACTTTACATCATTGCAACTTTTTAACAAAATAGCTACTTCTAAGTTCTTTTTTATACAATATTATTTGCGCCTAAAATGACCATAGTTGTCAACGGGCCATAAAACTCCATTCATTCTTTAGAAGATGTTAATTTCTCAATTTTGTAAGTAGCAAAGTTTTGTTAGTCTGTCAGTTTGGTACTCGTCTTTTTCCAGTCATATAGCAGCCATGATGGCCTCTCAGGATTTGAAAGTTGTTGTTGGTGGTATTCAGATGGCGGAAACACTGATGCAGAAATTACCAGATATATTCAATGTGTATTTCAGACGAGAAGGTATGTTTCCATGATATAAGCACTAGCAAACTTGTTCTATAAATTAACATCTGGTGTTAAAAATTCAAACTGTTTTTATTTGCACTTTTTGATTTCACAGACTAGCATCTTGCTAAAAATGTTAGTTAACATGGGATTCTATGGTTTAAAGATAGTGTAAACTCTGATACAGATTTTGGGACCACATGAACATTGACTTGACTATTCCAGTCTTAAAAAGTGGACATTTCACTCTAGGAAGGATTTTGTAAACGTTGCTTTGAAAGGAGACTTGAAACTGATGATTAATGATCTTTGGTCAATACTTGTATGATGCAGTGGTAGAACAAAAGGTTTTGAAGGTTAACTGTTTTTCTAAGTATGATGGATGGCCAAAGACCAGATGTACATGTATTTATATGATTTTAATGCTTTAATACAATTTATGTTGGCCTGCAGGAGTTATGCATCAGATGAAGAAATTAAGTGAGATAGACCCTCAAGCTGTTACTCCTGTCAAACCCCCTCAGCCCCAACCGTCTCCTCTGGGGTCTGGTTCCATGATCAGCATCAGCAGTAGTGGAACCAGCTGTAGTTCGGGGTCATTGGAAATTGAGAAAAGAGAGATAGACATGTGTATGAATCTGGCGGAAGGCTCCTCAAATACTTCAGCAGAGGACCATGAAACTGGTGCTACACAAATGTATGATTTTCACTGTTTATGTGTTTGCCTTACCCTGCCCTGATTGTTTTAGTCTATTTACAAGTCCACAAGAGAATAACAGAAACTCTTATATAGACTGAAATAGACGTTAGTCTAGTGATTTTTTTTTTTTTTTAGACAGAGCTATTTTTTACCATCAATTATCCATTTGTGTTGGCTTATTATTGAATACTTTGTTAATTTTTTTCAGAAGGCCTTTTAACTATAGGCCAGTTAATATTCTAATTCCGTTATAATTACACTTCTGCTTTTCATTCTTTACTTCATTATGCCTGTTTCTACTCAGGAGACTCAGTGATGTACTGAAAAGAAAGAAACCACCCAAAAGACCAGCTAGAAAAGGCAATAAGAATGACGAAAGTCCTGAAGTGGACAAGAAGGCTTTGGGTGTTGGTCGGTCAAGTCGTAGCAAAGTCTCCTCCAAAGAAAAGAGCAGTAGTAGCTCATCGTCAAAAATGTCTTTCTTGCCGAGCTTAAACCCGCGAAGTTGGGGAAAGCTGGGTAGTTCATCCTCATCCACATCGTCATCTTCTGATAGACCCATTCTGTCCAAGGTTAGTTTGAATTCATACTTTATATGATAGACCCATTCTGTCCAAGGTTAGTTTGAATTCATACTTTATATGATAGACCCATTCTGTCCAAGGTTAGTTTGAATTCATACTTCATATGATAGACCCATTCTGTCCAAGGTTAGTTTGAATTCATACTTTATATGATAGACCCATTCTGTCCAAGGTTAGTTTGAATTCATACTTCATATGATAGACCCATTCTGTCCAAGGTTAGTTTGTATTCATACTTAAATCATATGAAGTTAGTTCTGGTTTGCCTTTTATCCAAGGCTAGTATTGACTTATGGTACCTTTATGAAGCAATCAGTTTGGGAATTTTATACACATGAAACCAGATGGTCTTTACTCTCGGAGTTGCTATAGCCATATGCCAGTTAAAAAATGATTTTTCTTTTTTTTTCAGTATTCTAGTCTAAAACCAGTACAGCCTGCAATACCAAACAATAAAGACAAGATTAAAACTTGGATCAAAGAACAAGGTAAGACAAAATGGGCTTGGAGTGGGTAGCATGTTTAAAAGAATTTCATACCACAGGAAGGCTTTTTCAGAGTGAACCAGACCAACTCCGATTAGAAGTTTGTTTTTCCCCACCCAACAGAATTTCTTTTGCCTTCCTGTGGTGGGTTAAATGTTTTACTGCAATGGCCCTGAGTATTAAGTTGAAATTTGCAAAGCATACATGAAACCTTAGGCTAAAGTGTGTTTATCTAAAACAAAAATTTGAAAAAGCTGAGGTTACTATGTGTAAATGTGTATATTTCAGCAACAAGGTTCTTGGAGCAGTATTTCTCGGAGGAGGCCCAGCCTGGTAATCATCCAGCTCTGTCCACTTTGAACAAACTTTGTACAGCAACAGAGAATCTCAGTCTAGAGGTAGGGATCACTGTTCTGATTATCTTTATGATCCAAATTAGTTGTGTGATCTTAGCATTCTCTCAAAATTTTCAGTACAGTAACCTCATGGGTAATAAGGGTTAAAAGTATGGCAGTAATACTTGCAAATTTCATTGTAATAAAATAGATTGACTATAGTTCTGGCATGTCTTTATATTTCTTTTGGGGGGGTGGCAATTTTTTGAGAGCATAGGTGACTTCAAAATCTGATCTGAACGTGAAATATTGGTGTTGTTATACTGATAGTTTATGACATATTTGTAGTAAGGTTTGTGTAGTAATCCATGTATGTATTAAAGAAGGAACTCTCATAACATTTTGTTATCTTCCACTGTTGGTAAGTTTGTTCTTCCATTGTGTGTTTTCTAAATATTCTTGCAAATTTTCGACAGTGAAACAGCCTGTTAATACATGTATATTCTAGAATTTTTGTGAAGACAGGTTAGAAGTTTCTGACAGTCTAACTTCTTGTTCATAAATGTCTAGGAGGATTTAGGGTTAGAAGCATTACTGGACATATCTGTGATAATGAAAGACAGTGACGTGTCCCCATTCGAGGTGATACACAGTGGGCTGGTCAAGAAGTTGCTGCTTTACCTAACATCGATGGAAGGGGTCGTTCCACGAGATGTTAGAATACGACGTTTTCTTCATGTCTTCCTGAATTGTCCTGTAGGTTGCTCATTTTACTTTAGAAAAGTATGATTTTGAATGCTCCAAGTACTTAAAACATAGAACAAGGAACTGGTGCACAGAGTATTTCAATTATAAATACTGATCCCATCACAAAATTATTTTCAGGGAGCAGTTCTGTAAAACACATCACTAGTCACTTGTACAAGCTGTCTTAAGTTATTTCTTTAAGGAAGAACATATGTCATTCATTTCCAGCTAAAAGTAAGACTAATAAGTGTTGGATTGTGACTTTTTTTATACAAAATAATACCATTTTACAATTGGACCATTCTACCAGTAGGAAAAGGCTATCAATGATTATGAAGTAAAAGTGTAGTAGAAATTAAAATGTAGAATATTATATACACTTGCAGGTTAGATGTAATGTATGTGATTAATTTCGTACTGGGCAATGAAGGTCATTTATCAAGTGTTATGAGAGTTTAAGAACAGCAGAAGTAGCATTTGAAATTATGGTTAAAAATCTAGAGGTGAAAGTAAAAATGGTTCTGTAAAATGGAATTGTTTTTGCTTTGGCTTCTTGAAATGGATCAGCTAACATCATTTTATGAATGATTATATACATGTACTTTTTCAGTCACCAGATATTGTATACCTGAAGGAGATTAACATGCCTGGTGTAGATGAGATGTGTTCTATGTTACCCCTTGTACAGAAACTCATGGCATGTATGCATCAGCTTGAACAGTTCCAGGTCAAAGTTCATGACCTCCCTGGAGGTAGTGGGTCAACTGGGCGAGGGTCAAATGCTCTGAAGTTTTTCAACACACATCAGCTTAAGGTAAACATTTATTATAATAAAATATAATTGGGAAAATATTGGAAATTCTTGTAAAATACAGTATTTCAGAGTTGAAAGAACTAGAAAAATTTAAACAGAGATTTTGTTAGTTTTCGTTTTGTTCTGTTTGTGAGACCTGAGTACTTCATGATTTAAACAATTGGTGAGCAACATTAGAATTTTTTTTCAGAGATTAAAAATCAGTAAATCTTTACAGACCTTGATTTGCAAGATTATTTTTAGTACATAATTTTGTTCTTGTACAGTTAGATACATTTGTGGTGTTGAGGGGATAAATTATTAGTTCCATTGGACTTAAGTATTTTGATAAACTAGACTGTACTTTTTTTTCCTGTTTCAGTGTTTGTTGCAGAAGCACCCCTCTTGCAATACTTTGAAACAGTGGAAGGGTGGGCCAGTTAAGATAGATCCTTTAGCTCTGGTACAGGCTATAGAGAGATACCTCATCATGAGAGGATATGGCAGGCAAAAGGTAGGATTAACCCATTAATGCCCAATGTCTACAAAATAAGACATAGGCAAACAGTGCAGACCAAGATCAGACAATGTAATAATTATGCGGCGTTAGCGTAAAGGCCTTTGTTCTATAAGTAGAATGAAATTGAAAATTTATACAGGAAACCCTTTTATTTATGCCCCCCTTTGAAAAAGGGAGGGCATATTGCTTAGCTGCTGTCTGTTGGTGGGGTGGGGGGGGGGTCATAAGTGTTAAACATCTCTTGTTAAAAATGGACTCGTCCATCTAAAATGATGGCATAATCCATTTTTAGTGAATAGATTTATAAGTGACCTTTGCTGTTTGCTTTTACCTTTGATGGTAAAATGTTTTCATATTTTGCAGTCTTTACATGCAAAATTTCTAAACAAAAAAATACAAAAAAGATTTAGTCAGTGCCTAGCTATAATGAGTTGATTTCAAACTATTTTTATGCCCCCCCCCCCCCTTCAAAGAAGTGGGGGTATATTGCTTTGCATTTGTCTGTCTGTCGGTCGGTCCGTAGACCAAATGGTTTCCGACCAATAACTAAAGAATGCTTAGGCCTAGGAACTTCGAACTTGGTAGGATGATTGTCCATCACCAGTAGATGACCCCTATCGATTTTGGGGTCAAGGGGTCAAGGTCACATTGACCTTGTAAGTAGAAACGGTTTCCGACCAATAACTAGAGAACGCTTTGACCTAGGTTCACCAAACTTGGTATGCTGGTTGGTCATCACCAGTAGATGGCCCCTATTGATTTTGAGGTCAAGGGGTCAAAGGTCAAGATCACAGAGACCTTCATCCTAAAACCGGTTTCCGATCAATAACTAGAGAACGCTTTGACATAGGTTCACCAAACTTGGTATGCTGGTTGGTCATCACCAGTAGATGACCCCTATTGATTTTGAGGTCATTAGGTCAAAGGTCAAGCTCACAGGGACCTTCATCCTAAAAATGGTTTCCGATCAGTAACTAGAGAACGCTTTGACATAGGTTCACCAAACTTGGTATGCTGGTTGGTCATCAACAGTAGATGACCCCTATTGACTTTGAGGTCTTTAGGTCAAAGGTCAAGATCACAGAGACTTTCATCCTTCAAACGGTTTCTGATCAAAAACCAGAGAACGCTTTGACATAGGTTCACCAAACTTGGTATGCTGGTTGGTCATGACCAGTAAATAACCCCTATTGATTTTGAGGTCATTAGGTCAAAGGTCAAGCTCACAGGGACCTTCATCTTAAAAACGGTTTCCGAACAATAACTAGAGAACGCTTTGACCTAGGTTCACCAAACTTGGTATACTGGTTGATCATCACCAGCAGATGACCCCTATTGACTTTGAGGTCATTAGGTCAAAGGTCAAGATCACAGAGACTTTCATCTTAAAAACGGTTTTCGATCAATAACTAGAGAAAGCTTTGACTTAGGTTCACCAAACTTGGTATGCTGGTTGGTCATCACCAGTAGATGACCCCCTAATGATTTTGAGGTCATTAGGTCAAAGGTCAAGCTCACAGAGACTTTGACTCTAAAAACGGTTTCCGATCAATAACTAGAGAATGCTTTGACCTAGGTTCACCAAACTTGGTATGCTGGTTGGTCATGACCAGTAAATGACCCCTATTTTGAGGTCATTAGGTCAAAGGTCAAGGCCACAGGGACCTTGATGCTAAAAAAGGTTTCTGATCAATAACTAGAGAACGCTTTGGCCCAACCACAAGCAATTAAGTGCTGCCAGGGGGCATTTATGTTTTACAAACATTTCTTGTTTAAGTTTGCCATCATTGTGAATAAAATTAGGAGTTAAACCTTAAATTTAAAGAAGTTGTTGAAGTATTGTTCTGATTCAAAAACCTAGGAAAAAATTTGTCTCTATTGACTCTGCAGATTGACATAAAATCATGTGTGTGATGTTATCAAGCAAACTCTGGCACTTGTTATTTCTATATTTAGAACTGTCCTGTTACTAAATTTGGAACTGTATTACAGGATGCTGACGATGATGGCAGTGATGATGATAACTCTGATGAAGATCTCGATGACACCATGGTAGATATACATTTTCATTTATTAAGTTAATTTCCAGTGTACAAATGTAGATAATTTCCTTTCTCTAAATTTGACAGGTAAGCTTTGATTCAGTTGCAGCGAAGATTGTGTAAAGAAAAAAATGCCCAGTGTATTACTTTTGTTAATTACCACCCACTTCCTCAAGCCAACTTCAGAAAAGTCAGACATGTTATTTCGTTTAAATGTTGTTTTCAAATCAGAAATGAAAAAATATATTTCAGAAGAAAAATTGCATGTTTGTTGATGGATTGTAGAACTTTCGTACAACACTTAATTTATGATAAATTACAGCTCCTGTCTGGAATAGCATTGAACACAAAATTCATAATGCTAACCAATATACATGTTGTTTTCAGGCTGCTGTATTTATAAGCCAGGGTCAGGCTCGGCATAGACTAGAGTTCCTAATTGGGGACCGAGTATTGCCATATAACATGACGGTATACCAGGCCATAAAACAGTACAGTAACTGCACAGACAGGGAAGGTAGTGAGACAGACACAGACACTGAAAACCCTGTAGGGCACGCCAGTATCTGGGTACAAACACACACTATCTGGTAGGTTTCTCATATGTTTTTGTTTCTTTTCAAGTAGTTGTTGTTTTCATTAAATTTGATAGAATGATAGAGGTTAAACATTACACATGTAGTTAACAATCTTCCTGAACCTTTTCTGATCACAGTTACTGATAAATGCATAGAAATTCCCTGTGAATATGTTACAAAACCATTTTGAAATTGATTCAGTTTGGGTGATTTCAGTTCCGTTGACTGCCAATAGCTAGGATAGTTTCAGTGCTGTTTCTTTATCAAAAGACAATGCATGTGTTGAAGGGGCTGTGATAAAACTAAAAAAAAAAAATGATCATGACTTATGAACATTTTCAGATAACAGGTCGAACATAAAAGATATATGGCATATATTTAATAAGATTTAAATACCATTTTATGATTTTTGTTTTCAACCCCCGCTCCCCCACCCACCATCAAAGATTCAAAGATATAGTTTTTCTGGTCACCAGGTCAGAGGTCAATGTTACAGTGACCTTGAATAGCAAAATGGTTTCTGATGAATAAGTGTAGAACGCTTGGGCCCATGTTCCTCAAACTTTGTTTATAAGTTGTTCATGACTTGTAGATGAGCCCTTTAGTTTTTCAGGTCACCAGGTCAAAGGCCAAGATCACAGTGTCCTTGAAAAGCAAAATGATTTCCAATTAATAACTATAAAACTCTTGGATCCAGCTCCTGAAAACTTCTAGCTGCTTCTAGGGATGAGGTGCTAGGGGGCATATATGTTTTACAATCATCTCTTGTTTCATTTTACAATTGCCTTACAAAGTTTAGGTTGATTATTGTCACCATTATTTAACCATGCATATCAATGAACCATGTATTTCACAACCTCTGTCTTCATGTACATGTATATCAATATTTTTATCTCTTTCAGATACTAGTATACATGTAACTTATTAATTCCATTTAAGGTGAAATTAATGTGTCACATCTACATGTGTTGTATAACAGTATTTCTTTTTCAGGTATAGGCCTGCCCCAGAAACAGATGATTCTGTTGTAACAAGTCCAAAGAAAACAAAGTCAGAAACAAAGGCGGCAAAATCTAGCCATAAACGAAAGTCTGAAGACTTATGGACTGGTAAGAATGCAAAGAGTTTTTTTGTTTTTTGTGTGTGATTTTCATGTGAAAGAAGAATACACATGTATTTGTCCTTAATTTAAAGATCAGTACAGCAGAAGATTTTCTTCTCTACTCTTATTGTCAAGTGATCATAGTTGTTGACTCGTAAACTCTCATTTATTTAGGGTCTTGTGTTCCAATGGAACACAATGGACTTGACTCTTTGTGTAAGACAGTTGGCAATTTGTCTTTTGAAGTATAAATGTACTTTACCACTGAAACATGTACTTTCCATTAGAAAAAGTTAGGACAGCTGCTGCCGTATATAACTGTAAAAGCAATTAAAGAATATAGACTAGATAAATCCACAAAAATCTAGGTATTGAAATGATTTCAGATTTATCATTATTGCACATATGAGAAATGTTCAGCCCATTGTCAGAGAAATACATTTCAGTAGGTGAAAATCCTTTAAATAAGTGAACTATTATCATTAAAAGCCTTACTGTGTCTGTCTCTGATTGGATCTAATGTTGGATTGAAACTGGCTGTTAGAGTCAGATGTTTCTTTCTCTCCAGATGGAAGTTGTCCTGTGATAGTTCCTGCACTGAATGCGTATCTAACAGAAAGACTGCCGGCATTTGTGACGGTGCAGGATCCTTCCTTGGAAGTTATAGCCTTACTTCGAATTCTACATGCATTTAATAGATACTGGTCTACAGTGTATGAGGTGAGTGCAGTTTCTATTATGCCCCCTTGGAAGAAGAGGGGTTGTATTGTTTACAACATGTATGTTAGAATTGATGCATCGAAGAGTTACTTTTCTTGATGACTCTATTTGATTTGTCAGAAAGAAGCTTGATTATGAAGGCTTAATAATGGCTCAGACATAGAGAAGGGCAATTTAATTTAGTACTGCCTTAGGTTGGGTATTTAAATGGTTTGAGCCTATACTATTTACATTGTACTTTTGAAACACGTAAGAAGACATAGATTTGAAATACATCATTAAAAATACACATGTAGACATTTAGCCCTAAACAACAAAAGAAAACCCTATTTCTTACATAATGTATGGTATGTACCTATATAACTTGCTGTATGTTGTCTCATACAGGTGCCATCATACTTTGCAAAGCCTATTTTGTCCAAGTCCGAGTTTATCAGTTCTAAACTGATGGCCAAGGCTAATAGACAGCTGCAGGATCCCCTTGTGATAATGACAGGAAACCTACCCACCTGGCTTGCAGAAATAGCGGCAGCCGCGTAAGTATATACTTAATTAGCTTGTCCGTGTAGTAATTTACTGAAACCAGCTGCACATACTTGTAAGGATGTTGACAGCTTGTAGACTTAAAAAATTAACAATAGAATGTCTTTTAAGGCTGACCTCTACTACTGTCAGACTGCCTTACCCTGGGGTCAAAATTGGACCTGCCTCCAGTTACCAAGGCTAAAAATAGACTTTTCAGATTTTTGTCATAGAGCCTTAATTTGTTGACAGATATCTTAGGTATTTGGTATATAGGCACCTTGCATGAATCTCTGCTATTTACTTTGATCAAGGTCAAGGTCACCAAGTCTAAAAATAGATTTTCCTACTTTTCCCCTTAGAATCTTCATTTATCGATCGATATATGAGATATTTGTTATGTAGGTAACGTGCAAGAATTTCTACCCTTAGTTGGAGTTTGAGATCACACAGTCAAGGTCAAGGTGACTAAGGCTAAAAATAGATTTTCTACTTTTTGTCAAAGAACCTTTATTTATTGACTGATATTTTAAATATATTTTATAAAGACACTTTGCATCAACCTCTTCCATTAAATCGGGGCGTATGCTCATGGTGAGCTATAAGGATCAGTCAATTTCCGTTGTCTGTTGTTGGTTTGTTAACACTCTGTTGGTCAATTTTTTGCCTCAATTGTCATGAAACTTGGTCAGGATGTTTGTCCTAATAATTACTCAGACAAGTTTGAGATATTTTAGGTATTTGGTTTGCAGGCACCTAGAAATCTTCAATTAGAAAACGTAATACTGCTTTTGACATTTGCTTAGTAGTCAGGTGAGCGATCCAGGGCCATCATGGCCCTCTTGTATTTTATTAGGGATGTAAGGTTTCAAAGAATAATTGTGATATTTCAGTCCCTTCCTGTTTCCATTTGACACTCGCCAACTGCTGTTCTATGCAACCACATTTGACAGGGACAGGGCTCTGTTACGGTTACAGGATAACTCTGTGGATACCACTGCCAATGACTCGAGCGATAGAGTTGCTCCAAGGTTAGATAAACGCAAGGTATGTTGGGCTTCTACAAGAAGAGTGATTTAATTGAATGTTGGTGATAAAAAGATTTTTTTTTTCCCAAATGCATAGCAGTTTATGGTTTAGTTAGTCAAAAGATCATGTTATCTCAAAACCACTAAAAACTAAACACATTGCTTAATACTTGCAATATCAGTTTAAAATTAACAAAGTTGGTTTGTGAGTTGCCATCCTTAGTCGATGAATTCTGGGTGTAAAATTCAATGCTTGTAGCTTGGGAAGATCAGGCTATCTTTCAGTTTGTATTTGCCTTTTACTGCCAATTGAAAAAATTGTCAAAACAAAAAAAAATGCAGTTGTGATTCAAGGCTGGTCTCTCTGTAAATGTCATATTGGCAGTGAAAGTTATTTACTGTTTTATGAAGATTTAGTTTGAGTTCAGGATCATAGCATCTTTAAATTTAAAGAATAGGAGAGTTTATTAAACATGTATTTCTCTACCAGATTAATCTTATACTTAGCTATGTGGAAACTTCAGTATTATCAGTATTTGAGATGGTTTGAAACAGTTAATTTTAAAGTTGAATCCTGTGAAGGTATAAAGTAGAGCCTGTTAAAATAGCCAGATTCAGTGAAAGATGAATGTGAAATGAAAAAAAAAGTAAACTTCATTGATCATTTAGCTAGTATTAATGGGCATCTGTGTTTATACCGGACTTGACAAGTAAAATAGACCAGAAAACTAGAAATGTGCATTAAAAACTTGGATTCTGGTTGAATGTTGGCTTGTGACTCTTCAACAACAAATATTGGATGAAATGAATACCCATTTTTACATGTATAGATATTCAATAATGCATACTGTCTTGTATATATTTCAGCGTATTGTAAGTAGAACTGATTTGCTCAAACAAGCTGAGAAAGTAATGGAGGATCTAGCTAGCTCTAGGGCCATGCTGGAGATACAGTATGAAAATGAGGTAAAAAGAAGTCAGAATTAAAGATTCTGATCTTAATGTAGTGTGTCCTTCACAATATGTCATCTATAGTATAAGGGTATTGCAAAACAAAATTTTGTGGACATTAGGTACTAGTTAATAGATTGAAACATAAATCATAGATTTTATGGAGACTTATTGGTACATAATGTTATTCAAAAGGGTAAAGCTTTGTCAATGTGTTGTAAAAAAGCTTTCAAAAGTATTCTTGTATAAATTACTTGATTTTTCTTTTTTTTTTCTTTTTTCTTTTTTGGCATTGTGAAAACAAGCTATAAACGAATCTCTTTTCTACCATGTAGGTTGGTACAGGATTAGGTCCAACACTGGAGTTCTATGCCTTGGTGTCAAAAGAATTACAGAGAGCAGACCTGGAACTCTGGAGAGGGGAGTGTGTCATTGAGAAAGACTCCTCAGGTAAATGCTTAAAACAAGTATGTGTAGGGGAGATAAATTGTTTGGATTAACTTTCTTTGAGACAGTAATCACTTCAAGAATGCTAGACTGTTACACTGACAGGGTCTTAATTACAGCTTTACTATATTATGACTAGTGCTTGAGCTTGGTGAAGCAGTTTAAATGCTGTCACTTAACCGGTATTATATATAGGTGTTTACACTTGTATAATGTTGATGTTTGTCGCATTTAAAGAGAAAAGATTTAGGACAGGTGCAGCGTGAATTAATTTGTCTATCAGAGCTGTTCTGTGAGACCCATTAATTAAAAAATATGTCTTTTCCTTACAGGCAATGAAACAGGGAACCAGTACATTCACTCACAGTGTGGCTTGTTCCCGATTCCTTTGGCGAGAAACACAAAAGCTACTGTGGTGAACAAAACAAAGTCAAAGACAAAGTTCCTTGGCAAGTTGATGGCCAAATCTCTCATGGACTCCAGAATGGTAAAATAAAGATTTTGCTCTTAATTCTAATTCAGTAGATACTAAAAAAAAAAAGTTTTTTAAGTTTGTGAAAAAAAAAAAGACTATATTTCTGTTTATAAACCAAATCATGATTTTGTATTTTAGTTAAATAATAATTTTAGCATACTTTGATGCATTTCTATTTTTTTTAATCTTGTTGATTCCAAGAAAGCTGGAAGTATCTCACAGAGAATTCATGGATCCACAGCATGACTCTTAAATCTTGTAACAATAGATTTTACCTTCAAACATTACCAAGTGCTCTTTTGTTATATACTTGTTTGTGGTGAAAATATAACTGTACTTCTTTGTTTAAATCATGCCAGTGTGAGGGGTCAGGGATCCATCAATGGGGTCTAGTACTGGTCTTTCCCAGCAATGATGAGACTGCCTATCTGATAAGACTGAATTTTTAAGGGTGTTAAACTCGACTTAACTGAAGCTTAATTGGCAGGGTTTTTATGTTTTTGTTTTCCTTTCAAAAACAGTTAAAAATGTTAGAAGAATGAAATGTTAATCCAAAGTAATTGGAGGCTTTGTCGCCAGTATGCAACAAATAACTAGAAGAAATGAAAAATAAATTTTCTGAGATTTATTCCATTAAGATTGTTGTTGCCTAGTTTCAAAAGATTTTAGGATATCACTACTGGGTTCAAGCTATGTAGAAGCGATTTAACTTTCACTATGGTGGAAGAGGCTTGTGTAGCTGTGGGGGGAAAAAGATGACAAAAATCCTGCAAAATAACTGCAAGTCATACATGTAGCGTTCTAGGGTCATAAATTAAATACCAACTTGATTGTTTTATGGTTTAATCTGAACCTATTTATTTTATATCCAGTGGGAAACAAGTTCTTGCAACTAACATGTATATTAATCCCTCTTAATGACTGCTTCCTTGGTTGAAACCAGTACTTGTATAGAAGGCAGACCTGGAACTCTGGAGAGTTGAAAAGTTTCATCAGGTACATGAAAATGCTTAACAAAAATTGGTATAAACTAGTCTTTAAAACCAGTATTTGCACTGAATGTGTGGAATGCTGTCATGGCTAGAGACTCGCACCTGTTGTGGAATTTGAACCAGTAGCCTCAGGATAAGGATTCTGGTGCCCAAAACCACAACCACTGCTCCTTTCTGCCGATTGTTGTTGGTTAGCCAGAATGGGCAGAGATTGGTAGTCGTAATAAGACTAAGGGATGTGAATTGATCTTGAAAAAAGAAGTGTATAATATTTTAATCTCTTACACTTCTATTTCCTCAGCTGGACATTCCATTTAGTCAAGTATTCTTCAAGTGGCTACTTGGTCAGGAACACAGTCTGACATCCAGTGATCTACAATATATAGATCCAGTCATCTCAAAGTCTTTCAACCAGCTAGAAGATATCTTACGACAAAAACAGAGGATTCTAGCTGATAAATCCCATGTAAGTTCTATAAGTTGTGGATTGAACCAGGCATGGTATAAAATAATTAATTTTATTTCAAATAAGAAATGGCTTTATTTTCAGTTTGAAGTTTGTTAATCCCATGTAGTTTTTGTCGATTTTGAATTTGAATTAGACAAAGTTTGAAATAACTAAGTTTATTTCAAATGATTAAGTAATAACTATCTGAGCTGGTAGCTAAAGAATTTCCTTTGAAGAATATGTTAAGGGAAACTTATTTCAGTAAATTGCTCTGAAATGTGTTGATTATTTAGACAAGCTTTAGTTGTTGTGTTTGATGTGTGGATAATTGTTTTTGACAAAAATACAACTGCTAGCAAGATGCTTATGTGGTCTTTATTTATTTGTATTTCAACCTACTACACTGTTCAGTAAATAATTATTAATTTCTTTCCCCTTTGTCAGAAATGTTTCCTTTTAATGAGCACTTGATTCAGCTTTGACAATTTAGACTGGACTCCCAGTGTGCCGATATTGTTAAGACTTTAAACCAAGACTCCATGAATCAGTTCATTACACAAAGCATTCTATAAAGATACAAAGAGTGTGTGTAAAATGGCTGTATCTTGCAGCATATCTTGCATCATACCCACAAAAGATATAGTCACGTGCAACTGTAATGGATAGATGAACTGAAATATATGTTAATCTAAGTGCCTTTAATTATATGGTTATGCTTAATTGTGATGAATAAAGAAACTGAAAAAGGTTCATGTTAATATACTCTGTATAGAAACAAAATTTTCTGTACCCTTTATTATCTGTGACAAGTATTTTATGTGTTAAGAAGACTTGTAGTTGAGCTGGATCAAGATAAAATGGTAGTAAACTTTCAGACTGAGGAGAGTCGAAGATTGGCCTTGGATAATCTGACCATGGATGGATGTAGTATAGAAGATCTCGACTTAGATTTCACATTGCCAGGCTACCCAAATATAGAGCTGAAAAAGGGAGGCAAAGACAAACATGTCACTTTAGAAAATCTGGAAGAATATTTGCAGGTAAGAAATGGTGCCTTCTGTTCATAGCAAGCCTAGGGCAGTGTTAGTGCTAAAATTTAAGTTTTACACAATGTTATCCCAGCTGTTTTAGTAAATGTTTGAGAGACAGTACATTCAAGAACAAATTTGACACTTAAAAACTTGAAAAAGGCTTTGTTTAAGAAGAGAACAATTTCTTGAATATGGGTACAATAATATACATGTATGTAAATGAATTTTAAGAAAATACTGTATACTTTTTAAAGCTAAACTATTAATTACCTTAAAATAGTTGGTGACCCACTGGAGTTTAGTGGAAGGTGTATCCAGACAGTTCGAGTCACTGAGGGAAGGATTTGAGGCAGTTTTTCCTTTATCTTCCTTACAAAGCTTCTATCCAGAGGAGGTATTTGACTTTAACTTCCTTCCATGTTTTTTTACTTGTTATGGTTTAGTGCATACCTTCATATACTTATGTAAATACTACCTCTGACAACAGCGTCAGGGAATCGATTCTTTGGCTCAGAAGTTAGAGTGTTGGTCTTAGATGCGTTTAGGTGAAGTTGGAATCCCACTCTGGATTGTATATTCTAAGATGCTTTGGATCTTTCTTTTACGGACTTTCATGTTCATAAGATACTTCTCTAAAATGCTTACTATACCTTCCAAATAGAATTTCTTTTAACTTCCTTTTGTGTTTTACTTCTCTATAGTGTTTGTTTTAACTTCCGCACTGTTCTTTAATTTACTTTACCTTCCATATGTTTCTTGTAACATCCTTTATTGTTTACTTTATCTACCCTAATATGTTACTTTTGACTTCCTTACAAATTTCTTTTAATTTACTTACATTGTTTCATTTTTTTATTCCTTTTAGGAATTTCCTTTAACTTCTTTACAAAATTTCTATCTGGAGAAATAAATACTAAATACTTAAAAATGAGGCATTGCACTTTTGGCTGAATATACTCGCCAGTATTGCATCAGGATTTGGTAGACACTGTTTTCATTAGAATCAAGTACACATTTTATGGCCCCCTGGAGGGAGGACATACTGTTTTTGGTCTGTCTGTTTGTTTTTACAAATCTTTAACTTTGACCATAACACAGAAGTCCTTCCACCTACAGCCTACAAACTTCACAAGGGCATGTCTAGCATTGTTAGGGGTCTTAAGTTTAAGTCTAATGTGCAGTAATGATAGTCGTCCTTGTAGTAAAGTTACTTATTAAATCATATGCTGAACCCTCATTGAAGGTGAGAGAGTTGTATGTTATTGATGAACAGTGTATACCTGTGATATTATATAGTCATTGAAAATCTTCAGTTGGAGTTGCTATTCTGCGGACACAACGAAGAATTATGGGATGCTAAAGTGTTGATGGAATGCTGTCGTCCTGATCATGGCTATAACCACGACAGTCGAGCAGTCAAGTTCCTCTATGAGATACTCAGTTCCTATACTCCTGATGAACAAAGAATGTTTCTTCAGTTTGTAACGGGGTCACCAAAGTTACCAGTTGGAGGTAAGTAAAATGTTGATAAGAGGTGTATTCATTTGAGAGATTTGAATTGTAGTTTTAGTGGGTTGAACTCTATCGGGTAGTTATGGTCTATAGAAGTTGATGGAACAGAAAACAGACTGAGATATAAGCGTTTTGATCTATTGCAGCAGAACAACTACAAAGGAATTATAAAATGCAGTTCAAAATTACAAATTGCATTTGAATTAATTGGATAAGATTGAAAAACGCTCTGCCAAAACTTCTTGTGAGGTATTTAAACTGATAGACGTACATATACATGCATTTTAACATTGAAAATGACTATTTCTGTATATTTCTTGTCATATAAAGAATACTTAACTTCCGAATATTTCATCCTTTTTTTCCAGTGTGCATAGATGAAACTAGAAGAATATTTCATCTTTTTTCCAGTGTGCATAGATGAAACTTACAAGTATTGTAATTTTTCATTTCCAGGTTTTAGAAGTCTGAGTCCTCCGTTGACAATTGTTCGCAAAAGTTTCGAAGCATCAGAAAATCCAGATAATTTTCTTCCGTCAGTGATGACATGTGTAAACTATCTCAAACTACCAGACTATTCCACGGTAGAAATTATGCGCGACAAACTGCATCTTGCTGCCAGTGAGGGACAACTCTCATTCCATTTATCTTAATCGTTATGTCTCATAGTTACCTCCCCTAATAGTGCAAGAAGTTTGAAAAACAAAGTGAGCATAAATGCTGTACTGAATTTGAAATAGAAATAGAAGGTAGCAGTGATATTTAGGAAGATGGTGGCATTCATATGATGTGTTAAAGTGCACAACTGCCACACTTCTCCTTTTCATTTACCTGTATAATACATGAAGGAAAGTTGCCACAGGCTTGCTTTCCTTGTTAATTTGAAATGTGTGTATACTTGTTCAAAGATAGATTTCTGTGTTTTGAGTGTATTCTGAAAGGATTTCAGGAGAAACCTGTGACATCAAACCCCTTATTCTGAAATAATATACATATACATCTGTGGACAATGCTGGATTTCACAAGGGGAATAATAGTTTGGCATGGAAATAATTCATAAACTGTGAATACTAAACACAGAGGCTTAGTTCAGCTAATCTCCACTGCACAATTATTGTAATACAGTCATTAGTTCTTAGACTTGAGAGGCATTATTACCATTCTAGATTTCATCAAATAGTCGTCAGCTGAAATCATTAATGAGGAAAAAAAAAGATTTCATTCAAAACATTGTGTTAATTTCTTACATAGTCATTTGATAGATATTTCATTTTAACAAAGAACATCTCTGAGTTTTACCTTAAAATAAATGATTCCTGATTGAATTAGAAAATGCATGAGGCTTTCTGGGCTGAATTGATAAAATAGGGCAAAATTGTAATGGATGATGTGAAAAAAGTGTGCCGGATTTTAGTCTTGACCTCTGAACCTTTCCTGTCTAACAGACGGTGCATAGACTAAGGTATAACATTGCAAAATAGGAAGACTTAGCTTTAAACCATTAACCTTTAAACCATTTGAAGTGGTTGAATAAAAACTCAATATTTTGTTTTCAAAGTCTAGTGTAGAATTAATCACAACAAGGCTCATTTTTTTAAGAAAAAAAAAATAGGGGTTAGAATTTTCATTGCAAAGAGTGCAGGATTCTTCATGTAATAATTGTGTAAAATGCGTTTACACTTTTTATTATAATGATTTGCAGAACATAGTAAACACTATATGTTGCCTTTCAAAAGCTGTTTTACATGTAGCCTATAGTGAAGGGAAGTTTTTTTGTAGCAAAGAGCACTTTGTTATTTGTCTATTTGTTTCAGCTAAACTAGACAGTTATGAAGCAAGAAAATGTCATTTCAGTGTTTATATTTCATCAGGATCTTTTGTAAGGGCTGATTTGTGACTTGACACAGCCTATCCCATACAGGTATTGGATGTCTGTGACTGTTTTATTCTTGAAGTTCACTCAGCTTCCCTCACAGTCAGCATATTTTTGTGATTTTTTTCTACCACAAAAGCATAAATTGTGACTGTTAGAGCTAACATTCTCTTTGAAGGTACTGTACTGTAAAGTCAGAAGTTTTCCGAACAATCAAATTTTCAGTTATTTGAGGGTCTGTAGTAGTGAGAATAATAGTTATGTTTGCCCAGTTTATTTTATTATAAGTACTAAATTTCAAGAAGCTCAGGCTTTTTTGGATAAATTTCAGCAATATACATGTATGTCCATGTGAGCAACCAACATGTTTTGAGATTTCCTCGGGGAAAATATCTGATTTTACAGTAATTGGTATTTTGCTAATTAACAAAAGTTTATCAGACTATCATCCTGGAGAAAGAGAAAAACTGTCCCTGTAGCAAAGTTATCTACATGTATATAGGCATTGTTGTTATTTCAAAAATAACTGTTGTTTAAAAATTGTTTATTATACATGTAAATTGTACTCAGTTTTTTTTTTTTTCATTTCATTGTGTTTTTCGTTAGGTGTTGTTATAATTTAATTGTGTAGGTTTATTGAATAGCTGGTGATTAGTGTACAGTGGAGAGAGATATTGTTATTATTTAATTAATAAGCATTAAGTTCTATTATATATGTGCTTTTTTTTAGAACCGTTGGTTATTTGTGCTGTACTGTGTACTGTACTGTATCTGGAAATTTATTCATGGAAGGTTTTGTATTCTATTTATGGATATAGGTTTATAAGACTATATCATTACATAGTTAAAAGCATGATTCGACAGAAGGGTCAGTACCAAAGGCAAGGTTTTTTGGGGTTTTTTTGCAGGTTTGCCACTAGATTGATTGATTGACTTTAAGAGGTTTCATAAATGGTTTTATTGAAGAAGAAAAAAAACATTGCATGGGTGATCTTTGATTTTGCACTGAAACTCTTACCTTTTACTTAAATGACTTTTTCATGTCTACTAAATTTCCTTTGTCATTTTTTTTTTCCATAGAAGTAGCTTTGCATGTAGAAATTTCCAGATTTGCAGTATGTATTGACATAGATGGGTTGTTTAATAGTTAGAAACTATGTAACTAAGTGGTACCTGTTTTATTACAAACCAGTCTTCAAAATACTTTCAATACATACATGTACCTTATCTATTCCTCCAAGAATGAGAAAATGTCTTCATTTAAGGGGGTTTGCTAATTTAAAGAGGTTTCAATGTTGTTTTACTGTTCTAAAAATGAAAAAAAAATTCAGTTAATTGTTCACCTTTTGATATTTAGAACTAATAAAGTTTAATTATGTTAAAGCAGTTTTAACTGACACAAAACAGAAGTATGTAAGTAAGTTATATAATATTTTCATTTGATTTATGTAATAAATTTTGTAATGTCCTCGCAATAAAATGGGGTGGAGGCATACAGTGTTACCCCTCTCCGTGTATGCGTGTGTGTTGCAAAAAGTATAAACTTCATGTCCAGTCCATAAATCCTGCATACATGATGAGATTTCAAAATAATTGATATATTTGACCACCAGTCATGTGTAAGACCCAGGTCCCTAGATAAAAGTTCAAGGTCACAGCAGGGGATTGATTTTTGTGTATTTGTCATTCGGTCTTAAGTGGAGTGGGAGTTCATGTCTGGTCCATAACTTGTGCATTCTGGGATTTCAAAATAAATTTGTACACATGACCATGATAAGAAGACGATGTGTCACATGCTAGACCCAGGTCCCTAGCTCAAAGGTCTAGGTCACAGTAGGGCATTGAACTTAGTGTATTTGTCATAAAGACTTGTTCAGTTGGAGTTTGTGTCCTGTTCATAACTTCTGCATGCATGACAGGATTTCAAAATAAAGTGGTACACATGACCAATATAAGTAGACAATATGTTGTGACCTCCAGATGCCTAGGTCAAAGGTCAAGGTCACAGCATGGGATTAAACTTAGTACATTTCTCTGGTCCATAAATTTTTGCATGCATGATTGTATTTCAATATCAACTGTCATGCTTGACCACCATAAGTAGATGATGCCAGGTATTTGCCAACTTAAAGCCCATATTGCAGGGACATCCGTGTCCTGTGAACACATGTCTAATTTTAGATAAAGACTGCTGCCTATGAAGTTAAGTAAACTTTGAAAGCTTTTGGGATGTCTGAAGGGTTCATGTACATGAAATTTCAATGTATTCATTGGTAAAAGAAATCATTTAAGGGGTAAAAAAATATTTTTACTTCGTCATGCAAGTATATTATGCTTCATTGAAGAATTATGATTGAATTTCATCAGTTTCTGCTTAAAGTTTTCAAGTTAAACTTAGTTGTAATTTTTTTTTTGTAAACCACTGTTATTTACTTATACCAAGTATGTTTTTGTGTTCAACTGTTCATGTATTTAATTTTATTTCTTTTCTGAAAGTGCAAACATTTGTTTGCTATGTTAGTTTTTTATGCCCCTGGAGGGAGCATTTTGCTTTTGGTCCGTCTGTCACAAAACTTAAAACTTGACCATAACACGGAAGTTCTCCTACAGCCACCAAACTTCACAGGTGCATGCACCTTGATGAGCTCTACCCGTGAGACCCACTTAGAGATCATGGGGTCAAAGGTCAGGGCACGCCAGGGGCATGGCGTTCATTCAAACATAGCACTTGTTTTGTGTTTTTGTTGTTATTCATAATCCATAAGTCAGATCCTCTCACTAGTATCCATTTACTTGACATTTGTTTCTTTTTGAAGAGGTATATTTCCTGAGAAAAGTAATGGGTATCTCTTGTATCTAATATATTATTTTGAAATTTTCTGTTTATTACGAGTCAAGTTTTTAAGGATAATGATTGAAAGGGGAATTGTTTGCACAATTTCGTGTTTTGATTACTGTAACCCTGCTAAAGTTGTCTTCTTTTTTTTGCCTTTGTGAATAATAGACTATAATTAGATTTAGTCCTACCAAAGTCTACACTGTTGATTGTTTAGTTTATAAATTTTCAATAAAAATTGCTATAATGAAAGACAGAACTGTTCAGTTTGACTTTTGAATATATCCATTATAGAAATATAGGGTCAGGGTTTTAGTGGCAGAAACTTAAAAAAAAAACCTGAAGCTTTTAGTTTGACTAGTAAGTTTGTAAGTGGTAAAGCAATGATACCCCAGAAAATCCTACCAAACAGGATTTCTTATATGTCATCACATTTGATTGTTCTACATTTTAGTTGCATACTCATTACCTAAATCTTGTAGAAAATACAGGAATCGCAAAAATGTTACTGGTATGAAAGTACCTAAAAGGGCTTAACACAATTCAAAGTTTTCGTGTTATATTTTATGTTTAATTATACATGTTTTACTATCACATGTCCAAGGAATTGGTGAAGCATTGCACTTTTTGAAACAATTTGTCATTTCTTCCCCTCACATATTTATAGTGATTCATTAATACATTCAACTAAAATGTCTGATTGTTAATTAACATAATGTTTGATATTTCAAAAATGTTAATAGAGAGATATAAATAAAAGTGAAGAATTGTGACTGGATGTTTTTGTATACTGTACTGGTGATAAAATATTTAGTGTACATTGTTCCTTCTTCCTATGTCCTGTTTCCAATCAACTTCCAATGTCTTATAATTATGTAATTGTCTAATTAAAAAGTGTTAGCTTGTTAGATCCAAACATTCCCTTTAACAATACTCAAAAGTCTTTTATCATGTAACATGCTTGTATATTATAGCATTACCCCTGCTGAAAGGGCCAGTCTTGCAGTTTACTCACAGTACTCCCCAATCCCTTGTTCTTTGTATAAGACAAACAGGCAGATAGGCATTTGTGTATCCTCATGTTGTATTTTGAAATACCTTGGGTGAAATAAAGTTATCTGTCTGTCTGTCACTAAAAAAGCAAGCAACTCACAAACCTGTTGCATTAGGGCAAGTCCTGGGTTTGACTGGCACCCTCAACAACTTTGTCAAAGGGAGTTTATACAAGACTTTCAACCAAAGTTCCATGTGTCAGTGTTGCACAAAATATCTAGTACACTGTAGTCTGAAAATGGGCCACAATCAGAGTTTCTTCTACAAAATCTGCAACTTTCTTCCATTTGCTCAAAGAATACCAGAAGTGAAATCAGAATGTGGTTCATTTTCATTAAAAAAAAAAAAATCAGCAAAAGAGATTTTAGTTTATAATTTTTACTTTGTTAAAGCTATAATATCACATCTGAGGAATGTAAACAGAATAAGGAAATAAGGATACAGACCATAGTTATTTCTTGTATAAAGCCAAAAGTTACTTTTTATAAACCAAAAGTATCAACTTCATAATATATTCACACTTGACTTTTTCCTGTGTCAAAATTAGTAAAACAGGAAAGAAAAACAGATCTTGCTAGAGCATTAATAAAATTATGTACAACCAAAAAACAAATATATACCACTGTAATTCTTTAAGATACCTTACAAAAAATAACTTCCAAGATTTTTTTTTCAGCATTTCAGAATCTGACTCATGGGAAGCAAGTGTTCAAAAAAAGCCAAGTTTTAACTGGAACAATATAATCTTACATTTCACAAAATTATGAATCCTGAAAGGTTTTTTTTTTTTTTTTTCAGAAATAGAGAACTGACATTTCATGTTCTAAATTGGAATAGGTGCAAACTTTGTTACGCAAATGAAGTAGTCTACAATTGTATGTTGGGAAGAAGTTAGATTTAGTTACGTATTTGAAAACATATTTAACTGAAAGATAATCAAAGTCTTCAAACGGCTGTACCTTGAGACTATTGGTCCAAAAAACTTCATACATGATGTAGAAAAGAAGGATTTCAAACAAAAATCATTAAAATGCTTTCACAAAATCACAAACTGGTAAAATATGGACGGATGAAAATGAGCAAAATGTCACTTAATACTTCAAAAACAGCTGTTTGTCACTCAGTTTGAAAAAAAACAAAACATAAAAACAATACAGTCACACAAAAATACTGTCCAAAGACTCTATGACCTTTCAAGTTATTTTTTTCTCCCAAAGAAGTTAATTCTAACATTTCAAAAGTTTTAGAATTGAAATAAAAAAAATGCATAACACAGGCCAAACTGCTCTAATGTCCAGATTTTTTATTCTAACAACTAAAATTCTGTGATGAAGGTTTAAAGTGAGTATGAAAAAATTGTGATAGGTTAAAAAATTCAAAACTAAAGGGGAAGTAATTACTTCAGTATTAGTCATCAAGTGAATCAAAAGTGCAATTTTAATGTAAAGCTTACAGAACAGAAACTAAAATTAGCATGTGGCAATTATTCAAAACTATATGAACAAATCGGTCAAAGGTATTAGTTATTACAGGATAAATCACAGAAGCCTGGTTACATTACCTACATGTAGGCCAGTAATACTATGTATTATCATCAATAGTCACTGTGGTTACACAAATGAATTACTTCGGACATTGAGACATTTATAAAGTTATATAGAACACTTGGGTAGAAACTGGAGTTTGTATCATAAACAAAACTGGCAAAGATTGAAAAAACTTTCTGTTCAAGAAAATGCAAATTATTTCTAAATAGTTAAAGTCTTTCAGAGTTCATAGCTACATCCATTTCTGCATAAGTCTTAAAAAAAATGGCACCACATTTTTTTATATTTAACAATAGAATCTACTAACTGCTAATTCTTTGTACCCTGGCTATTATTCGAACTGGTTACACTTGAGCATGGGTCTCTTTCAAGAAACATGACAAAATGCATGGAAGAAGAAGTCACTCACAGCTACGTTATGTGTTTTGGAAATAATCCTGTCATATTCCTTAAGCAACTCATCACTAAGAAATTACAAAATTCAAAAAAATAGAATTTAGAAAATAAAATCTGCTAATTCATAACAAATCACAAATACTACTTTGCCCTAGATATAATGTTTCTACACAGTACTGCACAAGTGAAAAACTAGGTGCTTTTAGATTAAAACATTCTGTACTCAGAGAATATCAGAGTAGAATTTTTCGTTTATCTGCAGTTGAGCTTTGTTTGAGCATGTCTGAACATTTCTCCAAACTTCTTTCTTGCTGTAAAATTAATTTACGATTTTATATTCACTCGAAGGTCGAAGTTAAAAAATTATCTGTTTCACTGAAGCAAACATATGTGCAATATTTAATACTGTAACACAAATGTACCACTCAATTACATGTATATTTTAAATAAGGCACACTCCAAATACAAATTAAGAATTACGGACGGAATGTCTGAATGAACTATAAAAATGCAAATCATATAAAAAATAAACCTGCAAAATGCATAAAAAAATAAATTATTGTCTTTGTCTAATACATGTATACACTTCCAGTCTCAGTCTGTGAGAAGAAAAAACGTAACAACCTTACAACAATTGGTCATTAAGGAAGTGAGAGAATATTCTAGTTAGCATATTTTTCTTTATACTGAAATAAAAAAATCAAAAAATCCTGAACATTTATTACGGCTATGATTGTACCTTAATATACTATGGAGTGATACAACTATCGGATCAAAACTGCTGGTTACTGAAACTTGAGATAAATCCTGGCTGAACAAGAGAATTCTTATCAACTGATAAGACCATTTGAACATTTCAATCACAACGAATTCAGTTTCTTTGTTCCTTTCTTACTGAGACTCAAACCAAGAGAGTTTTGGATAAATAATTGATAGTTGTGATTGTCCATATTTAAAACTGGTTGTCAATCAAAACATGGAATGTATGGAGGAAAAAATTACTCTTCTCAGTTTACAATATCATATAGACACACAAGTGAAGTATCATTTAAACTTAAGGCACATGTTTATAAAAATAAAGCTAAACTTTTATCTACATTTAAAGTATATACATGTAGTAATAGAGGCTATGATTTGTCCATCTAGCTGTCGTCCATTTCCTGCTGTTGCTCCAGGTGGGCCTGTTCTTCACGTTTCTGACGACGTAACTGCATCTGAAACAGAAACATATAAAACCCAATTAACACTTTTCATAAATTATGATACCCTTTAAGGAGTAACTTGTCAATTAAAAGAATTCCGCCACTATCATCCACTGGTGCTGCCGGTAAACTTATAAGATCTGAAACTGGTTCAAGCCCAGTAAAAAAAATCTGACTCAACAAGTTTTGAAAAAGTTGCAAGTTCATTGCTGGAAGTTGTTTACTGTATTGGTACTTTTTCTGTCAAAAATGTAAAAAGATTGTGTACTGTATACTTCTATTCAAATTCTACTCCCCGCCCCCCTCCCCCAACACACACACACATGCCCACTTGCATTAAAAAGCATCAAAGTCTGACCATAACTATTTTGTACTTAAACAATTTACCTTAAACCCTTACCTGAATGTTGGGGTAATAATCCAGTTAATGCCAACAGGTATTTACTCCGAAAATTTAATAAAATATATTTTTAATACTACATACTATAAGTAGGACCATGTGTGTGTGTGTGTGTACATGTATACATAGTGTTACACATCTTCCAGTTGAGGGGTCACATGTGAACCCAGATATTGGAAAATACTACTAACCATCAGCTGAGGAAAGTTTAGGGGCTGTCTCCATGTTACTTAAATTATAAGGGACATTAATAGAAGTACTTAAAGTGGCCAAAATGCATCATCCCCTGAGGTATTTAAATGTGGGTATAGAGTATATAACTATTAAACTAGTAGGTGAAATGTTAAAATTTTGACTTTTGGGCAGAAGAAAATTCTTTCATCCCATTTGAAAATACATGCAACTGAAGGAAAAACAATCTGTGGTCTAAATGTTAAAGGAACTTGACTTTGGAATATAAAAATATTCCAGTCAACAAATATATTTGTAAGTTGATTATCTGCCCGTATTTTGAAATGAGTCTTTAATGAAAGGGGAAAATAACTCCATCTTTCAGTCAAAACATGTTGCAAATAATTCTACAGCTCCTAATGAAATGAACAAGGCCAGGAGGTGTAATCATAAAGTAATTTACTCTAAAATTTTATCCAGGGTATGTGAATTTGGGCAAAAACGGTGCAAAGCATAGAAAAAAGGATTGATATATATGTATCTAAGTTATACTGGAAAATACAAACATATATAAGACTAAAGAGGATGAAACAACTACTCTACCTGGCTACAAAATCAAACAAAAATATATATGTATGTAGCTTCAATCCACACTGGCTCAAAGTTTTCACTATATTAAGCTTTGAACACTGTTAGTATGGTAAAAATAATTCTCTCTAACTTCAGCTTCAAATCTCTAGCTTGTGAATGGTTAAATGTCAAAGAAATTTTACAATTTGATCCAATCAACATCTCAAACTTTTTTCACCATGAAAAAGCTTTTTACCTTTCAGAAAACCAAACTGAAACTCCATCAAGATAACCTGATACCCATTAATTCAAAAATTGTCCTATATTTTTAAGTCGTTCCAACAAGAATCAGTTTACTAACCTAAGTATCTAATCATTACTTGAGTGTAAAGCTTGAAATTAATTTTCTAAATAAATGAAGTGCTTTAAGTTGCATGGAGTTAAAGATATTCAATTTGATTATTTGATATCCATCAGACTTTAACAAATTCCAGTTCTATCTACTGTATTGGTGTGTAATATAATTATGTGTACAATAAATGCTTGTAAAAAAAATCCACTAAGCTGCTTTGTTGCTTTTCAGGCATAGAAATTGTAACATATAGTCATAATGAAATTGACTTTGTTGCTTTCAGGAGAATATTTCATGATTTTTTTTTCACTTCTATCACTCACTTAAGACATAACAAACAGTTTTATAGCGAATTATTTTCTTTCTTCAATTTCATTTAAAGCCTGTTTCTTATTTCTTTTTTTACCAGTTAATATTCAATATCTGAATAATAAAATACACAAGAAAATAAAGGAACAAATCAAGTAAAGAAATTTGCTAAAATTAGATTGAGAAAATTAGATGCATGTACAAACTTGTATCGAGACTATGTAAACACAATCTATTGAGTTTGGGGCAAGACTAGACTAAATGCTTTCAAAATTTAATAATATTTAGTAGTACAGTCTTGCACTAAACCCTTTATACAAAATAGCTCAAAAAAATAAATAGGATGGGAACTGGATGTGGCAAGCGGCAAAGCGGTTCACCTAAGTTTGAAAAAAAAATACCATGACATTTTCTAGTGTTTCCTTCCATGATGAAGACGCATTTGTCGACTTATCTGCATCTAAATGATTAAAATTTTGATAGAATATAAAGTAAAGACTGCAATGATAATAATGATGACTTTATTTATTGTGGATTACATATTTGGTTCATGACCAATTTTCAATATGGTCCACAGACAGATCAAAAGCAATTTACAATGAAAAGCAGTTAAATGAAGGCATAATGAAATCAAATACAAATAGAAATGAAATCAGAAAACATAACAAAATTATATACATAATTTATACCAAAAAAGTTAAAAGGATATTGTTTCAATAAGAGATGTACTCAGCAACATCAAAACATTTCCTACATATCAAATTATTCAATCAGTACCATCTAAGCCCTTATTATACCATTATCATCACAACAGTACTATTATCCTGTTATGACTACAGTATATATTTTAAAAAAAACAAACATTATTACTCTATTATCTTTCATAATTAAATCATAAAAACATTTTCTTACACACATTATGGCTTGTTTTTAGTATCATTATGTTTCTGATTATCAGTAAATTATTCCATGTGTCCCATTGTGACTAAATCCTCTTATGTTTCACATTATCAATATAATATCCTACATTTTCCATTATCAATTAATTTCTATATGTTTTCCATCATGACTTCATTATCCTTTGTTTCCCAGTATCATTACATTATCCTATATCTCCCTTTATCACTGCATTATCCTATGTTTCCCATTATCACTACATTAACCTTTGTTTCCCAGTATCACAACACTATCCTATGTTTCCCAGTATCATTACATTATCCTATATCTCCCATTATCACTTCATTATCCTATGTCTCCCATTATCACTAAATTTTCTTATGTTTCCCATTATCACTATATTATCCTATGTTTCCCGTTATCACTCCATTATCTTTTGTTTCCCATTATCACTACATTTTTTATGTTACCCATCAGGGTTGGCAAGTTTTTGCCGAGGGTGGAAAAAACCATGGAAAAAACCGGAAAAAACCGGCAAGGAAAAAACTAAGTGGCAAAAACTGGCAAAAACTAAAAAAAAAATAAATGTTTAAACACTTGAACAACACATTTGAAAAGGTGTGAATATACATGGTCAGAGCCTTAAAGGTGCTAATCTCTTTCACTGGTCCACACTTAAGGCATGGCAGTGGACATTGGCTGTATATTGTAGACCTGTCAATTGAAGTGTCATATTGTCCTAAATGTAAGTGGTGCTATTTAATGAAAAAGTAATGTGAATGGAAAAGCCAGTAAAAGTGTTTGTTGTGTTGATAAGAAAATGAAGTTAGGGTAGAGATTATAAGTAACTATTGAGTGAAGTGTTTTTAAAAATGTATGTGGTGCTATTTATTGAAAAGTGAATGAGAATTAGTAGTTGTTGTGTTGTTAAGAAATGAAGTTAGGGTAGAGATAAAATGCGCTCACTGTTACTTGACCAATGTTGCTTCTTTATTATAGTAGTATGCTATTCAAAAGTGCATTATCATGCTATTAAAAATGTGATTATTTATAAGTGATTTCTGATTAATAAAAATTTACTAATAAGAATTATTCAAGCCTTGTCTTTTCTCTTAAACTTAGGTGAAATATAAGCTATCATGGTTTTTGCCATTTTTGCCGGTTTTTACCAGTTTTTGCCGTTTTTTTTCCAGTTTTTGCCACTGGCAAGGAAAAAACTAGTTTTTGCCGGAAAAAACCCAACCCTGTTACCCATTATCACTACATTATCCTATGTTTACCATTATCACTATATTTTTTTTATGTCCCCCATTATCACTTCATAAACCTATGTTTACAAGTACAACTACATTATCCTATGTTTCCAATTATCATTACATTATCCTATGTTTCCCATTATCACTGCATTACCCGGCATTTCCCATTATCACTAAATTATCCAGGTCTTTCAATTATCATTATGTATATTACTTACATTTCCCACTATCAATAGATTACCCTGTGTTTCCCTTACCACACTAAATGACCCAAATATCTACCTATATAATACATAGTGCATTAAACTTAAAGAAATGAAAACAGACAATTACTATAATGATAATTGTAACTGTTTCTCCTATTAGAATTTTAAATAAAAGTTCACAAAAACAGCAGATGCACATGAGAATTATTAGTGGTGAAAAAATCAAAATGTATCACATAAAGAAGGATTTGTATTTAACATTTTTCTCTTGTATCATTAACTTTAAAACTTTTAAATTATGCATAGTTGTTAATTACAAAACAATTTACTTCAAACCTACAGAGCAGAGTTTTAATTATGCACATATTTCATCTTGCTTACAAAACTGAATTTTAATTCTTTTTCTAAAGATCTGGTAAACATGTTAAAAAAGATCAATTTTGAAATTTATTAGAAATCATTTCATGTTAAGTAAAGCAAGACAGCAGCTTTGTCCACCTGGAATTGGTCATTCATTACAAATAAATACAATAAACCATGGACTAGAGCATCAAGTAAGCATGGCATTTAACTGTACAACAGTAAATAAGACTTTTTCTTCAATGACCGTATATTTATATTCTTAGATATATCTTGAAATAACTGTGGGGTATATTCAGCCATGCTACAAATGCAGAATTGTTCAATTCAAGCACTGCTACATGAAACTGAAAATTAAGCACAGGGAACTTTCAATACATCACAGTTTTAAATATTTAGAGTATTTTTTTAGAGTACTCCACAAAACTGCCCACTCGAGCTCAATTTAATGCCTTTGTGAAGCAGTATTCATAAATCACATAAACCTGAAGAATAAATAATGCTATATAAATAGAACTTAGATGCCATTAAATACTGGTCCATACTAACCTGGAGTTGTAATTTATTGGTGTAGAAAAGACGTTTCCAACCCTCCTTCTCTGCCAAAGCCTCTAAATCACTGGTTACTGGAGTTTCCACAGTACGACGGAAAATCTCCTCCCAAACTTTATCATCGTTACACAACTAAAACATTAATAAAATATTCAACCAGTTGCTTTTCAAGTTTTGTATGACAGCTTCAGTCAGAGGCTTTCATCATAATACATGTAAAAAGCTTCTGATGAATTGCATAACTATTTGCATTAATTTGCATTTTTTATGGCTTATTGCAAAATACTCCACAAAGTCTTTGAAAGTGTGTTAATTTTTGGAACTGTCAATCACTAAATGCCAGAGATAGAGCACAACAGATTGGATTTTTGCTTTTCTATTCTGTTTTTACACAAGAAATTAATAGAGACAAAAGAAACCTTTTACTTTGAATGGGGCAATGATACAACAGTGCATATTTTACAAAGGAAATATCTTCAGATGGATCAAATTTGAAGTATGATTCAAGCTTTAAACATCACTAGTTTTTTTTTCAATGAATATTTTTATGAATTTCAACCAACTAAACAAACAAATATTAAAGTGCATTACATGTCGGAACTTTCGGCATGTTGTACTGAGTCTCAACATGTCTTCAAGGTCAAGGAAGAGAATGATCCTTTTCAACACCTCATCAGGGAGACGCATCAGAAAGTCGACAGAACCTTTGGCCAGAAGTATGAGGTACTGTAGAACATTGTCACCAGCCAGTCTCTGTATTTCACCTATAGTGTGTATATAAATGTGTTATAATGTATAAATATAATAAGTTGAAAGTTTCATAAAGTTATATTTAACAGTACTTTAAATATTGTAAGAAATACCATGAAAACATTTAAACACAAAAATTTAATATTGATTTCCAATAATTTGTTTTAGCTCTTTTACGATGAAAGCATCTTTAGACACCTCATTCTGTTGCATTCTGTAAACTTCAGCCTTAGATGAAGAATCAACAGCTCTTGGGTAACCGGCAATGCAATAAAAGCTACCAGACCAAATTTATCTAAATCACTCTTGAGACACCAAAAACAGATGAAGCCAATCACTTGAAAGAGGAGTCAGTACCAGTTATTACTGGTTACACTGCGTAGATCGAAGAAACAATTCATGTTAAAATCTAAGAAAATACAAATATCATCTGGATAAGTTTATTTGCTCTGTATGTACAATGCATACAGTAAAATTTCTGTACTGGATATCAACACATTTCCAGTAAATTTACTCTTCAGAGTTCACTCTACTTCCTTTTAAATTTCTCTACAACACAATTCATTCACTTCTAATTTTAACACAATATCAACTCTAAATGATAAAATCCACAAGATTTTTAAGATTTTAACACAATATCAACTCTAACATAACCTAAATATAAAAAAAATAGTTTTTTTATTCATTTTTTTGTTCCCATTAGTTTTGTATTGCTTTTTAATCACAATAGTAATACATTTTTATCACAGCAATATACAATGTTCTGTTCTCCTTAAAAAAAAGGGTAAAAAATTTTTATGTATAAAAAGGTAAAATAAGATACTTCTACCATCTTGCCTAATTTTTAGATTTATGGTGACGTTGGAGATAAGAATCTACTTTGTGAAGTAAAGGACCTGACTTCACATGCAGCTTGGGGTAAGCAGACTTCACAAGGTTACATTAGGTGCCCAATGTTAAATAACTCATGAGAGATGCCATCCTTAGAAAATCTCAGATCATCAGGTCTCCAAGAATTCATGGATAAATTCTGTCAAGGAGGGGGGTGTATGTAGTAGAAGTATACTACAGCAGTTCTACTCCCTTACAATGAACCTGTCAGCTGGCTTTTATGGTAACACTGTATAGCATATTTGAATCCAGCTCCAGACAAGTTGATACATGTATTTCAGAGTTACCTAACAGGCTTACAATGTGAGGCAAAGTCAGTTTGCTTGTTTATGAATACAGAATTTAGAACTACATGTACCCTATATCTGAACTGGTGAAGGTATTTTATTCAATGAACAATGAAACTGTGCTTCACAACACATAACTTACATCAGAGCAAGCTGAAATACTTAAAAGCAATGCTTTTTTTCATGTGACAGCCATATTCAAACTTCCATTTTAAGTACTGTATACTTTAACACATGGCTAATAAAGTAATCTGAGACTTAAATAAAAGATAAAGTTTCTAACTAATTGGTTCTAGCAGCAAGCTGCAGCAGCCTTCCCCTTTTATTGTGCACCTTGCTCTTTTCTTTGGTATCTCGCTGTGCCCTATATGGGAGGACTTTGCATTTACCTATCACTGTAGAGGTCAACAGACCTCTCCATAGTGCTGGGGATTGTTGAAGGTGGCATCCATTTTTGCTTACTGAACTGATTAATCTCAAGATTTGAAGCCCATATGTGCACATGCACTTCTTGAAAATATGAATTCAGGAAAATGAAAAATTATCCTTAATAATATAATTACATGATGTCAAAATGTTTGTCTAAATGACCTTTCACCTGTTTAACCATTGCAATCTGCATATCAAAGTAGCTGCAATTGGAGCAAGCTATTACAAATATTTGGTAGACATGATATGACTACTTGAATTATCGTGAGAGGGACAAATTGTTGATTTAAAAATAGCTGATATACTGAATAAGATAAATATAATTATGAACCTCTCTTACACTTATTTTTAAAGAAGCTTACTTGTTTCTTATGGATTTTATCAGCTGGGCATTGGTCTTGAATTACAAGGCACAAGGAGTTTGAAAATTTTATATTAAAGTCATCTCTAAGTTAGTATTAAACAAAAGCTGTCAGAATGACACCAAGCTCCCCTTATTTGTATTAGAAAGTGATCAATAAGGAATGTCAACTCAGCACTGTGCAGTGTGAGCCTATAACAATCAGATCTTGGGTTATCTAAACTAAACTATGTATAAAATTCCTGGATTCACTCATTCTTGAGTCACTGATTGAAGACCCTCTTAAATGGAGTTCAGACCCCTGTGAACTTAACATTTGATACAGTAAGCACAAAGTCATCAGTATTTATCTACACATGCCCAACCATCCTGTAAATTTTGAGGGATGTACAGAAATTCTTGAGTCATAGACAAAAACTGTTCACACACTGGTGGCCCCTGTAAGTTTGACTTTTGACCCAGTGGGTAGAAAATTAAAGGCACCATCTACTCATCATGCTAAAATCATCTTGAGGAGACTGAAGGTCCTGGGAGCAGTTAATTTATTCACTGACTTAAAACCATTTTCAAAGTGTGGGCCACTGTGAGCTTTACCCTTGATCCGATGGGCCCAAAAATTGAGGAGAACATCTACTTATCATGCCCAACCATCTTGTTAAGTCTGAAGGTCCTGGGAGCAGTTGTTTTTAAGTTATCAACTGAAAAACCTGTTCAAAGTGCAGGCCCCTGCTAACTTGACCATGTGGGCTCAAAAATACCAGGGATAAGAAATTGATGAAATTGTGTTTATATAAATCTAGTTGTGAGAGCATAACAATTCATGACTCAGTGACTGGCCCTGCAGTTGAATCCAAGTTTGGTCAATAGAGATTATTTCCCTGCTACATTTCTCTAAGTTCCAAAATGAAACAGTAAAACTGGTTAAAAGTTTGTTTGGTTAAAACAGTAAATGACACTGACAAAAAAAACTACTTACTGTGCAGTCTTTCATCATGTAAAAAATCATCATAGGAGTCCCTTATCTCAGCAGGAGGAGTATGGGAGTCAGCCCGAGTTGGGGGAACTATTTTCCACCAACGGAAAATAAACTGTAAAGATAACAAACAAAAAAAAACAAAGGTCAAATATAACAGACTTTGCAACAGTGAACATAGAAATTATATTCAATCAAACCAAAGAAGTGATTTTCTGTTAACCATTTCTGCACATTCATTTAGCAGACCCCCTCAAATTTCTTGGCATTTTATTTCAGGCTGTAACAAAGCCATCAAACAAAAGAATAAGTAACTTCTTTTAAAAGTCTATCCTTAAGCATTTTTTTCTTTTTTCTTTAAGAATTTGAAATGAATTAATCCAGTTACTGAAATAAACCCCAAAGTTTCAAGTAAAATGTCTTTCTATTCCATGTTTATGTTCCTGGCATCAAAAACATTCCTAACTGAATGTGTAAGGGTAAACAAAGCCTGTATTTAACTCATCCATTTTAGACGAAAACTTACAAAATGTTTTATGAAAAACATTCCAGATTTATGTAAAACACTCATACTCTGTCAATTCTGACACTTGAAAGGAAAAAAGAGGGACATAATAAGTCAGCATGGACTGAAATTTGCAAGCCAGTGCATGATGACAACACTGGACATTTGCCCGTAAGCTATGACTATTTTGAATTTAGTTTCAACACAGCCAGTACAGACTAAATTAGAATTAAAATGTGATATTCATTTTGTCTGCAAGTATATTCCTTTCAAGGACATTTGCACATCGTGTACGAATAGTTATGATTACGAATGTTGTTTGTGTTTCAACAACCTCTTTTTCTGTCACAAATATGTGATAGAAGTCTTTGCATGGCGCAGTTGCTGTATCCGAAAAATCGACAATTGCATGATGTTCGTTTAACCAAGGTTTCAAATTGAGTCCATGACACTCGTCATGTTTTTCTTGTACTTTCTGTCCCATTTTCTTCTGATGCGCCATTTTGAAGCGATCTGAATCACCATCCCAACAACGTCTCGGTCAAATGAGAAATTTTCTCTTTTTTGTTTTTGATGTCACATTAAGTTTTGAATTAAAAACTATCAAAACATTTGATAAAATTTACTCAGATCATTTCTTGCTAAGTGAAAAAAAAGAAGTTACATTATACCAAATGTAAAGTTAGCAGGTGCGCTGTAGGTCATACTCTTCTAAAAGTTGTTTGTTTCATAAATTATGAAATATAGTTTATTTTACATCGATTGCGATACAACTTTGATTCACCACGCTCGATGACTGCTTCCTGGGTTCCATACCAGTATTCGCGCAGCGGTGACGAATGTGAAGATCGTGAGAGAATCTCGTCTCTGACGGGATTCGAACCCGCGACCTCCGGGTCCGGAGCCCTGCGCTCTACCCCTGGACCACGGTGCCTCCTCAATAATGACATATAGTGTTACATATATGCATAAAAACAAATATAAAAGCAAATTAAATACTTTATTTGGAATCATCAAAGTACATGAAAATTAATTAAGAAGTTCATGATCCTTTCTGGGTTGTGTTTTCCCTGATTGATTCCAGTTAATACAATTCAATAACTACGTTCCGGTTTCTTATTTAAATGTTATCATGGCATATAAAGTTCATTTGATAATTAAAAATATTAATTTCACATTTGTAAAACTATACAACAAGACACTGTTCTAATTTTTTATTCACTTCAGTACTAACTTCACTGCATACTGTCCTAGACACAGTAACTGTCACTCGTAGCACGCGGCTTTAAATTTTAAATCAAGGCCCTCCCAAAATTTGTTTAAATTTGATTTAAATGAGTTTACCGACGACGACTCAACTACATGGTTGGGCAGACTGTTCCATGTATCAACAACTCTCTGTGAGAATATGCCTTTTCTGAATTCTGTTCTGACCCTTTTTTGAATAACTTGTGACTATTCCCCCGGTATAATGACTGCACTGACCTAGTAAACACTTTATATGAATCTACTTTATCAATTTTATTAAAATTTTGAATAATTGCACCATGTCAGGTCTTAATCTTCTGTATTCCAGTGTTGGTATGCCCAAAAATAAGGGAGCAATAAAGTATTAAATGAATATCCCAATAAACTTGTGCACAATTTAACAGCTCGATCACACTGCACAGAATATAATTCACTGTAAGTAGTAACCTGAACTGGTCATCCCACATAAACAACATCACGCACAAAGCAAAAAAAAAAAAAAAAAAAAAAAACAGCATAAGGTTCATCAGACGAAATGTCAAAACACAAAACAAACAACTCAAAGAAGCAGCATACAAAACATGTGTAAGACCACAGGTCGAATACTGCTCAACCATATCGCAGAAATATCTCACTCACAGAATAGAAATGGTCCAGAGGTCAGCTGAAAGGTACGTTCATAATGACTACCACTATACAAGCAGCGTAACAAACATGATTAAGGAACTAAAATGGTCAAAATTAGAACAAAGGCGAAACCATGCTAGCCGGGTCATGCTACACAAAATAAAAACCAAACATGTCGATCACAATCACCTTACAAACACAAGAAACAACAAATTCCTCATCCCGCAATCAAAAACACAATATCACATGAACTCATTCTTCCTAAGGACTGTACGACTCTGGAACGAATTACCGACCGAGATTAACAATTCTTGTATGTCACCTGCATACAGAAAAAGTTCGTACTGATTGATCTCTTAGTCTTATGTTAGTGATCACAGATGGTGGTATTTTAGGTCTTTTATTTGAAAAAAAAGGAATAGAAGACGACCCAAAATGTTAGTTGAGACAACTCAGGCGGATATATTCTAAAACATTAGACTGAACATTGTTCCTGAAAAATAGACTGTACGTCCAGACAAATAAGACCTGAACGATACTACTTACTTTGACACACGTAGTCTTCAGTTTACACACACCCTTTTGAGAAAGTCATAATTTATGATGATAAATGGTTTGGGTTTGTTTTTGTAATATAGAAGAAATCTTGAATGATTACAATTACTAAGTCCAGGACGAGCCCTCATCCTACGGACATCAGATTTTGTAACAGAGAGATCCACTACAACTTGGAAAAGACCATCCAGAACGGGATTCGAACGCAAGTCTTACCGCATTGAAAACCTAAATTCTAGACCACAAAGCCAAAGGATGGATTACCTGACATATCAAGTTCTTTTTCTGTTCATGACGTTAAAAAGTAATGCTAGAGGGACATGGTACTTTTGGGATATATGTTGAATTATATCACATATTAAAACAAACATCATATTTGACTATTAGCCGATATTTTTTAAAACAATGTAATGAGAAGAGAGAAAAAAATCCTAGTAAAAATAATTTAAATTGTTCTTTTTTTGCATTCCTTTTGTTTGTTTTATTTTTGTTTGCTTGTTTTAATGTTCATTCAAAATTCTTTCATTTTTTCATTTAGTCTCTCTCTCTCTTCCTTCCTAACAATTCATTTCCATAATCAAAACATCCTATTCATTTGAATTTTCAAACATCTTGTCAGATTTTCATTAACTGAATGCGTCATTCTTTAAATTTTCACCTTTTTGTAATTTTGTGTGACTTTCTCTTCTTGTTTTTTGTAATTTGTGTATTTTTTATCACTTATTTTATCTATTGAATTCTAGCTTCTAAAACAAATAACAACAACAAAAAAATCGTCGCTTTCACCATTTAAAACATTTCAGTCGAATCTCTATTTAAAATACCTGACCGGGCATCTTTTTCAATTCATTCGATGAGCATTTTTGTAAAAAAAGTAATCGTGGTTACCCTGAAATACACCTTACAAATCAGCTGAAAATTATGGAACAGAATTACTGCATTTATTCAATCTTGCTTGATGACATTGGAACTTGCATCTTGCTTGATTTCATCTTGGTTGATGACATTGGTACTTACATTATGCTTTATTCCATCTTGTTTGATGGCATTGAAACTTGAATTATGCTTGATTTCATATTGCTTTATTTCATTGGAACTTGTGTTATGTTTGATTCTATCATTGATTGTTGGCATTTGAACTTGCATAACGATTCATTCAATATTGCTTTGTACCATTTCATTGTCTTTTGTACTGTGCTGGAATAATCAAAATGCGCGGATTTCACATTTATTGTATCATCCAACTTTCTTCATGCTCTATTCAAACTATTTAAGGATAAGTGCTTTTTGCATGTGTTTGTTTGAAGTCGACTTTATTTTATTTCGTACTTCCCTTTGTACACCAAAATGTGGGAAATGGTTTTTGTTTTAGTTTTAATTAATGATTTACCACAAATATGGTGTGATTTTTTAGTCGCTCATTTCTATTATTCAGTGTTAATGCTTTATGAAGCTTGGTGTCTGATGCTGTGTTAATACATGCGTTTTTTTAAAAATTATTTTAGCAACTGACATTGCATATTATTCATTGTCTGGCCAATTTTCGTATATAGTTTTCGAATTAATGTTGCTTTGTTAATTGTTACGGGCGAGAACTCTACTATCAAGATCGAAGGAAAATTTCAATGTCACCAAGCAAGATGGAATAAATGCAGTAATTCTGTTCCATAGAAAATGGTGTCAGGCACGGATTTACCGGGGGGGGGGGGGGGGGGGGGCTTATGGGGCCCAAGCCCCCCCAGCTGGCCCGTTCGTAAAAAAATAAAAGGGCTTATTTTTAAAGACTCTCAAACATTTTTTCAGCTCTTTTCACCACGTAACAGAAACACAATCAACCTTTCAATTTGCAACGGTCATGCAATATTGCGTAACAACTGATAACGAGTTCGCAACTTTATAGCCGTGTATATTAAACAATGAATATCCGAGAGTTCTCCAGACTGATCATGATGTATAGTTTTCAAGCGTCTATTAACCTTGACGTATTTGATAAAGTTGTTAAATGAGCGTCTGCTGATCATGATCAGTTGCCTGATGATATTGTGATGACATTGTTATTTGCAAGTTAATATACTGATAAATTATTTGTTTCACAGGACTTTATAAATAAAAAAAATAAAAAAAAAGTTAAAACTTGCCATACCGTATTTTGTTTTTTGCTTTAGTTGAACATTTTAAAGAATACCAGTATATTCCTTTTAAATTCTCACACAAATTTCATTAAATTTCTATGCTTTAAATGCACCAAAATGAGCCATTTACTCAACCTTTTTATAAAATTTTCTTGGGGGAGGCCCCCAACCCCCCCCCCCCCTACGGAAGGGTGTCTCCCCCTTCCGTACCTTCCCCAAAGCCCTCCCCCCCCCCCAGTAAGAAATTTCTGGTTCCGGCCCTGATAATGTGATGACGTTGTTATTTGTTATGAAAATTAATTTATTGATAAATTATTTGTTTCAGAGGACTTTATAAATATAAAATAAAAAAAGTTAAAACTTGACATATGTTTTGCTTTAGTTGAACATTTTAAAAAAATACCAGTATATTTCTTTTAATTTCTTAGGCAAATTTCATTATATTTTTATGCCTAAAATGCACCAAAATGAGCCATTTAGTCCACCTTTTTAGAAAATTTTCTTGGGGGAGGCCCCCCAACCCCCCCCCCCCCTACAGAAGGGGGTCACTCCCTTCCGTACCTTCCCCCAAGCCCCCCCCCCAGCCAAACATTTCTGGATCCGGCCCTGGGTGTGCAGTGGTTATGAACGCCCAATCTTAAGTAATGGCACTCCAAATGCACAAAATATCAGTTTATTTTCAACAGCATTTTATCATGAATATATTTCTTCTATTCTTTTTTACAATAACGGCAAACGTCCATTTTTGAAACATTATGATCATGCTTGTAAGAGTGTGTGGGATAAAAAAAGACAACTGAAAGATAACCCAACTACTCAGTCCACCGTGACATAACAGTTAATGTGAATAAAAACGTCTGCAAAACCTGAAAAAAAATTGAAGTCCTCAAATGTGAACAAGCATACAGATAATTGCTATAACTCAGATGAGAATTTTTTAATTTATTGAAAAAATTGACATTACAGTTGTTAAACTATAGAGAACCCGTCTCCAGGCTAAATGACGTTCTCGGTCACCGACGAAGACGGATTCCGGAGACTGTTAATTAGCATACCCTTAGATTTTTTTTTTTAATTAAACATGGCGGACGAAACTATGGAAGTTGACAGAGAAGTTACACAGAAACCTGATAAAATGTTTACTCTGAAGAAATGGAATCTTGTAGCTATGTGGAGCTGGGATGTAGAGTGTGACACATGCGCTATATGCAGAGTTCAAGTCATGGGTAAGTTTCTACCAGCCGAATTTACCTCTCAAATCTGAGAAATTTATATACGAAGAATTTATTGCGATTGAAATTTGAATGTGTCTTCTGTTTGCAAAATAATGTGGAGTGTTTTCCATTTGAACCGGTGACAATGACCACAAAATACAAAGGGTAAAAAAAGAAACTCAGATTTAATTTTACACAATTCATAAGCAAAAAAAAATTATAGATGTTGTGATTAAAAAGTTGAATATTTTCTCGAGTCATTATAGGAAAGTAAGATAAATGAGGAAAAAATGGAATTCAGTTGTTCTGTTTTGACTTTTTCATCTATTTTTTCAGGATTTTTACAGGTCGCACACTTGGCAAACTGACAACATATCAGTTTACAAGACAATCAGATGTCAAGTCACTTAATTCAACAATTAAAGATTCAAGGATGTTGTCACCAGAGACAATAGCCCTTTATAATGTTGCTATTAGCCCCTCAGATATTTTTATTTTCGAGATGTAACAGTTAACCACTCAGTATTTCCTCTGAAATATATCGCCAACTCTAATAAACATTCACAAGTTGCAGCTTAGTTTGCCTGGAGACATAACACTAGTGAGTCTATTATAAAAGGTGTTTTTTGCCCCGGAAGGGAGGCAATAGTTTTTGAACTGTTACACACAACATCCCTTTGGACAAGACCTTCTCTCTGACCTATATTTATTTGATGATCCAATTGTCCAAAAACATTAACATTGACCATAACTTTTTTATTAGTAAGTGAATTTACTTACACTTGGACACAACACCCCTTTGGACAAGACTTTCCCACTGACATATATTTATTTGACCTTGACCCTTGAATGACCTTTACCTTGAAGATCCAATTGTCCAAAAACTTTAACATTGGCCATAACCTCCTTATAAATTAGAAGGTCTATTTTCTTCATACTTGGACACAACACCTCTTTGGACAAGACCTTCCCACTGACCTTTATTTATTTAACCATGACCGTTGAAAGACTGGTCCTCAGCTCAAAGTCAAAGCACCACTTCAGGGGCATTGTCATCTTACATGTACAGTGACAGTCCTTGTTAAATATTTCTTTCTTTAGAATTTAAACAGTTAAAATGCAACAACAGGAGCACAGCTTGGTTCATTTGAGTTATTAATTGGAAACCATTTTCAGTTTGCAGGCCCCTAGGAGCTTGACTTTTGACCAAGTGACTTCAAAACAATCTTTTGCTAAACATGCCTAACCTACCTAGGAAGAACAAGTCTCTAGACTATTTTGTTCAAAAGTTACTGATCAGAAACTGTTTTCAAGATGCAAATCCCTGTAAGCTTAGCCTTTTTCTCAGTGAGTCTAGAATAATGGGCTTGACCTTTGATTCTTTGAGTCCAAAACTTAAGAGGTCTTCTATTCAAGATTTCTAACCTACCCACAATAAAATCTCTAGACTGACCCATTTTGAAACTGTTTCTTTAAAGTGCAAGCTATGGTGAGCTGGACTGTTGACATAGTTAGCCAAGAATCATTAGACTGTAGGGGTCATCTCACTCATCTGCTTACTGTGCCCAACCTACCTACATGTACAAAGTATAAAGTCTCTTATGGCTTCTCCAATTATTGATCGGGACCCATTTGGTCTTAAGACAAACTGGCCTTTGAACCAACTGACACAAGCAAAGCTATATGCATCCACTTCCTCGAAAGAAGGCATAAAACACGTTTAAATTTAAATTGACTTTATATCTCTAGTGAAATTGTGCAGTTTATCAGTTATTACAACGTCTATGAAATAATCATGAAAATATTCTCTTTTCTGTCTGATACGTAAGCAGCTTTTAAAGTTGAAATTTACACTCTCCTCTCGGGTTTTATGGCCTATTTTGCAGACTTTGGTCAGTCTGTTAAAGATCATATAAAAATGAGTTGCAGATTTTATATTTTTCATTTGCCTTTTAAAGAGGCATACAGTAAAAGTTTTTCAATGGTTTCTTTGGCATATCCACCATCTTGACACAATCATGTGATAAGACCATCATCACATGATTCGTGTGAAGGTAGTGGTTACTGAGCATAGTGTAACCGGTGCGCGGAGTTTGACTATGAGTATTTTTGGGCGCATAGCCGTTTGTTCCGAATGAACACTTCCTAAATGCTTGAATGAAAAAATTGAACATGGTTTCCTCTTCAACTCATCAATTACTTTTCATTTCATAGCAAATGAGTCAGTATGATAAATATACAGTACATTGTATGTCAGCATTAAATTGTAGGGTATGTCCCACTAAAAAGTCGGGAAAGTGAATTGAAGGTTCAGTAACAAAAAAAAAATCATTCTTTGAAGGTAATATGGTATAATCTAGCCTAGAAATTTGTGTAATCTTGATACATTTACATGCAATGTATAATAGATGTGAAAGAATATAAAAGAATTGTTGCATTTCAGATGCTTGTTTAAGATGCCAGTCAGAAAATAAACAAGATGATTGTGTTGGTGAGTATAAGTATGACCAGGTTTATTTTGTAGTAGATGTTTTATAGCTAAACTGTGTGTAATATTCTTTTTAGCTCACCTGTCACGTAGTGACAGAGTGAGCTTTTCTGATCACCTTTTGTCCGTCGTCCGTCCGTCCGTCCACAATTAGTTTGTTAACACTCTAGTGGTCACATTTTTGCCTCAACTGTCATGAAACTTGGTCAGGATGTTTGTCTCATTAATATCTAGGACGAGTTCGAACATGGGTTATCAGGGTTGGAAAACTAGGTCACAGAGCCCAAATATTGAAAATCCTTGTTAACACTCTAGAGGCTACTTTTTCAGTCCAAATATCTTGGAAATTTGTCAGAGAGGTTCTATCAATGATTTCTAGCACAAGTTCAAATATGGGTCATCTGGGTTCAAAAACTAGGTCGCAGAGCCCAAAAATAGAAAAATTTTGTTAACACTCTAGAAGTTACATTTTCAGTCCAAATAATCTAGAAATTTGTCAGAAAGGTTGCTTTTACGATTTCTAGGTCAAGTTCGAATATGGGTCATCTGGAGTCAAAAACTAGGTCACAGAGCCAAAATATTGAAAATCCTTGTTAACACTCTAGAGGTAACATTTTTGGTCCAAATAATCTGGAAATTTGTCAGAAAGGTTGCTTCTATGATTTCTAGCTCAGGTTCGAATATGGGTCATCTGGGTTCTAAAACTAGGTCGCGGAGCCCAAAAATAGAAATATCTTGTTAACCCCCTAAAGGTTACATTTTCAGTCCAAATAATCTGGAAATTTGTCAGAAAGGTTGCCTTGACGATTTCTAGCACAAGTTCGAATATGGGTCATCTGGGGTCAAAAACTAGGTCACAGAGCCCAAATATTGAAAATCCTTGTTAACACTCTAGAGGTAACATTTTTAGTCCAAATAATCTGGAAATTTGTCAGAAAGGTTGCTTCTATGATTTCTTGCTCAGGTTCGAATATGGGTCATCTGGGTTCAAAAACTAGGTCGCGGAGCCCAAAAATAGAAATATCTTGTTAACACTCTAGAAGTTACATTTTCAGTCCAAATAATCTGGAAATTTGTCAGAAAGGTTGCTTTTACGATTTCTATGTCAAGTTCGAATATCGGTCCTCTGGGGTCAAAAACTAGGTCACAGAGCCCAAATATTGAAAATCCTTGTTAACACTCTAGAGGTAACATTTTTAGCCCAAATAATCTGGAAATTTGTCAGAAAGGTTGCTTCTATGATTTCTAGCTCAAGTTGGAATATGGGTCATCTGGGTTCAAAAAAAGTAGGTCACAGAGCCCAAAAATAGAAAAATCTTGTTAACACTCAAGAGGTTACATTTTCAACTCAAATAATCTGGAAATTTGTCAGAAAGGTTGCCTTGAGGAATTTTAGGTCAAGTTCAAATATGGGTCCTCTGGGGTTAAAAACTAGGTAACGGAGCCCAAAAATAGAAAAATCTTGTTAACACTGTAGAGGTTACATTTTCAACTCAAATAATCTGGAAATTTGTCAGAAAGGTTGCCTTGAGGATTTCTAGGTCAAGTTCAAATATGGGTCCTCTGGGGTAAAAAACTAGGTCACAGAGCCCAAATATGGAAAAACCTTGTTAACATTTTAGAGGTAACATTTTCAGTCCAAATAATCTGGAAATTTGTCAGAAAGCTGAATTCTATGGTTTCTAGCTCAGTTTCGAATATGGGTTATCTGGAGTCGCAAACTAGGTCACAAAGCCTAAATATCGAGAAACTTTGTAAACACTCTAGAGGCTATATTTTCAGTCCAAATGTCCTGGAAATTTGTCAGAAAGGTTTTTTTGATGATTTGTCGCTCAGGTTTGGATATGGGTTATCTGGGGTCAAAAACTAGGTCACAGAGCCCAAATATCGGAAAACCTTGTTAACACTCTAGAGGCTACTTTTTCAGTGGAAATTTGTCTGAGAGATTGTTTCAATAATTTCTAGCTCAAGTTCGAATATGGGACATGTAGGTTAAAAAACTAGGTCATAGAGCCCAAATATTGAAAAACCTTGTTAATACTCTAGAAGTAACATTTTCGGTACAAATAACCTAGAAATTTGTCAGAGAGATTGTTTCAATAATTTCTAGGTCAGATTTGAATATGGGTCATCTGGGGTCAATTAACCAGGTCCATAGCAACTTGTTAAAAGCAGTCATACTCAGGTGAGCGATACAGGGCCATCATGGCCCTCTTGTTCAGTTTGGTATTTCATTGCTTACTCATGTAGAGAATTTTATATGAGTGATGGACTTCGTTGAGATTGATGATGCCTTATGAAAAACTTGTAAGTGATGGTGCATTTGATTGCTAAATAAGTATCATTTTATATGTTTTAGAGTTTGAATCTATTAGGTCATGTTACAAATGTATGTTTGCATTGCCATTTCTCATCCTTTGCAATTAGCTCTCATTTCATTATATTTTTCAGTTGTTTGGGGCGAGTGCAATCATTCTTTCCATAACTGCTGTATGACATTGTGGGTGAAACAGAATAACAGATGTCCACTCTGCCAACAAGACTGGGTCGTGCAACGTATAGGAAAATAACACTTCTGACTTGTAAGCCTTAGAAGTGGCCAGATCTCGGGGAAAGTCACCATTTGTCCTGAACCTAAAGAATGTGTTCATTGAATTCGGGACAATGTTTTTATTTTTTGATTTTGTGCTAGTTACCAGATAAAAGTGCAAAATGAAAGTTGCTTGCTTCAGTTTAATGAACAAAAAATGAGCTAGAATCAACTAGCTACTGTCAAAGTATCTGCATAAAAGTTATCCAATTATACATGTAATATGTGTGTTTAATTTATTATATGATTTGCCTGACACAGCCTTCACAGTTGCCACATATTGAACCTGTAAAATAAGCAACTGTTTTGTGTAGGAAATATTTTGTTTTAGAGCATAGTGATACTACATGTGTATGACTAGAATAAAATTCAGTTGTGAATTTTACAGACTTGTTTTGTACATAGAAACACTTTGATAAAAGTGAATTGATTCAACCTAAGCTACCGTATATTTCACTCCTATCTATTTATAGACCTGTTTGCTAACATGGATTGAAATGACTTATTCAGTTATGTTACTGGCATGACAAAGGTTTCTGAATCACAAAATAATTCATGCTCAAGCAGACAAAAAGAGCAGTGTCTCTATAGAGACGTCAAGTCTCAGGTAGTGAGTGATGACTCTGTCTGAGAAACATGTTCTGTTACAAGTCTTCAACAATGTTTTGAAATCACAAAAAATGGAAGTCTGAGTAGGGTGGGATGGGGTGGGGAATGGGGATGGAAGTATCTTGTATTTCATGAATATTCAAGTCCAGTATTTAGTTTTTGAAAAACTGTTTTATCATATAAATAAACATCACTGATTATGCCCGTGTTCATACTTATTTTAAAGCTGTCTTGTCTCATCGATACCATCATTGGATACCCACATCCGACGCAATATGTTACTCCCTATTTATCTATTGTCATGCTTACGGAATAAAATACTATGGGTATCCAACAATGCTAGGAAACATGCCATGGAGTTAAATTGCTGGTAAATGCAGCACTTGTTCCAAACAAAGTTGTTAAAAATATGTACTTATATTATGCTATATTTTTATGCATTCAGACGAGAAAACTGCTGAAAAGAAGCCTTGAATGTTTGTACTTTCTTAAAGTGTCATATGACCCTTTTCATTCTATATGCAGTTGTCTAAAGTTTACAAGTTTGGGGCAAGTTTCTGACTTAACTGCTTTTGAGAGTAAATGTATGTTAAGGACAGGATATGTCACTGGAGCTACAATGGGTTTATGACCTGCTTTGCTACATAATTGTTTATAAATAGTTCTTATATTCCCAAACATTCTTTGCTATATGTTATGGAAAACTACTCGAAAATGACCACAGTTCTACATACTAGCAAACATTTAGTATTTTGTTGAAATCCTTTTCCGTTTTGTAATTATGGATCCAGACACTATAAAAAATACATGTATTCATCCCTATATCAGTCACCCGAGTATCTCTTGTCTTTATTATTTTAAACAATGGTCAAATATATAAAACTGAAGTTTTTAAGATATCACTAGCGTTTAACTGCATGTACATGTAACTTAGTTTCAATCTTGAGACGAGAGATCTTCAAAATAATCATAGTTTTTCCTTTGGACTGATGACCTCCATATGACCAAGTCTCAAACTTTTCCAAGAGATAGTCAACATAAACTCTCTCAAGATGATTAGGTAAAAAATTTGACCTCTAAGGTATGTGTTAGGTTTTGAACCAAAATGACAGATTCAAAATTTTCAGTGAAATAAAAACAGACATTCTGACCAAGTTTCATGAAGAAGTGGTAAAAATATGTTGTATATGGAAAGTTGATGACAAGACTTTAGGAAAAAAAGAAAGAAAAGGCTTGTCAATTTATATCTGGTCCCACAAGACCTGGTAGAAAACACTGAAACAAACATTCTTAGTTTTGTGAATGTGACCTCATGAGTGTTCACAAGGTAATCTGCTTAACTGGGCTGGTAATCTAGTTTTGACCCAACATGCTTTAGTTTGTAACACACCCTTTAGATTGACGCAGCAAACATTCCAAATATGTTCCTTAAAGATTGAGCAAATATGTGACCACTGGTATGTTTACAAGATTTTCTTCTAATGCAAGATGGTATCTATGACCCATTTTAACACTCGCCCAAGAAATTACGAAGGCAAACATTCTACAAAGGTTCCATGAAGATTATTTAAAACAAAATGACCTCTGGTGTTCCCATGGTTTTGCAATGACCTGAATAGCTTATTTAGTTCTGGACCCCATGACCTAGTTTCAAACACATTTGAGAGATAAGATGATATACGCAAGAAAAATGTAAATTTCAAACCTTGAATAATGTTCACAAGGTTTTTCTTCGATTTGAGCCGGTGACCTAGTTTTTGACCCAACATGACCCTAATTAAAACTCATCCATCCAAGTGATTATTAGGGCAAACTTTCCAAACAACTTTTATAAGAGCTGAATAAGAAATGTGACCTTTAGTGTTCACTAGCAAAATATTGATGGCAGACAAAGGCTGATCATGAAAGAACATCCCGAGCTTAGACAAGCTCGAAGTTTTCAAACACACCAAAATGAGCTGTTTCTTAAAGAAGCTCTGGTCTTCAGCAGATGAACAAGACAACCATTTCCATATCTTGAGGGTATACACTACATATATTTGCAGGAGAATTAAACCAAACATAAAGAAAATGATCATTTGTGAGCTTCACAATTTCTTATAAAAACCATAAAATAGTGAAAAGAACTTTATAGTTGCACCATTTATTTATTAAAAATATACCATTCATTTCTGTTTCTTAAAGAAATAACACACATACATAAAGTAAAAATTCATCAAATATAACATGAACATGCAAGCACATCTTGATGCTGGAAAAAAGTCAAAGTAAAGACAATGTGAAACTTTTTTTTTTTTAATATGAAGAGACACAAGAGTGGGAGTTTTCTGTGGAAATATCGTTTCAAAAATAAAATCTTGAAAAACATACCTGTACATGCATCATACACTGGAGAATCCAATAACTAAAACAAGTACTCTGTACCAGGCTTGTTAGAGGCATATCCTTAATTTAGAATATTACATTCTCTTCAGAATCATGTAAATTGATATCGAATGATTTATTACAAGATATCAACGTGTACATCAAACATCCAAAAAATTCCAACAAACAGGTTAATACCATTAAAATTAGTCTTTATATAGAGAGATGAGGTTGCACGATTTATTGGTTGATAGCCGTTTATTACAAATGAGCACTTACTAAGTACATCTAGCTATATGCCTAAAGGAAAAATATCGAGCGGGGAATGTGACAAAGAGCTATCTTCTTTATTTTTTTAAACTCCAAAGAACTTTTAGTATTCACATCTCAACATGTTTTCCTTTAAATTATCAAGTATTTTTTTTATTTCATGATTAGCAAATAAAACAGATAAGTTGTGTATTATCAGTTGATTTTAAGGTACATGTATTTCTCTTTAAATATTACATATCAAGCACATGCAGGTTTATCATAAAGTAAAAAAAACACTATATTTTTACATGCATATGCATACTTATGAACAACTGCACTGCAGTTATTGTGACCTAATATTTTATGTAACTTAAGTACAACTGGGTAATTGTGTCAAGGTCAGTTTCACAGCTAAAAGCAATACTTAGGGTATTTTTGAGGGTTCTTTTTTTTATCACTCTGTTATTAATACCCATCACAAATGCCTTATTCTATGATGCAATTATCTATATGAGAATTCAAATCAACATTTGAAATGTTTTTCTCAAAAATTTTGTTACATATTGGACATGTTACAGATTTCATATCTTCTTCTTCCTTTTTGGTGGCCATTTTCTTGAATGCCGAGAAAAGGGTTGCTTGTTTAGGTTTTTTAGCTGGCTGGGAATTTGTTCTTTCGTCCAAAGTTCTCTTCTTTGAAGAACTAGCTTTCAGACCTGTGGGCTTTAAATCAATGGAACTTGATTTTGAACTAGTGGATGAATTACTTTCAGCATCTTCTAAATCAACTATCAGAGCAGACCCAGTTGCCTTTCCAGACGAGGAAATTTGCCCATCTTTCATAGATATATCACCTGTCTCTTCAGAGTCCTTGTTTTCCTTCTTTTTCAAAAAGTCTTCATAACTGATTTCTTTTAACTGGTCTGAATCACTTGGATGCTTATTAAATTCTACTTCTGACTGGTTTTCAGACTTAACAGATGGTTTAAAGAAACTCTTGATAGTAACAGGAGGCTTAAAAGCTTTTGTCAAACACTTCTGATTCACTGCAGTAACTTCTTCAATGATTGCTTTCTGAGATTCCAAGTTTGTTTCATTGCTCACACTAGTGTCTTCTGATGGTCTGGTCTGTTCTAATTTACTGAGAGGTGGATTTATGATTTGGGTGAGTCCATTTGGAGACTGACTAGACTGGGAGAGTCCACTCTGTGATGACTGGCTCACATCCATCATCTGACTTCCCTGGAAGAGTCCATTTGACAGAGGTATTCCACTTTGTGACAGGAGCACAGATTGTGAGAGTCCACTATAAACCCCTTGACTAGATGATGTACCATGAGACATCTGTAGTTGCTGAAAACAAAAATATATATATCTAATTTCAAAAACTTCTGAGTAAAACTGAAAATTGTTTATTCTGAGACTAGATTACCCTTCATGATGAATACAGCTACTGAATTTCTAAGGGTGTATATAAAACCTATATCAAGCCAGTTCTAACACGTCATTTAAAAATACACTTGCAGCATGGGTAAGAAGTATTGATGCCTAACTGTTTCGAACTCTATTTAAATCTTGTTTGATGGGGATTGTTTGTTGTTTTTTTTTTTGGGGGGGGGGGGGGGGGGTTAACACCAGTTTTAACAGCTGTGGTCATAACCTGGTGGTCCGTCCAGCTAACAAGTGTTCCTGGGTATCTAACCAGTTTACTAACCAATTAATCTGCAAGCAACTGTCGACTTCCTCCCTTGATTTAGAGGAGAGAAACAAATGACCAGTAGATGCATTATATGAGCTACATTATCATGGAGAAATTTTGCAAGCCCTGAAGGGGACTGAACCGTGAACCACTGGAGTGACAATCTGATTCTCTACCAATCGAGTTTGACGGGGAAGGATTTATACAATACACATGCTAATGAACGAAAAAAAATTGTGTAAATGTGTTAAACTATTACTGAAAATAACATACAGTTTGCTGTACTTTCTCAATGAGTCTTTGTTCTTTTAACACTGTCTCCACCTCAGGAATAAGGATCTGTGGGTAGCGTATCCCTACAACACGCTCTCCATCATTCAACTTTACCCGTACAACACGTATCGTAGATTCGGATTTGCTAAAATGTTAGAAAAGTTAACACCTGATCTGCTGCATTGTTCTTGACCACGTAAAATAATCAGTTATCATCAAAATGTCTATAAAAAGATGAAGTAATACTTTGGTAAAAATTTTAAGTCGATGTATGTATTGACAATCAAGTACGCAACATTTTAACTTTAAGAAGACAATGAATAATTGTTACAAAAGAAAATCAAACCAGTAAAGTGGCACCTATAGTATTTGTACTGATTCAGCTGTTGAATTTCAAAATATAATAGTTTGTGAACATTAACATTTTCAGAGTCCAGTTTATTTTTCCTTACCTGAGATTGAGTTTTGTAGCATTCCGGTTCAGAGTGGTTTCAAGTATGTTCATGAAGGTCACAATACTTCCACACAGCAAGTGGAGACTGTAACATCGACTGCCAACTGAACAAAAGTGATACTGATTAAATCAATACCAGTTAAGCCATAAAAATTGTCTCTGTGGCTTAGTGGTTATGGCGTCCACTTGCGGAGCAGGAGGTCAAAGGTTTGAGTCCCATCAGGTGAGTTGTTAGTTGAGCCACCAAACATAGAGATAACTGTTCATGAACTATACAATTATGCATAAAAAAGATACTTCCAACAGTTCAAGAACTACATGTATGCTGACATAACTATAAAGGGAGCATACCTTTACAGAAATCCTTGTGCTTGCAATGTGATCCATGTACACAACTTGTCTTTGTTGTTTCATACTGCTCCTTCCAACCTTTTTCTACAAAATATTTAAAGTATATCTTACATATACAATAAAAACACAACTTTTTAGACCATCACCACACACCTGCTCATTATTTTTTTTCTGTAAAATTACATCTTACATATAAGGATATACCCTTCTGAAATGCACTCATTTCATCGGTTGAGTCTTGCATGTGCGGGTTTGTAAAAAGTGATCAACACCTCCAAGAAGTAATAAACACACACAAAATTTTCACGAACATATAATTACTGTGTGCACTTAAACCTATCACTGCACATTTCAGTAGATTTTATAACATAATGCACTTAAAACTATCACCGTACATTTCAGCAGATTTTATAACATAACGCACTTAAACCTATCACCGTACATTTCAGTAGATTGTATAACATAACGCACTTAAACCTATCATCGTACATTTCAGTAGATTTTATAACATAACGCACTTAAACCTATCATCGCACATTTCAGTAGATTTTATAACATAATGCACTTAAAACTATCACCGTACATTACAGTAGATTTTATAACATAACTCACTTATACCTATCACCGTACATTTCAGTAGATTTTATAACATAACGCACTTAAACCTATCACCGTACATTTCAGTAGATTGTATAACATAACTCACTTAAACCTATCACCGTACATTTCAGTAGATTTTATAACATAACTCACTTAAACCTATCACCGTACATTTCAGTAGATTTTATAACATAACGCACTTAAACCTTTCACTGTACATCTCAGTAGGTTTTATAATATAACACTTACAGTCTTATGTTTCAGTCAATATGTGCTTCCAAGGACCTGTAAAAATGATACTGACCAGGGACAAGCCTCGGTCAATAGCATTTTTACAAGTCAGTAAAAACACATACTGACCTTAACACAAGTCTATAAATGGACAGTATCACATCTTTCACTGCCCATAATAACCCTCAGGAAGGACTGAAGGAAGTTTCTGTAACAAAGCAGAATTTTGTTTTCTCAATATTTCAAGGGATAAATGCAAGAAAGTTCTAAGTTCTATAAAATAAAGAAACAGCACTTTTTTTTACATTTAGCTCATGATTTGCTCTATCATGTTTCAACAAAATATGAAAATATTACGCACAGAAAAAAAAAAGAAATAAAATAAATTAACAAAAAGCGTACTACACTACAGAAAAAACACTTGTGACAAATTGGTTTCCAACTGAAACAGTGTTCACTTTTTCTCTATCAAATACATTGTAAGTACAATGAGTCTGCATCCAACAATCATTAGTTTGTTTCAAAGACTATGTTCAATGTCCTAGTTCTTCAAACATTTCATTAACTTAATATTGATAACAATATAATATTGTTTTTCTTTTCCTTTGGCAGAGTTAAAGCCTCATGTCCATAACAAGGCTCAAACAGATGACCCTAAATCAAAAAGGTTACAGTGATTCACATGGGAGAGCCTGTAGCCACTCAAAGACAAATGCTGAAGCACACCAAAAAATACTACACTGATGTCACTAGTGGACCTTTCCAATTACACGTACCTCTGAAATAATGCAGACACATGTTGGTATTACAGTCAATTCCCTTTTCTTATCTATTACATGGGTTAATCAGGTTAATAGATTCCTGGTGCATTCTTGGGCCTTAATACTCATGAGGTTACATTCATGGAGAATTTTGGAGACAGTCAAGTTGGCATGATTGTAGAATGACAAGTAAGTGAATCTGAAGTTCTTACCAGCATCAGCCCTGCTTATCGGAGCATATCTCTGCATAAGGTCCGTCTTCTCCTCTTCAAAGTAAGATAATCCTGTGTTAGGTCTGAAATACAGTGTAGACAAAAATGGGGATAGTAAAGAACAGTGACACAGTTTGTATTTAATCGAAGAAAAGATGTTACTTTAATGATAAAAATGGGGATAGTAAAGAACAGTGACACAGTTTGTATTTAATCGAAGAAAAGATGTTACTTTAATGATAAAGTACAGATTAAAATATTTGTAACTTTGTTACATTGTCCCTTCACTACAGATCTGATTCTTACAAAAGTTTTTTTTTCTTCTTAATGTTTTCATCAATACAGAAAGCAAGTAATCACAAAATCTTGAGGAAAAGTTAAAAAGAGAAACTTGATTTTTACTTGTATTTTTTGAAGTATAAATGTAATAGGATGGTGTTTTTAGCATAAAAAATAGGTGTAGAATATGGGGTTTAGGAAAATTTGGTGCTTTACCTCAAAAGAGATATCATCAATACTTCTAAGAACTTGTGATGATAGGAACTCTCCTAGGGCTAGAATACACCAATATGGGATTTTAACCCTTTACTCCATAGATACGTGTTTTAACGCATATGCGACCAGTGCAGATCCAGATCAGCCTGCACATCCGTGCAGTCTGATCAGGATCTCCACTGTTCGCTTTTATATCCATAAAAGAATTTCTGACTGAAAAGTGAACAGTGGAGATCCTGATCAGACTGCACGGATGTGCAGGCTGATCTGGATCTGCACTGGTCGCATATAAGATTTAACACTTAAACATGTGGTAAAGGGTTAAGGAACATGACTTAATGTAGTTATTTCACCGTTCTGAAACTTAGTCAACTATTTTAGAAAAGAACTTACCTCGCAATCCTAAAGAGATGTGAAGAATTTTCTTTCTGTGTTGCCAATATAAATAGCTTCTTTCCCCATACATCTCTTTTTGAGATGTAGAATCCATCTTGCTTACCAAAATGGTTATCTGCCCTTGTCACAGCCATTTCCCAGCTCATACCTCTGTCGATGTTCAGTTCCACCAATCTGAAGTTATGTGCACGTAAAATCGTTAGATAATTTTTCAATTATTTTTTCTTTCAACTTAAGAATTCATTGATCAGCTCATACAATGAGCTTCTTTTCATTTTTAAAAACAAGAGCATTCATACTACATGACAAATGGCTCCCTAAGGTCATACGTGTAAGACACAATGGCACCAAACAGGAAGTGCAAATGTGCATCTGATTTTTGAGCAGTGCAAGAAGGTAATGTGTAGGCCATATTTTCTACTGCATAATATTTAGGCCATAGTGTAATATTTAGGCCATAGTGTAATATTTAGGCCATAGTGTACATTCTACACAACATGCTGACATCTAAAATATTTCAACAGTCTTTTTAAAGCATTTCAAGTTTTTTCCAATAATATGAAGTGGACATGAAATGTGAACCAAACTTTATTTCCAATGTGACCTTGACCTTTGACTAAGCTGGTTTAAGTGTGTGTGCTGCCCAATAAGTTTATTTCCTGGATTTCTGATAATTTTGAAATCCTTAAACGGGTTCAAGAGATATGCAGCAGACGCAAAATAGGAATGGACTGACAGACACAGACTGGTGGATGATTCAATTACTATATGCTTCCTTTCAGAGGCATAACAAATTTTTTGCAAATATTAGCCAAACCCTTCTACAATAAACATGTGGCTAAACTGAAAATAACCTTAGCAACTTAGGCTATAAAGAATGAAACTTGTATATATACATAAAAAATACTCCAACCCTGAAGCTTTACAAAGATAAATGTACAGTCCATTCTTTAAAGACATAATCATTGGTTCAAATGAACACTGCCAATATTTCTAACACTTTACAAGAGCTACAGAACAGTGAAAATTGCATTATAAAGAACAAACATAAAGTGTGTTTCTGGGCTATTATCAAATAGTACTGTACTGATAAGCCAAATGGCTGAGAACCAACATGTCAATATTAAACAAATGATTCCATCATGTTATTTATGAGTGCTGTGTGTCATTCTGGCACAAAGTCCAGTTCACAGCCGGGACATTTATGTGTAGATCTTCAACAGTCAAAAAGTCTGGAAAAAAACATGATAGCAATAATTTTCATAAGTTCATAGTATTACATGTACAAAATATTCGAACCTGGTAGAAGTGTGACCTTTGTTGAACTCCTTGAAAATCTCCTTGGGTTTACCAACCATTTCTACTGAAGATGCTGTGATATCCAACATTCCTTCATTGTACCTGATTGAAATAAGGGCAATGAGCATGTTCTCTTCAAACTTACAAGTTAACAACATGTCTTTGCAATAAATATTTGTCTTAAAAAAAAATCAAGAGTCAAAAATTTGAGAGGATTGAGTACATATTGAACAGTAAGATGTCTATTCAAAATTAACAGTTTATTATTATGCTCTTACACTGTGCTTTCATTAAATTTTCTAGAGATTTTGTTGTAAAGATGTAACAAATATTCCTATTGTTAAAGTAGTCGTACATTGCCAGGAAAAACTGTTCCCTTAAATTTGAACTTCAAGTATGATTTAGAAACTGGCATTTTTTTTATATCGAGTATACCGTATGTTAACAGCACTAATTTAACCAAAAATCTTAAACCCAGTAAAATGATTTATCAACCGTATCTGAAAATAAACTCGAATGAATGATGAAATAAGCAAGAAATATACAAACCTTCCTTCTTTCTTGGCATTTGCTATACCAAGTTTCATACACTCGGTGAAGTAAGTAAATATCTGCAATAACAAAGTAAACATATGATTTCTCCTTTTCCAAAACACTGTACATTTAACCCTGAACATGCTGAAATTTTGTAATGGTTTTGCCCAGCTTTGAATTTGGAACAGTCCATTCCAAGTTTAAGGGATTTCAATATCAAAATACAAAAATGGAGCTACCAACAGTATAGAGCCTGGTCAGACTGCACGGATGTGCAGGCTGGCCTGGCTCTATACTGGTGGCAAAGGCTAATCACTTTCGGTTCCAGCAGGTTAAGGGTTAAAAAAACAAAAGGAAGAGTGGATATTATTTTTTGGACAGTAGTTTTCATACTGTTATAATAAAAAAGTCTGTTCCTTTTTTGTCTTTGATATTTCACCCCTTTTGCTTTTAACAAGATAAGATGGTCTCTTTACAATGAGGTCTTGTAAAGGTTTAACTATGCCATATCCTTTGCTATCAATGTTCTCTTTACATGTATCTTGATGAATTTCTAAAATGGACTTGCCTTTCAATTAGGACAGTAACATTTATCACTTATTAGTGTGTTTACTAATAAATCTACAACTGAACATTAACAAGGCTGACCATGGTCTGCACTGGTCTCAAAGAAAAACATTACTTGTAGCTTAAACTATCAAAGATACTTCAACTTAAACTTTTGCATTTTCTGAAACAAGTGCAACTCAAATGAAATTATTCAAACCAAATATTTACTTAAAGAACAATTTTAATCTGCTGATCTATTGAAGGCCTGTAAACATTTTTTTACCATGTTCTGTTTTTCTACACTCAGTCCAAGAATCCTGTTTAGGAATTTGCTAACATCTCCTGTATCCTTGTCCTTCAGTATAGGCCCTGATCTAAGCATATCAACATCTACTAGCCCCATCAAGACTAGGCATACCTAAAACACAAGAGAAATATTATGTTCTTAAAGTTCTTGAAACTGATAAAGAGGTAAGGTAAGGTAAGGTACCACCTGCTATGCATTTGTAATCTTCTTTTGTGATATATTTTAACCACGACTTGTTCCTACAAGCACGTACATCAGATATTGCAAATTTAAAAGTATTCTTCCAATTCTTCTTAAAGTCGGCAGCTTGTCAGCATGTTATAAGAGAGACTTTGAGAAATTCTACGAAGTTTTCAGAAAAGAAATTCAGGAAGAAAAAAACATTAAACTTTTTCAAAATGCCAACATGAAAAGATGGCAGCAATTTATTGAAATTAACTTGATACATTTACCTCAAAACAACAGGCAAGTACTATGGGTATACGACAAGATAGGAAATGTCGGTAAAAGTTGGATGGCTCAATACTTGAGAGCTGAACACGGGGCATTAATAAGGTAAGGTAAGGTAAGGTAAGGTATAGTGTTAATCTTCAATAACTTAACTTTTAGCAAAGACCCAACTCCCAAGATAAGTCATAGATCAACATTCAGACAGCATATTACTATATCAAATCTATAAAGCATTTATAAATTACTTTTTTACTTTTGGTTTACTTGCTTAACATATAATCAAATAGAGTAATGACCAGCAACCAATCCAAACTGAGATAATCCAATGTTGCACTAAGGGTCAATTGCCCTTTATCTCCCAGATAATCTCCAAAGATGTTTATTCTAACAAGGAGTCCACATGTCAATCCCAAACATTATGCAAACACTGACATGCTCTGTAAATGCCACTTTCATTGGCTATTAAAGTACATGTAACCTCACCAAATGAAAAGTCATGACAGGCAAGATTACAGCTGTGAGTAATTTGCAGACGAAAGTGACAGGTAAAATCATGTTTTCCTGTAAGTTTATGAATTTTATATTTTGCTCTTGAAAAGAGTAGATTTGGCACTAACATCATATACACTGAAATACTTTCGGTGGTAGAGTGCACATTAGTAATTATATAAAGAGGTTGAAATTTATCAAACACCATACCTGCATATGTCTGTTGAACACTTCAAAATCATACTTGTCTTGTGTGAGCACAGAAAGTGAAAGACCAGGAACCAGTGTTTTCTAAAAATAAACATGATTGCATTGTATGCAAATGAAGGCTTGGTTATACCAAAATACACTGAATGGGAAACATAGCTTATAGCAAACAGCATTATCACATTATAGTTTCATTCTGCTTTTCAAATGTGCAGCCAGTGATTTAAGTCTTGCAATACATTTATAACTTTTGCACATGTATCCAATCCCATTTTAGATAAATGGCCAGTAAAAGAAAAAATGCACACATCTGCACAAGATTTTCAGTTGACAAGATCTGGGAAACCTATCACACTGAAAGAGAGGAAAATTTTCCACAACCTTGATCTACATACAGTAAAAGATCTAAAACTTGATATATTTTCCTCCTATATAGGTTATTTGCCTAACAACCTGTATATTTTTTCATTTTTTTGACAACATATGAATGAAAAAATTTGGAAACTGCTTTTTTTTAAAACTGATTCACCCAAGATTATTTTATTGGCTGATTCATACTTTCAAACATTCAAACTGGGTGATCCTATTTATCATTTACAGCAGTAGTGATTTAACAACAAACTGACGGGTAAACAGTGCAGACCATGATGAGACAAGGGACATTCCAGTGAAACAAAATATATCTCACCCAGGGTGACAAAATAAAGCAAATGTTTGTCCTGGGGAAGGGGGGTTGAAGGTGGGGTGTGCGGTCTTTCTATACGGTTCTTTCTTTGACAAATTAACTTCTAATGGACGTTGGTCCATTTTGAAAGTGCTTTCCTGGGATTGGTTATACATGCATGTTATGCTTTAACTGGATTGGCCCTAAACTAAAGAAGTTTCAGAAAGTACACTTCAAAATAAACCTACATGGCAAATATGGCTGTACATGGTTCTAAGTGCATTGCGACCGTACGGTGTATCGAAGTTGAATTCTGTAAGATCTGCACCAGTAGCTGCTCGTCTATCTCCCTTGGTTAGAGCACCTGTCAATATCAGAGGAAAACGATAAAGTAATGAATGGCTAGCTCATTAAAACGAGCCAGTAGCAACAAGTAGTGTGGGCTGATTAAATGGCATGTCATTTAAATGCTGATGCTGTTTAATTACCGCTGATGAAAATTTTTCAAAAGAAAGAACATGCGACATTTCATGAATAATATGCTTGTTCCAGATGAAACATCTGAGAGTAAAATTTGCTCCTGTTTAATAAACTAAATAACATAAATGGTTATATACACAAGGTGAAATACCAGCCAAATCTGAAACACACAACATACCTAAAGACTGCAGCCTCCTTGCCACCGCTGCTGCAAACCTTCTCTCTCCACCAAGGTCTGTAGTCAGGAGTTTGTACAATGGTCCACTGAAATTAACTCTGACAAATAAGAAACTAACCGGAAACAAATTATGACTTATTTTGCAAATCAGATGCACTGCCCTCAAAATCTGAAATAATCACTAGCCTGGCCTAGATCATAAGAGTGGGTACTTTAGCTAACCGCTGTTTCTGGGAAGGACAGGTACTAAACTCCCATTCTCCATAACAGACATTCTCACATATCGTAAATGGTTTGTTTAACAATCAAAAGATAAACAGCAAAGTAATGTAAAATGTTTGTTTATTATAGTGTCACCCCTACTGAAAGGGCCAGCCTCCCGGGCTTATGAGACACCTCTATTTGTGTACACATTTACTTCCCTATTCCTTATCCTATTTGCCAATATGAATGGCAATATTCAAATGAAGTTAGAAACAAACATTAGCGTTAATCAAAAAATTAAAGTACAACAGAATAACTGAATTAATTAGTCATTATAAAGATATTTTTTTTTGTACAATTTTCGAGTGAACAGTGATTTATCACAAAAGAACAATTTCTTAGTGCCATTCCATTAAAGCATAAATCCCACCCCAGGACAGAAAAATAGAGCCTGGGGTATGGTGGATTTTCCTATTACCAAGAATAAACCATTAAGATACATGTGCAGCATACTGTAAATCAGCAGATTTCAGGGTATGCCTCTGTAAAGCAGTGAGATATCAGAAAATATTTCACATCATACCTTGACTGGTTAGACCTGTGAGATCTGCCTAACTGTTGTACAGCTTTGTCAGCACTCCAGGGCAGTTCTACAGTTAGGTGAATACGTCTCCTCTGGTTGGCAACACGATGATCAGCATGCAGAGAAATTCCTAAAAATAAGAAGCAGATTGTGTTTTGATTTATTATCATTTATCTGGAACCAGTCTAGAATCTGTCAACTTCTGACTGGTTAAAATTTGAAAATGAGCACTCAACTAACCAATCAGAAGTGTGAATTATATGAATTTGTCATCCTTCTCAACCATAAATAGCATCTGATGTAAGAAATATGACCTGTCCGCCTGCTTAGCTCAATAGGTAGAGCACTGGATTAATAATCCATCGGTCGTTGGTTCGACCCCTGGGCAGGGCAAAATTTCTCCATGACAATTGTTCTCAGACATTGTGTCTTATGTTCATTTGTCTCTCACCGCTGATTCAGAGTAGATCATGTGGGAACAGTAGTCAGTCACTTGCGGAGAAATTGGCAATTACTGGTTAGTTATCCAGGAAAACCGGTTAGGTGGACTGACCGCCGAGATATAACCTTTATGTTGAAATCGGCGTTAAACCCCAAAACAAACAAATATGACCAGAAAAACTAGACTTTATAATAATTATAATAATAATGATAAGAACAATATGGTCAGCTACAAATGACTGAAAGAAATTAGCATTCAACATTTTGTTACAGCATTATGACAAGACCTTCCCTAAAATATAATTACACTTATTAAGTTGTGAAATACAGTTTTATTTGCTTACCTGTACTAGCAGCATCTGATATGATAGCCACTAATTTCTTCCCTTCCATAAACATATTTCTCTGGAAGTAAAAAAAAAATCATCCAAAAATGTCTTTTTCAAGAAAATTGTAATAGTAATATTTGTAGTTATAATACCAAGTTTGCCGTTGCCTTTAATATACTGTGAATGTGTATTCAAATAATTTCTTCACAGACATAACATGAACATCATATATCTGTTTAGGCCATCCCAGTAAAACATATATCCCAAATCACGAAGGCAAATTCAAGAACTGCTGTCAAAGGTGCTCTTTTAACATACGTGTGTCTTTTGTTGTCAAATAAACATTTAACTGGAGTAGGTCCATTTTAAAAGGGATAGATGTTTTACTGAAATGGCCCTTAGGGACTGAAGGCCAAAGGATAGGTAAAAAAATGAATAAAAGATTGATTCTCTAACTTAATTTCAGGATGCCGTGTCGTATTGCCGTTTTTCTGCCAACTCCAAAAAGTCAAACAAACCACTAAGGTTCATGTCCAGCAATACTAACTCTTCAATCACTTACATGCACGTATCTACAGGCAAAAGTGCCATTCTTTGAACAGGGAGCAGACCAGACTTTTTCTAATAATAGTATTTCATTCAGCAAGCACATACTTAATATCATCTTTTGTCGAATCACAGCTTTTGTTCCTTAAAAAAAAAACAGCAAAGCACGTGTTTAATGAACACTGTCATTTCATTATACTCTACTTTGTTCAATCACATTTGGACTAATTGTATAAAAATACCTCTTGCACATTAAGGCTGTCTATTGCACCATATGCATCAGTATCTGCAGTCCTGGTCTCATATCTTGGTGGCTCGGTTGATGATGGTCTCACAATTCTTCCCCTTCGACCTGTCATCTCAGCAACATTTGCTGGACCACCCAGCTTGTCAATAATTTCATCCAATGGGCTGTCTGGTAGTTCAATTTTTTTTGTGAATTCAAGAAGCATTTTCTTTGCTGTTACACTCCATGGATCTTCCTTAACTTCTCCCTCTTTCTAAGAAAAGCAAAATATGTATCAATAAACACTCCATAGAAATAACAAAATCATTCATAATCTGAAGCATTGATAATCAATCAATATCAATCAATCCCTTGATTTTGTATCAATTAGTAAGGCTCTGTTTTAAGAACTTTCAAACAGGATTCCACTAAGACTGCTTCAACTCTACTGACCAATAAAAGCAATTCTGCAATTTGCTTTGCCTCAAATATAAAGGTTTAATGACATTCTTCAGTTAAAATGAGTCAACAATTCTTAGTACAAAACAGTTTGTGTCACAAGATTTCTGTAATGGACTGGGCAACCGCGTGACAAACCATAAGATGACTCCTATATACATGAATGATTTCTGTGAGTTTTAATGCCTAAAGGAGAAAAGTTTGAATGTTTTTTCTTCTTTAAAATATACAGAATGAGCCGGTGAAATAGTTATGTAGTATATCACTCGTTAATTCTGATATCATCGCTTTGATTTATTTTCATATACATAAGCAGCCTGCTATCAATGGTAGTTTAAAGGTCATACTGGTGCATCAACTCTTGTAGGAAAATACTGTTCAATGAAGCGTGCTAGCATCTCCCGACAAAGTGACATAAACCCTGTAATGCTCCCACTGGATTTGTCCAACTCGCTTTCAAGGGATGCCTGGAGTAGAAAAAAAAATCATCATGACACGGTGATTTTCTTAAACAGGTTTGCTACCAAACAGATCAGAAAGTTTCCAATGTGGAAGCATGCATATTAGGAAAAAACTAATAAACAATGATGCTGTAAATTGCATTAGTTTCTTTTCTGGGATTCAATCACAGATTTCAGTTTCATGCCTGATGCTTTGCTTTAGTTTATACCAAATTTATTTCAGTTCGATTGTGTAGGAAGCTTTTAGCTTATAGAAACACTCTTGAATCCGTTCCTGGAACTAACCAGTACTAAGCAATGAGTGTAAAGTTTCTTGCTCAAGGAAACAACGGCTTGCCAATGACTGGGTTTGAACCCGTGCTGCTAGCAATCCTTTGACTACTAGTCCGACACGTTAACTAACCACTCAGCCACGCCACCACTGCTTTGCTTTGGACTTGCATTCATTCAAGGAATGGCTGTTTTCATTAATATTATCCTTGTTTAAATTCTAGAAAGTAAATATATCTCAATATTTTCATGTAAATAAAGTTGTTCCATCTCTCTTGGTAGGTCATTTGACATTTTCTTCCATCGATTAAAAACAACTACCGTGTAACAAAAACTCTAAGCTTAGAATTCAATGTCATCAAAATACACATTTTTTTCTCTAAATATTCACATTTTCAATGACAACCTTTTTAATGCAAAATGGAATGGTCTAAATCTAAGTCCAGTAAAAACAGGTAAAGCTAGAACAATAATTACCTCCCCTGTTGTCTGCAGACCAATCACAATACAGCAACCATCATCTATGGCTGCCTTGGCTTCCTTCACTATGGTTGGCACCTTCATTCCTAAACTATGAAATGAAATCTAAAATCTTGATTCATTTTTCTAGCCATTAAAAACTAATACCTCAACAAATAAAGTCAATTTTCTGGCTCTGCTGTCATCTGCATTCAAATTTAAAATTTATCAATTAAATATAAATTTATAATTTCTTGTTTATGTTGACCTAGACTTTGTTCACAGTCAATTTTTTAGAAAAATTTGCTAATTTTCAATTAATTTTTTTACATTTACCTTTTTATTTTTTTTGGGTGAGGGTGGGGGGGGGGGGGTCAATTTCCTAGCTATAAACAGAGTTGAATTTTTCTTACACTACAAAATGGAATAATATCACAGAATCCAAATCTGCACCTCTGCTAAAAAGCATACTACATTAGAACAAGCCTTGTTCAACAAGGCCTATCTACATGTATGAAGGAAAATAAGAGAGAATACAAAAACAAATATATACCACAGCTGTTTGAAGAATCTTTGGTGACAAGACCAGAACTGAGTCCATAGTCTTGTATAATTGTTAGTGGTTCTACCCACTGCAGATTCCAGTGCTTTACGCAACTCATTCCTGAAAAAATAAGATATATAAAGAAAAGGAAAATAATAGCTTCATGTAGAAAAGCAGCTATTCTATACATACCATGTATCTTTTACTTTAGCTATATCATAAATACTTTCTGCTTATTTTTTTTTATTCTTCAGAACCAATGGTATTTTCTCATTCTTTTCTAGTTTCAATAATCTAATAAAATGTCTTATCACATATCTTCTAAGCCTTCAGGCATCACTGACTGCCAAGGTGATTGCTTTCCACTATATCAGCCTATGAAAGTCAATCATCCTCTATAAAAATTGTCATACTGTTGATGTGAAAAAAAACAAACAACATTTTGTATTAACAAAAGAAATGGCAATAAATGGTTTAAACTATTTAGTGATCAAATTTTCTGAACATAGCAGAATAAACCATCGACAATTAGAAATATGGATCTTCAGAAAGTATGTGGTAGTAAGTTTTGTTTTGTTAGGTTAGAATTCATCATTATAAATCAGAAATTTGCATAGGCATAGCCTGAGCTGGTAAAAACACACCAGTCAAATCCATTCGATCAAAGTGCAAAAATAATATAGAATAAAAAAAAATAAACTAAAAGATCCTATCAATTCAAAGATATATTCTAATGTGACCAATCTTTATATCTGTAATATTCATAAATGTATCAAGCAATGAGTGTGACACCGTTGTATCACTTTCTTTAACTAGAAATGGTTTTTGATTGAACAAAAACATATGTCTCCCCCCAGCCAGTTGCTGCAGGCAGTATTGAATCATACGATTGTAAAATTTGACATTTTACCTCCAAGTGTGACCTTGACCTTGAGACACCACACCCACAAAGTGGGTTCTGCATGTCGCCTTGATGAGGTGAACATCTGACCCAAGTTTCATAAAAATCCTTCAAGGGCTTTTGAAGATACAGAGCGGACACGATTTTGTGGCATTTGACATTTAACCTCCAAGTGTGACCTTGACCTTGAGACACCACACCCGCAATGTGGGTTCTGCATGTCGGCTTGATGAGGTGAACATCTGACCCAAGTTTCATAAAAATCCTTCAAGGGCTTTTGAAGATACAGAGTGGACACGATTTTGTGACAGACAGACGGACAGACAGACAGACAACCGGGGAAAAACAATATGTCTCCCCCGATGAGGTGAACATCTGACCCAAGTTTCATAAAAATCCTTCAAGGGCTTTTGAAGATACAGAGCGGACACGATTTTGTGGCATTTGACGTTTAACCTCCAAGTGTGACCTTGACCTTGAGACACCACACCTGCAAAGTGGGTTCTGCACGTCACCTAGATGAGGTGAACATCTGACCCAAGTTTCATAAAAATCCTTCAAGGGCTTTTGAAGATACAGAGCGGACACGATTTTGTGGCATTTGACATTTAACCTCCAAGTGTGACCTTGGCCTTGAAACACCACACCCACAAAGTGGGTTCTGCACGTCGCCTTGATGAAGTGAACATCTGACCCAAGTTTCATAAAAATCCTTCAAGGGCTTTGGAAGATACAGAGCGGACACGATTTTGTGACGGACAGACGGACGGACGGACAACCAGGGGAAAAACAATATGTCTCCCCCATTTTTGGGGGGAGACATAATTATATGCAGATACAATACTCTCCAATACTACCCCTCACCCACCCCCCAAACAAAAACGATGCACCTTTCCTGTACAGATAAAAGGTAACTTACCAAACATGAACTGCTGTGTCATACATTTTGACCTGCTCTTTAGTGAGTGAAGCTTCTACTGTGACAAACTCAGCCTGTTTGTAACTCAGACCTCGAGAAACATACATTCCCGCTGATTTCATCTCCATTGCCAACATCTCAGCCATACCTACAATTTTATCAAAGATGCGAACATTTTTTCTTCTTCTCATAATTCAATTTCTTTATGCATGTGACATACATGAAATTTACTTTAAGTTCATAATATGCCTATCCCAAATGCTTGAAATCTTACTGCTTAAGAACTGTCTGCAAAATCCATTAACAGGATGTGCAAAATTTGTCCAAACAGCATTTAAAAACTTGCCATTTTCTTCTATGTACATTTAGCCACATTGTTTTAGTAACAAGCCCTGTTGTAGAATGTATTCGGAAATACTCAAAATTCCTTACCTAACCCTTTCTTCTGAACTGACACAAGGAACTGCTCAAAGTTGTTGTAAGGGGCTCCTTCACCCCACAGCCCTAGTCTCTCCATAAAGGCCTGGGAAAAAGTATTTTCATAATATTATAACAGAATGAAATAAATTGTACAATGAATCTGACAGATTTAGGGAGGGGCATCAATGTTAAAGGCTGTCTTAAAACTTAAATACAAGAGAACACAAATGCTCAATGAACTATCAGTATTCACAAACATACATGTTTAAAATATGTATAAAACTCTTTCTTAGTCACCAAAAATATTACACAATATGAGGTAACATGGTAAATTAAACTAATATTTTGACATAATAGTATTAAACTTGAAAAAAAATCTGAATACTGCCAAACAAAAAGATGACAGCAAAGAAAAATATTTTTCCAAGCGTAAAGGGAGTTTTAGAAAAAGAATTGGAGACAAATGTTTGATCAAATACATGTAAGTTGCATAAACTAGCCTGAGCTATGATTGGATAAGACAAAAAATCATTTACCCACCATGTTTTTGACATCTGTAACCCCTGTAGCACTGCAGTACAAAACTCGAGCTTTTGGTAACATCCTGATGGAAAAATTTGAAAAGTTAACAATAATTACGTATGTTCTTCCCTTACCAAAAGATTCACATTTACTATCAGTATGAACATAATTTTATTAACTTAATATTATAAAAGACTACACCTTTTTTAATCAAAATGTTCACAATTTTACAGGAATTTCTGCAGAAAACATAACAACAGTAAGCATATCAAATCTTTTTAGTTAGAAGTAAGTAGAGTGTCCGCTTGCAGAGACTAAAATTACAGATGCCAAAACACTGAAACACCCATTTATTTATTAAATATGACAGAGACAGTTACTAACCTCTGTATACTGGTTACAGCCAAGGCAATCTTGGTACTTGCTTGCTCTTTGCCCTGAAATTTTGTATAATTTGGACAATTTTTGAAAATATTAGTAGCAGCAAATTTTCCTTATGTTAAGGGTCCTATTCATGTAAAGACCTAGACGGTCAAGCTGTAATGTAAACTCGGCCTAAGTAGCTGGTATGTACACTTGGCCAGAGCAGTGACCATCAAAAAATATTAAAATGAATATTTTTACCAGGTTCAGTGAGGACAGGTCTGCACTGCAGCAATTAAAGGTGGATAAAGGGAAGACAGCTTTTGTAGACAGCTTGAAGTTCTTGTCTCTTACATATCAAAGGCATTTCCAACAAGAATATCCTGTCATAAGACAAGTCTATGAAAATAAAAACTCGTATAAATTGCTCATAATTATTATGTGAATTAAACAGTCCAATAAAATACTAGTTAGTGTTTGTCCTACACTTTCATCCAATGAGAACATTCATGTGCATAAATGTTTATGTTCCCATAAACAGGCAGGTATGAAGTTCTATAATGACCCGTAATTGTGTAGAATGGTCTATATTGGTAAGAGTTCACATACTGACAGAATGTGAATGACTTGGAAGAGGAGCACATACAAATAAAGTGTAGGTTTCTGACACAACACAAAATAAAATAAGTAAAAGGCCAAACAAAAAAAATTCTAACAGTACAGAACATCTAGTTTGTCGCCACACTCCCTCCCTCTTGTGTCCTAAATAATTCACATTTTTCTATTTAATCTTTGATCTGATATATAAAAAAAACCCTTTATTTCATGAGACATAAACCACTTACAGGAACAAAGTTTTTAGCCTTATGACATTCATCAAACACAAGACACCCGTCAAACTTTTCCCCACCGCACCAATCTACCAACTGCTGAAGACGAGTCTGCCTTCCGGAACTAAAGGCACCTGAAAACAAATACTGGTGATAAATATTTAACACCGAGGGTAAATTTCTCGCCTGTTTTCCTAGACAGGCATACCTCTTCAAATCAAGCAAATACATTTGTTCTATACAGGACAAAATTTAATTACGTCAAAAGTAATGGAGTCCAAGTTATCGTAGGTACTATGAAAACAGCTGTGGTCACTAGTCAATGATTATACTCAGACAATCAGTTATAAAGAAATTTACTGTGTTTTCACATCCATCCTGTTTCCATGTCTATATATCAACCAATAACAGAGTCTATTTATCCAAATCAATCACACGCAAAACTTAGTATTTGCACTTCCTAAAAAAGTTTACAACAAAGGTCTTACCCGACTCATTTCAGGATTAGTGAGCAAATTACTGCAAAGCTTAACTTTACCAGAAAGTGTAAATATAAAGGTCATGTAAAACAACAGGTTTTTAATATAAATGCTTGACAACAGAATGATTTATGGACCTAAAAACAAGGAATGCACACGAACTAAAAAAGATCAACAAATATTCTAACCTCCTTTCTGCACTGTTGAAACAAGCGTTGCATAGGTACTGAAGACAACACCTTCTCTGAAATCAGCTGGCAGTCCAAGTACCCTGAAAAGACAAGCAACAATAAAATTGATCTGTTAGCCAACTTTAAAACAGAAGAATGATGATTCTTAATTTTTGTGTTATTTTCCCCCATTTTAAGCAGTTCAACAGATGAGCAGACAGGCAGTTCAAACTGACATCAACATCACTAAATTACCCTAGTATATATAAGTAATTTACTCATCTGATTTGTCCACTTTTTTGGTTTGGTTTGGTTTGGTTTATTCGGGTTTAACTCAAGTTTTAACTGCTAAGGTCATATCCTGGCGGTCGGTCCACCTAACCAGTGTTCCTGGGTATCCAACCACTTTACTAACCAATTTCTCCGCAAGTGACTGACTACTTCCTCACTTGCTTCAGAGATGAGGGTCAAATGACTTATAGATGCATTGTCTGAAATCAAGTATCATGGAGAAATTTTGCCAGTCCTGAAGGGGATTGGACAGGGATCATCAAGATTGACAATCCAATGCTCTACTGACTGTGCTAGCTGGGCGGACCCCACTTTTTAGGGAAACCAGTTCAATATAAAACTAACTTTGGCTATCAAGTTATGCCCCTCTAATTATTTAAAAATATACTATACCCATCTTCGCGTAAAATACTTTTATTGCAGATATTAATTGAAATCTAGGAAATTCTTACTGAATATGTCTAATTAGGCTACTAGAATACACACACTATGTTTTGGAAGCTGCATTCCCTATTACAGGTGATGTTATGTTGGTGCTTTCAAAAAAACTGCCAGTTTTTTTAATGACACTATGTCGTTATACTGTGTTTACCTATAGCGTGTAAAGTTTCAAATGTAACATATCTACTTTGTGTGTACTTGAACATTTTTATATAGAAAAGGTGTAGTAGTAATTTGTATCTGAAACTTGAGCATAATATACTACTCAAAATTTGATAGGGATCACTTTTTATTTCTTAAATATCTTTTTAATGATAACCTAAAGATAACTGATTTTTTTTTCATACATGTAGTTTATTTATCAAGCAGATTTTGATTGTTTACCTGTACATGGCTCGAGATGCACGGAAAAAGTGATACCCCTGGAAAAGTGGTGCACCGCGGGCATGTACCTTAATGTACACATCCGTTTAATTCAGACTTCACCTGTGCATGGTAACGTTTATATCAAACCTAGCACTGGTCATGGCAAATCTACAGCAAAGACGATGACAATGAGGAGATGAATAGGGGGGTAGGGATGCTTGAGGCTGGGTGTTCCCAAGGGCATGTGGCAGGTGTCCTTGGGGTGTCCCAGAGCACCGTTGCCAGGATGTGGCAACGGTTTCAAACTTACGGACTTGTCATGAATAGGCTTGGCGGAGGGCTTCAGAGGTCCACAACTCAGCGTGAGGACCGGTTAAATTTTGTTCAAGCGCAACGTCAGCACTTTGTTACCCCTACTCCCTTCAAAATGACTTCCAGAATGCCACTGGTGTAAGACATTCCACTCAAACTATCAGGAACCGTCTTCATACAGCTGGTATAAGGGCTAGAAGGCCAGCAATCTGAATCCCATTGATGCGAAACCACATCCAGACACGTCTTCTATGGGCCCGCGATCACGCCAGGTGGATGCTGCATGAATGGACCCCATTGCTGTTCACTGACGAGTCTAGATTTTGTGTGGACTTCACTGTGGGCGAGTGCGGGTATGGAGATCCGCCAATGAGCGTTTGGCACCCGTATGTTGCTACCCATGACCGTCATGGCGGGGGCTCTGTCATGGTGTGGTCGGGCATTAGATGTGTACGTTCGTCCGTACGCTGGTGCTATAGGCCCTGAGTTCATTTTGACGACAACACCCGTCCTCACAGGGCAAGGGCCACCGACCAGTACCTGGAGGCAGCAGCCATAGAGAGAATGGACTGGCTAGCAAGGTCTCCAGACCTCAATCCAATAGAGCATGCCTGGGACATGCTGCAGACTGCAATATCTGCTCACCCAGCCCAGCCAACCAGGGTCCCTGGGCTACAGCAGGCCCTTCTGGACGAGTGGGCTTGACTCCTACAACAAAGCATCCGGAAACTCATTAGCAACATGAGAAGGCGGTGCAGAGCAGTAATCCAAGCAAACGGACACCACACACGATATTAAAGTAAAATTCAGGCTATAGACTTGATTTTTCCAAAAAGTTCCATTTCATCTCATGTCTGTGTTATCCCAAATTTGTGCCCCTCCCACGGCTCAGCCTCTGTCACACTTCAACGGTTTACAGACTTACTCATTTTTTGGTACCAAACTGTTGTCATATGAACATATTTTCAGAATCACAACAAAAAATGAAACCTTTCAACCTTATTAGTAAATATACACATTCTTATAAGTGATCCCTATCAAATTTTGAGTAGTATATATATTTAATTCTGATAAAAAAAAGTTTACAATTTCCCCAGAAAATATAGAGTTAAGGTGTAAAATGTTTTTGAGTAAGTACTCAAATATTTAAACTACTACTTAAAACACAATTATCAGCTTTAACTATTTACTATAGTAACTTAAACCTTACATGTACTCATTTGTACTTTTATTGAACCATACTTATTAAAAACTTGAAGATTTACAGAAAAATTGTATGTTATTCAGCTATAAGAAAGAAAAACTGTTGCTTTTAAAATAACAAAATTAGGTGAGTAAATAAGAAAGTATTTTTGTGATTTTGGAATCTGGTCTTTAAAAATGCTATAAGATTGATACTCTGTCTTAAGTAAAAGACAATCGGAAGGTCAATGACTTATTCAGTGTGCTGTCCAAACGTTTTACAAGGATATCTATATCAAAGATTTTTTTTGTATTATCTATGCATAAATTCAGTTTTATAACACTAAAGTTATTTTAACTTCTGTGTACAAATATCACGATCATATTTAATAAGCCAACTGTACATTTATCACTGACATGACGTTGATAATTTAAGATAACAATGACCAACAAATACATGTTTGATGTACATGTAAGTATAGAATAAACCAGAGATTGAACTTGACAAATTATTGTGAAATTAAGATATAATATATGTGGTACATAAAAGAATATTGCGAGGCACAAGGATGTGATTCCAATGCATGGAATGTTTATTTTAGATCTGTTTAAATGACAACAACATAAATACTAAAGTTATCACATTATTAAATTAAAGAGGAAAACCAGTTTAACTTAAAGGAGTTTTTTTTCTCATTTTATACCACAACAAATATTGGTAGACATCAGAAATATCAAAGATTATCATTTTGTTCAGTGTCAGCAGAAACAGTATGGCATTATGTGACAAAATAAACGATTTGCAAGACTTTGAGTGGACCGAATCATACGAAAAAAGGCAAGTCGAGGCATTAAAAGCCATCAACAAAAATATCGAAAATGGAAATACTGACAAGAAAGTTGTGCTTGAAAATATATTGATCACAGAAAATGATGAAAATCTACAATATCTAGGGCATGTTGATCCCAAGAGTATCAAAGCTTTACACATCAAATGTAGCGTATGGGGAGGATGGCTTGATAAAGACGCAGTCTGCAATGTCCTAAAATTTATGTCACTGAAAATATTTACGAAAATTGGATACCTCGACATACCAATGCATGACCTAGAAACCCTAATGAATAACTGCACAAACTCCTTATCAGTGATTGTTCTTCAGCATACCGATTTATCCGAGAGTGTTAAATTTTCTGGTTTGATTGCGGGAATTCAAAATCTTCAGTGCCTTGTTCTTACACAGGTCAAGCTAGAACATACACAACTTTTCCAGTTATGCAAATTTCTTTCAGAGCATACAGTTTTAACGCAGCTTCAACTGGAAGAGGTAAAATGTTTTGTCTGCAGCTGGTGTAATGAAACATACCCACTCGATTTGTCAAGACACACAAAACTTAAATGTCTAACAATAAAAGATACACTTGTACAAATCCTAAGAATCAACTGCAGCCACCTGGAGAAATGCAATTTTTCTCAGCTACATGTTGAAGGTACCTGTCAAGAGATTTTCACATCACTCAAACATGCGCCGAAACTTACACACTTATCAAGCCGATCGTTGGACGACTCTCACGAAGAATTAACGAGAATGCTACCAACACTTCAAATGCTTGAATATTTTGAAATGAGCTGGACTCATTTAGGGGAATTCGAACTAATATTTTCTGAACAGATGAAGAAATTACATGCAATTAAGTTAATTGGAGTAAACATGTACGCAAGTGCTCTGTCAAAACTTCTGAACAGTCTTCCATGTACAAGCCAGCCAATAGAAATCACTCTAGATCCACTATTTACACACAATCTGGAAGTAGCAGAATGGATTTTTGAAAAACTGCAGAAAAGTTCAGAATTTCATGTCGATCCTGACTTCAGATTTGATCGAGGGCAATTTAATGGTCATATGACATTACAAAGAGAACAGTAAAAATGTCTGACTGAAGAAAACTTTGCAAGACAATAAGACACTGCACACAATTCTGTCACCTGTGGTAAAAAGTAGCAAAAGCCTGGAAACAATAACGCTCAATCTTTATTTTGATTTTAGTGGAAGACGCAAATTCAACTTTGTTTACCCAAATCAACAAATTTTCACTTTTAATTGTCACAAATCCACAATGAATAAAACTTGTACAAAATTTAGAATGATCAGCTTTTCAATTCATGAAATGGGCATTCAGTTTAAACAGTATTTATTCAAGAAAATATATAACATTAATGTTATATTAAACACACTTGTAACAATATACAATTAAATGATTAATTGCAGTACGTAAAGTCACGATTCAGTTCACCATATGCTCTACCTAAATTACGCTATGGCAATGATACAGCATGCTGCATCTATTCTAACACTCTGAAGGAAGACAATTACACTTAAAATAAAAGCATAGCTTCCAACACTGAGCTTCAATCAACACCACAAAATTTTAAGCTGGAAGCAATTCCAAACATTTCAAAATACTCAAATATCTTGAAATTTAGAAACAGTTTAGGCTGCTTTTAAAATACTAACAAGTCCTACAAAATCAGTTTGGTATGTATGTGTATGTGTATAAATGTATGGTAAGTAAATTGTTTTTGAAATGTTTCAACATGTTTTTGCTAATACAATACAATATCTACCAGTAATTGAGACCAAGGTATTGTGATATATCTGTATCATGTGACTTAGTGATCTCAGGTTTATAAATAAAAAGTTAACTTTTCAAAGTTATTTTGTTTTGCAGTTTTAAAACATTCTTATCTCTTAAATGAACAACTTTTTTATAAGAACAAAACAATGCGAACGTCAAACTAACGTCTTTTAAAAAGAAATTTAAAGATGTTTAAAGCTGGCAGCAAGGTTTTGTTTACCTAGGGTGGCAGAGATCTATGCTGAAGTATGAAGTGGAGATTTTTTTTTTAAAAAGTGTGGTTTCACAATTTGCTCTTGCAAATATCATTTGTTCCAAAGAAGTCAAACATTCTTTATAATCAAGACAGCAGAAAAACGATCAAGCATTAGAGCGCAATATATTATACAGTTATTATATAATGTTGAAGTGATTTCTTCATAATTTTTATAGACCAAAATCACAAGTTCATACAAATTCTACCTTAATTTTATTATTTTGAATTTATGTGTGTGCACTGTGTTTACAGAACATTTATTACCTAAGCAAAATAAATTGAACTGAGATATATATGCAGGGATAAAATCTGGTGCTCAAGATGTTATATTACTCCATGGGAAGAACTCTTACATGCATGAATATGTCAGTACAAAGCAAATAGCCTATTATAGCAAGTTTTGTTAATCAAGGACTTGCAACTCTTGAAATAAAGCCCATCATTGAAATTTTTCTTCCATTTTATGAAAAACATTCTTCATCCAAGTTTGAGTATATTTAATTTTCAAATGTCATCTTCATGAAAAATGTTTAAACATAGGGCCCTCTATCTACTTTTGGGGAAAGGGACTGCAGCCATTGGAGGAATTTTCAAACTGTTATGTATGACAGGTGAATTTTTCAAACATAAATATAACTCTTTATCAGCATTCTCAACTTACTATAAATTCTCCTTTTAAATCAGAAGTGACAGAAGATCTGAGGGTTGGAATTTTAAATGTTTAAAGGGGAAAAAGAGATACTTTTTTAGGGGAACACAGCTTATAGTTGGCGGCAAAATCGGCCAATCAAGGGTCATGAATAATAATACCTAGTGTGCTTGTCTAACTCCTGACAGCCGTCAATCACTTTGATGTAACAGCCAAGGTCACTCAGATCTCTGAAATAAGAAAAACAAAATCTGACATACTCTGAAAGACGATCGCAAAATTAACACAAAACTACGGATAAAGACACACAGCAAACAGTATACATTGTACAATTAACTGATGACAGTTACAGCAGAATTCAAAATCAGTAAAAAAAAAATTTTTTTCAAACTGTTCATTTCTATTATAATTTTTACTCTCATATTTTCATCAAGATGTACAATGTATGTTAACTTCCTTTAAATGTATGAATCAGTTACTGTTTTAACTGTGGTGGCATAATCCTCTTACATGATAAACAGCATAATCTTTACAAAATGTAATGATTAATTTTGTAGCATAATCCCTATATACAATAAAAAGCGTAACCCTTACACATGATAGATACTGTAGCATAAATCTTATATATAATAAAAAAAAGCATAATCATTAAACATGACAAATAAGGCAGCATAATCCTTATACATGAAAAAATACTGTAGCACAATTCTTACATGTGACAAATACTGTAGCATAATTATTACACATGATGAATACTGTAGCATAACTCTTACACATGACAAACATTGTGGCATATTCTTTATACATGATAAACATTATAGCATAATCCTTACATAATTATGATAAATACTGTTGCATAATCCTTACACATGATAAATACTGTAAAATTATCCTTATCAGTGAAACATACTGTAGAATAATTCTTATACATGATAAATACTATAAAATAATCCTTACGCATGATAAATACTGTAGCATAATCATTCTACAGGAAAAATACTGTAGCATAATCCTTCTACATGATAAATACTGTAGCATAATCATTCTACATGAAAAATACTGTAGCATAATCATTTACATAATTAATAGCACAATCCTTAGAACTGACAAATAGCATAAACCTAGCACATTATAAACAGCATTTTACTTATACGGAAAAAAAGCATTATCCTAATAAGTGATAAATTCTTGTATATGATAAATATATCTTACCTTCTTGTATCCACAATGAGGTCTGCAGATATTGTAAACCATATACTTTTGGTTCTTCCTCTAGCAAAGTTGTCCAAAATCACTCCAGCAATCTGTTACCAAAAACAATCTTAGTGAGAGTTTATTCTTTACACTGCTAGACTATTGTACACAACTGTATCTGGCAGACTGGTGTTGACATTATATTCACTAGAATAGTGTAGACCACTGGATTTGACTAGTTTAGGCAACTGCATAAGGCAGACCTGTGCAGATCACAGTATTAAGTAGATTAGTGTAGACAACTCTTTTTGGTAGACTAGTATAGACCAGTGCATTTGGTAGTCTATTGTAGACCACAGTACTAAGTAGATCAATGTAGACAACTGTTTTGGTAGACTGGTGTAGTGCAAAGTAGTGTAAAGACCATAGTACTGTAGACCAGTACGTATAGTAGACAACAGTAAACCATAATATTAAGTAGATGGTGTAGACAACTGTATTTGGTAGACTAATGTAGACCACTGTAAATGAACTTACCTGTCTACCTTTTCCTACTCCAGCAGCGTCCCCTATAAAGAAGCCAGCTCTCTGTCCATTAGGAAGGATCATTTGGTGTCTCTGGCACTGAAAGAAACATGTTTTTTTCCTGTAAACTTCTGCTAACACTTTTGACAAACACATATAAAGAATTGTTGTAGAGTTTTATTTTTTATACTGTTACAGAATGCATATACATGTATACAATTTCAATCATGCATTTTTTTGCATTTTATTCTGAACATGATTTTAAAAATGTTACTAGTCTAACTCAATATATGATATACACCCTAATTTTCCACATCCAAAAAAACAATAACTAACAAAAACAACAAAGCTATATACAGATAGCCCATCCATTTACATTTTACTAGGCAAGTCAATATCAGTTACTATATTTCTTATTTTCAACTGTCCTCTGCAAGGAAAAATGTTTTCAATGCAACTAAAACTAGGTCACAGTTTATTTGATAAGAGGAAAAAAATACAATCCACGTTTCAAAACTTGTCACAGCAATTTATACTAAAACTTGTCAAAGCATTTTATGACAAAACTAGCGACAGTCTGACAGTAATCCACAAATACTAAGTCTCCCATCATAAATTTCAAACGAAAAGACATCTGAAGGCTAAACACTGTAAATTCAAATCCAGCAAAGCTAAACATATCCAAAATTACAATGACGAAATGATACAGTAAAATCTTACGGCTTGAATAACTCCTTCTAGCTGAAGGCTGCTTAGTTTGCCTTCCTGAATTATCTCCCTTGGTAAAGATTTCTCCAGTGGGTAGTAAGTGTCTGGAGGTGTTATAGCCTGCAAAACATACAATGGAAACATTACAATATTTATGACTTTTATTGATTTTCTCTTCTTTTCTGATTTACATTTTTTCATTATTATTGTCATTTACCTTTGTCAAAACTCTAGAAAGTTCTAAGTATAGTGATTGGAAAAAGTAGGAAGCATTGTTTTAACCAATTATCCTATATTACTTTTAAACTTTCCTCAACAAGAAATTTGACAGCTTCATCAGAGGGACTCAAACCAATTGCCCTTACTAAATGATTAAAAGGTCTGAATTATGAAGAACAATACATTTAGAGTTATTAACAGTTCCCTACTACTCTTACTTCCACTCCAAAAATAGTCCTTAAAATTTCTACCCCTGAAGACTGTTGTAACATCCTTGTATTGAGTGATGAATTCTGTTCTGAAAATCCACTTTTATGCCAAACGTTAACTTATACTACTGTATCATCACAACACTTACAGCTAGAGGCCCAGCTTCCACAATGTCCCCAGGGTGAGGCTTGCATCCAGGCACTATCTCTCTGTGTCTATACCCAGAAAACACTTCAGTGCTGAAATATATCCAGATAATTTTTCCTTATATAAATTATTTCAGCATAAAGAGCTTCATTGTCAATTTTCCACTGCAGAACAACAGTTATAAGGTATAAAAGAAAACAAACGGTACTATTCTAAGGCAGTCTAGATGCTGTAATTTGATTTGTTTATGAATCAAAAACTTAACAAACTTTCTTTCATGAAATTATAGGTTTGCAAAATTCCTATACCGGTTCCATTTATTATTGACACTGTGTATGCCTTGTTATACTGTTGAATCCCTTCCAGAAATATTATGCCCATCTCTGAATAATATCAAATGCCCTGTTTATTAGCTGGAAAATTGCAACAGAGTTATAAACAATTATTGCTTGGAGAAACCTGTACAAGACTCCAACCAACTCCCAACATCCTGCAATAAAATATTGGTCTGAAATGGAGCTTGAACCAATGACCTCCAATCAGTAATACCAGAAAGAGGTAACAGGTGACACAACCGAATGACCTAAACAACTCATATATTGGCACTCAGAACAAAGATGTGGACTTTAACACTTAAAAGCATCAAAATAAATTTTACTACCACCAAGGTTTACCTGATTGTCTCATTCACTCCGTCCTGAGCCAGTCTACCAAGCTCTTCATCAGCCTGAGCAACAGGGGCAGGTAACTCTTTGTTAGATACCATGACAGCATCCTGGTTACCTGACAATGAAACAGAACATAAAAAATGTACAGCAGTCAAAACAGTTACTTATACAATAACAGACTGAAAATAAAGCAAATTTCAAATCCAACTTGTACATTTGAATAGGGAAGTTCAATTCAAACAAGACATGCCCACGGGCAGAATGTCGAGCCTGCTCGTTATAATTTAAACCTGAACCTATAAGCTTCAGATCAAGGAGAAAGATGTATACATAGCAAGATACAGTGCAGACAAACAAATTTTAATATTTTTATTTGATCCTTGACCTCTTGTGACCTTGACCTTCATTTTGAGCAAGACAACTCAACTCACCATGGAAACATTTATTATAAGTTATATTAAAATCAATCCATGTATATAGACTAAGAAGTTATACTCGCAAATGAATGTTTTATTTTGTTATTTGACCTTTCACCCCTAAGTGTGACCTTGACCTTTGCCTCAGACACCTGAATTTTTGCGTGACACTCCGCCTCACTATGGAGAATATTTGTCACGAGTTATATTAAAATCCCTCCATGCATGTAGAAGTTACGCTCCGGACACAGGTTTTGCACTGACCCCCAAGTGTGACCTTGACCTTTGAGCGGCCAACCTGGGTTTTGTGTGAGACACACCACCCCATCATGGTGAACATTTGTACCAAATTATTTTGTAATCCTTCAAAGAATGAACAAGATTTAAACTGGACAAATCCGGACAGACGCACACACACAGAACTATACGCCAAAAGTGGTGACTAAGTCGAGCTCACCGCAAGCGGCTCAACAATAAATATATTTGAGCAATAACAAAATAAGGATTTGAATTTCTTTTTTGAACTAAGTTTTCATGTGAACATGAAGAATAAAATTAAAACTACAAAATCTACAGTGAAACCTCCTCTGGTAAAACCTAATTAGTCACCTGAAATCAATCAGCTTACATAAAGGAAATGACAAACCATATTTCTGTGACATGTCCTGTAACTGCTGAAGCACTGGATGTATGGGTGGCTGACTGGCTAAAAATGCATTATGGGCTGTCTCTGCTCCAGAATGCTGACTTGATGACTGTTTCAACAATGCTGCAGCAAGACTCGATAATGTTGATCTAGATGTTCGATTTTCCTGCAAATCCTGTTTCTGAGGCAAGTTTTTGTTGTCTGTAGAATATCTGTTAAATGTGGCTGTCTCATTAAGTTTTACTTTGTCCGGCATTACTTCGGCAGGCAAATCTTTTATACTGATCTCAGCATTTTCTGCCAAGTATTTGTCAGAATTAAGTGACACTTCAGTGAGAGGTGCGTCATACTGGTCTATCACTGATGCTGAAGATGTTATAGAATGATCATTTGCAACTGCGGCAAACTTCACAGAATTGTTGTCAACACTTGTCTCTCCTTGTTCCTCTTCTAAATGTATTACCTCTGACATTGTTATATTTTCTTCTTTTCTTTCACTTGACTTCTGATTTTATAAATTTCTGAAAAGCATCAAAAGTTGCAACAGTTAATCAAATCTGAAATCTCTGTAACAGAGTAGTCTCAATATTGCGACTTCAGGCAGGATGCTGCCTTTTTTTAAGGTGGATATCAACCATTCAGAAAACAGCACGATATTCAACATTTTGAGTACAAGCATGATATTCAACATTTTGAGTACAAGCACGATATTCATCATTTTGAGTACAAGCACAATATTCAACATTTTGAGTACAAGCACGATATTCAACATTTGAGTACAAGCACGATATTCAACATTTTGAGTACAAGCACAATATTCAACATTTTGAGTACAAGCACAATATTCAACATTTTGAGTACAAACATTTTGAGTACAAGCACGATATTCAACATTTTGAGTACAAGCACCATATTCAACATTTTGAGTACAAGCACCATATTCAACATTTTGAGTACAATCATTTAAACTAAGGAAATACTGACTTTCATCAAACACTCAAAAGATCAAGACAGTAAAAGGTTGTTTGGACTTAATTTAAAAACTGTATTTACAGATGTAAAATAAAGCTTCCACAAAAAATATTACCATGATACACAATATAGAAAATGTAACGATTCGCCACAATAACGATTCGCCACAGGTTCATATAACGATTCACCACAGAGTAATAACGACTCGCCACAAACAAATACCGATTCACCACAAAGTAATAAAACAAAATAATTTTGTTGTACTTATGTGTTTCATTTATATTTGTTTGGTAATTTGATGAAAAAAATAAATGGAAAAAGAAATTTTGGTTTGTATTTGCTTCATTATTTAACTTTGCTCCGTGGAGCAATATATTTTGTCTTTAATATATTTTGATGAAGCTACTGAAATGTTTAATATATCATTTGTAATGAGGTTATATCCCGGTTTTAACTATTTATTAGTTTGTTATCAATTAATTCAATCAAAATCAAACATGGTAAATTACTAAAAGACAATAAGAACTCTATGTGAGAAGTTTTATGGAAACTTTGTATTAAACAATCATAAAAGAAAATGTTTATTAAGTGTATGTGTTCTGTTTTTAATAGGCTTGACAACATCACATAAAAGACACAAGTTTAAAGAACGTTATATAGAAATTTATATATAATATTAATTTTGAGGTTTTCTTATATATAAATTTAAATTTTGTGTGTGTGATTTTTTTTATGATGATGGTGATACTGCTTTCATTTGAAGGGATTAGTGAAGTAAATCAAACAAATTACCTTGTCATTTATAAAGGTGTTGATTGGTATTGTATTTTTCTGTACTTTATCTTTATTACTCGTGAAATGTCACGATCATATTTCTATTTGAAAGACCCTAAGCTGATTAAATAATCATGTCATTAATATAGGCGCTGATTGGACATTGTTTATTAAATGTGTCATATAACAGTAGTAACGCCCGCAAGGTATGTTTTATCAATGACTTAAGATCAAAGCTAATAATGATATATAATTGGGGGGGGGGGGGGGGGGGGGGGGGGGGCGGGTGGAATTCAGACCAGTGACCTCTTGCAAAGGTGTTTATATATACGGGCCAGTTTAAGTGATCTTAAAAAAGTGAAGTATTTTGTAAAAAAAAAATGTATATTTACTTCAAAAATATGTAAAAGTTATATGAAGTAAAGGTAATTAAAAAAAAATATGAATGTAAAAGTAAAATATTGTCAGTGCATCGAAGAGTCGACTTTTCCCATTACTTAATAAAGTCAATTGATTGTTCACCTTGCATGTATCTGTGTAGATATGTCATCCATCAGTGAGATTAAGAGGTTAAACGTAATCAATTTATGGACATGGACTATGTCTGCACTAGAAAAAAGAGAGTTTCTTAGAAGATAACTTGCATTTTTCATGTAAACTAAGCAAACAAAGTAATTCATTTATTTAGTATAAATATATAATACAATTGCACACAACTGTGACAAAGTAAATTGCATGTGACACACACCTACAAATTCACCAATTTGTAATTATTTTTCAATTTTGAAAAAAACTGTGATGAATCGTTATAATACTTTGTGGCAAGTAGTTAATTGTTTAAAATGGGTATTCCTTACACTTTTGAAAACTGTGGCAAATCGTTATTACTTTGTGGCGAATCGTTAACTGACTTGTGGTGAATTGTGAATTTCTGTGGCGAATCATTATTGAGGCGAATCGTTACTGTGGCGAATCGTTACATATTCACAATATATATCTGGTTTTCAATAAAGCTTGTGTTTAGATGAAAAAACATTTCAGATTTTGTGACAAGTTTAACCTTCAAAATAAGTTTTAGAAAGATACTGCATAGTAATTTATCAATTCTCAATTAAATGAAAGATTCTGTGCCAGCTCAAAGTGAAACAAAATGGTAGCGGATCAAAACCGAAAGATATGAAAGCACGATTGACTTATTTTGTGTACGAATCGACCAAGAACGAATATATTTGAGTACGTGTTTTCTTGAATAACGTTGAACTATTTTTGGTCTACCTTCGGTGATTTAATAACATTCTAAATCAGAATTATAATAAAATAAAGCCTGTGAAATAAACATACAACTCATATACCACAAATAAACGTAGAGTGCTAGAAAAGTTGCAGCGCAATCATCTTCTTCCCGCCGACAAGGGAGGTAAGTTGATAAACAAACCTTTTTCACCGCAGAGTAATTTCCCCTGATGCAAAAGGGAAAATAATTAAAACTTCAGAATATTGAGCATCAGTTTAAAAAAAGTCAGTGGTTTTACAGTTACCAAATATTGTGATTTAAAGAGGTAAATTTTTCACTCACTTAGGTGGCCTTATTATTCATCTGTTGTTTGTTTTAAAACATATATCGTAAAATGTTATGTTATTTCGCGATGTCACTTAAAGAGAAATTTTGGGATGGCTATTAAGTACCATTTTCATAGTTCACCATTAAAAGTTTAAGCTCGCCAAGGCATGATATTTCCTCCATTGCATGCATTTTGATTGCCTTTTAGTGATACCTGTATGACTACACAAAATAAAAACAACAAATAAGTCGGTCACAATCACCTTACAAACACAAGAAACAACAAATTCCTCATCCGGCAATCAAAAACACAACATCACATGAACTCATTCTTCCCAAGGACTATACGACTGGAACGAATTACCGACCCAGATTAAGGCTACCCCAACTGTGCCAGATTTAACAGTGGACTGAACAAGTTTTATAGATTTTAAACATTCAAAATAAATGATTAAGTAAGATCTTTAGTAAAATCTTGTTATCTTTTATATATTTAATGTTCCTGACATGTGCCTGCCTGGTATAGTCAGTAATGATGTTTGGCAGTAATAAGCTGAAGTTGAAGTGTTACAAATTTGGTCTGAATCATCATGCGTTGGGTACTTTTAATTTCTTAACAAGAGTAAGCATTAGCAAATAGTCGTTAAACCATGCTGTATATAGGATAGAGTCTATAGAGAGAAATCTAAAGCATTAAGACACCAAAGGGAGGGAGTGTGCCAACAAACCAAGGTTTCTTAATGCTGAAGATTTCACCTCATAGCCTCTGTCTTACTTAGTGTTTACTCCCAGCATTTTGATCTTTCACTTTTTTTGGTTGATTGCCGAATTTGGAACATACCGATCCATAAGAGAACCCCTCACACTTGAGCGCAGACATATCTGGGCAGATAGCGCCTTTTAACATTAGGTAGAAAGACCATGTTAACTTTGCTCATGCCCTTTAGTAAAAAAAGAACAACGATCTTCATGAATAAGTAGAGAAATCACAATTCTTCACAGAACCTGTAAGATACTTCAATATATTTGCTGGCTGATTGGCCAAAGAAGTAGGGCAATCACTTATTCTTAATTTTTTACCACATCATTTAAGTTGCCCATTTAGCTGACCATGGGAAGATATTCATCAGATAGTGAGGAAGAGAAGAAGAAAAGAAAAAAGAAGAAAAAGAGAAAGTCAAGGTTATTTGTTTGTAAAATATCTTTTAACAGTTAGTTAACTGATGGAAAAGTTGGATCAGACTCTTCAGTCTTTTACCATGCTGCTGTAATTTCGTTGTAGTGACAAGCATTTCTATACAATGTCTCTTCATTTTTTTCTTAGTACCTTTTTTTCTAGGTTTAGGCTTGTTAACTAAGCTAAGCAATGATGCCTGTTACATCTGTAAGAAACCTATGGAGTTAACATATGAGTATATCTTATCAAGCTCAGCAAAACCTTAACCAGTGAGGAACAGGTAAATACTGTATATGTTTATAGCAACAGAGAAGTTAGACGATTTGTTGAAAATTCTTTCAGGTCAAGGTCAAGAAGTGAAAGTATTGAAAGTCGTCACTCAACAAAACCAAAGAAGTCCAAGAAGAAGAAAAAGAAGAGGTCAAGGTCTAGAAGCAGGTCATCTGACAGATATAGAAGGTATGGTTAAATAAGCATACTGGTGTGTACAACTAGAGGGGTTTGATGTGACATTGGCCATGGACACAGTGCATACCTCAGTAGGGGTACAAACCTTGGATCTACAGAGCTTTTAAATGGTTTAATGAGGTTCACACACAAGGGAATAAAGAGAGTGCTTTTTGTGTTGAATATCAGGATCACTTTGAGAAAGTGAAAGACTTTTGAGCTGATTTATTGTCTGTAGAAAAAATACTTTAAGATGAAAACTGACTATCAACATAACTGCTAAAATGCTGTTGATTGTTTTATCATTCATATTTTGTTAGAAGTGAACATCATTGTATACACTTACATACATTACAGGTCCAGATCTCGAAGTTATGACAGGAGGTCAAGGTCACGAAGTAGGGACAGATACAGAAAAAGGTCAAGGTCAGTGAGTAGAAGCAGATACTCAAGGTCAAGGAGCAGGGATAGAAGAAGGAGAAGGTTATTTTTTTTTTAAACAAGAAATTATGTTAAATCAGTTTTTAGATCTTTTTTACAGATACTGTTTGTTGTGAAAAAGGGACATCATTAAAAAGGTTTGTAAAATGAAAAAGTTTTGTTGATTAAGAAAAGAATGTTTTTGTCTTGGGCTGAACTGTGTTGCTTTTGCCTTCTGTTGTTAGGTACTGAGCTAGGATTGTGCAGTTACCATAGTAATGAGCACTTGGTATATAAACCTTTTCATCACTAAAGTTTTCAACTAATAGAATCTACAGTGTACATTATTTGTATGTGTTCATAATACCTATTCCATATTCAAATTGTGTTCACAATTTCCGTAATTTTAGGTCAAGGTCCTATGACTCTTATTCAAGGTCATCCAGAAGGTCAAGGTCTTATACACCAGATAGAAAGAGTAAGAAAAACAGATCAGAGGAAAGAGAGTAAGTCATAACGTCAACATATGATTTTAAAACAAAGTGAGCACATGCTTTTAAAACAAAGTTAGCACATCCTTTCAGATACTAAGTGAATGTATGATGTTAAAACAAAGTGAGCACATGATTTTAAAACAAAGTGAGCTCATGATTTCAAATACTAAGTGCATGGATGATTTTAAAACAAAGTTAGCACATGATTTTAAAACAAGGTGAGCACATAATTTTAAATACTCAGTGAATGTATGATTTTAAAACAAAGCACATGATTTTAAAACAAAGTGAGCACATGATTTTAAAACAAAGTGAGCACATGAATTTAAAACAAGTAAGTACATGATTTCAAGTACTAAGTGAGCATATAATTTTAAAACAAAGTGGGCACATGATTTTAAAACAAAATGAGCACATGATTTGAAAACAAAGTTAGCAGATGATTTCAAATACTAAGTGAGCATATGATTTTAAAACAAAGCGAGCTCATGATTTTAAAACAAAGTGAGCAGATGATTTCAAGTACTAAGTGAGCATATGATTTTAAAACAAAGTGAGAATATGATATTAAAACAAAGTGAGCACATGATTTCAAGTACCAAGTGAGCATATGATTTTAAAACAAAGTGGGCTCATGATTTTAAAACAAAATGAGCACATGTTTTGAAAACAAAGTGAGCACATGATTTCAAATACTAAGTGAGCATATGATTTAAAACAAAAGTGAGCTCATGATTTTAAAAGTAACTGAGCACATGATTTCAAGTACTAAGTGAGCATATGATTTTAAAACAAAGTGAGCTCATGATTTGAAATACTGAGTCAACACATGATTTGCAGTACTGTGTCAACACATGATTTTAACATGAAGTTAACACATGATTTTAGAAGTGTTATTTTGAATGTTGTTATTTACTGTTATATATATATATATGTATACATATTAAGTTCTATTGGTATGACTTAAAGTTTTCAGGAATAGATTTTCTTTTAAAAAGAAGGTGCTCAAGAATGGTTTGCAAAATACAAAAATGTAATCATGGTAGGTTACAATTGACAATTACAGAAAGCATTATTACCCCGATACTTGAAATGTAAATTTCACTTTTTTCGTTTTCAGAGATCCTTGTTCAAACATACCTGGTTTTGCAGAACTGGTAAATTGATATTTTGAGAAAAATTTTTAAAGAATTTAGTCACTGTTATTTGATGAGTTAAAAAAAGCTAAAACATTTACTGCCTGCAAAGTAAAGGTTGATTTTTATCATAATATAATGCTCATCATGTTTGTTTGTCTGTAAATAACTAATTATTCAGAGATTATCTGCTTTCTGTATCTATGTGGATTAGCATGCTACATTATCAGGGGTTTTCATTTTGGAGGTATTAGTTTATAGTTCTACACAGGAAAACTGAATATCTACAGTAAAGTTTTGCTAATTTGAGATAAAATATTTTAAACATGACCAAAATCAGCAGCTCGTGAAAAAAACCTATGTCTGAATTACAGAACAAGTAAGGTCTGTTTTGAAGACTGATTTGTTTGCTTCATGTCAGCTGTTACTTTTGTAACCTTGACACATTGTACTGTACCGTACTGTACCATACCACGGTACCTTACCAAACCATACCATATTGTTATTAAGACCACTTATTGTCTGGTCTTGTTAGGGACACTACTGTATTATCACTTACTTGCTATGTTTTTTTCAGACACCTGCTGAACAAGCTAAGATAAGGATGCATATGGCTTTAAAGGCGGCAGGTATGTGCTAGGCTAAGTTGTTTATGAACAAAACTGTACTCTGTCATTTACTTCAAACACATATAAATATGTGTCATGTATGTAAATAATTGTTTGTATATCAGTTGTCAGAATCGTTGCTAAGATCAAAGTCATTTAAAAGTTGTGTCAACAGAGTTTATTATTGCAAAAGCAGCAAACTGATAAAAATCGGAACAAAAATAATGATACCCCATTTCAAGAAGGTTGTATCTGCCTCATCAAGTACTACATTATTCAATATTTCTGCACTTAATCATCGCTATGCATCCAGATAAAACTTATTTTTTAGTGTTGTTTTACACTTTCATTTCTTTTTGATATGTAAATCAGATTTTTTTTATATATATTTGGTTATTTATTAAAGTTTTTATATCATTGTAGTGTTATTTTGTTAAAAATAATTTCAGCCGCAGCCGATGAGAAGCTTAAGAGTGACGTACCTAGGAGTCATTCCTCCACCAGTCTGCAAGATTCCCTTTCGTTCAGTCAAGCCATACAAGATATAGAGAGCTCAAGTTTTGTGACGTCTTCCTTCAAATCAAGTAGAGGGGTGAGACATTTTTGTCCAAATATTAACAGGACTTTTCTTCATTTCAGATTCAGATTGCATTTCAGATTTTGATTGCATAATTTTGTCATTCATAAAGATCTAGATAATTCAGTATATTTCTTCATAAAAGTCTTCCTGTTAGATCAACAATTTTTCGTTGTTGATAAATCCTACAAAAACCTATAGATTTAACATTATCAGGAAGTGATTTTATTATTAACGTACCCATATATCTCAGAAGTCTAAGAAATTCTTATTCACATTAATAAATTAGTATCATTGGAAAAAATCAGAAAGCTTAATTTCTAACCAGCATACGGTATTAAGCTTTCAAAGGACATTTTGTTATCTTTATGTAAAATCATAAAGCTTAAAGTATTAACTGGTTAACAGTGATTATCTTTTTAATGCATAATTTGGTAGTGTGAATTTTTGTTAAAATTATTAAAAGCATTAACCAGTAGTTAAAACATAATTTGGTACAGTGTAACCTTATCGAGACTATAAAGAAAAGCATAAACTTATAACTTGCAAACTCTTGATATACTTTTTAAGCATAATTTGGTGTATTGGGTCTTTCCTGATAAATAGAATGCATAAACTTATAAACTGCAAACAGTGTTTTTGTTTTTAAAGGATAATTTGGTGTAGTGTGACCTTCTTGAAAGTAAGTAAGCATGAGCTTAAAATCTGCAGACAGTGGTTATGGGTTTGAAAGAACTAATTTCAGTTCTTTATTGTGTGTCTTTCATGGCTATAAGAATGTATGAGCTTATAAACTGCAAACAGTAGTTATTGGATTAAAGGAACTAATTTTATCATATAGGACAAGAAAGAGGAGAAGATCATTAAAGACGAGTTCACATTCGGTACGGCAGGTGAACTGAGACTGGACTCCCAGAAAAAGCCGGTGTTAGTCGACGTTGAAAAGGAAGAATTAGCTCATCCTAGTGTAAGATGACTTTTGTATGAATTTACACGTAGAATCATGAAAGAGGGTAATAATTTGATGACGAACTACTTGACAGCCCGAACTCACCGACATTTATTATATACATGTCTCATTTCTCCTGTATCATCCCAATGTTTACTATTGCTCTTTTGGTGTAGGGCAGACTTAAAATCTGAACGATTTATTTCTTTATCTACACTTCCCACAATAGGCACTATGTAACATACCTGTATGGATGTTTGATAATGTAAGTTCCAGAGAGGATGAAAAACAATATCATACACTACAATACAAAGTTGGCACTTGGAATTTTTTTAATTTTGCATTTATATCATTATTCAAGGACAATATTTTCAGAACTGTTAAATTATTTTTCACTGATCTTAGTACTCTTTCTGTTCCAGATATGAAAAAAAATTCCAGAGATGTCTTGAAACCAAGAGTGTCATTCTGGATATAAATGACTTTGCTGTTTGAAACAAGCTTTTATCTTAAGTCCGTTTAATGTCTTATGCTAGGCAGTTTATGTTACTGGTGACTCTTGTCATTTTTCAGTTATACACAGATCCGGAAGAAAAGCTTGATAAATGGATTCAGAAACTGGCAGCCATGAGAAGAAAAAAGTTGGAGGGAGAGGCACTGACTTGATAGCACATGTATCATTTGATAGCAGTTTTTTAAACAATATGTAGAACCAGTCTAAAGGTTCAGGCTTTTGATTGGCTGACACTGAGTTCACCTTACAGAAAAGTGCTAGTCATGGACTGTCATGGAAAGTAAGATTGGCTGAAATTATTATAAATTCAGTGTCAAATTTAAGAAGTTTTAATTATTTTTTATGGAAAGACTGTGACCTGTCATTGTATTCTGAGATTTCTTCAGAGGGTTTATATTTGAAATCATAGCCATTGAAATGAAGCAATGATATTGTAACAATATGTAAAAACTTTATTCAAAGAATGTTTGAAAGTGTTAGTAATATCATTTTTATTGGTTTATTCTGATGGTGCAGTGCAAAAAAATTGACGGTTTTATTTTCCATTTACACACTGCATCATTTGAAGAATGTAAACTTATTTTTTAAATCTTATCTCTCTGCGGTTAATGACAAACTCTTTGTGGGGCTGTATACATGAGACAAGAGACAACTATATTCATTATTAGTACCAGTTCACTGCTGGGCAACCTAAGGCATCTGTGAATTAGGTATTTTGCTCAAGAAAACATCTTGTGCCCAGGTTAGGAATTGAGCACTGGACTTCCTGGACCAAAACTGAACCCTCTTACCACTGAGCTGTGAAGGCTCATTGTTAAAGATAGATTTATTGGTAAAAAAATGAAATAATGAAAACTTCTGACTTGATCTTTTCATCTGTTCTTTCCAAATAACTTTAGAACTGAATTTTTGAATGGAAGTACTTAATAATTGCATGTCTGCCACATTTTTTGAGAGTGATTTTCATGTCATTAAAATTACACAGATTCACCTTTTTGGAAAAACGGCTAGGTACAAATCTTCAGGTATTGATTAACGTTTTAGTTTTGTCATTAAAAGCATTTACAATGTAATTCTGTTGTATATTTGTTCTAGGAAATGTTTTTGAAATATAAAAATACTTATTGAATTCTTATCAAAGAAAACTACCATGCACTACAAGTGATAAAATGATCGTAAAAGCTGTGTTGGATTACATTCTCTGTTTGTTAACAGTATGCAATAAAAGTTTTTACAACTTCACTTTTTGTATGTCTTTTATTGTTATTCATTTGTGCCTGTACCAGTAAAAAACACTGTACTTTGAAAACAAAGCATGATTTTTCTGTTGTACAAACCTTGACCTTGTTCGTGAGGGCATGAATCAACAGGTGGACATAAGTTACTTGTTATTTTGAGTAGTTTAGTGTTGGTACTGGTTGCCCATATGACTGAAACCCCCTGTAGAGCTTATTTATTTTTGGTTGTTGGGGAATTGCAAGTTGCATGAAACATTTCATTCCAGAAACACTCGATGCTCGGTGAATATCATAAAATCTCATCTGAAAAACTGTCAGTAAGTAGCATTAATGGATGAGTCGGAGATCAAATTCACCACGGCTTGATTACATGTCCTATTTGTTACCAGAAGTCATGGCCACCATCCAGCTCATTTGTACATTCCCGCTTTTAAATGGCTACAAGTTCTATACATATATACAGTTTTAAGTTTGATCTGAGAGGTAGAATTAAATTAATTCAGTTTTAGGTGTGAATTTGGAGGCAGAACTCGATCAAGACAGTTTAAGGTATGGATCTGGGAAACAGAACTAAATGAAAACAATTTTAGATGTAGATCTCTGAGGTAGAACTGGATGTGGAACTAAATTACAGTTTTAAATGTAGAACTAAATTACAGTTTTAGATGTAGAACTAAATACAGTTTTAGATGTAGAACTAAATACAGTTTAAGATGTCAGTTTTAGATGTAGAACTAAATACCATTTTAGATGTAGAACTTAATTACAGTTTTAGATGTAGAACTAAATACAGTTTTAGATGTTAGAAAAAAATTACAGTTTTAGATGTGGAACTAAATACAGTTTTAGATGTCAGTTTAAGATCTAGAATTAAATTACAGTTTAAGATGTAGAACTAAATACAGTTTTATATGTCAGTTTTAGATGTAGAACTAAAATACAGTTTTAGATGCAGAACTGAATACAGTTTGAGATGTTGAACTAAATGCAGTTCTAGATTCAGAACTAAATTACAGTTTTAGATGTAGAACTAAGTAAGTTTTAGATGTAGAACCAAATACAGTTTAAGATGTCTGTTTTAGATGTAGAACTAAATTACAGTTTTAGATGTAGAACTAATTACAGTTTTAGATGTAGAACTAAATACAGTTTTAGTTGTAGAACATAATTACAGTTTTAAATGTAGAACTAAATACAGTTTTAGATGTAGAACTAAATATAGTTTCAGATGTAGAATTAAATTTCAGTTTTAGTTGTAGAACTAAATCTTTTTTTAGATGTAGAACTAAATAATAGTTTTAGATGTAGAACTTAATGAAAACAGTTTTAGACGTACACCAGTGTAAGGTAAACAAAAGTTTTACATGTAGATCTTAGAAGTAGAACTCGATGAATACTGTTTTAGATGTAGAACAATGTCAAATTTCACTGGAAGAATGTTTCTTATTTCTATGCAGACCATGGCCGCGACAGACGCAGAATTTATAATACAGATCTACTATGACATGTGTACGTCTTATGCAAGTTTAGAAAGTGCTTCTGTAAACAGTTGTAGTGTCATTCCCGTTTTATGAACAATCCTACCAGGTTTATGAGGCGTTTTTTTCTTTTCTGTCCTTGATGCTAGAATGAAAACAAACTCAGTTTAACAGATGTGAGCCTAAGGAAAGTATAATGAAACGTTCCATTTGGCACTTACACTTCCGATCTCCCGTTCCGCAGGCATCCGCCTTATTATTGTTGTTGTTGTTTTTTTTTACGTAGAATCAGACTTACCATTAGACTTGTTCCCATACGTAATTTGAAAGACACGGGTTGAAATAAAGCGCCAACTTTTTTATTACACAGGTACAAGGCACATGACTAGGAACCTTGATATACATGAGAATGAAAATCGTAACCTTTAAGTAATTTCCATACGTCACGACTATATGTTTGAACTGAAGTGTTTAAAGTATGACAAATAGTTAAAAGCTGATTTTTCATTCACATGCATTTTTAGGATCTCAGCAGTGGCCCTGGTAGAACAAAGACCCCACAACGTATGTCCGGGCCTACAACATGACTAATTCCAAAAGTATTACAGTAGACATAATTTTGAAAATGAAAATGTAATTTTTTTCAATCAATTTGTTACGCATCCCGTCTGGGTCTTTTTGAAACGTGCAATTCTTAAGTAAATTGCAAAATTTCACGTCGTGGTAATAAAATGGAAAATAAGTTGTTGTTGTTTTTTTAACTTTTTTAGCAATCGTTTTATCATTACCATGTCTAGCTTATATAAGTACGCAAGCAGTTACGAATAAACGCAAAATAATATAAATAAACACTGTAGAAAATGCACAAATTGCGACTTGAAAGTCGTACAGAATTTATTTAATTGTGTTTTTATGGGTTTATTACCTGTCTACAATAAAATGAATATATACAGGCGGTAACGACATTTGTTAACAACTTACATATTTCCCATTCAATGCGTAGTTTCCGAGTTAACCGAGTGGATTTAAAAGTTTATGATCGAATGAGTATGTAGGATATAGAACGCTTCAATATGTAAGTAAGATTTACAGGAAAATAATAACATTTTTTTCGCTCGATAGAATGTTATTACAGATATGAAAAAATATATTGTAAAGTTTTCTTCTATATGTTCGGTTCTTTTTTTTTGTTTGTTTCCTTCGTACGTTTCCTTCATTTATTCATTCATTTTGGTCGTTCGCTCATTCATTCACATGGTATAGTAGTTGATTTCGAATTCTCTCATTTTTTCGTTTTTTTTTTATAGATTTTTTACTTTTTTACTCTTCTAGAATGCCTTCAGTAATATTAGCATTACGTGTTTTAAGCAATTTTCTGGTTGGCCAGTATGAAATGCACATACGTAAAATACAAGGTCTGGTCAGTTTTAATGGAAGATGCTATAACTTAAGCTGTGTCTAACTTAAGATAAAACCTTTCTATGAACCTAAGAAGCAAACTTTTTGATTTAATTCGCTCGAGACTCGATGTCCGCTGACTTTTTAAGTAGCAGTCTTGTTTTTATCTCCCTTGCCTCGCTGGTCTTGGAAATATAGACTGAAGTATTGTTAGACTGTATAACCTTTGTCCTGCTAGTTTTACCTTCGTGAACAGAGCAAACCACTACCATTCTGTACATCTGTGCAGTTTTGCCATGGTCCGAGCTGTCTACTATATAGGAAGTGTATACATAAGTTTTCATTTAGTACCCTTATAACTGATAAATTAATCTGTCCAGTTTTGAAAGACGGGCGCGTCTATTTCTGAACAAAAAAGGGGGTGGGGGCCGAGGAGGGTAAGGGTGAGACATAGTAAACCAAAATATTGCAGTATGCCACTCTTTAAAACGACACTCTAAATAAATAATTACAACAAACATAGATATTTTAAGCATATCAAAACCTAAGTCTTACGTTCTTTAAAAAATGAAGATTATAAGTCTTATTGTTTCTGCAACGGTTTCTCTTGGATGTCACACTGAGCACGTGATAATCATGCATTGTTGTAAGAGGCGTTAATTAAGTACTTTTATCCAATTCTTGTTGTTCAACTTAACAGTTAATCTTGTATGGAAATCAAGGGTAGACCGAGGCTGCTCAACTTCGGGGATTGAGAGAGTGGGGTCCAGCCCCTAAATATGTACAATTCTGGCTGATAAGTGAGATTATGCCTTTTAGTTAAAAGTGATTTTTTCTCATTTTAATCTAAACGGAAATAATTTGAATTTCACAGGTTGTATTATTTTTTTCCTTAAAGGTCGAGATACTGATAAATATTTCACAAAAATATTTCGACATTTATGAAAATATTTATGTAAACACTAAGCAAAATGTTACCTTTAATAAAAAGCTGACAAAGAAAAAAATGTATGTATTGTCATGGTAGCTTTGCAGTGAAATACGAAAATTAAAATATCGCAATTTACACAGTTATTGTACTAAATCTTGTTCGACAATTTTTGAACGAATCCGATGAAAAGGGCATTAAATGAAATGGAAAGTGGGCGGGGCAAGACACACGGAGCTTGAATTCACCCATGCATACCATATAAATAATTCATTAAAGTACAAAGTTCGGATTAATGTCCGTAAGATATAAAATCACGAATAAAATATAAGAAATCTTCCTTCTTGCAAAATCTTTTTTCGATAATGTTAAATCAATGGATTTTAGCAATGTACCGAAGCAAATGAAAAAAAAATTAAAAAGACGGTCTTTTGATGAAGTCTTTTTACGATGTAATTAATGCAGTTTTTCCCCAGATGGAGCGTTTTACATAACGTGACTTGGCTTAATTAAGGTTAATTATACGCTCAATTACATCATTGTTTTACGAGTGAATGGAAATTGATACTGTTTTGAATTTGTAATGATGGAATTCAATTTTCTGCAATTTCACAGGAATTAAATTTCGATACTTTCTGAATGCGTGACAGAGCCAGTATTTAAAGTATTATGCTTTTCTATTGCTCGGATTAAATGGACGTATCGCAGATGAAGTAAGTACAATATTATTATGAAGTTTGATTGACTGAAAATTCACGTGTAAGTTATTTATAAAACGAATAATTTCTTTTAAGAAATTTGTCAACTTTGGAGGGGTCTTTGCGGTTTCTTCAAATGAGTTTTATCTCTCCCCCACCCCATTTTTTATTAATAGAATACCATGGCAGTCAGAATCGCCAGTGTACCATGGCAGTCAGAATCGCCAGTGTACCATGGCAGTCAGGATCGCCAGTGTACCATGGCAGTCAGAATCGCCAGTCTGTGCATCCTACATTTGTTTGATTTTGCCATGGTACGGCTTTGTTTTATTTCAAAAGCTGACATTCAAATGAGTGACTTAAGCGATTATGAAGAGACTTGATACAAAAATAAAAATCAAACTTTTATGGTAAAGTCTAAAATTGCTTTTTACAGTCCATGACCGTGAAATGGGTACATTTTTCTTAACATAAATTTTGTTCAAAATTTGTATATTAACTCTTGGTATAAGAAAACAATATGAATCGAAGCAAACGAAACTACTTCGCCTTCTTTGGATCCATGGCTAAAAAAAAAAAGGAAAATTAAACTTTTATGGTAAAGTCTAAAATTGTTTTAGACAGCCTATGACTGTGAAATATATACGTTTTTTCTTAATTAAAATTTTGTTCAAAAATTAAATCTTACCTGTATGTGTAACAAAATAAAACGAAGCGAAGAGGCAAGAAACGAGTTCAGCCTGTTGAAAAACGCAAGTAAACGAAACAAAAGACAAACTCAAGCTCTACTTAGGCTCTTGGTGCAAAAGTGCGGACTTCTAATCAAGAAGTAGCTTTTGTTAGAAAGTTATCTAAAGAAATCTCCAAAAAGCTATTCTTATAACTAGTTGATTCCTATCGCTCAATTTTAATTAAAATTTATTTGCAGACGACCGATCGGTCACGTGACAAACTAATTAGCATATACCTGTCAAATATTTCGTGTTTTAATATCCGAAAAGTATGCCATTAGTCAAAAATCAAGATGAACACGGGGATAAAATGATTAAATAGCTGATATTTAGCCTTTTATTACCGATCATTTTTACACGTCGATGGAAAAGTTGTCAATCTTAAATCTATCAATTTGCCCAGACGTCTTAATTGTACCTTGATGAAATCTACAAGATAATAAAAGAGTTCAAATGTCATAAAGTGAAATTGAATTGCTGACAATGGAAGACCAATTCGTAAAGGAAAAGTGCAGTAAACGAGACTTGGTGACATACTACGAATATCGCATTTGACCGCGGAAACAAGTGTATGTATATGTTAAATGTATTAATAGAGGTGTTTATAGTCGAGATAGTAAGAAAGATAGTTCCTTGATTTAAAACTGCTATAGCCTTTTTATCTATTTGGTTATTTTATCATTTATCTTTTCTTTTTGTCTTTGTTTGTTTGTTATTTTCTTTCTTTCTTTCTGAAATAAAGTAAGCAATAACTTTGGTGGTATTTATAAGCCTTTATTTCATTACAGCAAAATGTCATTTTTTCGAAGGTTTTTAAGAAAAACGAGCATTCACTTTCTTCACTTCCATTCTGTGTTTATAGTAAATAAATTTTAACACTCCCCGCATTGATGGAGTGTGCTCTATCTTAAATTAAGCAATTATTTTCCTCTAAATCACACAGACATACAGTCATTTAAATTTAGGTAGTTAAATATCATATTTTTATTCAAAGAAACCGACATTCCCTGAATAAAGAATGAAGAGAATCTTTACTAATTGGGCATACATTTTTAAGCAATTAAAATGTTATCGGTCAATATACATTTTATTTCACAAATGTGCAATTCAAACGGACTTTATATCTCCAAACGCAAAAGTGATCAACATTTGAAGACTTATGTAAGTCAAAAAAATAAGTGAAGCAAGTTTCGGGCTTCGGAGAAAACCAAATCAGTTTAAAAAGCCAATATCCAGACATTCGGTGCTGTTTTCGAGACAAAGAGATCACCGAACCAGCTCTGAGATCGACACCAAGACAGAAAATGCAAATTTTAATGATTAAATGTTGATTTAAGAGCTTTTAGAAACTTGTTCCTTTCAATTTTATCTAGACTGATTTTTTTTTTACTTTAAACTGACACGCAAACCGCAATGAAGTTTTATGAGAAAAATTGTCTAACTCGGGTTATAAAAACTCGTGATAAAAAAAGGCCATTTAATATTATAAAATGAACCAATTCTCGAAATTTCAGCGGTTGTCAAATTTTAGATAGTTTTTCAGATGATAGCGCACATTTTGTCTGCTTCGAGAACTGCGTCCATAAGTTTTAAAATGCACTCTGTCAGAAAGGTCTAGTTTTTACCTGTGTGTTATGTTATAGGGATATTCGTAGCGTGACCATATCGTAAATTACTTATACATGTATACAAAACACCATTTTGCTTTGTGATACATGGCTGCAACTTACGTTAAAACTCATGCCGTGACTTTTTTATATTTATGTCCGATTTATTTGATTAATTTATGTAAGAATATATAGATAGCGCATTTAAGTACCATTTTGTGAATTTACTCCTTCATTAACAAAAAAGATAATTAGGGAAATGTTCAATTTATCACTATTTGATTACTTACAAGTATCAAGATCTGAGATGAATCATTCCTAACATTCTCACTTTGTTTCAAGGCGAATGGTGTTACAAAGGTTAATGCATTTTTTTTAGGTGTAAGGTCATATTAAGATCTCTTTGCCTTTCGCTTTTTATAGTTCAGCAGAGTACAAAACCTCAACAAAGTGTATGGCTTTTGTGCTTTAATGTCAATTTTTACAGCTAGAAAGTATTTATAATATTTGCCACTTTTAAGATTCTAAGGCTGAAATGGATTTTTTGGTTGTTGTTTTTGTCTTTGTTTGTTTGTTTATTTTTGTTATATTAGTGTTTTTATAAAATTCTTTCTTTAAATGAAAGTAAAATATTACTGCAATACAATATACTTAGAGAAAGTGAAAGGTGTTTTAATTAAACTCTCTTTTCATTTTTTTCTTTTCTTTCTTTCATTCGCCGTTTCCTTTTCTCTATTCCTCATTTGTCTTTCGCATATCTCCTAATTCGATACTCGCAATTTTTCCGTATAAGACTTTCACCCACCTCCTTATTCGATTTCCGCCAATCTCCTTAATCGTAATCCTCATTTCCTTATTCGATATTCAGCCGTCTTCTTACTCTATATTTGCTTTTTCCTAATTTGATATTCGCTATTCCCTTATTCGACGTTCGTCAATTTTCTTATGCAAACTTCGCCAATTCCATTTTCGACTTTCGTCAATTTTCTTATCCAAACTTTGACAGTTCTATATTCGACTTTCGTCAATTTTCTTATGCAAACTTCGCCTATTCCATATACGACTTTCCCTTATCTCCTTTTCTGAATTTTGACCTTTTCATTATTCGAGTTTCCACAGTTTCCTTTCTCAACTTTCTACCTAGTTTCCTTGACATTCACCAATGTTCTTATTCGATATTCACCATCTCCTTATTTAAATTACAAGGTATTCGATATATTCTCATTTTCTTTATATTTAATATCTCCTTATTTGAGTTTCGTCCATCTCTTTATTCGAATTTTCAAATCTCATTATAATTATATTAACTATTAACAGTTTGACATTTACCAATGTTCTTATTCGATATTCACTTTCTCCTTATTTGACTTTCGTCCGACTTCTTATTTTACTTTCAACTTATTCGATATTCTGCAATCTCTTTATATGATATTCAATATCTCCTTATTCTAGTTTCGACCATCTCCTTATTCGACTTTGCACATCATCTTATTATAACAATATTAACCATTTCCTTTTTAAAATTCACCCATCTCTTGACTCGATGTTCTTCATCTCCACATTTGACCTTCACCTATCACTTTATGCGATATTCGCCAGATCCTTTTCCAACATTCGCCATTCCTTATTTCACATTCACCTGTCTTCTTATATGATATTCGCTATCTCTTCATTTGACCTTCACCCGTCTACTTATTCGAAATTTACCTTTTTCCCTTTTCGATACTCACTATTTACTTTTCCAACGCTCGCCCATCTTCAAATACAATAGTCGCAGTCGCCATTCTAAAGTACCAAGAATGCAGTTTTTACGTCTTTGCAGAAACTAAAATACCAGTAATTAATATAGGCGATATCAGAAAATAAATTCATTTAACATCTTTCGAGAAAAAAATCAGGTAATAAGTCCATAGACATTTCTAGAGTCAAAACTTTTATCAGTTATCGAATTCAAATAATTCAAAATTTTAGTAGAGTAAATACACGTTTCAAGATATTTTGTTTTCTTGAATTGGACTAATAACAAATAACAAATTCATAAGCTTCTTTAGACAAAAAAAAAAAAAAAAAAAAAAAAAGAAAAAAAAAAAAAAAAAAAAAAAAAATTCAGTACCATTTTAATTGCTTTCTTTTACCGGACAATTTTGTTCTATGAGACGATTAATGAATAATTTATTTATCCTTGTGTATAGGCCAGGTAATGTCTTATACATGACATAGAATACCTGATTTTTTTATCACCATGTTTTCGAGTTTTGATGATACCAAGGCTGGGCGAAATAAAAGTTGATTCATCGGTTGATAATGAACTATACTGATATCGACACAATTATGTTAAAGGAACATAACCGACAATTAACGAGTGATATACTACATAATCTATTTTACTGACCCATTCACAATAAAATGAAAATTACTGAAAAGTTAATGAAAAAATTTTTTTTTACCTAAGCCATTTCGACACATAAAATGTGTTCTTTGAATAAAAGTTAATGGTTATCCACCAAAAAAGTTACAACAACCCTGTACACAATTTTAAGATTAAAACTTCCGGTTGTACCAAGAACTTTTGACCGACACCTTGACACCGGGTTAAAAAAAACAAAAAACATTGAAATATAATTCACATTTACATGATTCAAAAGAAAATGGAATATTCTGGATTTTAGGGCATGTCTCTTTAAGGTTTTGATTTTATTCCTTATAAAAGTTTAGCGGTAAATTTAACCAGCACTGTTGTGCTTTTAAACAGGCAAGAGCGTCGCGACACGCAGCACTTCTTATCCCATTTACTTTATATCGATTTGGAAGCACGTTCTTGCAACCTATGCTAATCCCTCTCAATGACTGGTTCCTGGGTTCAAACCAGAAATTGTGCCGGTAGTGTTAAATGTCACTGAAGACACTCACCCCTTGAGCCGTATTTATAAAGTATCTAAAGTTTTCCTTAGTTAAGTTTGACTTAAGTCGAAATTTTGCAGGTCAGTTTTTAGCTTAATTACTCAGGGCATAAATGTGAAATTTTCAAAAAGGAACAACAAGAAATAGTTGTAATTTGAGAAAAAGACTTAAGGTTTTACTAAGATGTTTTATAAATATGACCCCTGATGAGTTTTGAACCAGAGTCATCCGAGTCGGAGTCAGACTTTCCAACACCTCGACCACTGCACTTGCGGCATTCATCTCAGTTTCCCGACCATTAGATATTTTAAATATCGTATTGAATGTAAAATGTAACTTCTTTGAAAATGTAATTTCTTTAAAAAAACAACAACAAAAAACTACAACACTCTTATATGTTAGTTTAGACATCATTAGCTATTACTTACATATCGACAATATTTTTTTCTCTATTTTATTTGGCCTTACGTGCTGAAGGCGAATAAACCACAAGGGTGTTAAAAGAAGATGGAAGTGTTAGATCGGGACAGGATCAAAGGGTTCAGAAACAACATCAAATACGATACCCCTTTTGATTAAAATAATTACACCTAATTGCATTTTGATTATTTTTCTTTCACTTAATACTTTTTGTAGTTAATAAAATCTGCGTTTCTTTACTGCTGGTTTAATAGGAAAAACGAGAGAACATGACATAAAAATGCATGTTACAATTCATTTAACAGCTGGTGTTACCATATGCGCATGATTTTGAGTGTTGTATATCTTTCGTTGTAATCAGTAGACGGGTACTATTCAACTGAAATAATTATGCTACTTGGATTGTGTTCGTTGGATTTAACCGCATTGAAAATGCAAAGGTTAGGTTTTTTTAATATATTTTTTTTCTTTTCTCTTCTTCTTTCCTTTTTTTATTCTTTCATTTTATTTATAGCGAGTGAATACATTTTGTCACAGAAGATCTTCGAACTGGCTTTTATGTTGTTACTAAGAGTTCATTTGGAATAAATGACTATCCACACAGAAATGGTACAGCATCAACTGTCTTTAAATTCTAATAATAAAGATTTCAGTTTCACTGTTCACAATGTTTCTATATTTAATTATAACTGTAGACCCCAGCAGTTACATATATCATATTGTAATGTTATAATTGATATGGGCCGGTGGGTGGCCATTGTCAGTAAAAGTCATTGTTGCAGTTTACATGTTGTATTTAGATTTTTTTTGACGGACACCTTGAAAGCGGTAATACTTTATTCTTTATAATTCATATTTTCATTATTTTAAACTGAAACGGAATTCCTCTTTATTTTAGGGTATTACTCTTTCATGTAAACTTATCCGTTTATCAACTTTTTGTGTTAGTATTTGTTCAATAAACCTTCATAGAATGTTGAATTGTAATATGTACAGAGAGGCCTTTTAGCTTGATTTAATCCAGAGATCTTTACAAAATGCATTGGTGCATTTTACTAAGCAAATGATAAAAAACTTAAGTGTAAACAGTTGGAAATAAAAAACGGGGAAAAGTTAGCAATAGTTCCGCGTTAATTTCTTTTAAAATCAATCAATCAATCAATCAATCAATCAATCAATCAATCAACCAAACAACCAACCAACCAACCAATCAATCAATCAATCAATCAATCAATCAATCAAATCAAATCAAATCAAATCAATCAATCAATCAATCAATCAATCGATCGATCAATCAATCAATCAATCGATATTCATGAACAAATAATATGAATAAATAAATATTTATTAATAAATAAATAAATAAATAAATAAATATTCATGAATCAATAAATAAATATTCATGAATAAATAGATATGAATAAATAGATATGAATAAGTAAATAAATAAATAAATAAATAAATAAATAAATATTGTTTTTTGTTGACATTTCATGTTAATCAATTAATATATCTTTATCTATCCCCTTCTCTTTCTCTATCTCTCCTTTTCTCTTATTTGTTTCTCGCCTGTCTGTCTCTTTGTCTCTTTAGCTATATACACAGATGTTTTAATTTGATTCAAATCCTTTTTTTGATCAGCGCGATACGAACATATTGTCGACTTTATTTGGTGCTTAATTATTTTTCAACCTTAATAGTGTCCAGTTAGTGCCCTGAAGGATCTTTGATAAAAATCAGAAAAAATGGAATGTTTAACTAGTGATGGATTGTGGGATATCTAAATTAAAATGTATTTAACTGTCGATAAAATTGATTTAAGTGACAAAATGCATCTTAGAGGACAAAAGCTCATGTTTCTGATGGGTTCAATCAAAATATTTGTCGGACGCTAAAATAATTTTTCCCGTTTCATTTTATGATCATTTTTTCTGGATGAAAGGAGTTCAGCTCGATATTCCCGTAAGGTTTATTGCTGAGATTTTTTGTTTTAAACTACAATATAGACTCATTTCTACTGGCAGGAAGGAATGAAAAAGATATCTAAACCGTTATTATCAGCCAGCTAAGGTGACCGTCTCTTTAACATGTTATTTTCAGTGTTCATTACTCTGCCTCAAAAGGACCAATTTCGCATTCAGCTATGACTGTTTCAGTCAAAACAATTGACTTTGAAATTTTAGAATTTCATTTTCTGTCTTACACTGTAACTGTTTTTCTGTTGCCCTCTTTAAATCGTCAACTTGTGACTTTGCTCTTTTTTTCATTTTTTTTTTCAAATTGTTTTTTCTTCAAATGCATATTGTTAAAACCTAAAATAATAGCATGACTGTGTAAAACATTGTTTGTACTATGACTTTTTACAACTGTTCTTCAGAAATTGTTTAAAGCGTTATTTCAAGGACGAACCATGGGCAGAAGTGGAGATGTGAGTTTGTTCACAGTATTCATTCGTTCACAACACATAAACATCTAACAATGGAGGTATGTAAGTTATTATCTATACTCATTAAAAACTAAGAAAGAAAAAATAAAAAAGACTATAATTAGACATTAACAGAACGACAAAAAAGTACAAGAAGAAAAAATATAATTGGAAACATCAACATAAGCAAATAAACTTTTCATTACATTTAGTTTGTGATGAAAAAGTTGACTCAATTTTTATTCATTTTCGGATGAAAGAAATGATGGGTGAATTCTTCAAAAAGAAACAGTTAAATGAAAAAAAAGTAAAACCTATAAAGAAACAGAAAAAAGGGAAAGAGGAAACAAAGAAAAAAGTAGTGAATCACATACACTACGAAAGGGAGGTAAATATTGTTTTACTTATTTGGTCAATACTGAATTATCTTTCTTTGATGTTGCGTTTTCTTTCGCCAGAAACGTCAATGCCTACTGATTCTTGGACTTCTCTTTGTGCACTGCTGGGCAAGGGTGGAGAAAGAAAAAGTCTTTTATATCGAGGGCTTATCATCGGAACCTGTAGAAGTCGATATACACTCAGAAATACTGGTACGTCAAAGATATTGATCGAATCCAGTGAAATAAATTTCGTGTGCTGCTTTATTATTTCTAGTGCGAACAGTTGTGAAAAGTAGCCTTAATTTTGTAAGAAACACAATAGTTGTAGTCGAGCTTCTACAATTATGAAGCTGTAGGATATTACCATTATCACGGCTGGAAATAAGACATAAAGCACCTTTTATTGAACTATTCTCTTTCCTAAACAAAGTTTGGGAACAAACTATCACATTTTTCCATATTACTGCTAACTAATTATCTTATGGACTGATAATTTCAGTTGAAATCTGCAGATTATTTACTTTCAGGAGTTCAAAGCTCTGTTCAGGACCAAAAACTTCTATGAATTTTCATAATTAAAGACCAAATTCATCTCTTTAGATAACTCTTTAAAAGTGTTATCACATCAAGCCAAAGTATGGCCAGTTTTGTTCTTTTATCAGGAAAATGTTTTTTTTTTCACAATACAGTTTGAAAGTATCAATGAAAAAAAAAACTATTTATAGCGTAGAATGGCTTTATGTTTTTTTCCGTACTTTAGGGCCAACTAACCTGGATTTACACTGACGAGACGACTTTCAGCATAAAGGTGAAGATATTTGCCCAAAACGAAACGGATCTAAAATCTACCGGTTTAAATCTCAGCACAACCAATTCTTCTGTTAACCTTTCGATAGGCGAACATCATTTTCCTTATGCGCCTGCGCCAGTAACAGGATGCGGAAATGCAATAAATGTCCCAACATTCCTTGTGTGTTGTCTCCCATGGTTGATAGGCTGGAACAATCCAATGGTGTTCTTGTTGACAGTACTTGCGAACAGTTTTTTGCCTGGGTATGCGGAAGAAACATTTTCTGTAGCAAGAAAAAACGTAGAAGTGGAAGTGAAAGCTCCGAGGTAAATTGATCTCTTTTACACTTAGGAATTTCATACACTAATGGAGGCTATTGCAAATACATCAAATTACATTTTTCCCAGCGACGTGCATTATATTTGACCTACGCTCTCAAAACGTAAAGAGATTATACCGTTAGTTAAGAAAATATAGAAAAACGGAATGTTGTGCATGACTGATGAATAAAAAAGAAGAAAAAAATCCTGCAGCCGACAAGAACCTATTAAGTTTAAGCAGACCTAAGAAACTGTATATTTCGTTTTTATACAATTTTTTATTTTTAAACCAGTTCTTCTGTCTAGTAAAGAGGAAAAAAAGTATTTTTTTTATCTTTCAATTTTGCCATATTTAACCTACAAGATATTTTTAAATTTCTTTTTTATTCGCCAGTCTATAATGCTTAGGCGTTTAGAAACCAATGAATTTAAAGGTCTTTTTAAGTATATAAATGTATTAATAGTTTCTATCTAATAATCCAATCTATCTGTAATAAAACAAAGGTACACATTTGATGTAGAAAAGCTATATGCCCCGAAAAGTACGGATGATTTCTTTGTTTTATTAGAAAATAGCTTTCTTATTATTATCATAATAAAACCATGATTTTGTCCCATTTTTTCAACATTTATTTTACAATTAGAAACGTCATTCTTTTTTCTGATGTCAGAAAGGTAGAGGAAATTGTTTTCAGAGTATTGATTTTTTTTTCTCAACTGATTGTTGCAGACGACTTGTTTACAACACGATAAATTTATACGTAAATGGCGGGAAACTACGGCTCGTTGACAAGGTAGCAGAGGGCGACGTCCTTCCAACATGCAAGACAGACCTGACGTCAGAAGGTACGAGTTCAGACATGTTCAATAAACTAATCACTTTTTTGTCGTTCTCAAAATTTATTCTTATTTAGCTCACTTGTTAGCTTTTATTAGATCTGTGCGGTGTAAATAAAAAAAATGCCGTAGTAAGAACAGTTTTTTTTCTGCCATACTTTCACCTGATTTATATTTCTTTTTGACCTTTTAACCTTTGCATTATAACCGATGTGTACTATTTAAGCCATCGTTAAATCTTTCCTACGAACAAGTTCTCTACCCTACACCTCCATTTAGCAATTTTTACTGTAAAACCAGAATAAAATTTCTTTTCCCAGGATGCTCTAACTGTTGCCATGGTCACGGAGTGTGTACTCTAAATAAGTGCTTGTGTGACGAAGAATATGATCCAGATTCACACTGTGGTAAAGTCACTTTATGCTTTTTACTCTCAACTTATTGTTTTGCAATGATTTTCATTTATTTTAAATTCAATTCTTTTCAATTGAAAATGCAATTTTTTTTCTTGTTTATTTCAAAATAAGCGTTGCTCACCTACATGGAGGACTTATCTTAAGTTAGCAATATTCTTTTTGAAAAACTAAATTTTTTTTCAGTAGTGTAGTACAGACTCTTTACCATAATTGAATTGCAGGATTTTTTTGTTGTTGTTGTTATAATAAACCTCATTGGCTGAATGAAAACAACAGCCTTCTCCACGTTGTTGAGGATGCACAAAAGACCAAACCCAGATTGCAACTGTAGAATAGAAATAGTGCAAAGTTTTTACAAAACACAAACAAGTCTGATCTGAATAGCCAGTTATTAAATACGAATGGTATTTTTCCAAATAAGTAATATACATGAATAATACTCATAAGAATAATAGAACATTATAGTTTACAAATGACCTGAATAAGAATGAAATTTAAAATACAAAATACTCTGCTTACAAATAAACATTTATTGGATACAAATGAAGACATGACAAAGTACTGTGAAAAATCAACAATGCAAAATTATCATATTTTACAATACAAATGAACCAATATATTTTACAACTGACAATATAGAAAATATTGCAACTACTTTGAAGTGTTAAGCTAATAAGGTACTTTCTTTTTTCCGAGTGTTGAACAAAGATGTCTGAAGGAATTTTGGTTACATTGTGTTATAAACGAATTACGGAAAAACTACGTTTTTTATAAGTTAAGTGATACTACTACTACTACTACTACTAAATACTTTTACTACTACTGCTACTTCTACTACCACTTCTACTACTAAACCAACAACAACAACAAAAATGCTGTCTTATTTCAGCCGCGAAGAAAAGACACACCATTTTCTTTTCTCATCCACTGGACCCAAGATATGAAAGAACCAGACTGCCAAACACTGATGTTTTGACTTTGGGGAAAGTTTTCCAGTTTGTCCAAGAACCACCATATTTAAAAGACCCGGATGTATATGCTATGGAAATACGGTCACGTGACCTTCGGTTTCCACAAATTTTGATTTTGTTTCATGCTGATGGATTTATTGAAGAAATCACTGACATTAAAACTTTTGAGAGATCAGTGATTAAGTTAAGGAGGGCCAAATTGCACAAGTGTTTCATTCGTCTGAGAGGACAAAACCTTAATTTACAGGTTAATATCTGTGACGACATTAACCCACCTAAAGTACCCTCTACAGGAGAAAACCAAAGGATACCGAATGATAATGAGGAAAACGAAATTACGTTACAAACTGGAAACGAATATGAAGACAAGAGAAGGCATAGGAGAAAAAAACAAAAGATGAAGTCTCATTTTTATCACAATTCTATTGATTTTCCTGTTCGAATAGAACGCTGCGGGTATAATTCGTCCGACAGCAAGTCAGTTTATTTTAAGCTTTATAAAAAGAACTATGAAACATTGAATGGGGACGATGTCCCTTTTGGAACAAGGCTGTCTCTTGATGTTAGTGAAAGTATCACTTTACTGTCTCAAAAAACAGCCGGAGGTTCAATAACCCTCCGCCTTCCAGATAACTCTGTGCCTTTGGGAACAAAAGAAATATTATTAAAATGTAAAATGACAATTTCCATAAAAAGTGAAATATGTTCTTCTTCAAGTTTGCAAGCGTTAGATATTGTTTGTAATAATATTTTAAATGTTGCCTTTACAGAGGCCAATGCGTCCTCGCATTTGTTGAGAACAGTGGAATTATGTGTGTTCGTGCTTGAAACACTGAAAAAATATTGTGATAATCCCGAATTTAGAGTATTACCAATGGGCGAGGATTGCCTCTCATATTATGTTGACAGTTTTAATCTATTTTCAAATGACACATATCTTATCCGACCAATTGCTCTCTTCCCAGACAAAAAACTAATTACTGGTGAAGAATTCGAATTGAATTTCGGGAATCAACTAGGGATTCAGAAAAATGAATTAGCCATAGTTGATAACGAAGCGGATTTCAAAATTGTTCGAATATCTGTAATTCCAAAAGATCCAGTGCCACACGATATTTATCAAGTGAGATTAGACTACGCATGCGCAACGAGTGAAACTGTCATAAAAATGACAGTGTACGGTAGCGACTTTTACAGCAATGACGTAATTTGTCGCGGTGTCACTTCGTGCAGTTGTTGTATATTGCATGCAGCTGGTGCACCGAATGCCGTTGTCGATCACGTGACCATTAATGTCACTGATTATTCTAGAAATTACAAACATGTAAGGGAAATGGTGGTCGTATTCTAACACCAAATCGATTTCTAATTCTGTTCAAATGATGAAGATTCGATTAAGGTTACCCAGGATGACTCTTTGAAAAATACCGGATAGAGGTTATTTCTGTTATCAGTCAATAACGCCGTTCATACATGTATTTAGCGAAAGGGCTTCGTATGGCATTTATTTCATTGACTGAACTTGTATCATTAACCAGGGTCTTTCAGATGTTATTTGAAAGACCCTGCATTAGCAGTGAAGAAGATGAACTTCATAAGTGAAGCAACAGCGTTTTTCCAGTGCCATTTAATAGAAAAAAAATAAATTCACGATCGTTGTTGAGAAATGATTATTCATAATATCTATTATCACTTGGAAATGAAATACTACGTTTCATTCAAATGCATCAAGTTTTTTTTTTGGTTGGGGTGGGGGGGGGGGGGGGGGGGGGGGGGTGGGGGAGTCTTGCAAATATCACTGACCTGTCTCATTGTAGGTGCGAAACCACCAAAACAATTCCTTCTTTATTCTTTATAAAATCTGTATAGTTCGCACAGCAAGGCTCATTTAAATGTCTTTAACCTGTATATTCTTGTAGTTCGGCATATGTGTTATTGAAAAATAGCAAGAAAAATAGTGGTAATTTTCAAACCAGAAAGATACTGGTGCTCATATGAACTTAGCCACAAATTTAACTAAACATTCTGAGCCAATATTCAGATGCGAGTACGTGAAACAATTTCCTATTATGAATTCTATTCTGAATTTAGATGAACATAAAATTGCCACAAAAAGTACACACATTAGGGCAAACATGGTGAAAACACCCAAGAATACTGAGATTTGTTTCATGCCGCCCTTATGCGGGTATCACTTTCTGAGCTTTGATAGACCGAATTGGTGTTTTCATACCTCTAGGGATGTTGTTTTGGAATATTTTATTACGTCATCATTTATGTGTGATTATATATTATTGTGTATACATTGATTGTTGTGCAAAACATGTGACCATGTTTTCTTATATTTTGATTAGTGCAATAAATTTGATTTTCTTTAAAAGGAAAGTTGTTTAGACGGTTCAAGACGGACACAATGTTTTGACCGAAAAGAATTATATGTATTGTTTCTGAAGTGTCACGAGAATGCCTACAAAACCGGAAGTAAAATGTTCAATCACTTGTTCCGACACAAGCAGCTTCCTGTAATGATGACAAACGAGTAGTAAGGACTTTAAACTATTGTATTATATGGACTATATACATTTTTAGTAATTTTTTGCGCGGTAAGGAGATATTCTTAACTTAGAAAACATGTTTTTTTCAGTTTATTTAGTTTTAAAGATCTCATAGTCACAGTAAATAAGAAGACGAAATAAAAAAGGAATGCACTAAATAAACCCGAGAAATATCCCAGCACGAGTCATATATATATATTATCTGAACACTCATTTTTATCCTGTCAGCTTTACAGACCGTTAACCTTTGTCTCATCCTTCGTGAAAACAAAAGAAAGTGGGACAAAAGAAATATGTAAATAATTCAATCAAAAAAAGATATCTTTTCTGGAGAGTAATATTGCAATGGTCAACTGGGACACCGTATTTGTTGAAAATAGGAAAAAAGGTGCAGTGTAAATTATCGCCTAGGGAATTCAAAAATAACTAACGATTACATTATTTACAGCAAATGTCAGTTGAAGAAAAAACTGTATTTTCATTAAAACGATTTATATATAGCAAGATCTCATGACCTTTTGCTTGAAACAACAAAATAACGACAAACATGACAAAACCTACAACATGTCACGTCTGCTCTGGCTTAAACAAAGAAAAGCTCAGTTTCTGCATTTTATGTGCCATTTCGAATATGAAATGCGGATTATTCCATAAATATAAATGAATGATCGAAACAGTAGAAAATAAAGAAAATCGGCAAAATTAAAGGAATGATATTAACATTTACGCATAAAAGATGCCTAAGCCAGTGATACAGAGAAAATATAATCGAAATTTAAACAAGAAGTCAATGAACCCACTAATATTTTTCAATGTGTGAGTTTAGAACATCTCCATTTTTTTACAAATCCCATGGTTGTAATTTATCCACTTTTCAATATTTCATTATCTACAGCTCTGATTTCCCAAGAAATATCTAGAATGAAACTTTTCCTATCGACATCTCTTCCTTATTGCCATTACTTTTGTATTACTACATCTATCTATCTCTCAGGAAAAGGCAACTTGTTAATGTGGTAATACGCCATTGGTAATCAATGACGTAAGCGTTCTCATTTTTTTTTTGGTAAACCGAAAGGATTTTCATGTCATTGTTCAGCGTTTTGCGGAATTTAAACATTTTATAATTTGAACTTAAGTATTTTTTTCTCTCTGCCAAATACGTAAGCTGTGAAAAGAAAATAACATCAGTAAAAATCCTTACCTTACGCCATATTATTCTAAAGTTTGTAAATGAAATGGAGAAAGCAGTTAAATTGTCAGCGAACTACCTTAAGTGAAACACCGACGACTGTAGCTGATATTATTTAATGCAGCTTTTATCCCCATAAAATTATATTATCTACATGGAAATAATTACAGAAGCATGTAAAGTTGATAGAAATCCTGAATAACAACGGCCCCCATGTATTATTCTCGAACAGGTACATTTGATGGATCCCTGACTCGTCAAATTTGCATGATTTAACAATGAAGTACAGTAACTGTTATATTTTCACCAAAAACAAGTATACAAGTACGAAATTGCTGCATGAATGCTGCAAAAGGGAGAGCGCGGCCCTTGAAAAAGGAGTGGTAGGGACAAAAGGTGTAAATACGAAGAAGTCTCTGAGGAAAAATAATTTTTATTGCCAAAACAACGTAAACAGCATGTATTATACAGATGCATCATTTTCATAATGTTTTAGATGACAGAAAGTTCTAAAAGCATTGCTGAGCCTGAATGCAGCACACTGACAGTTAGCTGCTGTTATATGAAATTGCAACGAATATCTCAGATATGGCACATGCGAGAAGTGCAATACCGTCTTTGAAACTCATGCTCAAGCTTTGCGACACAATTGTCAGTTTACAGGTTTATTATCATTATGCTATTTTCTAATAAATAATCGACTGGATAACCATTCAACTTATACGCCAGTTTAAAAATTCTTCTTCCTGTTCCATGTCATTCCATTCATAGGTGTTCTGGGACATGTGCGGAACATGTTCTGGACAGCGAATCGAGCACGGTCAAAAAAGTTCCCTGATTGTCGACCGAAGGGACTTTTCACTTCCGACCAACAGTGCAAAAAATAATACACGCAATTCTATACAGACTTCTTTCGTTAGTGTTTTGGCTGTTATTATTCGTATTTTCATACGATTTGTCTACCGATACAGATTCCATGACATTTTCTGCATTTTGTCTAGAAGTTTATGCTAGCCATTTAATGGAAAGGACTAAAATGTTTTATATCCGACAATATCAGTACTTGTCAGTAACCATATGTTGTCCTAAAGGACATTTCGGATTCGAAGTGTTGAGAAAAATATAATAATTTAGCTCTTAAAAAAGCAACTGCTTTGTTACGTTGCTTGTTATCATTCCTTTTTTCACAGCACAACTTCTGCTTATACATTTTGTGCGAAGCTCATAAGCAATGGGCTCAGAATCGTCAAATAATAGTTGATCGAAAGGAAAAAAATCATGTCATATACCCGCATAGCACATTTCTAAACCCATAACAGTATGCACGGCCCTGATTGGCCGCGCAATGACAAAGGAGCACATGGTAATGTTTGTGCGTAAAATCTATTGTTATAAGTTTTAAGGGGCATGCTATGGATCCATAATTTGTGTCATAGGTACAGCGACACGAAATGGATATCAATCTACAAAGACTGAAAACTCATGTAGAACCCTTGTTAGGAATGACTTTATTAAGTGAACACAAAATCTCCTCTGCCTTAGAAGAACGGTTTATTTATCTGAAATGATTTTTCTCTATCGGAACAGAAAAGTTATCTTATATAACTGAAATGAAATTGGATATAGGAAAACGTTTTAAAAAGAAAGTTTATTTAACAACATCAACAAAAAAAAACAACAACAAAAACAAAATAAATCAACATTATTTCTCACTGTTTTCGAGTCGTAATCATGAAATCTGATTCATTCAAATTTATGAATAAATTGGTAATATTCTTAAAAGAAGATTGCCTTTTTCAGTTCTTTCTTATTTCCATTTTAGGCCTACATGTTGAGGATACACCTTGTGACGTTTCTGGTGATACAGTAACATCAGACACATTCTATCGGACACACAAAGATGCAGATTGGTATGCAAATCAAAAGAAACGGAAAAAAAGTCTAAGCAAAATACATATTTCAACCCAAGTATACATCTGAATTATAACAGACAAAAGAAAATCCCCATAATTTACTATTTATTTATTCAAACAAATGCAATGCTGTGGCTCATCTCTTCATCTGTCCAATGTTTCCTCATTATTTAAAAAAAACATCATGACAGCCCTACTCCTGTCACCTTCGAGGCAACAGTTTCGACCAATCGAAGAGAGATTCAGTTCTTTTATATACATAAACCAACCGTGCTTGACAATACAACGCGGTTTACTTGACCTAGTGTTTCACGTTCGGGAATAAGTAGAGAGTATTTGTCAGACAAATCTAACAGAAATGTCATAACATGCACGTTTCATTTTTTCTTCCCAAAGGGTTTTAAGTATACGTTAGAGTGTGTATTGGGTGTTTTTCGTAAATAAGAAAGCTAAAAGGAGCGCGAGCGGCATGTTCTAGGCCAGCACACAAGCATGAAACATTCTTAAAGCATGTCAGTTATGATTCTTTCTTGTAATTTAATTATCTATTAACATTTTTGTTCAGCTCTGTGGAATTTTTGCGAAACAATTTATCGAGAGGAATAGCATGGCTGACAATAGAACTGGTGAACTTGTATGTATTATTTTTCTGACGCCGCTCAAATCAAAATCTTCCTCATTCAATAATGTAAACTAGAGCTTGAAAAAGCTTCTTCGACGCTTTACTACATTTACACTGGAACCGTTCACAGTACCTTATTACCTGTAATTTATGTGTGAAGTCTTGCCACATATGAAGTCTGCTGAGTGTAAGTGAAAGAAAGGTTTAACAATCTGTGCTAAACTGCAAAATAAAGTACAGCAATAAGAAAGCAGACATTTAACGACGTGACAAAATTATCTAAGTATGAAAGAAATTTCAAACGAAAAAGGAGGTAGTTTAGAACTTATATCGGTTTGACATTTTGTTCATGCAGAAAAAAAAACATGCTACCGAGTTAAAAAAAAAAAAACTATCATAAAGTGGAATAATTCAGAATTACGAACGGCTATTATTACGTTGACAAAATTAGGTAAGTTGTTCATCTGTGAGAGTTTGAATATGGATAATGAGAAAGATACAGGATAGAATTGTTTATGTCCCGTGTATTAGAAATACTATTGGTCTTACCTACTGTCCAAAACTGAAAAACATTTTTAAAAATGCCTTTCTTTACGACAATCTACATGTGTCGATTATTTATTTGCTATTCCTATTATTAAAACACACTGTATAGTTTCTAGAAATGGGTAATTATTTTTAATACAAATTGTCATAATAGTTGTGAAAATAAGATAACAAAATAGTCCTTTCTTAATGACAAATAACATAAATGTATTAATCATTTCTCCAAGTGTGAACAAAATTCATCAAAAGGTTTACACGAGGACACATGGAATGATAAAGAGGAGAAGGAGAAGAACACTCTACTTTCTATGTCCTGAAATGGGAAATTATTAAAATAAATACAAATTGTCCTTATGCTGTAAAAATAAAACAACAAATATTCTTTTCTCCACGACCTAGTTTTTTGTTCGTCCGTGAATTTTTGAAGAGAATTTCTCAGAATATGTACATGAGCGCGTGAACACACAATGGTTTTGGGAGGTACTTTAAACTTGTATCTGATGTTTCTAGAAGACATGTTTACCCGTCCTGTGTATTATACAATATCATGTCTTTAACATGTCCTTGAAGGCAGATAGAAAGCTACTGTTCTTACGAACATGAAAGTCCGTAACAGAAAGATGCAATGCATCTTAGAATACACAGCCCAGAACTCCGTTCTTAGCGGATCGAAGACCAATACTCTAACTACTGAACAAAAAAATAGATTCCCTGACGCAGTTGTCAGAGGTTGTATTTATACAATTATAGGAAAGAATGCACTAGACGGTAACACATCCCCTCTTGAGAAAGCCTTCATTTATGATGACGAATGGTGATGTGTATTTTTATATCAGAAGATAAGACACAAATCTTTGATTGTTTTCTTGGTAAAGAGGTTCTAAAAAGACAGCAGTGAGCAAACTCATCGTTTCACTATTTCTTTACTAAAATGGCAACATGGTCAGATTTTTTTGACTGTTTAATAGCAGGAGTAGAAAAAAAAAACGTTTAAAGAGACAACCGTTCAAATGAACATTCTTAGACTATTTTTAATCATTGTTAAATAGGTTAAAAATAAACTTTTTGTGTATTTTTAGAACAGACATTAGCGTTCACCTTCTTGTAAACTCAATTCAAACGTTTTAACTCGTCTTGAGCTAGATGAAAAGGTCGGAGTTTACGTATTTTAATGACTACGGATAATATGACTGTCTTCTTTCGCGTACATTATGGGGGAAACGACATTTGTGACTAAACTAGACCCTAAGACCATAAACAAACACAAGGGCATCCCCTGGACAATAGTGCTAGAATCGAAGTTAGTCTCTAATTACAAAAGAACCTAATCAAACCTTAAACTTACTACGAAATAAACTCAAAATATGGTACAACAACAGCTAATGAAAAACAAGTTAAAAGCCCCTTGGCAAATAATATAAGTAGACCACAGTAAAAATATTAGAATAGAAACATATCATGTAGACATACCAAACTGAACAATAAACAGATTCCAAAAACATTCTATATGTATATGGCATTTCCAAGAGAATCCTTACATTAGATATTAGTCTTACCCAACTTCAGCTTGTAACAAATATATTGACCAAAATCTATGATAACCTAATGATACGAATGCTGATTATTTATAACATATTTGATAAAACTTACTAATGAGCTAGAGATATTTTATTGAAAATGCCTGATTCGTTTTAGACATTTGAGTGTATATTGTGTGTTCTTCGTAACTAAGAAGACTAAAACAAGCGTTAGCGTCCGTAGTACACAGTGCGCATGCTCAGAGACCGTTTCTGTCAGATATTCTTTAAAATACGCCACTGTCTAGGACAAAACGGTACGGTTCGGACATGTCTTAGATTAAATATATTTTATTGCGCATGTACTATACAATGTTCACAATTTAAATGACAAGAACATAGATGCCTTAACATAATCAAAGGAATTTGACAGAAGCACACTGTATTTATAAAAGTAAATCTCCACATGTAATTATTTACAATTATAACCATGACAAAAACAAACAAAATTTAAAGGCAAACGTGTTTAAAGTAATAAATGTAGTTAGTCAGTTTGATACCATATTCTCACAGCTATTTCTATTGTTTAAATTAGCAAAAGAGTTAAACGTTTTGTAAGAAAAAAGAGGAGAACAGAAGAATAGAATTAAAAAACACAGACAATAATCCACATTGACACATTGGTTGAGCAGCTTACCACTCGTAAATACCAACTTAATCAAGTCCTCTCATTGTTCAGATGTTGCTGCAAAATGCAAAACAATACTATTAATTAGATGGAATTAACTAGCGGAAAATACGCCACTCACTGTGATAACTTTTAGGACATACTTTTGGACCAAATCTATTTTTCCACTATAATAGTGTAATGACTTATCACCAGTGATTCGTCTCTGGTTAGAGAGAAGTGGCAGACGACAGTTAAAAAAAGATTATATTCAAGTAAGAAATGTTGATTGATTTCAGTTATGTAAGAAGAGGTGAAATTTTAAACAACTACACTTGTAAATATTGATAAACATATAGCAGGTTCGAAAAAAAATACGTATGAGATGATTGATTTTCTACGTTTGTGTCATTTCTGGCCCTGAGACTTGGACGCCCCTCCTCTGTCAAGCCCTTGAACTAAATTAAAAGCTAATTTGCCGACAATAATACTTTAAATGAATGAAACATGACATTAAACAACAAATACATGTACTTTTATTGGCAGTAACAATTCACAAAAAAGTGAATACAGTTGAGGTGATCAATGCAAAACTATTTTAACTATACATAAAATGAGTTGGAGATACACAAGTTTTATGCAGATGCCTCACATTACCCACAATGTATTGTTTTCAGAGGGAGAAACCATTACTAGATGATATATTCTAAGCAACAAATGCTTTGCTACATGGTAATTTTGTCATAGCAAGTTTTAACGCCCTTCCCGAAAAAAAGACAAACATTCACACATCAGAACCAAAATTACTCGTTTTACTTAGAATTTTAAGGATAGGTCCATTCTATGACGTCAATTCCAAAATACTGTCGCATATTATACAACTGTTTTCAACATATCGGATTTTTCTTTCATTCACGCACGTGGAACACCAGCTGTTTTATCTTTTTATCAATAAAATTCTATGTTCTTTAGGGATGAATTATCACAAACCTATCAACATTTTTCAAACTTACAAAAATCATTTTAAAAGCACATATTTAGTATCACAAACTATTTTTATTAACATATGGTGTTTATTTCCATGAATTCTGGAATATTTAAACGTATCATACATACAAAAAAAGCAATAAAAGTTACGTCACGAGGACACATAAGATGTTAACATTTTGTTTTTTAAATTAGGTATTTACCGTGTAGTGTAAGCTAACATTACCTATGGCAGGTAAGAAAAAATATCAATAACATTAATAAGGAAAGAAAAAAATCATTCTATAAAATAATTCTGATATTCAAGACCTTTTCTGATATGCGCATGGGAATTTCCAGATACATAAGTTCCCTATTTTTTTATTATAGATTCTCGAAGTACTTGTTCTTTTATAGATTGCTCAGTGGTTAAGAATTAACAACTTGTTTCACATCTACTTATACACAAGAACCAGAATGTATTATTGTCGATACTATTATGAGGGTAAACTATGTCTAACCGTTCCCTTTCTTTTTTTTCAGATTAAATTGTCCTCAAAATGTAGGAATAATCTTCTAGCAGACAATCAAACGTTTCCAAAATTTCAAAATTATAAGTTGGAGGAGATGATTTCGTTTACAATGCAGAAATCCCTTTTTATCTTTCATGTAAATTAGATTTATCAGACATCGTAGAAGCCCGCATGAAGTTTTAAGAAGGGAATATTATTCCTTAATACCATATCATTTAGTTTTAGATAAAGAGATTACATTCTACACAGAGTATCACTGCCTGTTTCGACGGCTTGTAAGCTGAACATTGTCAATATTTGGCAAAAAAAACCAGTTCTATGGAATGTAACATCTAATGTATCATGATAATTTAAAAAAAAAGAACGGAGAAAAAAAGATTCTGCTGTTATACAAGATTTTATATTAAAAGGACATACCCTAACATTTACCGGATATGTATCATATTGGCTTATTATCGTTAAAATGAAATATAATCGATAATATAAAGATCAATACGTGTTCTAAAATGTATCCATAAGGCATTTAGCAACCATATTAAACTGGCTATCCGCACAAAAATATACATCAATAACTCTATATCACTACCAGTATTAATTTTACGGACATGAAAGTTCGTAACAGAGAGATGCAATGAATCTTTGAAAAGAGACCCACACCCAAACACCAACGCTCTTGACCACTGAGTCAAATAATCGATTTCCTGACAAAGACGTCAGAGGTTTTTTTTTATACATTTTAGGCCGGCATGAACCGTACCATAACATAGTGCATTCAGTTTGCAAGCTGTACTCAGAATTTTCGATTGGCACACATCGCATAATATTCATTTAATATCACATTTACATGATTTTGAAGAAAATGGAATATTCGAAATATGTCTCTTAAGTAATTGAAACATTACATAGAATTGCTTCAAAGATAAGAACTACTGATGGTGTCTATTGGGAAGCTCGCGTTGACTAGATTAAGAGAAAGACTGCAATTACAGCTTTGGAAAGTCAAAACTAATACAGGTGAAGATAATTCATTCCTCGTGACAGTTAAAGAAATATACGATATTATCATTTATGTGACTAATGCATATAAAGGTATCATTTCCATCTCCCTTGAGTACCGAAAAGCACGTTTCGGTGATACAGTATGTGCATGAAAATGCTTAACACTAAACATTTTAACTAAGACATTTGAAAAATGATAACATTTCCTAGAAAGACTTCTGGAATTAGTTGTCATTTTTTTATAGATAATCGTTACACATACTGCATAGCACACACAAAAAAAATAAATAGAGCTTCTAAAATTAGCAGAGTATAAATTGAAACACTGCATAAGTAAATAAATGTTTTGAAGCATGGACAATATTATCATAAGAAGGGAACTTTCTATTTAAATGACTGCTAAGTTAAAACCTACATGTATTTATTGAAGCAAGCTATTGCAAATTGTATTTATCTCGCTCGAAGACTGTTTCTTGGGTTCGAACGAAAACTTGCGTCGAGAATTTGGAAGGCAGTATGCGCACTGGAGAATTTCACTTCTGGTGGGATTTAAACCAGAGACGGGAGTCCGGTGCTCTTACCCCTCCATGACTGCTTCCTCAAATGATAGCTTGGCTGACTGTCTGATTTGTGCAAACACAACGGCAACTTTGGTAAGTTAACGTAAGTTATGTGAACTGAATGAGATAAGAAAAAGAAGAAATGTACAGGCACGTCATAAGCATCCCAGATTCTGGGTAATCAAAAACCATCAATATATTATGTAATAGGGATCGAACATAAGAATTCATGCAACACAACAAATTTTAGTCATTTGAAGCAAGTCCTATGAAAAATGTCACAAGGGTGGGAGCAAATTTATTCTGTAATGTAAAAATGACGTGAACAGGATAAAATAGAGCTAAATTCTCCTAACACCCCGTTCAAAAATAGAAACAATGTAGTTCATCAGTTAGTGCAAAATGTAATATACAATTTTGTTTTTCAATTTCCATGATGAAAGCAAGTATGGCATTGTTTAGTGAACAACACCTACTTCAACGGAGACAAAGTAAAACTTATTTTGCCCTCTTGATATGCCTATATTTAACAACTTTTCTTACAAACATTCGAAACTGAACTTTATTTGCCGATTCCTGGTGACATTCTATCATTGTGAGATATTGTTTTATGAGGAGAAGTATAGTTGATTTGTAAAAACACGTTATGCAAATCTACTTGCACCCTAGGATAGAGAGACTTCAACATGAACTTTCAGAATTTTAACCAAAATGTAAGTGCCATTTTCATTTGAAAAACGGTTTTGAAAATCTCGTCAATTTTGATGAAAACATACCTAAGTTTGGCTAACAGAAAGTACCAGGGGATCAATCGTAAAACATATGTAGATATCTAATAATGGTAGCATGTTACTTTCAGTTCCCATGGTTGTAATTCACAGGTTATTATTCTTTGTCTTGAACATTTTCAAATTCCCTAAAGGCAGTTAAAAAGTTATTTTCTTTTTTATCCATTTTTTTTTCTACTCTTATTAGTGCTATTTCTGTGAAAATTGTTATCGTCTATCTAGCATGTAGCGTACTCTTAGGAACACATAAAATGGTTAATGAGGAATGCCATTAGTTAACATGAAACACTGATAGTAATGTTGATAACTTCCCTTTAAATGTAGCGGGTGCCATTCAGACTTTGTAGTTGAGGAAATCTGAGAGTGAAATCCCTACATAACAATTTACAGAAACAGAAAAAATATATAGTTGATTTTACAGATAATTTTTATTTAACGGACAGTCAAATTTAAGTAAAGTTTTCGAAACAGTCGTTTTCGTAGATTAAAGATTATAATGCACTGTTCAATTTTGTGTCGCAAGAAACCTATCTCATGCAAATATTTCCTATATTGTATGTGCTCTGGTCGATGTTTTGTATGTACAAATAGGTGTAACCAATTCAATTATGACATGTTTATTTGAGATACACAATTGAACTCTATGAAACGTTAATACGCTTAAATCCTTTTCATTGAGGAATTAATGGATATCTAAACTTTACAAGAACTAAAGTATAAATCTTTAGAACAAAAAGTCTTGTATTGTGAACAAGTCTTTATAAAGTCCACCTTATGACTGGCAGTACTAGCGGAACATGTACTGTATTCAGAAAACTACAAATTGTACCACGACCTATTCAGAAAATATTCCATGCATGTCTGCGATGCTTCATCAATTTTTTTTGAAACTTTTTCTATCACTTGAAACTGAATTAAAGTTAACTTTCTGCACTAGTCTACGCACTTTTGTTCGAAACTGATAAAATCAACTTGTTCCCTAGAGAATGAATAGAGAGAATGTATACTATTTCAGAAACTTAACAATTCCCGTAAAAGGTTTCAAAAATAACTTTAAATGGATGAAACTATGACGATTAAGTTATCTTATTCAGATGACTTTCACTTCATCTTTCAGGAAAAAAATGTTTAAAGTGAATTCTTGAGGAGAGGTTTCTAGACAAAAAATGATTATCGTTGAAAATAAAACAGAGACTATTATATTTTTATGTATTACATGTCTTTACAAATTTGCTAAATTTCCTAACGGAATAAAATGACATTTAAGTTACCGGTATTTTTAGTATATATTATTCTAAGGGAAGGTGTTTCTGTAACTAATGACTATGTGGATCTGCATTTTCTGAATTCCATAACATGCACTTTGATCTCAAATTTCGTTCTGGAAATACCGAAGGTTTTGGTATAATTATTCCAAAGGAATGTATTTCTGTGAGTAGTGACTCGGTAGATCTGAATTGTCTATATTACGTAATATCATTTTTTTATATCAGATTTCGTTATAAGATATCATACATGACAGTATGAATTCATTATAATTGCCAATATAAAAGTAAAGTATGTTTGTCAAAAAGAAAACAAATGTATGAAGAAGAATGCATAGTTTTAAAAAATCGAAAGAAAAGGAAGCCTATATATTTAAATTATGTTATACAAAGATGCAAGGAGAAGTCATAAGTCATATTTCTCAAGAAAGTGTTTGCTTTACTTCTAAATGCGAACAAGGAATACGGGCATTACAAATGTTTTCCTAAGTTAATTTCGGCTCTAAGTGTTGCTGTTGATTGAACCGTATTAAATGTGATATTTTGCCATGGACAGTTGCAATAATCAAATATGCGAAAGATGGATATATCCCACAGCTGTCTTTATCTCTTATGCATGTTTAACTTAGTTTTTGAGATAAAATAACGAGATAAAAACGTTTTGAATTATTTTATTCTGATTAGTATGATGTTATTATTAACAGCTTTCGTTGACAGTGCTTGATTGCTTCCCCCCCCCCCCCTTTTTATAATTATCATTCTTCAGTTTATTCATCGTTTGATGTTACTAACAAAACAGAGTACTTGCTGAGGTATTTAGAACACACAGTCTCCTTGTTCTTGTTCTCCAACACAGATAAACAAAAAATATTAAAATGTACAGTCGAACTGCTGAGTTTTCTTTTCAGAAGAAACCCTAACCTTTTTGAACTGAAGTAAATGTAATACATTCAGTTCAATTCAAACATGTTCTTTGCGTTTTGGCGACTCCGTGCAATCAGTCATAGTTAATATTCAGAAGTAGAACAACAAACGCATACAAAACACAATACATATAAACCAAGACTTGCAAATAACAGTGAACTAAGTGACATACGTATAAATAAAAAAGACAAACAGAATATTATACCTTTAAGAACTAAACAACTCATGCTGAAGACCTCAGGAATAATCTAACGCTGGCTGAATATGATAACTGTACTACATACTGTGTAGGACTAAGTACTTTTCTTTGTATATAAATGTACTTTTTCTGAAGGAAACGTTATAAGTGTTTCAACTGAATAAGAAAGTATTGATTTCCTTTGACTAATTGAAATTATTTCATGTGAAAATTACGAGCGTAAAATTACATGCAAAATGAATAGAAATGAAGTCAATATATTAAATACTAATTGAAAAAATACTATACAAAGTGCATTTATAATAAAATAAATGAAGCAATATAGAATGACAATAAAAATGAAAATGAAAACTTGATTGAAGATTTCTTTGTTTCACACTTCATACCAACTACAAAAGCATTAATCATTACGGAAACAAATACAACACTTACAGAAATACTCCCTTGAGAATAACAGTACATTACCAAAGTAGAAGAGAAACACGACTTTATTATAGGTTATTTGGTCGTTCTTTCGTTCTGTAGAAAAGTTCATTTTTTAAAAAAAAAATAAATAAATTAGTTGTGCCTCAAGTCAAAATGGCTCATTCAAAATATTTTCGTGCAGCTCTGTTCGTCGGTCCGCTGTGATACTTTTGTATCACTGTTTTTCTTGTTTACAATATATAAACATGGCATAAGCAAACAAAATTTAACAGTAAACGTGCTTAAAGTAATAAATACAGTAATCTAATTTTATACCACATTCTCACAGCTATTTCTATTGTTAAATTTGCAAAAAAGAGTAAAAGAGAAAAAAGGAAATACAGCAGTGAAAAGAATAAAAAAAACAATCCACGTTGACACATTGGTTTAGGAGTTAACCAATCATAAATACCAATTAAATCAAGTCCTCTTATTGTTCAGGGGTTGCTGCAAAATGAAAAAAAAATGCTATTAATTAGATGGAATTAACTAGCCGAAAATCCACCACTCACCACAATTTTTGGACGAAATCTTTTCATCGCAACTATAATTGTGTAATGATTTATCACCAGTTATTCGTCTCAGGTTAGTGAGAAGTGACCGTCGACAGTTCGAAAAAAGATTACATTCGAGTCAGAAATGTTGACTGTTTTCAGTTACGTAAGAAGAGGTAACATTTTAAACTATTACACTTGTAAATATTGATAAACATTTAGCAGGTTCGAAAAGAAATACGTACGAGATGATTAATTGTCTACGTTTATAACATTTCTAGTCTTGTAACTTGGTCACTCCTTCACTGTCAAGCCCTTGAACTAAATTAAAAGCTAATTTGCCGACAATAATACTTTAAATGAACAAATCATGACATTAAACAACAAACAAATGTACTTTTATAGGCGGTCACAATACACAAATAAGTGAATACAGTTGAGGGGATCAATGCAAAAACTATTTTAACTATATATGAAATGAGTTGGAGATACACCAGTTTTACGCTGATGCCTCATATTACAATGTATTGTTTTCAGAGGGAGAAACCATGTATTCCAAACAAAGGCTTTGCTACATGGTAACTTTGTCGTAGTAAATTTTAACGCCCTTCCCGAAAAAAAGACAAACACTCTCACATCAGAACCGAAATTACTCGTTTTACTTAGAATTTTAAGGATAGGTCCATTCCATGACGTCAATTCCAAAATACTGTTGCATATTATACAACTGCTTTCAACAAATCGGATTGTTCTTTCATTCACGCACGTGGAACACCAGCTGTTTTATCTTTTTATCAATAAAATTCTAAGTTCTTTTGGGATGAATTATCACAAACCTATCAATAACATATATATATATAAGCACATTTTTAGTATCACAAAATATTTATATTATAATTTGGTGTTTATTTCCACGCATTTAAGAATATTTACACGTATCATACATTAAAAAAGCAACAAAAATTACGTCATGAGGACGCATAAGATGTCAACAGTTTATTTTTTTAAATAGGTATTCACCGTGCAGTGTAAGTCAACATAACCCATGACAAGTAAGAAAGAAAAAATATTAATAACATTAGTAAGGAAAGAAAAGAAAAAAATCATTCTATAAATTAAACAATTCTGATATTCAAAATCTTTTCGGATATGCGAATGGGAATTTCCAGATAAATAAGTTCCCTATTTTTTATTATAGGTTCTCGAAGTTCTTTATATTTTATAGATTCTTCAAAGGTTAAGAATTCTATTTTTTTTCTTAAACATGTTTTGTTAATTTTAACAACTTCTTTCACATCAATTTTTACAGAACCAGAATGTATAATCATCTATTGTATTATGAAGGGTAAACTATGTCATACCGCTCCCTTTCATGTTTTATCAGATTAAATTGTCCTCAAACAAACGTTTCCACTGTTTTCAAAATTATAAGTTGGAGGTGATGTTTTCGTGTACAATGCAGAAATCCTTTTTTGTCTTTCATGTAAATTAGATTTATCAGACATCGTAGAAGCCCGCATGAAGTTTTAAGAAGGAATATTATTCCATAATACCATATCATTTAGTTTTAGATAAAGAGATTAAATTATCAACAGAGCATCGCTGCCTGTTTCAACTGCTTGATACTTTAGGTACCAGTGTAAGGGTTTGTAAACTGAGCACTGTCAATATTTGGCAAAAACAATAGTTCTTTGGAATATAACTTCTAATATACAATGTATCATGCTAATTTCTTAAAGAAAGAACGGAGAAAAAGAAAAAAAAACGATTCTGCTGTTATACAAGATTTTATATTAAAGGGACATACCCTAACATTTACCGGGGATATACTGGTTATGTATCATTTTGGCTCATTATCGTTAAAATAACATATAATCGATAATATAAAGATGAACATGTGTTCTAAATTGTTTCCATAAGGCAGGTAGCACCAATGCTAATCTGGCGATCCACACAAAAATATACAACACTAACTCTCTATATCATCACCAATTCATACGGACATGAAAGTTCGTAACAGACAGATGCAATGAATCTTGAAAGAGACCCGCACCTAAACACCAACGCTCTAGAACACTGAGTCAAAGAATCGATTCCCTGACACAGATGTCAGAGGTTTTATTTATACATTTTAGGCCGGCATGAACTGGACCATAACATAGCGCATTCAGTTTGAAGCCTGTACTAAGAATTTTCGACTGGCACACATGGCATACTCATTCATTTAATACCATTCACATTTACATGATTTCGAAGAAAATGGAATACTCGAAATTTTAGTGTAAGTTTCTTTAATAATTAAAACATTGTATAAAAATTACTTCAAAGATAAGCATTGCTGATGGTGTCTACTGGGAAGTCGCGTTGACTGGATTAAGAGAAAGGCTACAAATACAGCTTTGGAAAATCAAAACTAAATCAGGTAGAGATAATTCACTCCTCGTGACAGTTAATGAAATATACGATATTATCATTTATGTGATTAATGCATATAAAGGTATCACTTCCATCTCCCTTGAGTACCGAAAAGCACGTTTCGATGATACAGTATGTGCATGAAAATGCTAAACACTAAACATTTTAACTAAGACATTTAAAAAATGATAACATTTCCTAGAAAGACTTCTGGAATTAGCTGTCATGTTTTGTAGATAATCGTTACACATACTGCATAGCACAAAAAATAGAGCTTCTAAAAGTAGCAGAGTATAAATTGAAACACTACATAAGGAAATAAATGTTTTGATGCATAGAAAATATTATCAAGGGAACAAAAGGGAATAAATATTAAAAAAGGGAACAAACTAATTAAATGATTGCTAAGTTTAAACTTACACGTATTTATTGAATCAAGCTCTTGCAACTTGTATTAATCTCGCTCGAAGACTGTTTCTTGGGTTCGAACGAAAACTTGCGTCGAGAATTTGGAAGGCAATATGCGCAATTTCTGGTGGGATTTAAACCAGAGACCTTTTGATCGGGAGTCCGGTGCTCTTACCCCTCCATGACTGCTTCCTCAAATGATAGCTGAGCTGACTGTCTGAATGGTGCAAGAACAGTGTTTTTCTTTGCCTGCCATACTTTCAACTAATTTGTGTTTCTTTTTGACCTTTTAACCTTTGCATTATAACCGATGTGTACTATTTAAGTCATCGTTAAATCTTTCACACGAACAAGTTCTCTATCCTACACCTTCATTTAGCATTTTTACTTTAAAACCAGAATAATTTTTTCTCAGGGTGCTCTAATTGTTGCCATGGTCACAGAGTGTGTACTCTAAATAAGTGCTTGTGTGACGAAGAATATTATCCGGATTCACATTGTGGTAAAGTCACTTTATGCTTTTTACTCTCAACTTATTCAATTGCAATGATTTTCATTTATTTCGAATTCAATTCTTTCCAATTGAAAATGCAATTTGGTTGTCGTCTATTCAAAATAAGCGTTGCTTACACACATGGAGGACTTATCTCAAGTTAGCAATATTCTTTTTGAAAAACTTTTTTTTTTCAGTAGTGTAATACAGACTCTTTACCATAATTGAATTTTGGGTTGTTTTTTTATGTTGTTACAATGAACCTCATTGGCTGAAAGAAAACAACAGCCTTCTCCAAGTTGTTGAGGATGCACAAAAGACCAAACCCAGAATGCAACAGTAGAATAGAAATAGTGCAAAGTTTTTACAAAACACAAGCAAGTCAGATCTGAATAGCCAGTTATTAAATACGTATGGTATCTTTCCATATAAATAATATACATGAATAATACTCATAGAATAATAGAATATTATAGTTTACAAATGACTTGAATAAGAATGAAATTTAAAATACAAAATACTCTACTTACAAATAAACATTTATTGGATACAAATGAAGACATGACAAAATACTGTGAAAAATCAACAATGCAAAATTATCATATTTCATAATACAAATGAACCAATATATTTTACAACTGACAATATAGAAAATATTGCAACTACTTTGAAGTGTTAAGCTAATAAGGTACTTTCTTTTTTCCGAGTGTTGAACAAAGATGTCTGAAGGAATTTTGGTTACATTGTGTTATAAACGAATTACGGAAAAACTACGTTTTTTATAAGTTAAGTGATACTACTACTACTACTACTACTACTACTAATTACTTCTATTACTACTGCTACTTCTACTACTACTTCTATACTACTAAACCAACAACAACAACAACAACAAAAATGCTGTCTTATTTCAGCTGCGAAGAAAAGACACACCATTTTCTTTTCTCATCCACTGGACCCAAGATATGAAAGAACCAGACTGCCAAACACTGATGTTTTGACTTTGGGAAAAGTTTTCCAGTTTGTCCAAGAACCACCATATTTAAAAGACTCGGATGTATATGCTATGGAAATACGGTCACGTGACCTTCGGTTTCCACAAATTTTGATTTTGTTTCATGCTGATGGATTTATTGAAGAAATCATTGACATTAAAACTTTTGAGAGATCAGTGATTAAGTTAAGGAGGGCCAAATTGCACAAGTGTTTCATTCGTCTGAGAGGACAAAACCTTAATTTAGAGGTTAATATCTGTGACTACATTAACCCACCTAAAGAACCATCTACAGGAGAAAACCAAAGGATACCGAATGATAATAAGGAAAATGAAATTACGTTACAAACTGGAAACGAATATGAAGACAAGAGAAGGCATAGGAGAAAAAAAACAAAAGATAAAGTCTCATTTTTATCACAATTCTATTGATTTTCCTGTTCGAATAGAACGCTGCGGGTATAATTCGTCCGATATCAAGTCAGTTTATTTTAAGCTTTATAAAAGAACTTTGAAACATTGAATGGGGACGATGTCCCTTTTGGAACAAGGCTGTCTCTTGATGTTAGTGAAAGAATCACTTTACTGTCTCAAAAAACAGCCGGAGGTTCAATAGCCCTCCGCCTCCCAGATAACTCTGTGCCTTTGGGAACAAAAGAAATATTATTAAAATGTAAAATGACAATTTCCATAAAAAGTGAAATATGTTCTTCTTCAAGTTTGCAAGCGTTAGAAATTGTTTGTGATAATATTTTGAATGTGTCCTTTACAGAGGACAATACGTCCTCGCATTTGTTAAGAACAGTGGAATTATGTGTGTTCGTGCTTGAAACACTGAAAAAATATTGTGATAATCCCGAATTTAGAGTATTACCAATGGGCGAGGATTGCCTCTCATATTATGTTGACAGTTTTAATCTATTTTCAAATGACACATATCTTATCCGACCAATTGCTCTTTTCTCAGACAAAAAACTAATTGCTGGTGAAGAATTCGAAGTGAATTTCGGGAATCAACTTGGGATTCAGAAAAATGAATTAGCCATAGTTGATAACGAAGCGGATTTCAAAATTGTTCAAATATCTGTAATTCCAAAAGATCCAGTGCCACACGATATTTATCAAGTGAGATTAGACTACGCATGCGCAACGAGTGAAACTGTCATAAAAATGACAGTGTACGGTAGCGTCTTTTACAGCAATAACGTAATTTGTCGCGGTGTCACTTCGTGCAGTTGTTGTATATTGCATGCAGCTGGGGCACCAAAAGCCGTTGTCGATCACGTGACCATTAATGTCACTGATTATTCTAGAAATTACAAACATGTAAGGGAAATGGTGGTCGTATTCTAACACCAAATCGATTTCTAATTCTGTTCAAATGATAAAAATTCGATTAAGGTTACCCAGGATGACTCTTTGAAAAATACCGGATAGAGGTTATTTCTGTTATCAGTCAATAACGCCGTTCATACATGTATTTAGCGAAAGGGCTTCGTATGGCATTTATTTAATTGAACTTGTATCATAGCCAGGCTCTTTCAGATGCTATTTGAAAGACCCTGCATTCGCAGTGAAGAAGATGAACTTTATAAGTAAAGCAACAGCGTTTTTCCAGTGTCATTTAATAGAAAAAAATTGAATTCACGATCCTTGTTGAGAAATAATTATTCCTAATATTTATTATCACTTGGAAATGAAATACTACGAAACCACCAAAACAATTCTTTCTGTATTCTTTATAAAATCTGTATAGTTCGCATAGCAAGGCTCATTTAAATGGTTTTAACCTGTATAGTCTTGTAGTTCGGCATATGTGTTATTGAAAAAAAGCAAGAAAAATAGTGGTAATTTTCAAACAAGAAAGATACTGGTGCTCATATCAACTTAGCCACAAATTTAACTAAAATTCTGAGCCAATATTCAGATGCGAGTACGTGAAACAATTTCCTATTATGAATTCATTTCTGAATTTAGATGAACATAAAATTGCCACAAAAAGTACACACATTAGGGCAACCATGGTGAAAACACCCAAGAATACTGAGATTTGTTTCATGCCGCCCTTATGCGGGTATCACTTTCTGAGCTTTGATAGACCGAATTGGTGTTTTGATACCTGTAAGGATGTTGTTTTGGAATATTTGATTACGTCATCATTTATGTGTGATTATATATTATTGTGTATACATTTATTGTTGTGCAAAACATGTGACCATGTTTTCTTATATTTTGAATAGTGCAATAAATTTGATTTTCTTTAAAAGGAAAGTTGTTTAGACGGTTCAAGACGGACGCAATGTTTTGACCGAAAAGAATTATATGTATTGTTTCTGAAGTGTCACGAGAATGCCTACAAAACCGGAAGTAAAATGTTCGAGTGTGATCAATCACTTGTTCCGACACAAGCTGCTTCCTGTAATGATGACAAACGAGTAGTAAGGACTTTAAACTATTGTATTATATGGACTATATACATTTTTAGTAATTTTTTGCGCGGTAAGGAGAGATTCTTAACTTAGAAAACATTTTTTTTCAGCTTATTTAGTTTTAAAGATCTCATAGTCGCAGTAAATAAGAAGACAAAATGAAAAAGGAATGCACTAAATGAACCCCAGAAGTATCCCAGCACGAGTCATATATATATTATCTGAGCACTCATTTCTATCCTGTCAGCTTTACAGACCGTTAACCTTTGTCTCATCCTTCGTGAAAACAAAAGAAAATGGGACAAAAGAAATATGTAAATAATTCAATCAAAAAAAGATATCTTTTCTGGAGAGTAATATTGCAATGGTCAACTGGGACACCGTATTTGTTGAAAATAGGAAAAAAGGTGCAGTGTAAATTATCGCCTAGGGAATTCAAAAATAACTAACGATTACATTATTTACAGCAAATGTCAGTTGAGAGAAAAAACTGTATTTTCATTAAAACGATTTATATATAGCAAGATCTCATGACCTTTTGCTTGAAACAACAAAATAACGACAAACATGACAAAACCTACAACATGTCACGTCTGCTCTGGCTTAAACAAAGAAAAGCTCAGTTTCTGCATTTTATGTGCCATTTCAAATATGAAATGCGGATTATTCCATAAATATAAATAAATGATCGAAATAGTAGAAAATAAAGAAAATCGGCAAAATTAAAGGAATGATATTAACATTTACGCATAAAAGATGCCTAAGCCAGTGATACAGAGAAAATATAATCGAAATTTAAACAAGAAGTCAATGAACCCACTAATATTTTTCAATGTGTGAGTTTAGAACATCTCCATTTTTTTTACAAATCCCATGGTTGTAATTTATCCACTTTGCAATATTTCATTATCTACAGCTCTGATTTCCCAAGAAATATCTAGAATGAAACTTTTCCTATCGACATCTCTTCCTTATTGCCATTATTTTTGTATTACTACATCTATCTCTCAGGAAAAGGCAACTTGTTAATGTGGTAATACGGCATTTGTAATCAATGACGCAAGCGTTCTCATTTTTTATTTGGTAAACCGAAAGGATTTTCATGTCATCGTTTTGCGTTTTGCGGAATTTAAACATTTTATATTTTGACCTTAAGTATTTTTTTCTCTCTCTGCCAAAAACGTAAGCTGTGTAAAGAAAATAACATCAGTAAAAATCCTTACCTTACGCCGTATTCTTCTAAAGTCTGTAAATGAAATGGAGAAAGCAGTTAAATTGTCAGCGAACTACCTTAGATTCATCACGCTCGATGACAGCTTCCTGGGTTCCATACCAGAAATCCCGCATCGTAGAGGAATGTGAAGATCGTGAGAGAATCTCGCCTCTGACGGGATTCGAACCCGTGACCTCCGAAACCGGAGCCCTGTGCTCTACACCTGGAACACGGTCACAGAACCATGTAAAGTTGATAGAAATCCTGAATAACAACGTCAATAAACTACCTGCCTCCAAGTATCATTTTCAAAGAGTGTCATGGATGAAGCGAGACGAAATGGATATCAAACTACAAAGACTGAAAACTCATGTAGAACGTTTGTTAGGAATTACTTTATTAAGTGGACGCAAAATCTCCTCTGCTAATCCCGATCTGGGTTGTGTATTCTAAGATACATTGCATGTTGGTAAGAACAGCACCTTGCTATCTGCCTTCAAGGACATGTTAAGATATATTGTATAATACACAGGACAGGACAGGTAAACATGTCTTCTAGAAACAGCAGATACATGTTTAAAGTACCTCCCAAAACCATTGTGTTCACGCCCTCATGTACATATTCTGAGAAATTCTCTTCAAAAAATCACAGACGAACAAAAAACTAGGTCGTAGAGAAAATAATGTTTGTTGTTTTATTTTTACAGCATAAGGACCATTTGTATTTCTTTTATAATTTCCAATTTCAGGACATAGAAAGTAGAGTGTTCTTCTCCTTATCCTCTTTATCATTCCATGTGTCCTCGTGTAAACCTTTTGATGAATTTTGTTCACACTTGCAGAAATGATCAATACATTTATGTTATTTGTCATTAAGAAAGGACTATTTTGTTATCTTATTTTCACATCTTTTATGACAATTTGTATTATAAATAATTACCCATTTCTAGAAACTATACAGTTTGTTTTAATAATAGGAATAGCAAAAAAAATAATCTTCATATGTAGATGGTCGTAAAGAAAGGCATTTTTAAAGTTTTTTTTTCAGTTTTGGACACTTGGTAAGACTCACAGTATTTCAAATACACGGGACATAAACAATTCTACCCTGTATCTATCTTATTATCCATCTTCAAACTCTCACAGATGAACAACTTACTTAATTTTGTCAAAGTAAAAATAGTCGTTGGAACATGCCGCTAACGCTCCTTTTAGCTTTTTTATTTATGAAGAACACCCTACACACTCTAACGTACACTTAAAACCCACTAGTCTTAAGACGAGTGTCATACAAAGAATGAAAACATTTATTACGCATTTTTAGATAAACAAAAAGAATAAACCATTTCGATAAATTATCTCTAAGTATATATAAAAATAGCAGAAACAGGACAATATATCAAGGTGTAGTGTTTGCATTACTTCTATAGCCAATCAGAAAGCAAAGATATTTAAATTACTTATAATGACATGAATTAATCCGTGAAGAATTGCGATTCTTCACTCATTCTGTATTTTTTACCTGTCAAAACACGCTCAGAGAAGTTCGCTTATAGATAAGGCAGCCAATAAAAAGTGAAAGAGCAAGAGAGATAAACACTAAGTTGGATAGAGGCTATAAAGTAAAGTCTTTAATATTAAGAAATTTGTCTCTATCTTGCCACGCTGAGGTGATTTCATATCATATGCTCTATCCTATACATACCATGCTTCTATGTTAGGATTTTCTTACTTCAGTATAATTTTGTATGTTAATCTGCTGTGATTTTTTTCATATTAGTGTGATACCTGGTTATAGCATTTTCTTTCAGGGATAATCTTGTGTTCACGTTTCTGTTTTAATTGTTCTTATTGTTATTTGTATTTAATTTTCATACAGAGAAGGAGGGGAAGGAAGGGTGGAGGGTATAGGGTTGGGTATCAAGGGAAGTAAAAATTATCCCTACTGATAACTGCTTCTTCATTATTAAAAAACGAACACTGACTATTGCTATTATGATAGTTGTTGCACCATCATACAGGCCACAGCCCTTCTCCTATCACATTCAAGGCAACAGTTTAATCGACTAATCATTTTCTCTATTTGTCGTCGGTACCGGTTGCCCATATCAAGGAAAAAATGATGGATCAGTATGTCAAATCTACCCGCGTTGTATTGTCAAGCACGGCTGGTTCATGTATATAAAAGAACTAAATTTCTCTTCGATTGGTCGAAACTGTTGCCTCGAAGGTGACCAGAGTAGGGTTGCGGCTAGTATGATGGTACAATAACCATTACTTTCGCGAAAGTCATGATGTTTTCTTTTTAAATAATGAGGAAGCATTGAACAGAAGTAGAGATGAGCCATAGCAGATAACTTGCTTTGTGCCTTATAGCACCACCCCACCCCCTGGCAGAAAACCTTCCTTGTTTTCCCCCAGCCTCATCCGCTGCAATGAAGGAAACGACATTTGTGACTAATAAACTAGACCCTAAGACCATAAACAAACACAGGGGCATCCCCTTGACAATAGTGCTTGAATCGAAGTTAATCTCTAATTACTAAAGAACATAACAAAACCTTACACTGACTATGAAATAACCTCCATATATGGTACAACAGCTAATGAAAAACAAGTTAAAACCCCCTTCACAAACAATATAAGTAGACCACAGTAAAAATATTAGAATAGAAACATATCATGTAGAAATTCCAAATTGAACAATAAACAGATTTTAAAAACATTATATATTTATATGGCATTTCCAAGAGAATCCTTACATTAGATATTAGTCTTACCCAACTTCAGCTTGTAACAAATATATTGATAACCTAATGATACGAATGCTGATTATTTATAACATATTTGATAAAACTTACTAATGAGCTAGAGATATTTTATTGAAAATGCCTCATTCGTTTTAGACGTTTGAGTGTATAATGTGTGTTCTTCGTAACTAAGAAGACTAAAACAAGCGTTAGAGTCCGTAGTACACAGTGCGCATGCTCAGAGACCGTTTCTCTCAGATATTCTTTAAAATACGTCACTGTCTAGGATAAAACGGTACGGTTCGGACATGTCTTAGATTAATATATTTTATTGCGTATGTACTATACAATGTTCACAATTTAAATGACAAGAACATAGATGCCTTAACATAAGCAAAGGAATTTGACAGAAGCACACTGTATTTATAAAAGTAAATCTCCACATGTAATTATTTACAATATATGACCGACGTCACGGGAAAAAGGGCACTCTGGCATTTGTTAAACTATTGAAATAAACTGAATTGAAAATCAGCAAAAATGGCAAAATTTGTGTACTCGTCCATTCTAAAATTAAAGTGAAATATTGATAGCCTGAATATTGTCCTTCACAAAAATGACTATTTTGTATCAAATTTCTTGATTACCATTACCATGGAAACAGTTTTTTTGGGGACAGTTCTTCCTTGTATAAAATGATATCAACTGAACAAAACGCAGTTTTGAATGATAACAATAATATTTTTGTAAAAATATTGGATACACTGAAAAGGTATAGAATTTTATAATTGAATAGGTAAAATTTAAGTGTCTGAAATCTGCCACGTTAATCTAATTCCAACGGGAACGTAGTTAGAAACTGACGTCAAATTAGGGTATGTGACGTCATTTTAAAGAATATCAAATTTGCCCATCATGCTCCTCTTAAACATAAAAGTACGTCGTATTTGCACTATGCAGGAAGCTGAAATTTTCAGACATTAATTCTGGGATATCATTTGTTCAAAAAAAAGTAAAAAGGTCAGATTCCAAAAGTTATGTCGGAGTGCCGGTTTCCTGTGTCGTTGGTCATATAACCATGACAAAAACAAACAAAATTTAAAGGCAAACGTGTTTAAAGTAACAAATATAGTTAGTCAGTTTGATACCATATTCTCACAGCTATTTCTATTGTTTAAATTAGCGATAGAGTAAAACGTTTTGTAAGAAAAAAGAGGAGAACAGAAGAACAGAATTAAAAAACACAGACAATAATCCACATTGACACATTGGTTGAGCAGCTTACCACTCGTAAATACCAACTTAATCAAGTCCTCTTATTGTTCAGATATTGCTGCAAAATGAACAAAAAAATGATACTATTAATAAGATGGAAATACGCCACTCTCTGTGATAAATTTTTGGACCTACTTTTGGACCAAATCTATTTTTCCACAATAATAGTGTAATGACTTACCACCAGTGATTCGTCTCTGGTTGGAGAGAAGTGGCAGACGACAGTTAAAAAAAAAAGATTATATTCAAGTAAGAAATGTTGATTGTTTTCAGTTATGTAAGAAGAGGTGAAATTTTAAACTACTACACTTGTAAATATTGATAAACATTTAGCAGGTTCGAAAAAAATACGTATGAGATGATTGATTTTCTACGTTTATGTCATTTCTGGCCCTGAGACTTGGACGCCCCTCCTCTGTCAAGCCCTTGAACTAAATTAAAAGCTAATTTGCCGACAATAATACTTTAAATGAATGAAACATGACATTAAACAACAAACAAATGTACTTTTATAGGAGGTCACAATGCACAAATAAGTGAATACAGTTGAGGTGATCAATGCAAAACTATTTTAACTATACATAAAATGAGTTGGAGATACACAAGTTTTATGCAGATGCCTCATATTACCCACAATGTATTGTTTTCAGAGGGAGAAACCATTACTAGATGATATATTCCAAGCAACAAATGCTTTGCTACATGGTAATTTTGTCATAGCAAGTTTTAACGCCCTTCCCGAAAAAAAAACAAACATTCACACATCGAACCGAAATTACTCGTTTGACTTAGAATTTTAAGGATAGGTCCATTCTATGACGTCAATTCCAAAATACTGTCGCATATTATACAACTGTTTTCAACATATTGGATTTTTCTTTCATTCACGCACGTGGAACACCAGCTGTTTTATCTTTTTATCAATAAAATTCTATGTTCTTTAGGGATGAATTATCACAAACCTATCAACATTTTTCAAACTTACAAAAATCATTTTAAAAGCACATATTTAGTATCACAAACTATTTTTATTATAATTTGATGTTTATTTCCATGAATTCTGGAATATTTAAACGTATCATACATACAAAAAAAGCAATAAAAGTTACGTCACGAGGACACATAAGATGTTAACATTTTGTTTTTTAAATTAGGTATTTACCGTGCAGTGTAAGCCAACATTACCTATGGCAGGTAAGAAAAAATATCAATAACATTAATAAGGAAAGAAAACAAATCATTCTATAAAACAATTCTGATATTCAAGATCTTTTCTGACATGCGCATGGGAATTTCCAGATACATAAGTTCCCTATTTTTTATTATAGATTCTCGAAGTACTTCTTCTTTTATAGATTGCTCAGTGGTTAAGAATTAACAACTTGTTTCACATCTACTTATACATAAGAACCAGAATGTATTATTGTCGATACTATTATGAGGGTAAACTATGTCTAACCGTACCCTTTCTTTTTTTATCAGATTAAATTGTCCTCAAAATGTAGGAATAATCTTCTAGCAGACAATCAAACGTTTCCAAAATTTCAAAATTATCAGTTGGAGGAGATGATTTCGTTTACAATGCAGAAATCCCTTTTTATCTTTCATGTAAATTAGATTTATCAGACATCGTAGAAGCCCGCATGAAGTTTTAAGAAGGGAATATTATTCCTTAATACCATATCATTTAGTTTTAGATAAAGAGATTACATTATACACAGAGTATCACTGCCTGTTTCGACGGTTTATAAGCTGAACATTGTCAGTATTTGGCAAAAAAACAGTTCTATGGAATGTAACATCTAATGTATCATGACAATTTAAAAAAAAGAACGGAGAAAAAAAGATTTTGCTGTTATACAAGATTTTATATTAAAAGGACATACCCTAACATTTATCGGATATGTATCATATTGGCTTATTATCGTTAAAATGAAATATAATCGATAATATAAAGATGAACACGTGTTCTAAAATGTATTCATAAGGCATTTAGCAACCATATTAAACTGGCTATCCGCACAAAAATATACATCAATAACTCTATATCACTACCAGTATTAATTTTACGGACATGAAAGTTCGTAACAGAGAGATGCAATGAATCTTTGAAAAGAGACCCACACCCAAACACCAACGCTCTTGACCACTGAGTCAAATAATCGATTCCCTGACAAAGACGTCAGAGGTTTTATTTATACATTTTAGGCCGGCATGAACCGTACCATAACATAGCGCATTCAGTTTGCAAGCTGTACTCAGAGTTTTCGACTGGCACACATCGCATAATATTCATTTAATATCACATTTACATGATTTTGAAGAAAATGGAATATTCGAAATATGTCTCTTAAGTAATTGAAACATTACATAAAATTGCTTCAAAGATAAGAATTACTGATGGTGTCTATTGGGAAGCTCGCGTTGACTAGAATAAGAGAAAGACTTCAATTACAGCTTTGGAAAGTCAAAACTAATACAGGTGAAGATAATTCATTCCTCGTGACAGTTAAAGAAATATACGATATTATCATTTATTTGATTAATGCATATAAAGGTATCATTTCCACATCCCTTGAGTACCGAAAAGCACCTTTCGATGATACAGTATGTGCATGAAAATGCTAAACACTAAACATTTTAACTAAGACATTTGAAAAATGATAACATTTCCTAGAAAGGCTTCTGGAATTAGTTCTCATTTTTTGTAGATAATCGTTACAAATACATCATAGCACAAAAAATTAAATAGAGCTTCTAAACTTAGCTGACTGTAAATTGAAACACTGCATAAGTAAAATGTTTTGATGCATGGACAATATTATCATAAGAAGGGAACTGACTATTTAAATGACTGCAAGTTAAAACCTACATGTAATTATTGAAGCAAGCTATTGCAAATTGTATTAATCTCGCTCGAAGACTGTTTCTTGGATTCTAACGAAAACTTGCGCTGACAATGTGGAATGCAATATGCGCACTGGAGAATTTCACCTCTGATGTGATTCAAACAAGAGATCTTTTGATAGGTGCTCTTACCCCGCCACGACTGCTTCCTCAAATGATAGCTAGGCTGACTGTCTGGTTTGTGCAAACACAACGGCAACTTTGGTAAGTTAAAGTAAGTGATGTTAACTGAATGAGATAAGAAAACGTAGAACTGTACAGGCACGTCATAAGCATCCCAGATTCTGGGTAATCAAGAACCATCAATATATTATGTAATAGGGATCAAACATAGGAATTCATGCAAAACAACAAATTTGAGTCATTTGAAGCAAGTCCTATGAAAATGTCACTATGGTGGGAGCATATTTGGTCTGTAAAGTAAGAATGACCTGAACAAGATGAAATATAGCTAAATTACAAACATTCGAAACTGAACTTTATTTGCCGATTCCTGGTGACATTCTATCATTGTGAGATATTGTCTTATGAGGAGAAGTATAGTTGATCTGTGAAAACACGTTATGCAAATATGTTTGCACTCTAGGATAAAGAGACTTCAACATGAACTTCCAGATTTTTAACCAAAATGTAAGTGCCATTTTTATTTGAAAAACGGTTCTGAAAATCTCGTCAATTTTGATGAAAACATACCTAACTTTGGCTAACAGAAAGTACCAGGGGATCAATCGTAAAACATATGTAGATATCTAATAATGGTAGCATGTTATTTTCAGTTCCCATGGTTGTAATTCACATGTTATTATTCTTTGTCTTGAACATTTTCGAATTCCCTAAGGACAGTTAAAAAGATATTTTCTTTTTTTATCCATTTTTTTCTACTCTTATTAGTGTTATTTCTGTGAAAATAGTTATCGTCTATCTAGCATGTAGCATACTCTTAGGAACAGATAAAATGGTTAATGAGGAATGCCATTAGTTAACATGAAACACTGATAGTAATGTTGATAACTTCCCTTTAAATGTAGCGGGTGCCATTCAGACTTTGTAGTTGAGGAAATATGAGAGTGAAATCCCTACATAACAATTTACAGAAACAGAATAAATATGTGGTTGATTTTACAAACAATTTTTATCTAACGGACAGTCAAATTTAAGTAAAGTTTTCGAAACAGTCGTTTTCGTAGATTAAAGATTATAATGCACTGTTCAATTTTGTGTCACAAGAAACCTATCTCAGGCAAATATTTCCTATATTGTATGTGTTCTGGTCGATTCTAATAGAAACAACTTGTTTTTATGTACAAATAGGTGTAACTAATTCAATCCACATCAACACAATTATGACACGTTTATTTATGATACACAATTGAACTCTATGAAACGTTAATACGCTTAAATTCCTTTTCATTGAGGAATTAATGGATATCTAAACTTTACAAGAACTAAAGTATAAATCTTTAGAACAAAAAGTCTTGTATTGTGAACAAGTCTTTATAAAGTCCACCTTATGACTGGCAGTACTAGCGGAACATGTACTGTATTCAGAAAACTACAAATTGTACCACGACCTATTCAGAAAATATTCCATGCATGTCTGCGATGCTTCATCAATTTTTTTTTGAAACTTTTTCTATCACTTGAAACTGAATTAAAGTTAACTTTCTGCACTAGTCTACGCACTTTTGTTCGAAACTGATAAAATCAACTTGTTCCCTAGAGGATGAATAGAGAGAATGTATACTATTTCAGAAACTTAACAATTCCCGTAAAAGGTTTCAAAAATAACTTTAAATGGATGAAACTATGACGATTAAGTTATCTTATTCAGATGACTTTCACTTCATCTTTCAGGAAAAAAATGATTAAAGTGAATTCTTGAGGAGAGGTTTCTAGACAAAAAATGATTATCGTTGAAAATAAAACAGACACTATTATATTTTTATGTATTACATGTCTTTAGAAATTTGCTAAATTTCCTAATGGAATTAAATGACATTTAAATTACCGGTATTTTGGTAGATATTATTCTAAGGGAAGGCATTTCTGTGATTAATGACTATGTGGATCTGAATTTTCTAAATTTCATAATATGCACTTGGATCTCAGATTTCGTTTTGGTTTATATATAATATTCTAAGGAAATCCATTTCTGTGATTAGTGACTCTGTGGATCTAAATGTTCTATATTCCGTAATATGATTTTTTTTTTAAATATCAGATTTCATTCTAAAATACGATAGGTGAATTCATAATTGCCAATTTAAAATTAAAACATATTTGTCAAAAAGGAAAAACTTTTTGCGTAACGGATGATTAAAAAAATAGAAAGAAAAGGAAGCATATATATATATATATATATATATATATATATATATCGTTATAGTGATAGAAAGATTAGTTTTTTCTCTTAATGCTTACAAGGAATACGGCATCGAGCGTTACAATTGTTTTCCTAAGTAATTTTTAGCTACCAAGTCTTGCTGTTGTCTGAACTCTATTAAATGTGATATTTTACTATGGACAGCTGCAGTAATCAAATATGCGTAAGATGGATATTGCCTAAAGCTGTATATCTCTTATGCATGTCAGTTCTTGAGATAAGATAAAGAATTAGAAAAGTTAAAATTTATTTTGTTCTTATCAGTATGATGTTAGTATTAACAGCTTTTGTTATCAGAGCTTGATTTTTCTAATTATCATTTTTCAGTTTTCTCATTGCTTGATGTTGCCATTACAAAACAGAGTCCTTGCTGAGGTATTTAGAACAGACGGTCTTAACGAGTCTTCTTGTTCTCTAACAAAGATAAAGAAAAATAAAATGTACAGTCGAACTTGAACTGCTGAGTTTTCCTTTCAGAAGAAACCCTAACCTTCTTGAACTGAAGTAAATGTAATACATTTAGTTCAAACTGAAACATACTCTTTGCATTTCCGCGACTCAGTGCAATCAGTCAACTGAAACATACTCTTTGCGTTTCCGCGACTCAGTGCAATCAGTCGACTGAAACATACTCTTTGCATTTCCGCGACTCAGTGCAATCAGTCAGCTGAAACATACTCTTTGCATTTCCGCGACTCAGTGCAATCAGTCAACTGAAACATACTCTTTTGCGTTTCTGCGACTCAGTGCAATCAGTCAACTGAAACATATTCTTTGCATTTCCGCGACTCAGTGCAATCAGTCAACTGAAACATACTCTTTGCGTTTCCGCGACTCAGTGCAATCAGTCAACTGAAACATACTCTTTGCGTTTCCGCGACTCAGTGCAATCAGTCAACTGAAACATACTCTTTGCATTTCCGCGACTCAGTGCAATCAGTCAGCTGAAACATACTCTTTGCGTTTCCGCGACTCAGTGCAATCAATCATAGTTAATATTCAAAAGTAGAACAACAAACGTATACAAAACACAATACTTATCAACCAAGAATTTCAAAAACAGTGAACTAAGTGACTCATTATAAATCAGAGAGACAAACAGAATATTATACCTTTAAGAACTAAACAACTCATGCTGAAGACCTCAGGAATAATCTTCCGCTTACTGTACTACATACTGTGTAGGATTAAGTGTTTTTCTTTGTATCTTAATTCACTTTTTTTCTGAAGGAAACGGTATTAATGTTTCAACTGAATAAGAAAGTATTGATTTCCTTTGACTAATTGAAATTATTTCATGTGAAATGAGATAGAAAATTACGAGCGTAAAATTACATGCAAAATGAATAGAAAGGAAGACAATATATTAAATACTAATGGAAAAAATACTATACAAAGTGCATTTATAATAAAATAAATGAAGCAGTATACAATGAGAATAAAAATGAAAATGAAAACTTGATTGAAGATTTCTTTGTTTCACACTTCATACTAACTACAAATGCATTAATCATTACGGAAACAAATACAACACCTACAGAAATACTCCCTTGAGAATAACAGTACATCATCAAAGCATAAGAGAAATACGAATTTATTATAGGTTATTTGGCTGTTCTTTCGTTCTGTAGAAAAGTTCAATTCTTTTTATAAATAAATGAATTAGTTGTACTGAAAAAACTCTGTTTGGCAATAATTTGCGCTGCAACAGGTATTACTGCAAAAATAAAGACTGCATATTGCTTTCTTAAAATATTTTGATACTTAACCATAAACTACATATAACCACTTAATATAAGTAATCGTTCATAAAGTGATTGGAAGCACACATGTCATTGATCGTAACTTAAACAAGCTAGATGTAGACTCCACTTCTATTAAAACGCTTCATTTTTAGGTAGAGATCAGAATTCATCTTAAGGAATACGAACATGAAGCCTCATGTGTTATTCGAGAAAAACGAGAAAAATCATAGAATGTGTGAACACCTGCTTACTTGCTTTAGAATTCGACTGTCGATTTCTAAACTGAGTCAAGTCATTTAATTCGATAAGTGTTTAAATTATTATTTCTAGTAAACAATAAATGTAAAAGGCCTTTAGGTTTAATTAGATGAATAGAAAGCACTTGCAGCTTTTCATCTAAGGAATAATGTGATGAAGACCAAACGAAAGACACCAAGAAAAGCGTTCATGTGGAAAACATAGATAAGCAGTCAAAATTGTACAACAACAATTCTCTGTATAAAACATACAGACATATCATTCTAATTTATGTAATTTAAAAAAAAACCCCAGAATACTCTCTTAATTTTAGAGTATTTGTCTTTTAGTCTCAAACAGAAATTTCTAGCAAAATTAATTATTTCTAAACATTACCAAAGATTTATAATAGAATTTGATCAGTTTGCCGTACTATCTCCAAAAGCCAAATGCAATATGTTGATGCAACACTGTTTTAATGAAACACTGTGACTGTTTTTTGTGCTTTTAATAATTGTTTGTAAATTATTCAGCGTGCTAAATAAAACTTGTTTTGATAAACTTAATGTAGCAATCACATGATTCTCATATCCTGAATGCATTTAGCATATGCTGAACAAGACCAACTTTGCCATGATGGCTTCAAGGATCTGCTATGTTAAACGAACAAATGCACAAAGCCTTTACCAGATGCTTAAATAAAAGTTGGAGTTCCATATGCCTGGTGTATTTTTTCTGAATTGCAGGCGACCTTGGCCTGTGTTCCTGGATCATCTACATTGTCAAACATTATTCATAGGACTAAGAAAGAACTGTTTGAAATTATTGAAAGTAATTTTGCATTGGTTTGATTTTCAAAATAATAACTATTTTAATATCCCAGTTCGGCCTCCGGTCTAGCAAAGTTTCAGGTATAAGTCAGAGACTTGTCAGGCATATTGTGGCTGTATAAACAGCTTGGCAAGTATCAGAGTAACGTTTAGTGAACCATACCATAAATTTATTCTATCACATAACTTTGATTTTTTCAGTTACTAGAATTGTACTTTATTTTTCTTCCAAAACGCAATTTCCCTCAGACAATCATAAACACACCTGAAACATCAATGACATTTTGTTGACGTCTTGCGTTGCAGCAATTACTTCCATTTTCATTTAGTTAACTTTATTAGTAATATAGCATTGCATTTTAATAATCGTGATAACAGCTGCGTTAGGTATGGAATCTATTGTTTGGCATTTGCGTGAAACAGAAGTATTAATCAATTTCTGAAAACTGCCATAACAAATATATAAACATTATTTATGTATCACTGAAGCATTAGGAACAAACTCTCATCGAAATAAAACTTAAATAGAAAATATAAGTTTACGAAAATATTTGTAAAATGAAACAGTTTAAGCCGACAGTTTTCTTTGGATATTTATAACATTAAATTTCTGAAACTGTTTCATGAAAACTCAAAGGCATAGATAACTGAAGGACATAACTTTTTAGCGTTTTTTTTTACCTACACTACGTTATTAAAGTCAGACGTAAAGACAATGCACGTGCATGTACATTGAACTAAGTTTATCATTAAAACAAAGAGGAAACCTATTGCATGTTTTTAAGTTTCCTATTTCAGTCCTTACTTGATCGATAAAGGATTGTGGTTTTGACTACTGCCAAATTAGTACTTTTGTACAAGGGAAGACGAGCCCGATTAGTAAAACATTTTTATCTACTAAAAAGCTTTTAAAATAGGTCAATAGTGAGAAACTGCAGGGCAAAATTTAGTGCAATATTTTTTTTTAATTTCTGAAAACGTTGTTCTTCAAAATTACAGTGAAAAAACCTAGTTTGACAAATAATATGAATCAACGGTTTAATCCTCCGTCACAAGAGACATTTTATAATAAACAATTTTACTTCCATCAGAGAAAATCTATAGTTTCTCGAAGATGTGTTTGCAGATTTTGTTAAAACAAGCAGTCATCTCAGTGTTTTAGAACCTTTGACAGAACTTGACATTTCTTGTTAAAAAACGCGCCCTGTTTTTTCATATAAAATTTACCAGTTATTACAAATTACCAATAAATTTGAAAATGAAAATTACCAGTCGATAGTCTGGAACAGCTGTATAAATATAAATCTATTTTTTTCTATTTTTTAATTGTTTATTTATCGTCGGTGCCGGTTGCCCAAATGTCCAACGCCTCCCGCAGAGATTAGGTTTTTTTATGCTGTGGGTATAGATCAAGATAGAGAAAACGAACTATTCAAAATTAAAACTTTATTCAAATTGCTGTAAAAGCTTATACTACGCTATGGACACTTACAAGATGTCTGAGGGTAACGTTGAATGAAATCTATATTTGTGTATTTTCTTTGAGAAATTTGATTTTTCTTTTATTCTTTTCTTGTTTTTCTGATGCATTTTTGCAAACAAATATTTTTTAACTTTAGACGAAATAATATTATGTTATTTATGTATGGAAAAATTAGAACTCCACCGAAAAATTAATACAAACTGGAACAAACATACATTAGAAAGTGCGAAGGATTCAGCCATAATACATATATATGTTCGAATGATAGAAACCTTTATGTTAAATTCCCATGGTTGTAATTCACATGCCATCTTTCTTTGTTTTGAACATTTTCGAATTCCCTGAAGACAGTAAAAAAGATATTTTCCAATTTGTCCCCAACTGACAACTCTTATTAATTTTATTTCTGAAAAACTAGTTAACATCAAACTAGTATGGGGTATGCTCTAAGGAACAGATAAAATGGTTGTTGAAAAATGTCATTATTTAAAGTGTACCGCTGAGGATAATGTAAATAGGTTTCCCTCAGATGTAGAGGATGGTATTTAGACATTTTAGAAATTCTGAAATAGGAATCCCTCTGTAGCAAATTATAAAACCATATATAGTGTTGATGAACGGTTTCATTTTGCGAACATTTTTCATCAAATGGACAGCCAAGTTGATCTTTAGTTCTACTCAGAATTTTTGGTCACTTTCATAGATTATAGAAGATAATGCACCATTCATTTTCATGAAGCAAGAAATCTATTCTAATAAGAAAATTTCTTGGAAGTATCTGCTACGATTGACGCTGAAATATATGTACAAATAAGTACAAATCAGTACAAGTTCAATGTCACAGAACCAATATAGGTGATTTGGTTACTAACGTACTATCACCAGCCCGGGTAGCTCAGTTGGTAGAGCACCTGACTTGCAAGCAGGGGGTCGCGGGTTCGAGTCTCGCCCTGGGTATATGATTTTTCTAACCCCGCGACATTGGCGCCCAACGTGGGGCGTGACTGTTACATTGCTACGCATGTGCTTCCATAATAAGTCTCTATGTCTGTGAATTCGAGGACGAATTCTTATAGAGCAGGGGAGAATGTCACAGAACCAATATAGGTGATTTGGTTACTAACGTACTATCACCAGCCCGGGTAGCTCAGTTGGTAGAGCACCTGACTTGCAAGCAGGGGGTCGCGGGTTCGAGTCCCGCCCTGGGTATATGATTTTTCTAACCCCGCGACATCAACACAATCAAGACATGGTTCATTTAGATACACGATGGACTATTTGAACTCTGTGAAACGTCAAGACCAGAACATTTACGCATAAAAGACCGCGTTATTTTAGAATCATGTGAAAAGTAAAATGTAAAAGAATTAAAATCTAATCATTACGAACAAGAAAGACCAGTTATGTGTAAAACTACTAACGACGATCATCCTTGACCGGTCTTACTAGCGGAACATTACTGGACTTTGTACACTGAATATACTCCACGGTCTTACTAGCGGAACGTAACTAGACTTTGTACAATGAATATATTCCACGGTCTTACTAGCGGAACATTACTGGACTTTGTACACTGAATATATTCCACGGTCTTACTAGCGGAACGTAACTAGACTTTGTACACTGACCTATTTTGAATATATTTCATGCATGTTCGCGACGCTTCATTTAAGAATAAGGAAAGCTATTACTATCTCTTGACCCTGAAATAAAGTTAGCTTTCTGCACTAGTATACGCACATTTGTTTGACACTGATAAAAACTGACTCATCCCCAAGAGGATAAAAATGTATACTGCTACAGTCTAGTGCATACCTTCCTATAATTGTATAAATACAATCTTTTATAAGTGCGTCAGGGTATCGATTCTTTGGTTCAGATGTCAGAACCTTGGTCTTAGATGCTCTAAGATCGCTCTGGGTTGTGTATTCTAAGATGCATTGCATCTTTCTGTTACGGACTTCCATGTTCGTAAGATGAGGGCTCATTCGGGATCACTTTTCATGGACTCATTTGTAAAAATTAAATAAAAAGAAACTTTTAAGACTTCTATCTGATCTTCTGATCTAAAAATACACAACAACATTCGCAACCATACATGATTACTTTCAATAGAGTAAATGTGTTACAGTCTAGTGCATACCTTCTTATAATTGTACAAATACAGCCTCTGACAAGTGCGTCAGGGAATCGATTCTTTGACTCAGTGGTTAGAGTGTTGGTCTTCGATGCGCTAAGATCGGAGTTCGAATCCCGCTCTGGGTTGTGTATTCTATGATGCATTGCATCTTTCTGTTACGGACGTTCATGTTCGTAAGAATACTTACTCATTTACTTAACAATTCAAAATAATTTTAAATGGATTTAACTATAACGATTAGGATAGCTTATTGTGAAGGTCTTCGCTTCACATTCAAGAAAAGGAAATTAATGTTAAAACTGAATTCTAAAGGAGAGGCTTCCAGAAAAAAATCACCTTTGAAAATAAAACGTACAACATTATATTTTTATGCATTGTGTTCCTTTTGTACATCGCTAAACTTTCTATCGGAGTAAAATGACATTTCAGTTACTGATAATGTTGCTATTAATTGTTCTAAGGGAAGGTATTTCTGTGAGTAATGACTAAATGAACTAGATTTTTAATAAAAAAAGTTTATTTTGTTCTTAACAGTATGATGTTAGTATTAACAGCTTCTGTTAACAGTGCTTGATTCCCTTCAGTTCAACTGAAACATGCCCTTTGCATTTCCGGGACTTAGTGCAATCTGTCATGATAGTTAATATCAAGAAATAAAACCGCTTATGCATATAACAACAATACTAATTAACGAAAAAATGCAGAAACAGTGAAAGGGTGACATACGTGTAAATCAGAGATACAAACAGAATATTATACCTTTAAGAACTAAACAACTCATGCTGAAGACCTCAGGAATAATCTTCCGCTGACTGAATATGAATACAATGTACTGTTCTACATACGGTGTAGGACTAAGTATTTTTCTTTGCATCTAAATTAACTTTTTTTCTGAAGGAAACGGTTTTATTGTTTCATCTGAGTTTGAAATCTTCCATTTCCCTTGACGTACTGACATCATTTCATGAGAAATGAGTTAGAAAATTACGACCGTAAAATTACATTGTATAATGAATGGGAATGAAGAAAATTATATACAAAATATACAATACAAAAACGATCTTGTTTTACAAAACAAATAATGAGTGAATATAACATATTAAAGAGTAAATATTGCCATACCAATATCCAATGTATTGAACATTACGGAAACAAATGCAGCAGGAACTGGAATACTCGAATTTAGAAGTAGATTACTTAAGCTTAGGAGGACCGATAGGTTTCCGCAACATTTAGTTAGGCAGAAAACCATGGTTCTGCTATATATAAAACCCCAAGACAAGTCAATAGAATATAATTCGTGTATCACTTAAATTGTTATCATGCATCAATGCAACTGGATAACTTCGTAGAATTTTTCTTTCATAAGGCAATATCTCCTTACTCACGCTCATGTGGAAAGCGTGAAGAATTGTATCTGGACAACAACGACAAAATGTAGATTTTACTTTTTCACCTTTAAAAAATAGTTTAACAATGGCACAAATTTCAGATTGTAATCTTTTTCATTAGAGGTTAATGGTGTTCTCTACTGTCATTAAGTATACAAATTCAAACTTTGCAATTAGTGTAACCAAAATAATGTGTTTGCCTGGAGTAAAAATTGCGCGGCAACAGGTATTTTTACTACAATAAAGAATGAATATTGCTCTCTAAATTTTTTTGCAGAAGTTTGTTTTAATTAATCGTTTAATGAGTAATTGTAAGCTTACATGCCATTGATAGTAACTTCAGCAAGCTATATATTGAATCAACTTCCAGCAAAACATACCTTTTATATGAATTTCATCTCACTGATTACAGAAAATCACAGAAAAACATGAGGAATAACCATTATGAAAGGAGTGAACACCTGCTTACTTGCTTTTAGATTCCTGACTTTTTGTTTCTAAACTGAGCAAAGCAATTAAAACTTAATATGTGCTTACATAAAAGGTTTTAGCAAAATCAATATACCAGGCCTTTAGGAAGAATTAATTGAATAGAAAACGCTTGTAGACAATTTCCCTTTGTCTTAAAAATCTAGTAATATTTAATATTTAAGAAATATACCCTTATTATGTTTTCTATTTATCTGCTGTACTAAGATTTTTTTAAAGCCATGTTGACATCGGATAATAATTAAATAAATATTCACATTTACATGATTTTTAAAAAAATAGACTATCCTTAATTTAAGAGTTAGTCTAAAACTGTAATCTTAACAAAAATATTTCGCTTTAAACACTACCGGAGATTTGTCAATGAATTTGCCCCACCCCCATTTGTCTTAATGTTTGCGAAAGCAAAAGGCAGTATGTTGATTTCTTCATACCATGAGACCCAGTCTACCTGGTGCTTTTAATATTTTTCACGAAAGTATTCAGCTTTGTTAAATAAAACTAAACTTACTGATATACTTTTAGTACCAACCATAAAGTTCGCATCCATTGAATGCATAAAGCATACCTTGAACCAGAGCATCTTTCCATATGATGGCCACAAGAATTTGTCTTGTTGAACGAACAAAAGCACAGAAACATTACAAAGTGTTTAAAAAAATTGCAAATGTTTTGTGTGACTGCAATCTGCAGTATTTTTTTTACTCAATTGCACGTCATCTTGGGCCTGTGTCCTAGTACAACCTATTTTGCTAAACATGATTTCGTAGGACTGGGGATGTATTGTTCGAAATAAAGAAAATAATCTCACAGACATTTGTTAGGCTGATGTATTAGGTATTAGTAAGAAGTAAAATATGTTACTAAGAAATAAAAATAATTTCATTGGTTTGGTTTGATTTTGGAAATGAGAAATATTTTAATATGCTGATTGGGCCTACACTCTTGCAAAGTTTCAGGTACAAGTCAGAGAAATGTTTGACAGATCGTCGCTGTGAAAACTGTTTGATAAGTATTAGTATGTTAAGTGTATCATGCAATGGTTCTATCATACCAGTGAGCTTAGATAATGTCTATCAATCATTAGCTGTAACGCTCTAGAAAATGTATCTCCCCAGTTCCAAATTCTTAACTCAGATCCCTAATTACAAATTTCAAAGGGTTTCCTTCAAATTGCAGGTCATACGCTAGGTTATGTCTGTTTCTAGAATTGTATTTTATTTTTCCTTCTGAAAAGCGACTTCTCTCAGACAATCATAAACACACCTGAAACATCAATGACATTTTGTTGACGTCTTGCGTTGCAGCAATTACTTCCATTTTCATTTAGTTAACTTTATTAGTAATATAGCATTACATTTTAATAATCGTGATAATGGAAACAGCTGCGTTAGATATGGAATCTATTGTTTGGCATTTGCGTGAAACAGAATTATTAATCAATTTCTGAAAACTGCCATAACAAATATATAAACATTATTTATGTATCACTGAAGCATTAGGAACAAACTCTCATCGAAATAAAACTTAAATAGAAAATATAAGTTTACGAAAATATTTGTAAAATAAAACAGTTCAAGCAGACAGTTTTCTTTGGATTTTTATAACATTAAATTTCTGAAACTGTTTCATGAAAACTCAAAGGCATAAATAACTGAAGGACATAACTTTTTAGCGTTTGTGTTGTTTTACCTACACTACGTTATTAAAGTCAGACGTAAAGACAATGCACGTGCATGTACATTGAACTAAGTTTATCATTAAAACAAAGAGGAAACCTATTGGAAGTTTTTAAGTTTCCTATTTCAGTCCTTACTTGATCGATAAAGGATTGTGGTTTTGACTACTGCCAAATTAGTACTTTCTTACAAGGGAAGACGAGCCCGATTATCTACTAAAAAGCTTTAAATAGGTCAATACTGGGAAACTGCCGGGCCAAATTTAGTGCAATATTTTTTTAATTTCAAAGAACGTTGTTCTTTTAAATTACAGTGACAAAAAAACTAGTTTGACAAATAATGTAAATCAACGCGTAAGTCCTTCGTCACAAGAGACATTATATAATAAATAATTTTACTTCCATCAGAGAAAATCTATAGTTTCTCAAAGACGTGTTTGTAGATTTTGTTAAAACAAGCAGTCATCGCAGTGTTTTAGAACCTTTGACAGAACTTGACATTTCTTGTTAAAACGCGCCCTGTTTTTCATATAAGATTTACCAATTATTACAAATTACCAATAGATTTGATAATGTCGATAGATTGGAACAGCTGTATAAATGTAAATATATTTTTTTCTATTTATTACTAGTTTATTTATCTTTGGTGCCGTTTGCCCAAATGTCTAACGCCTGCTGCAGAGATTAGTTATTTTATGTTGTGGGGATAGAGCAAGATAGAGAAAACGAACTATTCAAAAGACAAGTCTGGTTCATTTCCATGCTCAGTGTATAATACTGGTATATGGGACCTCGGTTTAACGTCTCATCCGAAAACATCTATGTAAGTAGAGGAGCAGGGGATTGATCTCGCGACCACTGATTCGCCGTTATCGAAGAAAAGTTTTGATAGAATCTAGCTCACAAAGCATAGACACTCTTAAAACGACTCCAGAATAACTATATTTTGACAAAGTACACACTGAACATTGAGGATAGCGTTAGACTCTTTCAGAAATCTTGCTCTAAGCAGGATGTTCGGAACATAACAGTTACTGTAATTCTCAAAATCCTGGAACTTTAAGCATTGTAAGACGGTACGAAGAAGACATGCTGAACAGAGGAACAGTTACCCTAATGTTCTATTTGCTGACTTAGAGTGAATGCCCTTTGTTAATCTCTAAATAATGATTTTTTAATCGAAACATTATTGGACTTTAGCTGAATAACAATTAATGATACCACTTTGAAACCTTACAAATAGTTGTATTGATGTCAGGAAAAGCAAAGAGCACTGCAATTGTAATACCTGTTTTCAAAATTTACCACAAAGCTCTATTGCTCTTAACCTTACGGGTAGCTTAAGATCCAGTGATCAGGATGAAGAATAAATGGAAATTCTTTTTTCTTTTTCAATAAAAGTGAATCAGACTGATTCGATCCATGCCAACCCCAATTGTTTTTACTTTAAACCAGCGGTAAAAGTAAAAATGAATAGGATATGTTATGATTAGTTTATCAATCTCCTAACCTCATTAAAGAAAATCCATGAAAGAAAATATTTTTTCCATTATTTCTAGTGGAGCTTATAAAAGCAATAATATATTTTGTTGATGACTGAAGACCTCATAAAGATTAACAAACTACTATTTATATGTGAAGCCGCACCTTGAGCATTTGCAACAAACAGAGCGTTTCTTGGTAACAAAGAAATATTTCAGAGTTAAAAAATGTTCTTTCAAGCTTAATTTTGTTGTAGTTAAGAACAGTCTTAAGTTGTGGATGGAGCATTAAAGATCTAAGGAAACAAAACAATAGCAATTTAGAACTAAGAGCTAACGAAAAGCAGCCATATTCATTGCCCTACCAGTAAAGTTAGTTATGGTAAATGTATAATTAATGAATTTTCTAATTAATTAATGTGGCAAAAGCCATGAAAGTAACGTTGCAAAAGATTTCAAAGTAATTTATATAAGTACATGCTAGTGTTTACTTTATTTTCAATAGTATTTAACACATAAACATTGCAAAATGGAAGAGAGAGAGAGAGAGAGAGAGAGAGAGAATAAAACGCTTCAAAATGCATGCACACCACGTTAATTCCTGCTGAAAAATAAAATATATTCTACCATACGATAAGAAAATAAACTGAAAAGCAAGTAGCAAAGTACAGTTGGCAGCACAAAGTTACTTTAATTATCAATCACAGTAATGCATCCCCATACTTTTTTAGAAATTTTAAGAAACATTCTGTTCCAAGGAAATATAACAAAACTGCAATTCGCTCTCGGTGAGTGCCATTTAATCATCTAGTTGTGGAACACTTATACAAATGTATCTCGTGATATAAATCAACAAATTTTCACAATCGATTAAAAATAAAACTTTAAGATTTGTCTCCGCAAAGTTACACATTTGAAAGGATTCACTCTTATTTATTCGATGTACTTCAACAAAACAGTTCTAGGGTCTTGTGATAGCTAGCCAAATTAAAATTTTTGTATGAATTTGACGTAGTATGGCTAATTGTTGACGAGCATAAAAAACTATAAAAGAAATTTACAGATGAAGTTTGGTTTGGAATCCTCCCGTCGGTTGCCGTCAGACACAAAGTAAACCGACGGTAGTCATCGATTTCTTATAGTATCGGACAGGCGCAACAATTATTACAACAATCATGCTACCATCCAGGATGAACTTTAGTTTTCGAATCTGCTTCTGAGAATTGACAATTTTAATTAGAACTGCAAAGGTGGTAACATAGAAATAATTAAAAGGAGAATGTGAACTATCAGAGCACCCTTACTATATCAAATAATCTTGTGCTTTGTCGTCTACATGAACATTCAGTTGTTCTGATCATTGTTGTCGACTAAGCCACCAGTACGTCTCAGCAATATTTTTAGCTACCCTCTTCACAATGTGTGAGAAAATAATGCATATATTTATTTAATGTATTTTATTAACACGCAATTAACAGTCTTGCATTCCGGGTATCCTGAGAGAAATGTCAGCTACATAGTGTTTAAATGATACATAATGGCTGTTCTCCCCGCATCCTTTATCCGATTCAAGTAAGAACATGTAATGTTTGCTGCTACCGGACCTTTGACAAGCCGCAGAGGTATCGATGTTAAAACGATATAAGATACATAATTATTGTTTATTACAAACACATGTACAACTGTTGCTTTTCTCGCCAACAATGTCAAATAACTGTATGATTTCTTTACATTGCACGTATGATTGGATTACATGTAATAACTGAAGTGTTTCTTATGTGTTGAACTATCTCGATGTAACTTTTTAAAAATCTTACCGAGTACTCGAGTATGATTGTGGTAACCAATACTAGGACATTCTATTGTCTTACCGATTACTCATTGCGATCCAAATTTTAAATATAAACCATTTTGTGCAAGGCTGGATTAGGGCATTTGCATGTTTTCAATTACGTTTAATTGTAATAGTTAACGAAATAAATATTCCGCCTGACTTTCTACTATTGTTTAAAACTTTATGAAAATTGCTGTACAAAATCGTATATACGCTATGGACACTTACAAGATGTCTGAGGGTAACGTTGAATGAAATCTATATTTGGGTATTTTATTTTAGAAATTTGATTTTTCTTTTATTCTTTTCTTGTTTTTCTGATGCATTTTTGCAAAAAAAAATTTTTAACTTTAGACGAAATAATATTATGTTATTTATGTATGGAAAAATTAGAACTCCGCCGAAAAATTAATACAAACTGAAACAAACATACATTAGGAAGAGTCAAGGATTCAGCCATAATAAATATATATGTTCGAATGATAGAAACCTTTATATTAAATTCCCATGGTTGTATTTCACATGCCATCTTTCTTTGTTTTGAACATTTCCGAATTCCCTGAAGACAGTAAAAAAGATATTTTCCATTTTGTCCCCAACTGACAACTCTTTTTAATTTCATTTCTAAAAATCTAGTTAACATCAAACTAGTATGTGGTATGCTCTAAGGAACTGATAAAATGGTTTCTGAAAAATGTCATTATCTAAAGTGTACCGCTGACGATAATATAAATAGGTTTTCCTCAGATGTTGAGGATGGTATTTAGACTAAAAAGTTTAGAAATTCTGAAATAGGAATCCCTTTGTAGCAAATTATAAAACCATATATAGTGTTGATGAACGGTTTCATTTTGCGAACATTTTTCATCAAATGGACATCCAAGTTGATCTTTAGTTCTACTCAGAATTTTTGGCCACATTCATAGATTATAGAAGATAATGCACCATTCATTTTCAGGAAGCAAAAAATATATTCTAATAAGAAAATTCCTAGAAAGTATCTGCTACGATTGACGCTGAAATATATATACAAATAAGTACAAATCAGTACAATTTCAACACAATCAAGACATGGTTTCTTTAGATACACGATGGACTATTTGAACTCTGTGAAAAGTTAAGACCAGTACATTTACGCATAAAAGACTAGTACGTTATTTTAGAATCATGTGAAAACTTAAATGTAAAAGAATTAAAATCTAATCATTACTAACAAAAAAGACCAGTAATGTGTAAAACTCCTAACGACGAGTGTAGCTGTTTTATATCATATTAAAGAACACATTTTAAAGCGACTGACGAATAGATGGGTCGACGATGCATGAAAAATTAATATTTACATTTATACGTGAACATGCAACTTTTGCGGCGCTGACGCGAAGTCACTCTTTTTTACTCGCAGAATCGCGGAGTCACTCCGACGATAAATACACTCCATATTGCCGCGAAGTGACTCCATAGTGCTGGAGTTTTTGTAAATTTACTCGAAGTCACTCTTTTTCCACCTACTCCAACTTCGTGGAATTTAGACAATCCTCCTAAGCTGTACTGTACACTGAATATATTCCACGGTCTTACTAGCAGAACGTAACTAGACTTTGTACACTGACCTATTTTGAATATATTTCATGCATGTTCGCGATGCTTCATATAAGAATAAGGAAAGTTATTACTATCTCTTGACCCTGAAATAAAGTTAGCTTTCTGCTCTAATATACGCACTTTTGTTTGACATTGATGAAAATTCACTCGTCCCCAAGAGGATAATGACAAAAATGTGTACTGTTACCGTCTAGTGCATACCTTCCTATTATTGTATAAATACAACCTCAGACAACTGCGTCAGGGAATCGATTCTTTGGCTGTCACGCGGGAGATCAGAGTTCGAATCCCGCTCTGGGTTGTGTATTCTAAGATGCATTGCATCTTTCTGTTACGGACTTCCATGTTCGTAAGATGGGGGCTGGCTCGGGATCACTTTTCATGGACTCAGTTTTAAAAATTAAATAAAAAAGAATCTTTCAACATTTCTGTCTGATCTTCTAATCTAAATATACACAACACCATTCATAATCATAAATGATTACTTTCTCAAGAGGGTATGTGTTACGGTCTTGTATAAATACAACCACTGATAAGTGCGTCAGGGAATAGAATTTTTGGCTCAGTGGTTAGAGTGTTGGTCTTCGATGCGTTAAGATTGGAGTTCGAATCCTGCTCTGGGTTGTGTATTCTATAATGCATTGCATCTTTCTGTTACGGACTTCTATGTTCGTAAGAATACTTACTCATAAACTTAACAATCCACGCAAAAGGCTTCAAAATAACTTTAAATGGATTAAACTATAACGATTAGGATAGCTTATTGTGAAGGTCTTCGCTTCACTTTCAAGAAAAGGAAATTAATGTTTAAACTGAATTCTAAAGGAGAGGCTTCCAGAAAAAATACCTTTGAAAATAAAACGTACATCATTAAATTTTTAGGCATTATATGCCTTTTGTAATACGCTAAACTTTCTAATGGAGTAAAATGACATTTCAGTTACTGATAATTTTGGTATTAATTGTTCTAAGGGAAAGTATTTCTGTGAGTAATGACTAAATGGACTAGATTTTTTAAACTAAATTTAAAAGTACATGTATGATGTTAGTATTAACAGATTTTGTTAACAGTGCTTGATTACCTTCAGTTCAAGTGAAACATACCCTTTGCGTTTCCGGGACTTAATGCAATCTGTCATGATAGTTAAACCGTTTCTGCATATAACAACAATACTAATTAATCAAGAATTGCAGAAACAGTGAAAGGGTGACATACTAATTAATCAGAGACAAACAGAATATTATACCTTTAAAATCTAAACAACTTATTCTGAAGACCTCAGGAATAATCTTCCGCTGACTGAATATGAATACTGTACTACATACTGTGTAGGACTAAGAATTTTGTTTGTATCTAAATTTACTTCTTTTTCTGACGGAAACGGTATTATTGTTTCATCTGAGTTTGAAATCTTCCATTTCCCTTGACGTACTGACATCATTTCATGAGAAATGAGTTAGAAAATTACGACCGTAAAATTACATTGTATAATGAATGGAAATGAAGAAAATTATATTAAACACTAGTGGAAAAATATACAATACAAAAACGATCTTGTTTTACAAAACAAATAATGAGTGAATATAACATACTGAAGAGTGAATATTGCCATACCAATATCCAATGTATTGAACATTACGAAAACAAATGCAGCAGCAACTGGAATACTCTCTTGAATTTACAAGTAGATTACTTAACCCTTATCCTGCCATTCACGATTGTTATGCCTATGCAAACAGCTTGGAACCAGACCAGACGCCGAGTAAAAAGTTTGCCACTTAGTCAGTAATTCTTCCAAACTTTAAGCAAATCGGTAAAAATTTAAAGCGGAGCAGACGACAATTCAAGCAGACGACAATTTCATTGGCAGGATAAGGGGTAAGCTTAGGAGGACCGATAGGTTTCCGCAACATTTAGTTAGGCATAAAACCATGGTTCTGCTATATATAAAACCCCTAGACTAGTCAATAGAATATAATTCGTGTATCACTTAAATTGTTATCATGCATCAATGCAACTGGATAACTTCGTAGAATTTTTCTTTCATAAGGCAATATCTCCTTACTCATGCTCATGTGGAAAGCTTGAAGAATTGTATCTGGACAACATTAGAGGTTAATGGTGTTCTCTACTGTCATTAAGTATACAAATTAAAACCTTTGCAATTAGTTTAACCAAAATAATGTGTATGCCTGGACTATAAATTGCGCGGCAACAGGTATTATTGCAACAATAAAGAATATAAATTGCTCTCTAATTTTTTTTGCAGAAGTTTGTTTTAATTAATCGTTTAATGAGTAATTGTAAGCTTACATGCCATTGATGGTAACTTCAGCAAGCTATATATTGAATCAACTTCCATCAAAACATAACTTTTATATGAATTTCATCACACTGATTACAGAAAATCACAGAAAAACATGAGGAATAATAATTATGAAAGGAGTGAACACCTGCTTACTTGCTTTTTAGATTCCCGACTTTTTGTTTCTAAACTGAGCAAAGTCATTAAAACTTAATATGTGCTTATATAAAAGGTTTTAGCAAAATCAATATGCCAGGCCTTTAGGAAGTATTAATTAAATAGAAAACGCTTGTAGACCATTTCTCTTTGTCTTAAAAAATCTAGTAATATTTAATATTTAAGAAATATATCCTTATTATGTTTTCTGTTTATCTGCTGATTTTTTAAAGCCATGTTGAGATCGGGTAATGATTAAATAGATATTCATATTTACATGATTTGTAAGAAAATAGACTATCCTTAATTTAAGGATTAGTCTAAAACTGTAATCTTAACAAAAATATTTCGCTCTTAACACTACCGGAGATTGGTCAGTGAATTTGCCCCACCCCAATTTGTCTTAATGTTTGCGAAAGCAAAAGGCAGTATGTTGATTTCTTCACACCATGAGACCCAGTCTACCTGGTGCTTTTAATATTTTTCACGAACGTGTTCAGCTTTGTTAAATAAAACTAAACTTATTGATATACTTTTAGTACCAACCATAAAGTTCGCATCCATTGCATGCATAAAGCATACCTTGAACCAGAGCATCTTTCCATATGATGGCCACAAGGATTTGTCTTGTTGAACGAACAAAAGCACAGAAACTTTACAAAGTGTTTAAGACAAAATTTGCAAATGTTTTGTGTGACTGCAATCTGCAGTATTTTTTTTTTACTAAATTGCACGTCATCTTGGGCCTGTGTCCTAGTACAATCTATTTTGCTAAACATGATTTCGTAGGACTGGGGATGTATTGTTTGAAATAAAGAAAATAATCTCACAGACATTTGTAAGGCTGATGTATTAGGTATTAGTAAGAAGTAAAATATGTTACAAAGAAAAAAAAATTCATTGGTTTGGTTTGATTTTCGCAATGAGAAATATTTTAATATGCTGATTGGGCCTACGCTCTTGGAAAGTTTCAGGTACAAGTCAGAGACAAGTTTAACGGATTGTCGCGGTGAAAACTGTTTGACAAGTATCAGTGTGTTAAGTGTATCATGCAATGGTTCTATCATACCAATAAACTTTGATAATGTTTATCAATCATCAGCTGTAACGCTCTAGAAAATGTATCTCCCCAAACTCCAAATTCTTAACTCAGATCTTTAATTACAAATTTCAAAGGTTTTCCTTCAAACTGCAGATCATACGCTAGGTTATTTCTGTTAATAGAATTATATTTTCTTTTTCCTTCTGAAAAGCGAATTCACTCAGACAATCATAAACACACCTGAAACATCAATGACATTTTGTTGACGTCTTGCGTTGCAGCAATTACTTCTATTTCCATTTAGTTAACTTTATTAGTAATATAGCATTGCATTTTAATAATCGTGATAACAGCTGCGTTAGATATGGAATCTATTTTTGGGCATTTGCGTATCAAAACTGCCATAACAAATATTAAAAGGAGGATTGCAAAACACCATCGAAATAAACTTGAATAAAAAATGTAAATTTACGAAAATATTTATAAAATAAAACAGTTCGGTCAGGCAGGTTTCTGTGGATTTTATATCATTAAACTTCCGAAACTGTTTCACGAAAACTGAAAGGCATAAATAAGCTTAACCGAAAGAAATAACTTTTCGGCGTTTTTGTTGCTTTTACCCACACTACGTTATTAAAATAGACGAAAAGACAATGTATGTGCATGAACATTAAACAAAGTATATCATTAAAACAAAGAGGAAACCTATTGCAAGTGTTTTGCAATCCTCCTTTTAATACGTTTCGTATTCCAGTCCTTATTTGATAGGTAAAGGAATGTGGCTGTGACTACTGTGACGTAAGTGCTTTAGTTAATGGGTATAAGGTTCCCATTTGTAAATCCTTTGTATTATATACTAAAATGTTTGATGTTTTGCATCGTGAACATGAATTGCCAGAAAAAGTGGCATTCAGAGAAATGCAAGAACTTAAAACAACACCAATGGTTATGCAATGTTGTGAATATTAATTTGTAAAAGTCACCGCCTTATAGTACTGAATGTGTCTTAGTATGCGAAACTGGCGTATTAAGAATACAAAAGCTCAAAGCAGTCTATATCAAAGTCAATCTAACTCTCTATTTTAGTTTATTTATTGTCACTACCGGTTTGCCCAAATGCCCAACGCCTCCTGCAGAGATGTTATATTATGTTGTGGGGGAGAGTGCAAGCTACAGAAAGTATCCCATTCCACAGACACTTTAGTTCTTTTCTATGCTCAGAGTATACCACTGATACACTGGGTCATTGCTTAAACATCTCGAAAGCCGAAAGACAATTAGTAATGCTAGTGGAGGAGCAAGAGGATCGAACTCGCGACCCCTGAATTACAAGTCAAACACGTTACTACCAGTTTACTCCTTATCGGGGTCAAGTATTGATAGAATATATATCTCAGCAGTCTGCAGTTTCTGTCACAAATCATTGGCACGCATAAAATACTTTTGAGATATATAATATTATTGTCAAATAAATACATACTAAACCTTTGACAATAGCTTTTGTTTGAATTTTTGAGGATTGGTTTAGACATTTTGCACTCAGAAAGTTTATCTGAACATATTACTTACTGTATTTTTTAAACTTTCAGGATTGTAAGACGGTACGAGGTAGAAATACTGAAGAGAGGAACCGTTGCCCTTATTTTCTGTTTGCAGTGTTAGGGTGGATGTCCTTTGTATATTTCTGTATAACGATTTTTAATGTAACTTATGACAAAAAATAACACACTAAACATTTTATTTTGGTACCACTTTGGAATTTAAGAGACAGTTGTATTGTTGTCAGGAGAATCAATAAACACCGCAACTGTAACACTTGCTTTCCGAAATTGAACTTAAGACTCTATTGCTCTAAACGTTTACGTATATGTTTATAATCAGTCATCAGGATGAAGAATAAATGAAAAGTCTTGTTTTTCTTTTTCGTTTAAAGTGAATCAGACTGATTCGAGCCATGCTCGTCAGAAAACAATCTTACTTTTGATGCAGCAGTAAATATTGATGAAAACAGAACCGGATATGCGAAGATTAGTTCATCAATCCATTTACTGCATTAAATAAAAGCCAAGGAAATAAAAGATTTTACCATTAATTCCGTTTAAGCTTATTTAAAGCAAAAATGCATTTTGTTTATGAGTGAAGACCTCATAAGATTCTCGAATTACTATTTGCATGTAACGTGGCACCTGGGGCACTTGCAATGAACAGAGCGTATCTTGGTATCGAAGAAATATTTCAGGATTTTATTTTTTAAACCTAAATTCTGTTTCAGGTAAGAACTGTCTTAAGTTGTGGGTGGAAAATAAAGATTTCAGAAAGCAACAATAACTGTCACTGTAAGATGACAATGCCCCCGAAAGTGGTGCTTTGACCTTTGAGTTAAGAACCAGTCATTCAGGGGTCAAGGTCAAATAATATAGGTCAGTGGGATGGCTTTGTCAAAAGTTGTGTTGTGTCCAAGTAAGAAGTAATTCCACTTACTAGTAAGGAAGTTATGGCCAATGTTAAAGTCTTAGACAATTGGACCTTCAAGGTGAAGGTCATTCAGGCGTCAAGGTCAAACAAGTATAGGTCAGTGGGAAAGTCTTGTCCAAAGGGGTGTTGTGTTGAAGTATGAAGTATATCCGCTTACTAATTTAGGAGTTATAGCCAAATATTAGTTTTTGGACAATTGGAAATTCAGGGGTCAAGGTCAAATAATGAAAGGTCAGTGGAAAGGTCTTGTCCAAAGGGGTGTTGTTTCCAAGTATAAAGTAAATCCACTTACTAATAAAGAAGTTATTGCCAATGTTAAAGTTTTTGGACAATTGGATCTTCAAGGTAAAAGTCAATCAGGGGTCAAGGTCAAATAAATATAGGTCAGTGGAAAGGTCTTGTCCAAAGTGGTGTTGTGTCCAACTATGAAGTAAATCCACTCACTAATAAAGAAGTTATGGCCAATGTTAAAGTCTGGACGGACTGACGAAGTGTCAAGCAAATGCTTCGAGTAACGTTGCAAAAGATTTTTTTTCAAAGTAGATTACAGAAGTATCTTCCGATGTCGGCTTCATTTTCAAAAGTGTTTACGCAAACATTGCAAACAAAGTTTTAACATGCACGCACATCGCGTTAATTCCTACTGGAAAATAACAGACATGTCATTAAACTGAAAAGCAAAAGCAAAATCAAGCTGACATAAACAAGAATTTTATTAATCACAGAAGAACATCTTTATACCCTCTAGAAAGTTTAAGAAACATTTGTTCTTCTGAAATATAAGAAAACTGCAAATTGTTCAGAAAACTAGGCGAGTGACAAATAATCATTCTATGTAAATGTTACACAAGATAGAAATCAACCTATATTTTAAATATTTATATATATATATATATTAAAATCAATTAAGTAATTTTTTTTTCAATGTTTGCCTCCGCACATTAGAAATATTCAAAAGGACTCGCTTATAATAATAATTTAGGTTCTGGCCACATTGCATACTAAACCTAGTCGTTTAAGATTTTTGTATTATTTGCCTTAGATATTTGAAAATATCCTCAGATTTACGAAGAATAAATATGAGTATAATGTATTTTCGAGAAAAAGGTCTTAAACATCATCAGTCTTGCAGAGTTTGGTTTCAGCTAATTAGACAACGCAAAGACGAGTTTCAAACGTAACATTACACAGAGCAATCCATTTAATTAAATTTAAATCCATTTTATGAAACGATAGATTTGAGCATTTTATACGTTTTCAAGCAATCATGGATCGGTCCTGTAACATTTCGTTGCATTAGTAAATGAAATAAATTTTGCTCTAAATATCTGAGCTTGAGTTAAGATCTATTATTGTTTAAAACTTTGTGCACATTTCTGTAAAAAAAAATGTGAATTATCTATGGACACTTATCTGAGGTTTGAATGAGCATCAGACAAATCTTGTAATAAATTCTAGATTCATTTTACTCGACTATTTTCAATAAAAAATTTGATTTATCCTTTTCTTTTTTCTCTTTTCTTTTGAAGTTTTTTTTGTTGCGGATTTTTTCAAAAGGTTTAGATATTTTCACCGGAATGTTATTTTAGTGTCGTCTCCAATTGAGAAACTAGCAGATAAATTTGTCACGGTGTTCCAAACCAATATATTTACGATGACAACCACGAGATACTATAAAAGCAACAGGCGTAATAAAATCGGATAGTTTGTTAAAATCTTTGTATGGTGCAGCTAGATTTTTTTATTGGATAAAAGAAAACATTTTGCAAACATGGTCAGTATATATTTGTGACTTTTCTAATCAATTGTTTGTGACATGTTGTAATAAATCAACAAATATATAGAAATAATGTCACCGTAGTTATAAATTTAAAATTCTTTCCATCCATGTTAGTTGTCTGAAGCATACTGCTAATGGACTACTTTAGAATATATGTATAGTAATATAAAAAGGACATTGTCAAATATAAAGGGGTAACATATAAGATATTTTTATTTATTTCAATGATGTTTATCCTAAAAAGAGGTTTTAATATGTGTTTTTTTTTTACTTAGAGAATCTTCACGTGTTTTTGTATATTCAAAATGGTAAAAATTTTCTACCTGGCTAGTGAATTTAGTTTACCATTTTAAAAAGAAAATAACACAATTCTATATTTAAAGCTATTTCGTTTGTTATTAACCACGGAAATATACTTGTGTTTTGTTGATATAATAAAATGAAATAAAGAAATAAAGTTAATACCGTTAAAAGAAAGAAGAGAAAAAATTGAAAATGCTTACGTAATACTTACAGTTTTAGAGATGTTCTTGGTAATGGCTTTTAAAACGTTAAACAATATTTGTTAAATTATTGTATGTTTTCACTTCATATGAAATATAATATTTATATTCTACAATAGCTCCCCTATCATTGTCTTTAAAACATTTTCCGAAGCGGGGTCTGAATGGGTGATAGGGAACGGTTCTTTTTAATAACGAAATACAAGTTACACAAGCTGATAAAGTTTAAGTTCTGTTCTAAACAACTTGGGGCTAATTGCTATCACCGGCGTAACGTTTGTAGTGGGAATCATTCATAAAATATCTCTCGGTTTTTAAAACCAATATGTGTACGGTTGCAATAACAACCTAAAAGCAACAGACGTAAATTAGATCTGACAGTTTAGAAAGTAAAAAGGTTTTCCAGGGATTGCATTTCAAAACTGATAGCAGGAAAACTGTAGACTTACAGAATTTTTGTTGTTTAACAAAGAATAAAAGGCGATTTATGAATTTTAAAGCTGCAATTTAAATGAATAAGTTATAGAAAACGAGTTTTAAAATGAACAAAAGCGGAATTTATCATAAAGAACAATTTAGAAACGATTTTTAACTTATAGATGGGAAGCTATGAATGATAAAAGAACTGTACACACCGATGATTTTCTGAAGCAATGACAGTACGCATACTTTAAAGTAAAAAATATTATGTCTTGGTGTTATGAGTAAATCTGTTTTACATGCAGACTAAAAGCCTAAAAGCAAAACTACATTTTGCAATGCAATATTGATAGCAAACATTTTGTCTTACGTTTACAATGCAAGCCAATCCTCCCCCCCCCCCGCCCACAAAAAAAAGAAAAAAAAAAGTGATACACAATCTATACTTATTATTATTTAATATGCAGCAAAACATGTTTTGAAAAAAGAGTTTTTGTAGTCTAAAAAGAACTTTTTTTTCGTACTTATTTTTCTCTCATAGAAACCAAAAAACACAATGTTGCAAAATGTTGCATTGCGTAGACCAGGATTTTGAAACAACTCCATGAAGTTATCAGTCGGAAAAAAGTAAAACAACAACAACAACAAAAGAGTTATAGTTCCAGTGTCTGCAATTTTTAACAATTATTCAGTCCCCTGAACATCATTTTATTAAATAAAAAACAACAACAAAAAAACAACACATAATTATGTTTGAAGAGGTAATGTCTGCGTAATTTGAAGTCTTTTAAGGGAGTAATATGAGTGGCTTAATTTAATTTCTTCTGGAGCGAACATTTGTCCATTTGTAATTGAGTAACAGAAGTACGACTATTAAATCAAGAATGGTAAAAATGTTTTCGTAGTATAAGAATTTCTCTAAATTATAGCAATGTAATTCATAAGCCATTTCGTTCCATTACTCGCGAATTTTGCCTACTAACAATTTATCCTTATCTTTTAATTCGATTGGTCCAATCACAATCTATGTTTTCATCACAGAAATGTATGACAATGAACTCATGTCTCATGCTAACGCTAAGTAAAGGCCAAGGCATTTGTACCAAATACTAAGTAAGCTGAAAGGTAACTTATTTCCACATTTAGATGCCCTGTCTTGAGTACATAAACTTGCCTAATTGTTTTTGATTCTCGGTCAGGTTTCCTTCGTGACATAAAGTTCTCGATTTCTTATGATTTTAATATAAGTTTAAACGTGGCAATTATGAAGTCCCATAGAACGTTTCATGTCTACCAGGGTCGTTCTAAAATACCAAACGCCCAAAACGTGTTAGAGTAAACCATGTAACAGAAATATCTAGACTTCCTTGGAAAACTAGAAACACACTGCCAAAACTGTCGATTGTTAAATGCCAGTCATTACTGAAAGTTCGACAAAGAACAAAATAAAATAGTTTTCAAAGTGTTTTTTCACCGTTTCGTCTGTTACCGTATTCCTGAAATACGCAATATATTTCGAAAGACGTACAGAGATGCTTTTTATCCTAAATAAATACTTTTTTCACATCATAGTTTGTTATGACAATTTTATACCTCCTATTTTAAGGAAATGTAGAAGTAGAAAATTTGCAAGGAAAGGCGTGTGCCTTGATTCGGGAAAATTTGAGGACACTGTAACTAACACAACAATGCAATTGCAATAGAACATAACAAACATTACAAAATTAATGGTTATTATTACTACTCAAAATCTTCGTAGAATGATCTTTATTATCAAACACGAATTTACCCGACGACAGCCGAGGAAAGGCGAAGACAGACGAGAGGCATTTCGTGCTTTAAATTAGTTTGCATAACAAGGACTTCACGAAGCATTTAAGTGATATTTTGTGAAATGTCAAATTAAGTCTGGCTTCATCCACTTCCTTTCCTCCCATGTATCTGTAACGCATTAAGGCAAATTTCGACACATTTAGACGCATTTAGACGCAAGTTGTCTAATAAGCTTAGATCTGTCTTTTCGCATCATTGTCATTTTTTTATGTTTGTAGCAGATAAAAACCGTGTCGTGTTTCAGAACAAATATTCTTTACGACGACATCAACGAATTATGGTATTTTATAAAAGCAACAGGCGTAAATAAAATCTAATGGCTAAACGTGTATGCTTTTAAAAGCCTCTTCGGAATAATATATTAGATAAAGGAAAGTTTTAATATGGTTGGTATAAATTATTATGAATTTTATGAAATTGAATTTAACTTTTATTATCTAGAATAAGAAAACGAAAACAAATAGTTGTAAATTTAGAGGATAAGTGTTGCAAGCAATATTGAAATTTTAGTGTTGCGTTTCCTTTTTCAACTAGGTCATTAGAATTTTTAAGAGAGGGGGTGGGGAGGCGGCGGAGGGGAAGGGGAAAGCCAAACATGGTTAAAAAACGCGCTGATGGAACAAGATGAATATTTAGATTATATTTTACTATATCAGTTAATAGAGACATTACTTTCAGGTGTCGCATTTAATGGACAACAAAATTCTAGCTAAAAATAATAAAATAATGGACATTTGAAAAATGTATTAGGTAACCGTGCTTTTTTTCTTTTCTGAACGAGCAAAAATAAATTCAAAATATTTACAGGACCAATCTTATAAAGTTTGTACTTCCGATAGAAACAAATATACACCATGTAATTTAAAATTCTAAAACAGAGGCAATATGAAGGAATGTCGTTTACTATTTACAGCTGTTGTACAGACTTTAAGCCAGGCACATAATCTCTAAAAAAAAGATAAAAATTCATAGTACTGTATTTATTAATAATGAAAAGAAAGTTATCGCAATGCTCAGCGTTAATATTTATACAAAGATTGATATTGTATATCAAATGGGCGCACGAGGTTATAAATGTACATAGAATAAAAGAAATGTAGATGAATTGACGCTGAAATAAATACACAGTCAGATGACACTATTCAAATCAAGTATAAGTTTTGTAATCGTAGAGAGAGCACTTAATAAATTAGGTATTTTAGATTGTAGTAAATGAGCAAGGTAAAGTTAGATGAGGATAATTTCATTTTTGTAATTCAGTTTTACTGTACAATGTAATACAAAATTGCCCTGAATTGTTTGAAGAGACCTTATCTGAATTTGATTCATGGGGAGACGAGACTAGAAAATAAGACTCAATTTCCTAAAAACTATTCCGGTGAAGAAGTTTTAGTAAGTCCTTCAATATTCTAGATCAATTCGTACACATGAAATCTTTGAATGGGAACGAGATTAATGGTACACAGTATCTGTCGAAAATAATTCAGATTTATTTCAATCTAAAAGGTAAATAAAATAATGCCCTTCATTGAAAACAGTCAATAGAAATTTCTTTTTGAAGGGCACTAACTTGGACGTCCATAATCGAATGAAGTTGCTGAAAAAACATGAGCTAAAGTTAAGAAACAAGTTCGTACGTGTAGGGTAGACAAGAAATAAGGCCAGTAATTAAATCTATATAAACATAAAAAAGTAATACTCTGCCAGCATTAACTACTTCATATCTGTTTATATGCTACCGTTATAAAATTCTTATAAAGGAGTTGCCATTCCACTTTTTTATGCATTCGTTACAGAGACAATTGAAATAATGAATGTAACAATAACTATAATGGGTTATCTGGTTTGCAGCCCCATTAACTTCTCGTTTGATTATTATATATTTCCGTTTCATAGGGAAAAATGATTTCATCTGACCGCTTATTCTTTGCCAAAAGGTATTCAATCATACTTTAAGCGGAGAAAATAGTCCATACTGAAGTTTGTGATTAGTGATCTTTTATAATTAACTTTTATATCTTTGTTTGTGTACGTCGACAATTTCCTTCAATCGACATAATTATATAAGATCATTTAATGGACGTTGATGAACTTTGTGGGGACGTGATTCTTGCATGAAATTCAACTTCGAAGAACACCACTCTGAACTTTTTGGTATCTTTTATTTGAGGAACAGCGGTTCAGGGGTAGAGCTGTGGACTCCCGTTCCGGCTATCAGTGGTATTCTCAAATGGCTTGCAGCATTTAAGTACTGGTTTGAACTTAGAAGTCATTGAGGTGGCAATTTGAATGTTAAAAAACACGTAAACTAGTACGATTTTCTTATTATTACTTTACCCAAAATACAAGTTATAGTAACGGGTAGACAGGTGTTTCAGCTAGAACGTTTGATACGCTGAAACCAGGCAGTTGGTTGTTTTTTCTGCTTATAAAACAAAGTTTATCTTTTCCAGAGAACAACACTTGTACTTCTGCTTACTTGCCTCACTGTCGTGTTTACGTTCAAACTTGATGGAAATCCACTTTATGAAATCAGCTGCCTCAAACAATGTGGGTCATACTTCAGCACATGCTACAAAAACTGCTTTATACCGGATGAGGAAGCGGAAGTTGCTTTTGAAAAACGTAACCGCGCATGCTTGGACGGATGTATCATGAGACTGACCACGTGTCATCATTACTGTTCAAAATGAAAGAACGTCTGCTGTTACACAACTGTAGCATCATTCTATGTTCTCTTAAAACTAAATGCATATCGTTTCGTGGATGTGTGAGCAATTGTTTTCAAACATAATCCATGTAATGTTTGTCTGTTAGTCGGAATCATGTCATTGGTTGAAATAAAATTATTTTGTGCTCAACAAATTATCATTTTTTATAATATTTAAGATTCTAGATCCGAGATGCCACCCAGTAAATATAGAAGAGAAATTTTAACGAGTGGCAATTACCTTTTCGGCGGGGGATTTGATAACAGTCTCCGTCCGTCCTTCCGTCCCACATTTTTGTCCGGAGCATAACTCGAAAAGTATTTTAGATATCAACTTGAAACTTCATAGGTGGATAGATATCATCAAGGAGGAGAGCCATTTACAAGAATGATAACTCTACTGTTCATAGTTCTTTAGAAATTGCCCTAAAGTTTGTTATTTTTCATGTTTAAATTTTGTCCGGAACATAACTCGAAAAGCAAAAACGGGATATCAACTTGAAAATTCATAGGTGGATAGATCTCATTAAGTAGGAGTGCAGCGCACAAGAATGATAACTCTAACCTTCATAATTTTTGTGTAATTGTTCCTTGTTATTTTTCATACTTAATTTTTGTCCAGATAATAACTGGAAAAGTGTTTGAGATATCAACTTGAAACTTCATAGGTAGATATATCTCATTTAAGAGGAGGGTAGAGCACAAGAATGATCACTCAATCTCTCATAATCTTTAATTTATTGCCCTTTGTTATTTTTCATGCTTGATTGTTGTTCGGACAATAATTCAAAAAGTGTTTGAGATATCAACTTGAAACTTCATAGGTTGATAGATCTCATTGTGGAGGAGTGCTGTGCACAAAAATGATAACTAAGCCAACACATTCGGCGGGGGACGGCCATGTCAACATGGCTCTTGTTCAAATACAAATCAAACTGACAAAACTCTTCGTAAAAAATATCTAGCTAAAATAATTTTTAAACCTCCGAAGGGAGGCATATAGTAATCGAATCGTCCGTAAAAGTCTGTCACCATTTTTTCCGGAGCATAACTCCAAAAGTATACAAGGCATTGACTTCGAACTTGGAGTATAGCTTCATGGCGATGAGGTGAAGTGCAGTGCACAAAACCCATTATTCTAGCAATGCTAATACTTGAGTTATCTCCCCTTTTCAGTTTTCCTTTTCGAGTTATTTTCTCAAAAAATATACATGAAACTGGCTTCAGACATGGAATATAGGTTGTTGGTGATAAGGTAGAATGCAGTGCAGAAGAACCATAACTCCAGTTCACTTACTTTTTGAATAATCTCCTTTTGTCATTTTTGCTTTTTCATATTTAATTTCTTTTCCGGGGCATAACTCAAAAAGTATTGGAGATATCAACTTAAAACTTCATAGATAAATAGATCTCATTGTGTAGAAGTGTAGTGCGCAGGAACTATAACTCTTTTTTTTCCATAAATTTGGAATTATTGACTCTTGAAATGTTTCATACTTAATTTCTGTCCGGGGCATAACTAAAAAGGAATCGGAGGTATCAGCTTAAAACTTCATAGATAAATAGATCTCTTTGAGGAGTAGTGCAGTGCCTAAAGACGATAACTCATAATTGCAAAATTTTGAACCTGTCTGGTTTTGTTTGTCCGGGGGATTACTAAAAATCTATTGGAGTTATCAACTTGAAACTTCACAGATAAATAGATCTCATTGGAGAAGTGCAGTGCCCAAGAACCATAACATTTTTTTTGCCTAATTTTCGAATTATTGCCCTTTTTAATTTTTCTAGTCCGGGGCATAAAGTAACAAGTTCTCATTATATCAATACACTGAAAAATCGGCATTCGGGGTGGGTATTGGCGCCAGGACAGACAGTAACAGTCCTAGTTTTCATAGACTGCATTTTTTTTTGCACAACTTATCAAGGTAACATCAAGTTATAAGCTACCATGACTATGATCATTGCCTTGTTTCGGGGACATTTGTGTCTGTGACACATTTCTTATTTTGTCTTACCGTATACTTTATTTCCCTATCTTAATCGTACCAAAGCTGGAAATGCAAACTTCTGACAAACTGAAAGAAATTATTAGACAAGCTGTTTGAAGTAATAATGCAATATTTTAACATATTTTTTAATAGCTAATGATTTTTGGGGTCATAATGCAACACTGTTACCGGCTTTGTAGACACCCTTTTGAATTTAAAATATACACACTGTCCTCATTTTTGGTCTGGCAGACCAGATTGTAATATATAAGCGTTAAAATTAGATTTGTCACTGTCTGAGAAGCAATTTGTTCATGCATTGGTCAGAATGCAAGGCTTTTCGGGCTGCTCGTGGTCTGCAGTGATCGCAAAGGCAAACGATAGAATTGAATGAAAAAGAATATAAAATAACAGAACAGAAAACAGGAGAATAAAATAGAATAAAATAAGATAAAATACAACAAAACGGAATAGAATATAATAAACTAGACTAAAATAGGTTAGACTAGACTAGACTAGACTAGACTAGACTAGAATAGAATAGAATAGAATAGAATAGAATAGAATCAAGAGCAAGGTAAAGATCAAGAATATCTTGAAGTTTTGTAATCCATTTAGTCAAATGCTAATTGTCTATACATAAAAATCTAAAGTTTTCAAACTAATGCAACCATTACTATCTGACAAGAAAAATATCATGCAATTTGCAAAGCTGAAAGAATGCTCGCGACGCTATTGTCAGGTACGTTTCATTTTTGTTTTCCACACTTAACAAGAGACTACATTTAAATCCTTCTGTCTGTAGTGTGCTTTGAATGCAATCTACAGATAATTGATCAGAAATGTTTTTAATCGGCTTTATTAAAACGTTAGACAACATGAGTGGAAATAAAATTGTTGTATCTTGTTCTGGGTTTTACAGATTTAATATTGTCTTGCATCAATAGAACGATACTTATAAAAGACGTAATGCACAATTTTCTCAGTTCTTCGGGGAACATGGATTTACAAGATAATACCTTAAATCCATTTAATAAATGAAAGTGCATGTTCCATGAATAAATCAGCACTCTCTAGATTCTATCAAACAGTCTTCCCAAGTGTGTTGTTTTTAACATAGAAATTCAATTCTTTTCTTCGGTAGAATCAGTATCTTGTGTCTCAATCAGGTTGTATTTAAAGCATTATATTCCATATTTAACAGGAAAACGGCTTTCAGCTTAATTAAACTGCAGTTTGTGGTGCTGAGACGACAGCACTCAAAATAATAAAAGCTTTTTAACTAATTTAACTCGACAGAGGAAAAATTCACTGCCTTAGTTACAATTTCTTTTTGCCTTGTGTCAAGAATCTTAAGAATATCAAAGGTGGTCTCAAGCAGGGTTAAAGAGAAGACGCATATAATATTATAAGTTTAGTTGATTACTGCTAAAAAACATCAGTGTGGCTTGAGGCATATTTCTTTCATGGCTTAATTATCGAAAATACAATTTGTAGACAGAGTTGAAGTGTTTCGCCCTTTTAACAATATTATTAGGATTCAGTAATAGGAAAACACACAGTAACTGTTATACACACAAAAATATCTTCAATAAATTTTCTACTTTTTAATATTATAAAGTGGTCTTCAAATTAATTAAACAAACTGACAACAACAAAATAGGCAGTTTCGTTCCTTCCACAGAAGCAAAGAAAACCCAAATCATATTTATATCGACTTCCTTTCAAGTTTCATTGCAACTTAAAACAAACACATTAGAGAACATGCTAAACGCTTATTGGACAAGTTTTCATATTTTTTGTACATGTGACCTTTATCAAAAGTCTTTACTTTAATTTGATATCATGAAATTAAACAAATTTAGAAGAATAAAACCTATTCCTGTTGCGGCCACCTGCGTACCGATTTCTTTGGGGGAAAACCGCCAAACTGAATGAATTGGATCACTTACTGCTCTAGAGCTTTTGTTTTGCTGATGACCCAATAGGCATGGATTTGAATGCCACAAAAAGGCAATCTTTTTTTTCTGATGTATTACATTTTTTCTGTTACGGACGGGAGCTCGTAAAACCCCCTAATAAGTAATGTCACAAATATTTGAAAGAATCACTACTTTTTTCAACTGGAATGAGGCAGTCGTTGTGGAAAGTGACAACAAGTGGCAGCAAGTTGGATACAAACCCGTATTGCTTCGTATAAATGCAGACATTAGCTTAGCTGTAGTAATGGATTCAAGGTGAAACTCTAGCAATATCCGATTAGCTGACGTTATTTTAAAAATCTAAATGTGTCTGGAGTATTGTTACAACGACGATGTGGGTAGTTACTTGTGTCGGCTGACATTGTTAATTAAGGCCATTTGTAAAGCTCTGCTGACGCAAAAGGTGTAGAACACGAATTGAAAAAGCTTGAAGATAATGTGTAACCATTCTCTGTAAATACTACAATCGTTTTAATACACAAAGGATTACTTACTGTATTACATTTTTATCTATAAATGCAGTCCATATTAAAAAGGGAATGTCCAATCATTCCCGATTAAAATGCAGAATTATGCATTTTTACCCACTGAAAATTCCACATCATTTTTAAATTTAAACACGTGTCAAGCACACAACACAATAAACAACCCACACACTTTTTAAAAGATGTATTTATGCTATCATGTTTTAGATAATAAAATCTCATACAAACTATTTAACTAGAGAATAATTCAACACAAAATTATAATATAAATATTCAATAAGTCAAAAATAAACCTAAAAGTACTTAAAAGTTAAGCCGGGTTTACAAATTTTAGTGAAAAGGAACAAAAGTACAGAAACTTTTTAAGAAGTTGGTACATGAAATTGTTAAGCCGGCTTAACACATATAAGCAATGGTAATAAACAAGAAGTCTGAAAATTTAAGCTGGCTTAACAGTTGGTTATCTATAGTAATAATAACTGGAATAATTTATACATCTTAAGGTAAGGTAGAGATTCTATTAGTTTCATAATGCACTTCCTTTATTTGTCCTCTGTAAACCTGAGTTATAACCGCTAAATCTCCTTAACACTGCTGGATGTTATGCTCAATACACGCAATTAAAAAATGATTATAAAGGGGAATAATTTACAAACATCCAACATTACCTATATACAAAAAGAATTTACGTGTCATTAAGAAAAACATTCCGACAGTTTCAAGAAAATTGGACGGAAAAAGTGGCCCCAAGAGTGTTAAAAAGGCTTTTCTATGATTGGACCAGGCGACCTAGTTTTCGCCCAACATCCCAAATATATTAAAGAGCTTATAAGTCACCAAGAAAAATATGCTAACAGACTTTCATGGAATTTGGATAACAAATGCGGTCCCTAAACTGTTAAAAAGGTTTTTTTTAATGATTTGACCATGTGATCTAGTTTTTGACCCAACATAACCCATGTATTACAAGAACCTATAATTCACCAAGAAAAACATTCCGACAAGGTTTCACGATGTTTAAATTTGAAATTTGGCCTCCAGAGTGTTCACGAGGTTTTGCTATGATTTGACCTGGTGATTTAGTTTTTGACCCATGATGACCTTATAAAAATCTACAAGTCATCAATTCAAACATCCGGACAAAGTTTCATGGTGATTAGATTGAAAATGTGACCTCTAGTGTTAAAAATGTTTTCTATGATTTGACCTGATGACCTAGATTTTGATCCAACATGACCTTTATACGAAAGGAGCCTAGAAGTCATTAAGTTTAATATTCTAACTAAGTTTCATGACAATTGGATGGGAAATGTAATCTCTAAAGTATTTCACCACTTAAATGTGGACGGACGACAGAGGACGGGCTGCGGGCGATTACTTTCGTGCTCAAAGGTGAGCTAAAAAGGAACACACAACAAACAATACTTTATATTTAAATGATTTAAATTAGACTTTTGTTAGACTATTTTCTACGAACTTTATGTCGTAATTGTGTGTTATATCTTCTTAGCTTATATATTGTTTAATGTCCCTCCTGCTTCATTGTTTAGTTTGGAAGTCATGGAGATACGTCATTTCGTTTAATCATCAATATCAAAACGTTACAATAAATTGAGTTATTAAAATGTATTTGGGATATCAGACGTACTCCTTCTAAAAAGGTTGATGGTATAAACATTGCTATATATTATTTTGCTTTAGAATAAAAGCTGAGTTCATTTCAAACTATTTATGGGAATAAACGAGACATAACGCCTTTTTTCATAAATTTTGAATGTCGAGACTTAATATTTAAATAAGGTGAGAGCAAACTCAGATGAAATTGCTTTATGTAGATTTGTCTGTCTGTATCTTGAATACGATTGAACCTGCATCGTACATCCTAGAAGGAATCTGTTTGATTTGTAAGCAAAAAATATAGGAGGTATTTGATATTCGATTTAAATTAGAGTTCAATATAAGAACATTAGTCTTTTCAAAAATACATTTGCTATTTTGCTGAAAAATGTTAGTTGCGTGCCAGACATACCGACTTTTGACTACCAGGAGACATGGTGTTATTCTAAAAAAGTAAATCAAACCTGTAAAGAATGTCAAATTAACGTACACAATATTCAGCCTTTTGAAGCGTTTTTAAAATGTAAAAACTCATCTTTTAAGTATAATAATAACGTTATTTTAAACTTTAATCATTACCTTGCTTAAATAATAAAATAGACTTGTCTATTGCTTGAATTAGACATAACATTTTTGGCATATGCCCCTTAGGGCATCACCCAGTAGAGTGGCGAGTTTTCCCTTAGGGCATCACTCAGTACAGTGGCGAGTTTTCTAACTGCGTCAGAGCGTCTAATGACAAAGAATATGCAGCAGAGCGTCTGGAGCCGGAAATGTTCGGACATTCTTATTCTGCGGTCCTTCGATCCTATCTGCGACAAAATTTGCGGCCCTGCAATCATTAGATTTCTCTTAATGTTTGCTAGCGAGAGTACTATAAATTGTTTGTGTTTTTGGGAAAATGATGTGTTTAAATTTAGCAAAGAAATTGGTTGTAATTGATATATAACTTTGCATAATTTTTAATAACGACAGCAATGAAACTGAAAAATCGCAGTAGAACTTAAATCAAAGGTGAAGTTGGCAGTATCAGTAAAAGCAGTAGCAGTAGCAAAAACGTGAAACTGGCACTAGCAGTAACAGCAGTAGCAGTAAAGAAAACGTGAAGCTGGCAGTAGCCGTAACAGTAAGCAAACCGTGAAGTTGGCAGTAGCAGTAACAGCAGTAGCAGTAGGAAACTCTGAGAGTTTGCGAGTGTTTGAAACACTCTCAGACCGGTGCAATCGAACCGGGAGGGTCTCTTGAGATTGGCACTAACACTCTTGTATCATATTGAAAGTCTGCAAGAATGTCAGAAACAGTAGCAGTCCGTAACAATGGGCTGAGAGTCCCTAAACATCAAAAATGTCATTTTCTTGATTCGCACCAAAATTTGTGAAAGTCTGCGAGAGTGTCAGAGACAGTCGCAGACCGGTAAAATTGACCCGGGAGGATCCCCGAACCTCAAAAATCACTTTTTCTCGATTTGCACCAATATTCCTGAAAGTCTGAAAGAGTGTCAGAAACATTCGCAGACCGGTTAAATCGACTCGGGAGGGTACCTTGAGATCAAAAATGACATTTTCTCGATTGGCACCAAATTCCTCAAAGTCTGCGAGAGATTAAGAAACAGTCGCAGACCGGTTAAATCGACTCGAGAGGGTCTCTTAATATCAAAAATGACATTCTTTCCGATTGGCACCAAAATTCATGAAAGTCTGCAAGTGTGTCAGAAACAGTCGCAGACCGGTTAAATCGACTCGGGAGGGTACCTTGAGATCAAAAATGACATTTTCTCGATTGGCACCAAATTCCTTAAAGACTGCGAGAGATTAAGAAACAGTCGCAGACCGGTTAAATCGACTCGAGAGGGTCTCTTGATATCAAAAATTATTTCCGATTGGCACCAAAATTCATGAAAGTCTGCAAGTGTGTCAGAAACAGTCGCAGACCTACGCAATAGACTCGGGATGGTCTGTACATGTTAATTAAAACATGTTTTATTTTCATTGAAACTTTCCTGACTTTAACGACTTTCCTACTGCTACTGTTGTTACTTCTACTGCCAGCTTCACGCTTTGCTTACTGCTACTGCTACTGCCAACTTCACGTTTTCTTTACTGCTACTGCTGTTACTGCTACTGCCAACTTCACGTTTTGCCTACTGCTACTGCTGTTACTGCCACTGCCAACTTCACGTTTGATTTAAGTTCTACTGCGAACTGCTAGTCCTTACTGCTACTGCCAACTTCCTATGGTTATAGTGCACGATACAGAAAGTTTCCTATTCAGATGTCACCTCCGGTTCTTTTCCATGCTCAGTGTATAGCACTGATAAGTGAATATAATGTTCAATGGAAATTTAAGTCTTGCAAGATTGAGAATTGTTATGTTGTTCTCTTTTTAACTCTATTTACTAATTTAATTATGTTCTAAAATAAGTAGTTTAGTTCTCAAAAAGTATAATTTATGGTGTATTCATTGTATCCTATGCTTGTAAAGACTTATATATTGTAATAAAATTACTTGCTCACTTAGTTGACACTCGGACAGTATTTACTTTCATAGACAGAAACATTAAAGCAAGAACATAACTATCAATATCGCAAGGAATATTGCATCAGAATGTGATCACATGTACAATCAATTATTGGACATAACCTTTGGATGTTTTGATTTAAGCAGCCAACTTGTTTATTTATATGGATATTGGTTAAAAACGTACCGAGTGACTAGCGAACGTTGTAAGTTATCATCAGAATGCACGGACCTGAAGCCAGTGGGTGTGATGAATGAAAACGGTACAGACGTATATGAACATATAGGTATAGGTTCAGTGCTAGGCAAGGATGAGTTTCAGTAAATATCTTAGAGCTTTCTTGGCAGTTACTGTGACGTCTTAACCAATGTAAATCTGATTATTTTTTCATTTTTATTGTCGAGCCCGATTGCGGTGAGCTCGACTTAGTCGCCACTTTTGGCGTTTATTTCGGTGTATGAGCGTCCGTCCGGATTTGTCCGGTTTATATATTGCTCATTCTTTGAAGGATTACAAAATAATTTGGTACAAATGTTCAACTTGATGGGGTTCTGTGTCGCACACAAAACCCAGGTCCGCCGCTCAAAGGTCAAGGTCTCACTTGGGGGTCAGCGCCAAACCCGTGTCCGGAGCGAAACTTCTACATGCATGGAGGGATTTTAATAAAACTTGGGACAAATATTCTCATTAGTGAGGCGGAGTGTCGCGCGAAAAATTCAGGTGTCTGTGGCAAAGGTCAAGGTCACACTTAGGGGTCAAATGTCAAATAACAACATTTAACATTCATTTGTGGGTTTAACTTCTATATACATGGATGCATTTTTAATATAACTTAGCACAAATGTTCTCCATGTTGAGCTGAGTTGTCTTGCGCAAAATGAAGGTCAAGGTCAAGGTCATAAGAGGTCAAAGGTCAAATAAAAATATTAACATTTTTTTTGTTGGCGCTGTAACTTGCATATGCTTTGAAGTATTATGCTTAGTGGTCAGAGGATTTGAAAAATTAAAGTGTCTGTGGCAAATATCAAGGTCACATTTAGGGGGTCAACGGTCAAATAACAAAATAAAACATTCATTTGAGAGTATAACTTCTATATACATGCATGGATTTTAACATAACTTAGCACAAATGTTCTCCATGTTGAGTTGAGTTGTCTCGCGCAAAATGAAGGTCAAGGTCACATGAGGTCAAAAATCAAATAAAAATATTAAGATTTGTTTGTCGGCGCTGTATCTTGCTTATGCTTTTAAGTATTATGCTTTGTGGTCAGAGGATTTTGAAATTGTTGAGCCCCCTTGTGGTGAGGTCGACTTAGTCGCCGCTTTTCACTTTTTGTGGTTTGGTGTATGTGCGTCCGTCAGTCCTTGTGTCTGTCTAGATTTGTCCGGTCTACATCTTGCTCATTCTTTGAAGGATTACAAAATAGTTTGATACAAATGTTCACCATGATGGGATGGTGTGTCACTCGCAAAACCCAGGTCGGCAGCTCCAAGGTCAAGGTCACACTTGGAAGGTCAGCTCAGTACCCATGTCCGGAGCATAGTTTCTACATGCGTGGCGAGATTTTAATATAACTTGAGACATATGTTCTCCGTAGTGAGGCGGAGTGTCGCGCGAAAAATTCAGTGTCTGTGGTAAAGGTCAAGGTCTTACTTTAGGGTCAAAGGTCAAATAACAAATTAAAACATTCATTTGTGAGTATATTTCTTTATACATGGATTGATTGAATATAAGTTATAATAAATGTTCTCCATAGTGAGTTGAGTTGTTTTGCGCAAAATGAAGGTCAATGTCACAAGAGGTCAAAGATCAAATAAAAATATCAAAATGTTTAAATAACATGAATTGAGTTTTTAGGCACAAATGATCATCATGAGCCTTCGTGCCATGCACATGAACCAGGTCACCGGGTCAGAGGTCAGGGTCGTCTATTATGATACAATGTCAAGATTTTGCCTTGGGTATAAAGAGCATGTGCTGCGCACATCTCACCTATGTATACATCTTTCTCCTTGATCTTAAGCTTATAGGTTCAGGTTTGAATTAAGACGAGCGGGCTCGACATTCTGTCTGTGGGCATGTCTTGTTTTTAAATAAGGAGCACAGACATATTACCCGTTGATGAGTCATCTGAGAATTACCATCACAAGAAGTATTTCCGCCGCAAAACTTTTTTGAATGATATACCGATATATAATTCCATTAAAACAATTGAGTTTCAGTCGTAAAAAAAGTCGTCCCTAGAATAATAATTCTGACAGAATTTCCAATTTTGTTGATTGATTGTAAAGTCACCAGCTGTGTCCATTGCAGAGAGTCTATGTAATTTGTGAAACTATGCTCCTCAAACGTTTTTTACTAAAAATTGGAATGAACTATTCTCGATAAAAATGCATTCTAGATAGTCGCATTGATAACTTTAAGTGTATCAGACAGAAGGAGTAAAAAATTAAAAAAGGAAGTACTTGTATGCAATAGGTCATCCGACTGAAACTGGAGAAAAAGTTAATGTGAGAATACTGTTTACAGGCGATAATCTTGAATAGAAAGATAAGTTCTGAAAAATGCGGTCTTCAGTCAGTTATATGACATTTTATCCATGTTCATGTTTTATTCTATCATTTCTTTAAACCCCATTTTTAAGAAAATGGGACTTGACTCGGTTTATTGTTTATTATCTAGGTATGTTTCTAAGATTGCTTTAAAATATTTCTTTTTTCTAATGAAGTGGGTGGAGTAATTTTGTACCGTGTTTGCATTCACAATTAAGTCTTTCATACTTAGTGATATACTCTTCTGTCAGCAGTTATTTGAATAAATAATACTGTAAAATATTGCAATCTGCGATAGTGCAGCTTTAAGCGTAGGGTAAGAAAAAAAATGATGATGGACTGGTTACTTGTTTGCTTGACAGACTTATTAAGTCAGGGGAGGTCTGAGGTCAAATCTTGTCATATAACTTACATTATCTTCTTAAGACTTAGTATCTGACCAGAGGTAAAGATAACATGTCTCAGATCTTACGGATAACATTTTTTGGTAACCGAATTGTTTTAAGATATTTAGATAAATACTGGAATTGGATGAAGAGGAATCATTTTGATGGTATATAACAGATAGATTCCTACGACAAACTGAAGACAAAGGGATCACAAATATTGAAATATACTATGAAATCAAGTGTTCAGGCTCAACTTGTAAAATAAAAACATAACGAACGTGCATAAAACGTGGTTTCTTACATACTGCCACTGACAAGCTCAGAAGAAAGTATATGCAAAACATTTCATGCTTTTCGCGTTGATTAAATCAAAAATTAAATAAAGATTCTGTCTGCACATATTCACATTTTATCCAGCATATGATACAGAATCTATTTTTTTTTTTTGGGGGGGGGGAATTTTATAAAGTATAAAAACTGATTTATCCCAAGAGAACAAGTAACGAAATTGTATGTCGCTATGTAATTGACAAATTCCAAGTAGATTATGTAACTACTCTTTAACTTTCATTTCTTGGAAGTGTCGACACAAGAAGCCTATCCTTCGAAGAAATTACAGTTTCTCCAAAACAATTATATATAAAGACATAACTCTAGTAGAGAGTAATTGCCTCATAGAAATTATTGTGACAAATGTCACACTTATTGTGATTGTCTAAGACGGCACTTGCTGTGTCCATCCGAGAAAAAAGGCGAGGATATATAACAAAGACAATAAAAGACAGGGTTATTTTATGTTTCAATTCACTTTTTACAGCTTTCACCACAAGTATAAACGGAACCGGTTGTTCTAACAAGGTACACTCAGAATACAAAAAAGTAAAATGAACACTGTTTGGACAAGATAGCTTTTGTTATCATTCTTACAACTAGATGGAGAGCAGCGCAAGCGCGGGCTTAGAGAATCTACCTATTTGCATTAGAAAGGCATGCCTGAGGCGAGTGAAGGACATGATCTTATTTGTCTGTAAACTGACTAATCTTCAACCTTTTATAATGTTTTCGGTACCGGAATGTTCAAAAAGGCGTGTAAATTAGAATAGTGAACCGCCGCAACACATGAACAAATGCTTTTACTCGGACAAGTTTCCTAAAACTCCAGTTGAATTATATTTCAATAACAGACTTGACCATGTATATAACTGCAGTAAAGTACCACGGACGTATAAAACATGTAGATAATGTATTTTAATATTTCGTGATTCACTGACTAATTGTTGTGCCACCTTGGTGACTTTTCAAAATATTTGTGCCACCCTCTTTAAAGACATATTTCACATGGCCGTCTGAAGGACAGCAATATGCCTCGGTGCATTAGCAAATGTTGAAAAGGTTATTGATGCTGAAAAAGAAAGGTTAAGTGAAACATTTGTTTATGTGTGTATGAAAAATGTTCCACACTGGGCTCACCATTACTTAAAGTGATAGTACAATCCATGACAGGAAAAGGTCTGTGTATGGGAGAGTGAATTCGCCAGATTGGCACGACCAAAGTTTAATGAAATTGCTTCCATGTGTTTAAAAGTTATGGAGCAGACACGAAATGCACGGCCTTAACCTTTGAACACCACTGGTGACCGTGACCTTGAGCCGGCACGGTTGACACATAAGTTCTTCCTCCCAACTGCCCCCTCCCTTCTCCCTCAAAACTTAAGATTGTATCATGTGCTAAATCATGATTAGGGTTCATTTTCAAAACATCAGGGAAAATAACACATATAAATTTCTACAGTGATTTGACATAAGTACCATCACTTGTTTGGCCTGCTGCACAATGTCGCTCAAACATTTGACATACACTTGTGACCTTGACCTTGAGCCAGCCAGGTTGGAACATAGATTTTGCACATCGTCTTGATGGGGTGAACATTTGACCAAAGTTTCATGAAATTCCTTCCAGGGGTTTAGAAGTTAAAGAGCGGACACGAAATCCAGATGCACACACACACGGACAGACGGACCATTCCTATATCCCTCTACCGGTATGCGGCGGGGGATAATAAAGATCAAGCTACTGATGTGCAGTTAATGTATTCCTTAAATCCATTAGCATGTGAACTACCTTCTTGAAGTTAGTTTGAGTGTAATATACAGTTGAGAATATGTTCTGTAATTTGACTTTCAACCCCCCTCCCCCCACCCAACTGCACTGAAGTATACATGGCCTGCAACATTTTAAGAGAAAATAGCTGCTCTTTTTAGCACATTTCCCAGGAGTTTAATTAGAGTGACGCGAGGAGAGGCGACAAAACGTTCACGGAGCGGTCCATTGAATCGTCCATCCATCAACTGATTTTGGATGGAGCCATCATCAAAGATCCTTTCCTTTTGTTCTCCCACTGAATCCGCCGATTATACTGGTTTTCATACATGACGGGCGGATATAGCGTCGGAGGGGCTGATTTGAATTTATGAAAAAACTTCAAAACTATCAATTTCGGCTTCGTTACATCACAGAGTGCACGACTAAATTTAGCAAAATCTATTTATAGTAAATTAAGGAAAATCTATTGGTAGCATTTCCGTTTTTAGCTTAGATGTTTTCTGGTACTTTTTTTGGCTATTTTCTCTATTTTCTTACATATCAGTGCTTATTTTAAAAAAATAAATATCAACTTAAGATGCTCATGTGTAAGTGCTTCGGCGACATAGAAAAGAATAGCTTGAGATCGCGCTGGTTCTCCGACAAAACGGCGAACATATTCTTTTAATAGTATAGATTTGTCTGAGTGCTAGATTTCTGGCTGAGTAAAAAATTAGCAATACAAACAATACCAATACGAACATTTTGACTTTTCTTCAAAATTTTTCTCGGCTCTAATCCATACTTTTATCAAAGATAAAAATTGCTCACTTTCAATGCACATCATACGACATTTATTACTTTAACTTCTACTTTTCAAGTGACACTTTGATAGAACATAACGGCATTCTCTTGTATGCTCATGAAAAGGCCATACGATAAATAATTAATTGAAAATGAAGAAGATCACTTTTTTAAACAACTTTACCAACAACACGGAAGTCCAAAATGCGAATACTATACAGTATTCGTAACAATATACAGTTTACTAAATAGTAACTATCGTAACAGGATATAATTTACTAAAGAATAACTATCGTAACAGGATATAGTTCACTTTACAGTAACTATAGTAATAGGATATAGTTTACTATACAGTAACTATCTTAACAGGAGTTAATTTGTTTGTTTTCGGGCGAAACATGTAAAACGTGAATATATCTAATCACTGAAGTAGTTAAGCAGAAACGCAGATCGATCAGTTGCGTCTAAATAAGACCTCCGTTCTTAAATGCTTAATTCTTCAGTCAGAAAAGTGACACCTCAATCTTGTCACGTACACAACAAGTCTTTCTCTACTTTCTGTTTATACCAAAACGGGCAAAATTGCACTTTTTTCAGTAATTGCAAGAATATCGTAAACCTAACACGTTTTATTTTGTACTTATCTTGTGATTGACGTAAACTGAACCCTAAGTACATTTCAAAAGCTTACAAGAGAGAAAGATGGAAAGAAAACTGAAATTTATCGTTACCTCATTACAGTTTGTATAATAACAACTCTCTTTTAAGACTAATTACACATTACTTTTCTCTTTATTTTAGACTGACACGTGAACATTTAACATCACGTTAATGCATGTTTTTTATTTTTTATATTTTTATTATTATTACATTTTAATAGAATTCTCTTAATTTCATGGTAGATCTATACCTCTTTATGCAGAAATATGGATAAACGACCCTCTACACACGCTGAACATAAAATTTGTGTACGTGTTTATTGCTTCCCCCTCCCCCCGCCCTAAACTTTAGAACCAACAGCAGCATCTTATGCGGATGGCATTTACTAGAACTGAGGTCTTATAAAAGGACGAGATTCTTACGGACTGACAAGTGGGTTAGCAACACGATAATAATTAGCCCCCTTTTTGCCAAAAAAATGTTTTGAATGTATAAAAGAATAAAACAAATTTCTGTCAGTATTTCAAACCAAGTAGTCGACAACTATACCGAAATAACAGAACAACATTGTCAGCAACAATGCAAAAGACCAAAGATTACACACAAAAGCCCAATTCATCCACGTGGCATCCAGATGGAAACATGAAGTTTCAATATGTCTCCACATTAGAACATGGACGAAGTTCGGATATGAGAGTGTCTTGCAGCCTTTTAAAGCCAGTCAAAATAATGTGACTATATGTTTTATTCTTGTAGTCTGGAAGACAGTATGACTTAAGTGACAATTTTCCATTACGAAACAATTCTAAGAGACTGAAATAAGACCTTATCTCAGCTAGAATTAATGCACTTCAGTCTGTAAAAAGCCTATTAAAATTACAGAGATTTTTTTTTGTAGGAAGTGGTTAGGCGAGGAGATAAATATCGATTGACCCATGTGAAAATTGTCAGTTAATATCAAGTGTCAACTGAAATAAATATTTAAAGGAAATTGTAAAACTGTACTTTGACTAAAAAAATACAAGAATGCATTAAAACTTAAAGTCAAACAAAAACGTTGTGTTTTCGTTTGAAACATTACTTGTTTATTTAATAATTAATGTACACTAAAACTTTTTGATATCACTGCTTTCTAGTTTTTTTTATTTAGAATTTGTATTTTTTATTTAATTATATATACTTTTGGACGATTCAATTACATAACACAAATACGAACATATGTCACTTGCACAAAAGCTAAAGGTGACAACTAACTGTAACCGACAACTGAAGTATTAAAAACCGTTCCATGATAAACTTATGACCATAACACGAACAATTCAAGGCTTTGAAAGCTAGGAAAGGTTTAAGATTTAGTATTAATGAGGAGTGCACAGCTATTACGGTAAAAGTTATTTAACTCTTACCACGCAACAAGATTGTCCATCTTTCAATTTGGACAGATCCATTTACTGTTTCTTGGGGTGCTTATTGAAAATTTACTGACTGGATGTCAGATAGTTCAGACCACGGCTGTGCAGGCTGATCTTGGTGTGCACTGGTCACAAAGGCAGAGTCTGCCTCCAGCAAGGTAAGGGTGAAGAATCCATTCTTGCATAACAAAGCAACTTTGAAGCAAAATGTTCTCTAAGGCGTGAATACTTACTCTGAACTTGAAACAAAAATAACGAACACAACAATTTCCGGAAAAGGGGTCAATAAAACTTTGATGAAAATTCAGAGATTCTTAGATACATATCTTTTGTGTTAGCATTTAAAGGATGTTCAGACTGCACCCCATAAAACTGCTGGGTCTATAATTTTCTGTATCTGAGTGCAAAATAATTAATAACATTTTCGCCTTAAAGTTATCCTGGAAACATTGTTACATTTGTCTCATTTTTACATCTAAATCATCCGATATTTTAAAGTTCATATTTTTTTCGGACCTATCGAAAAGGCGAGTATTTCCACTTACCAAAACTGATTCTTAGCTTCCACAATTCGCCTGTTTCTCTCGTAAATTATATAGCTAAAAATACTTAAAGTGCATCGAATTTTTAAAAAAGAAGGAATTGTACTGATTGGTAACCATAGAAAAACACACGTTACTAATAATTTGCTAAAATATATATTCATTGTTAAAATAGGTTTATTTCCACTGAAAACTTTTTATAACTTGCCTAGTTTTAAATTAAATATACTTCTGCCCTATATAATTTTCAAGAGTCACAATGTTTTCAATGTTGGACCGTCATAAATCTTCGCCATTTTTGCCATGTTTATAGCTTTTAAACGTAACAAATGATGTGACAATATTACAAGTTAATTTATAGTTACATTGCAACATGACAGTTCAACCTCCGTGGAATCCTAGTTTTTCCGCTAGAAGCTTATTTTCATACCTGTACTTATAATTATTATGCTGACTTGACTGGATTGATTCTCTGTCTTTCTATTCAATCTCTAAATTCATGTCATTTCATTTGAAATCTTTTTGTTTTTAATCTTTGTTTGCATATCCAATTATCTTTTTTTCAGTTTTTTTTTGTTTGCTGATTTTTTAGCTCACAAGAGCACACCACACTTGAGCTTTTAGGATCGGTGGCTGTCCGTCGTCCGTCGGCGTCGTCCACAATTACATTAAAGGACACCTCCACTAAAATAACCAGGCCAAATTTGATAAAATTTGCCTTGAAAGTTCCTTGCAAGAAGCTCTATCATGTTCAAATGGTTCCAGTCCATTTCAGATAGAAGTTTAAATAAAAGTTTCAAAAATCTTTTTTTCCGAAACCACAAGGCCTTAAGCTAAGATATTTGGCATGTAGCATCGTCTAATAGTTATCTACCAAGCTTTTTTCATACCATGGCCCCAGGGAAAAATTTGTCCCGCCCCACCAAGGCTGAAATAATACTGTTCAACTTTTCTTCATAGAGACTTTATTTATTGGCAGATATCTTAGATATTTGGTATATAGGCAACTAGCGTAAACTTCTGCAATTTACTTGGGTCAAAGTCAAGGTCACCAAGGCTAAAATAGATTTTTTGTACTTTCTACAATATAGTCTTCATTTATTGAACGATATCTTAGATATTTGGTATGTAGGTATCTTGCAATGACCTCTACCCTTTGTGGGTTTAAGATCACAGGGGTCAAGGTCAAGGTCACCTAGGCTAAAAAATACATTTTTCTACTTGTCATAAAGCCTTTATCTATTGACTGATATTTTAGATATTAAGTATACAGAACCTTTCATGAACCGCTACCATTAATTTGGGGTCAAGATCACCAAGGCTTGAACTAGATCTTTCTGCTTTACCTTATAAAGTATTCATGTATTGACTAATAACTTAGATAATTGGGATGTTTGTTCTTTGCATAGACCTCCACCTTTAGGTGGGTTTGAGGTCACCGAGTCAAGGTCAAGATCACTGAAGCTTATAATAGAATTTTCTACTTTCTGTCATAGAGCATTAATTATTTGACTAATATTTAAGATATCTGGCTTAAAGGCATCTTTCATGAACTCTACCATTCACTGAAAACAGACAATATCAAGGTCACAAAGGCTAAACATAGAATTAATTATTTTTGCCATGTCTGCATGATAATGGTTTCACAGCTTTGATAATCTTATAAACAATTTGCCTAAGTCTTCATTTATTGGCCACTAATTTAGATATTTGGTATGTATGTTCCCTGGGCATCTGCCCTTGGTTTGATTTAATATTAGTACGGGAAAGGTCACAGAGGCTAAAAATAAAAATTGGCCCCATCCAAGGGGTAATTTGGTTTTTTATAGACTGAATTAAGTAAAAGCTTAAAAAATCTTTTTGTCAGAAACCCAAAGGCCTGGAATGTAGCTATTTGCTGTGTGAATGAAAGTGGTTGCAGTTGTACTCAGTTGAGCGATAAAATGGCAATTATGGCCCTCTTGTCTTTATTAGATTTTGTATAACGTAAAAAGCGATGCACCTACAGGTTGCCTGAGTCATATCTGCCTTCATTGACAAATCACAAGGCCCATAACAGAAAGGCTTAGGATTTATTAGGAACAAGTTGTCGAATTTGGTGGACGTAAAAAACTAAGTTGACATGATATGTGAAATAGGCGTTAAGTAGTTTTCGTAGTATCTACCCACCATGTTTAAACCTTATATAAATAGTGGTCAAAAAGACCTTGAATATTTCTAAAAGTTTTATTTTCACTGATTTGTATACTTAAAAAACAAGAATTACCGATCTTTACATTCATTGAAAAATTAGTTCAACTCCCACTGAATAAAAAAGGAATAAGATAAATATCTGATACAACAGATGAACTGATAAAATATATTTTCAAGATATTTTCATTCATTTATCCCTACGAATTGAAAAAGGTATTTATTTACTCTAATTTACAAGATTTCTGAACATGCATTGTATTTGCAGCATTTATTTTGAGTGTCATGGACCTTGGTCGCTGATATAACCTGTTACTTTACAATTAATGAGGTTTTATTGATTGACAGTTTCCTACAAAGGAAAAGAAAAGAATACGGTCAGTACAGCAATATAATAAAACAGTCCTGCCTCCGTAAATATCACCTTTGCCAGTTCCATAAACTAGGATATTTAGCTATTTATCATACAATAACTGTATACCATAATCAGGATTCCACCTAACGGAATGTGTTTAGGGAGGTTAATCTAAAAATTTGTTTGAGACAATGGTAGACAGTTACCTCCCGTATGTATACAGAAACCATATTTATATTCAAGAGTAAATCTTTAGAGCTAATTTATGTTTAAGGTGCTCAGTGATGAACGACTATTCATACAATTTCTAGACTCTCTCGTTGATGATAGCGCTATGTTCCAAAGTGCCTTCAAAAAATGCATGCCATAAAATTTAGAACATTTTGTTTCTTTCAAAATCATTATAATCTGAATGATATCATTATTCAATTTCATGATGTCAATCACAAAGTCTGAGAATACAATGTAATCTGAATGCATAAGTGTTAGTCTTTGTATAGAAAATTGTTGTTCATTGTTAAAGTGCACTGGCAGATCCAATTGCGGGGAGTGTACCCGGCGCCCCTCCCCCTCCCCACCAAAGAAAATCCCAAGCATAGGTAAACGTGCGAGTTACTGCCGACTTGACTCCAGATTAGTGTAGACCATTCATCATTGACAGTGTCGTACAACAAGCAATACTGACCAAGTAATTATTTTTCCGCATGATGCATCACCATTCCAAAGTAGTTTGGATTACCTGGCCCTAACTGCTAAACAGAGGGTCAGGCACACGCTAAAAATGGCAGAACGCGATGGGATGTTGAATGTAAGGAAAATCTTTTAATCTATTGATCATCTTGAAAACCATGTCATTTTATTGATTAACGTTATTGATTACACGATAATCGGACGGATTCAATCATTCTCAAAATCAATGAAGTGGAAATGATTTCGGATAAAACAATCAATAACAGCAGTTTCGGATATAAGACATAGTTCAAGGTCGTAGTATCAAAGATCGATTTCAAGATCTCTTGAACTGTAAAACGATATTTAAATATTAATTTATATTTGAAACTGTAGATTTATAAATAAAATATAATTTACAATTCAGAAAGAGCATCCATATGGAAAGACCCCAAGATAGAATGGCTGGTTTCCAGGTCATTACTGACACTAGAACGGGTCCAGATCATTCCTACAGTCGCCCTTGTAGGATGAAAACTTCAGTGAAAAGAGAGAAACGTAAGAGGAATGCTTCAACATCTACTGGAACCACTCCACAACAACCCACAAAGATGCTGGTTTGTAAAATTATTGTTCATTACAGCAATAAATATTTTAACACAAGACCATTCAATAGAGCCAGAGGCTTGAGTATGGTCATAGTTCAAGGCTTCAAGGCCTAGCAGGCCCGACTCTTTTTGGCATTTTTCTTCACCCATCAGTGTTTCAAGTGAGTTAGTTGCCAGTTACAAACAAGAAGTTGGAGTGTACTAGTTAAAGACCCAGGAAATGTGTTAGATAACTCATCATAACTGGCCTCCGTGATATAACTATTTAAAAACAATGTTGAAAGCAGCATAAAACCATCATTTAATCATTTTGACAATTAACAGTCTTACTGTATTTCAAGAACAATAGTTGGATTGGATTCAAATAATAATGCAATGTTAAATTGATAGATGACTATAATGCATTAATTTTTTTATTGTTTCAAGATGAAACTGTCAAACACTTGGTGTGGTCAGTAGAGGAGAAGCAAGCTTTGGGAATTCCAACCAAGACCCCTTTCTATGATGTCAAGTGCTCTACCACTGAGCTAACAAGTTTACTAATCATACTTCTTTAATCAGCTAAGACAAAGTCTGCAAAAGGCAGGTTTGAATGAAATGCCTCTTCAGCCACATTTATATATTTAATAATCACATTAGTACAGCTACACATATAAAATCTTTTTTGTTTCGCTTTATTTTGATTATTGATGCGATATCACATCATTAACACCAGACAGTGGACTGTCGTCACATATCCGGATTTCCCTTTTAACATGTTTATCCGAATTTAGGTTCAGTTTGAATCATACACAGTTCTGCGCAACCTGTTTATTCAAGAAAATATTACCGTTCATCAATACATTTATATTTAATGTCTACAAAAATCTTAAAATTTCCCAGATGATCAATTTAATTTAAAAATTGCATTAGCTCAAACAGCACATCGCAATTCACCATTAATGGTGTGTGCCAGGCGTACTATAAAGTAACCCCCGGTAACCAGGCTACATTCCACAGTGACATTATCTTTCCGTAATTTATTGATTTTTGGGTTGCTTCAATTTGTCAATAAAATGGAATGGAAACGATTTGGGAGAGAGTGACCACACTGACTCTGAGTGATTCTCATGTTCAATGACAGATATTTTCAGTTTATTATGAAAAATAAATGAGTGTCTGAATGCAAAAAAAACTCCCCCAAAATGCACCATTTTACACCTTCATTTTTCAAATTCCCCCTCATAACCCCGCCAACGGGAGGGGAGACCCCTCCTGTACCTACCCCAATTAGCAGCCATGCTGCTCGTGCACGCGGCTGCGTAATAGCAGATATTTTAAGTTTATTTAAAAAAATATTTGAGTGTCTGAACGCAACCAAAACGTCCCGAAATGCATCAGAATGCAACAGTTTACACCTTTATTTTCCACGGGAGGTCCCATATCCCCCCCAACTACCAACTGCCAACCAACTTTATATTCATACAATTCGATGCATGTTCATGTAAAAACGTAAAGGAGAATCTCAGAGCTGTATCTCTAGCAGTGTGGGGCCTTTGATCTGTAGGGGACCGTTGCCTTAAACATTAACCAACAGAGAGTGTCTGTTGCAAGTGCGGAACAGAAGTAGGTTGTTGGAAAAGAAATTGGAAAGAAATGACTATATTTCATCGGATCGTGATGAAGACGAAATCGGTCATATACTTCGTGCTAGATACTCGCTTAAGCTTCTAGTATAAGACAGTAATTAAAACTGAAAATTTACCGACTGGAACACGGCGAGATTTGTTCAGCTTTGGTTGACATCGTGTCCGCTTTATAAAAAGAAATACAAGTAAAAAGGCAAAGATGTTATCGTAGTGTTCCGTGTTGTATGCCGTTTTGATAAACTTACCTGTCTGTAGAAAGTAATTGCTCCGCTAGCTATCCTGTTGCTGGATATTCTGAATGCTTTAGCCATGTTTACCACAGAGAGGCGTCGGTGCCAACACAGAGAGGGTGCAGTAACAACGTTTTCCGTAGAATGGGCGGGGGCGCGTATGGGTATTCACCGTGAAGTTTGTGTATCTTTTGGGAAAAGGTGTATATAATAAAATTCAGTACCTTTTCGACTGCGCTTCTGAAAATAAATTTAGCATATTTGTTTCTCCTATTTGGAGTTAAAAATTACTAACGCTAAATAAGTTTGAATGCATTTTTCATATTGATCATTGATTGGTATGAAAACAGAAATTAATATTCAATAAAAAAAGATTGAAAACAACAACAACAACAACAACTGAATAGCCGTTTTCTCATAAACGTACATACTAGTATGCACGACTGAATATTTTATCTTCATTTCGAATTGCCTTATTGTACGTTTCCATTTCATATATTTGTAATAAAAATGTTTCAAAGAAAATATGAGCAGAAGTAAAATTATTATATATTTTACTTCATTGGCTTCATTTCGAATCTCCCCCTGATGATCAGAATTTCAGAGATGTCAGGAACAAAATGTCCCTAAAGAAAAAAGAAAATGATTGTCACAAAACTGTAATAAAAATGAAAACGTAAAAGTGTACATATTGACAACAGTAACTTTGAGTTTGCAAGGAAAATAAATAAATTAAATCATACTTTTGTCTGCGTATCAAACAGTCGCAATTAACTAAACAAATTCATATGCATACATGAATTAGTAATTGATGATTAAGAAGTGTAGAGTCACCGTAATTGTGCTCGACCAACCCAGTGCTCGACCAATACTTCTATTTGTGTATGATGTATGCATTAAAACGAAAAAACATCAAAGTTTGTTTCTGATATTTGTACCTTAACTGTAACCCCTACGTCATGCATTAGTAGTCTATGTTTGACAGAAGCTTGTTTGTTTTGCAGACGTTAGCTTTCGAAACAAACATAAACTTGCTGAAACGAAAGTGGACGCAAAAAATATTGAAACTACTGAAAAACAATAAATCAGGGTAAACTTGAACTAAACCTTGTAAAATTATCTTCACTTTTTTGTTTTCAATTAAATTTCCATAACAAAAATCCAAAATTTTAACGGAAATCCGGCTTTGTATACAACCCACTACTGTGAACATGTAAACAAATATGGCGGCTGCCTAATAACATAAGGGTATACACCACTAAATACTTAATCCAGTTCTGTTACATCATGTTGAGTGCCCAACTTTTATATGAAGGAACATTATAATAACTAAATAAATAAGCCAAATAACCATATAATTGCTTAAATCGTATTATTTAAGAAAGAAAGACTAAAAGATACAATTAGTAATTAACAGAAACCGGTAGGATTCACGAATAAATAAAACAATAATAATTAAAAAGAATTTTGGGTCATTTTCATTTCATTGTAGGATATATCGATCATGCCTAGGAAGCAGCAGATACACAGTCATAAGAAATTTGAAGCAGCAAAGAGGCTTATATCTCATGACAACTTCAGCATACATAAGGCTGCTAAGGAGGTTAGAATACCTTACACTACTTTAAAGGATCATGTCAATGGTCAGTATGCTGGCTACAACACTCAGTTTAGCCACAATCGTCTCCTTACTATTAAGGAAGAAGATATTATAACAGGCTATATTAACTTCATGGCATCCAGGGGTGTTCCTCTAGCCAAAGATGATGTAAGACGCTTTGCAAAAGAGATTGTGAACAAAAGACAACCTAGACAATCACTGTCTGAGAAATGGCTTCGCTCCTTTCTCAAGCGCCATTCTGATTTGGCAAAACGTAAAGCCCATCCGCTGCAGCGCGAGCGTGTTTGTGTTTCTCCAGATATTGTTGACTATTTTGACTTACTGTCACATACAAAGGATTCACTAGGTCTTAAAGATAACCCTGTAAATGTTTATAATTGTGACGAGTCAGGATTTTCTGGAACGGTGACACATTCTAAAAAGGTACTGGTTCCTAAGGGTACTCGTCATGACTATCAGTCAGTTGTCAATATTAGCGGACACGTCCCAATGCTCAATGCAATATCGGCAGCTGGCCAGGCATTGCCGCCATTACCTGTATTCTCGCAGGTATTGCCAAAGAATTGTGTTGATGGAGTGCCAAACAATTGGCAATTTCGTTCAAAAGAAACACAGTACATTAACACCGAGTTGTTCCTTGAGTGGTTCAATCTTTGTTTTATACCACAGGTAGGATATCGTCGAAAAGTACTGTTAATATTGGATAATCATGCTTCACACGTGTCCACAGCATTCATAGATGCAGATAACGAACAAAACGTTGATTTATTGTTCTTACCAGCTCACTCTTCACATATGTTACAACCCCAGGATGCTGGTTATTTCCATGTTGTAAAACAACGTGTCGCGTAGTTAGCCACACAAATGGGCTACTTAGGTATGAAAACCCTTCCGTGCAAATATTTTCCCAAATTCTGTTTCACGCTATGAATAACATTACTGGTAAAAGTTGCTGCAGCTTTTCGCTGCAAGGTATTCATCCCTACAACCCATCTGCTGTGAAAGCTCTTCTGCCGTCCTCTAGTAAACCAGAATAAGCATTCTCTGTTTTATCAAGAAACATCTACTTCTATTCATATATGTGCATGTGGAGCAAGTTCAAAGACAGAAAATAACCTAGTCAAGCTAGGGATTGTTGCATCTGAGCTTGCAGATATTCTTCTCGAGACCAACCAAGCCCAGAAAAAGGACATATAAAACTGCAAGGGCAATACTTTCTACCAAAAGTGAAAAGAAATCGAGCAGTGTAAATGTAGCCAATAAGAATCCTGTGGCAACTGAAACAGCTAAAGTTGAACTCCTGCAAGATGACCCATCAATTTTGTGTCAAGTGTGTATGTTTTGAGTCAGGGAAGATTTCCCCTGGGTAGTCTGTGATCATTGCGAATACTGGTACCACTATGAGTGTCTACCTACTAGTGTGCAAACTGATGTTGACTTGAGCCTCCTTGTAAGCTGGAAGAATATACTGAAAAATTATTACTTTGTCAGATACTGTTAAAGATTATTGTGTTTGTCAGATACTGTTAATGTTAACAAGATAACAGTTAATTTAAATGTTTATTGATAATTATTTTCACCATGTTTACACTGATGTTTTATAAAAAATGAGAATAAGTAATTACAGCCTACCCAGTAACTCTATAACTTCCACATAATCCAGTGAAGACTTGATTTGACAAAGTATGTAATTTTCTTTCACTCATATTTTCATCTATATGCACTAAATCCCAAATATTTAAAAAAAATTGAATGATCATATCTGTTTGTTGAAAATCGAAATTTGATTTCATTATAAACTGGTCGAGCACACGTCCGGTGACTCTAATTGTTTTTTCAAAAGTGTTTTATTCGAATTTCGTTTTCATTTTATTTATATATATTCACATATTCAATTTGATTTTATGCCATTTATAAGTTGTTTTTAATGAAACCAATAAATTACTTCGTTTGCTTCATTTAGAATCTCCCCCGGATGAAGAGAATTTCAAAGATGACAGGAACAAAAGGTAAAAAAGTAGTTATTCATAAGAAACAACAAAATGAAGAAAAGTCACGAAATGGTAAGTTTTTCCAATGATTCATGTACGTTTTAACAACAATCATTCCATTTGCAATTCTATTGGCAAATGTATGTTCGCTTTCTCGAGAACCACTCGAAGGCTATTCATGTGAGTTGATGTTGTGTATTGTTCCCCTTTTGGCTGTATTCAGAATCTTCTTCCGATAAAGAGAATTTCAGAGATGACACTAACAGCTGGAAATACTTGAACAAATCTCAAAAGAAAAAAGAAAATGAAGAAATATCACAAAATGGTAACTTTAATTTTGATAAGTTATTTTAAATTTTCAACGAAATAGTTATTACATAAAATCATTTTATACTCTTGGCATTAAGTCAAGATTAATTGAAAAATGACTATAAAGACGTGAATGAGTAATCTCTGAATTCAAAGAGTGGTTGACATGCAAGATAAACCATAATTTATATTCACAAAAGTTTTTCTGAACTCAGTAAATAAAAGATTAAATGAAATGTATAATCATATTACGTTATTCGTATTGTATTATTTTCAGAAAAAATACCCCTCAGAAATAAGTTTAAAATACGATTATGTGAAGAGAAATGGAAAAAATGTTCGTATAACGGAAGTCAACAGAAGACACCTAAATGGACAAGCTGAAAGAAAGCCTCACTGCGTGCTCATAGTCAAGGAAAGTAGAGTGAAACGAAAGGACAGTCGTAAACTGAGATGTTCCTTTTTCAAGGAAGTGTACATGTAAATTCGCCGGATGTTTGAGATACAGTTTTACCATAAGAAAAGCAGAGATGTTAAAAGACACGTAACACTATCCAGAAAACAAAGTCATGAAAATAAACAAAGTACATTTAACTTACGAAGGCCTACTACTGGAAGTGCACGTGAAGTAATATCCCTAACGTTATAACAAATAGGAACAAGCCAAGCATATTCAGACAACTCGTCAAAAACTTCTTGAACAAGTTTACAAAGTTGACATTACAATGGAGTACCTTCCAAACATTCAAATGTTAAACGAAGTTTTAAACCGCGGACTGTTAGACAGAATGTATTAAGAGAAATCTATATTGTTCGAGATACACTAAGTCATATTTATGACGGTGGCTATATACAGTTTTATTTCCAAGTGCTTATTATATTGATTCACAAATCGAGCTTGTACTTTCTTTAATACGAAATAGGGAGTGAAACATGTATTTTGATGCAACATGATAAATACTAGACAAAGTAACAGAGCAAACAAACAGGAGTGTTATACTATAGCCTAGTCGTCAAAGGTAACCGTAACGGTCTTCCTTCACATTGAACTGTATTTATTTCAAACAGTCACTGTGTCCGAGATATATCAAATCTTTAAAGTAAGGTGCGATATACAATGGAACGTATGTCCCCGAGGGGGATGTGTCTCAATACTTAGCAGAATCGAACTTGAGAATAGCTTAGCCTTGATTCATGGCGTAAATAAAGCCTTCAATAAAATGTCAGTCAGTGCCTACATACAAAATTGTTTGGAGTATAAAAATATTCCTCGCAAAATTCATACTTGCTCATTTACTGCATCAGGTTCAAATATATCTCAGGGGTCGTTCAAAAAAATATAGAATAGTTTGTAATGCCTTGCATTGGAAAGATGATATCAGTTGATTTTATACAGAGCCTGACACAAACATATTTCAGTTACCATGTCAAGTTCTACTACAAAAGGAAGAGCTAAGTGAAGAAGTAATAGCGAGTGTAGGACAATAACCTGAGGGAGATGAACTGGACTATGACAAGGAAACAAAAGAGCTTGAAGAAGTCAGGCGTTTTTACAGTGAAAAAGCATGGGCTATAAACACGCCATATTTCTTATATTTCAAACAAATGTTTGACACAGAATCCACAAAACCCGTCAAATGATCAAATACATTATTGATTTCATGATTCTATACGCCGAAGTATATTTTAAGGCGACTTTTAACATTATTTCTCTATGGACTTCGATTGTGTTTAGCGGACGACATTTCACAAATTGCGTTGCTGAAAACTGGTTTCGATAGTTAAATAGGACAGTTTGCGGACTTCCTGAAAGTTTGTAATAATAATCAGACAGTCGGTCTGACGAGTCCTGAAATTGTGTCAGACCGACAAAAAAAACAACTGTCAGACCGACACATTTATAACAAAATCAAAGTATTAAGCAACATTTTCTCTTTATCTCAACAGATTTCACAACCCAACTGAATCTCTGGTAAACAACACCAGTTTATCAAAGTTCACCATTTCATCCTGAAACAAGCATTCATCCGCCTGATCTTGATCTGCATCCTTATCGCACAGGATGCTGACTTCCGTGTCAAATGAAACATATGGAAAATCACTGACAGTTGTGGCTCTTTGTTGCCAGAATCCGAGTCTTTTGTGTCAGATTCTTGTGGAGTTGTTGTCGTTAGTTCACTTTGGGAAGTTTGTGAAACTTCAGTAACCTCGAAGCTTTCTTGATTGTCTGACAATACAATGACTTCTTGTGATGCTGCCTGGATTTTAGACCTTCTTCTTTATGTTGGTCTTCTTTCCATCAATGTGTGAGCCTTGAATTAAAATAACTGATTTAACTTTTTTTTGCCTACATTCTGTGCACATGAAGCGAAAATTAAGTAAACACGCACTATGCTCCTTATCTCTGGTTTAATCAGTAAGAAAATGCGAGTACTTGAGCTGAATAGTATCACCATGATTGAAACTTGTTTACTAGCTTTACAAAAGTATTATCACTAAATCTGTTTCTAGTACTAGGTACAGTGTTTTTAAGATCAGATAATGCCTACCAGCCAGGAATCGATGGCAATCTCATGATTGAACCCTGCGTTTTCTTGGGATTCAAGCTTCACTCTCATCAGAACATTCAGCAGTGAAGTTCTCATTTGAGATCGTCTGCAGATTTTCAACAATTTAAGCTGAGAGAATGGTGTCTCACATTTTACACTGGTAGAAGGAATAGCCAGCATAAGGTCGATAAGCATCATTATCTAACCAAGGTTTTAAGTATCTTGGAACACAGTGTTCCAGGAACGAGCTGTCATATCACCAAACCTGAACAAAAAACGATTAAAAACTCAAACAATGATACAAAATACCAACTTCTGAAATAACAAATAAATATTGTTAGTCGCCAACTGGAAATGTCAACTTCTTTCTTGATGATTGAATAATAAATTTGCAACATGTTTTAAATATTCAGTCGATTTTGATGAAATTTTAGCTTACTTACTTCCTTGTAACTTGTTCCTTTAGAAGGTTCCATTTGTTAACCAAACTGTTTGCAGATAAATCCGAAACTTTGTTCATTAGAGTCTTCTCGAAATGTTGGTAAATCATTTTGACATCTTCATTCCCATAATCTAAAAATAGATAAAACATGTGCTAACTAAAATATATTGCTTCTATGAATTTTAATTCTGTACATTGCTTTATCCAAATGTAGAAACTGGTTAATAAATTTAAAATATACTACAAATAAGTTCAACTGTTTGATATTAATTATATGTTTGTAAATTTATAAGAGATTTATACATGTAACATGAACAATTGATGGTGTCAGCGAAGATTCAAATATTATACCAAACACAAGTATTGTCAGGTTATCTGACAAATTTGAAAGAAAAAAACATATCTAACCAACAAAAATAATAAACAAACACAAGTAATCAAGAAGTAACTTGATAAATAAAATATAAGCCAGCAACAAAATGAACTTTTGAAGAAACGAAAACATTAAGTTAGATAGCACAACTGTTTTCAAGAACTGAAACTGTGAGAACTTTGAACTGCATTGGGCAGTGAAAAAGACCTTACATTTCTGGGGTTCCGCGCAAAGACAAGCTTCCACAGTTTAGAATCTTTGTTGTAGTAATGCCATTTTTGGTTTCAGCCTGGAATCTCTCCTTGATAGCATATAAACCTTCCAGAATACCTTCTTCCTTTTCCATTGCTGGTCTGGCACCCTTCCCTTAAAAGTAAGGCCTTCATAATTTCCAGATTCAGTGGCTCTGAGGTCCTGAAGAAAACATAATTTAAGTGAACTCCACATTTGAAGAAGAATCTAAGTGATTAATCTATATTTTTTTTTCCAAGTAAAAGCTGCTTAGGTTTATAACTATGTATACATGTATTATTTCTGTTCATTACAAATTCATGTCATTTTATTTCAAATCTTTTTGTTTTGAATGTTTGTTTGCATATTCAATTATGGCTTTTTCATTTTTTTGTTTATCGATTTTTTAGCTAATACGAGCACAGAGCTTTTAGGATCGGTGGCTGTCCGTCGGCTTTGGCCGTCGTCCACAATTACATCAAAGGACACCTCCTCTGAAATAATCATGTCTAATTAAATAAAACTTGACTGGAAAGCTCCTTGCATACAGTTCCATCAAAGTTGATTAACTGGTTCCAGTTCATTTCAATTCTGAACTAAAATAGATTTTAAAAATGAAAGTTTTAACATTTTCCTTCCGGAACCACAAGGCCTTCCGCTGAGATATTTGGCATATAGCATCTTCTAATAGTTATCTACCAAGTTTGTCCAAACCATGGCCCCAGGGAAAAATTGGCTCTTCCCCAGCTCAACATGATTTAAAATAGGCTTACATAGGGAAAACTTAACTTATAAAGTATTTTTGTCTGAAACTACTGTTCCTTTGGGGTTGATATTTGGCATACAGGTTCACCTAGATGTCCTCTACAAAGATTGTTAATATTTTGCCCCTAGGATCATTAATGGGCCCGTCCCTGGGTCACTTGATTTAAGAAAGGCATGTATGGGGAAAACTTTTAAATCTTCTTCAAAGAAACCACAAAGGCTAGAGCTGTGATAATTTGCATGGAACATCACCTCTACTAAAATTGTTCAAATGATGCTCCTAGGGTCAACACATACACCGCCCCAGGGATCACTAGATTTTTTTTAAAGACTTGCAAAGGAAAAAAACACTAACAAAAATGTGTTGTCAGAAATCTCAAGGCCTAGTGTTAAGATATTTGCGGAGTAACAAGGCCTAATATACCTCTACCATGTCTGCTCAAATCTGGACACAGGGGTCAAAATTGGCCCAGCTACAGGGATCACCAAGGTTAATAAAGAACTGTTAAACGTTTCGTCATAGAGAATTTATTTATTGGCCGGTATTTAAGATATTTGGTATGTAGGCAACTAGCATGAACTTCTGCAATTTACTTTGGTCAAGGTCAAGATAACCAAGGCTAAGATAGATGTTTGTACTTTTCACAATACAATCTTCATTTATTGACCAATATCTAAGATATTTCTTATGTAGGTATCTTGCATGGACATCTACCCTTGAGTGGGGTTTGATATAACTTTGGTCAAGGTCAAGGCCACCGAGGCTAAAACATAGATTTTTTCTACTTGTTATAGAGCCTTTATTCATTGACTGATGTTTTAGATATTTAGTAAACAGAACACTCGCATAAACCTCTTCCATTAACTTGGGTCAAGATCACAAAGGCTTAAAACAGATTTTTCTACTTTACCTTATATATTACTTTACCCTTCATGCATTTACTAATAACTAAGATAATTAGCATGCTGGTTCCTTGCATAAACTTATACCTTTAGGTGGGGTTTGAGGTCACCGTTTCAAGGTCAAGATGACTGAGGCTTGTAATAGATATTTCTACTTTATGTCATTGAGCATTAATTAATTGACCAATATTTTTGATATTTTGTTTATAGGCATACAAGAAGTCTGCCATTCAATGGAGAAAGACATGATCAAGTTCACAAAGGCTAAAAATAGATTTCTCTACTATTTGTTATGGAGCCTTCATTTATTGACGGATATCTTAGATGTATAGTATGTAGGTGCATGTACCCTGCATAGACCTCTACCGTTAGGTGGTGTTTGAAGTCACTGGGGTCAAGGTTATAGAGGTTGAAATAGAGTTTTCTAGTTTATGCTCGCTTTGATTCAGTTCCAACCTAACTTTTACAAAACATCAATAAACGATAGATCCCCTTTCTTCTTTTCATAAACCAACCTGATCCCATTATGGTTTCCAGAGGTATGGGTGCCAGAAAATGGTTATTTTGCCATGTTTGCATGATAGTGGTTTCACAGCTCTCATAATCTTATAAACCACTTGCCTGAGTTTTCATCTATTGACCACTACCTTAGATATTTGGTATGTACGTACCATGGACATCTGCCCTTGGGTTCAATTTAGGTCACTAGGGTCAAGGTCACCGAGGCTAAAAATCAAAATTTACCCCATACAATGGTCACTTGGTTTTATATAGATTGACAAAAGTAGAAACTTAAAAAAATCTTTTTGTCAGAAACCACAAGGCTTGGGGTTTAGATATTTGCTGTGTGAATGAAAGAAGTTGCAGTTGTACTCAGGTTAGCGATAAAAGGGTGATTATGGCCTCTTCTTCTTATTAGACTTTGTGTAACATAAAAAGCGATGATCATACATTGACAATCACAGGGCTTTTAACATAAAGGCTTAGGATTTATTAGGAACAAGTTGTCGAATTTTGAGGACGTGAAAATCTAATATTTTATTTTAAAGGACGTTAAGTAGCTTTCCTTGTATCTACCCACCATGTTTAAACCTTAAATAGTGGTCAAAAAGACATTGCATATTTCTAAAAGTTTTATTTTTACTGATTTGTATACTTAGAAAAACAAGTATTACCGATCTTTACGTTTCTTGAGAAATAAGCTCAACTCCCACTGTTAAAAAATGAATAAGATAAAAATCTGATTCAAATGATGAAAGGATGAAATTTGATTTAACAAATATATTAGAAATACATCTTGTTATTCATTTATTTCTACGAATTGATAGAGGTATTTGGTACTCTAATTTACAAGATTTCTGAACATTCATTGTATTTGTAACGTTTATCTAGACTGTCATGCATCTTGGTCAGTGATAAAACTTGATTTCTTTAAAATTAATGAGGTTTGATTGAATTGCAGTCTCCTACGAAGGAACAAGAATACAGTCAGTACAGTCATATAACAAAAGAGTCCTGCCTCGGTAAATATCATCTTTACCTGTTCAACGAACTATGATATTTAGTAATCATCATACATAGTGTGATATACTCTGGATTTCAAAACATGGCAAGGGAGGTTAATCTAATTTTTTTTGAGACAATGGTAGACAGTTACCTCCCGTATGTATACAGAAATGATGCTTATATTCAACAAGCCATATAATGGACCATGTTGAATGATACAACATTTTGTATCCTCTCCAACAGTTCCTGGAATTCACTAACAAAGGGGAAGAAAATTTGGAAAATGACAAACAGACAGACGTGCTAGTAATGGACTTCGCCAAAGCCTTCGATAGTGTGCCACAGCTTTCTGCTCCACAAATTACACCACTACGGTATCCAGGGCAAAACAAACAGAGGGACCAGGCATTCCTCTAAGGTAAAATGCAAATGGTAGCCCTAGAAGGCAAAGAGTAAGATTTAGTAGATGTCCAGTCCGGAGTACCACAAGGTTCAGTACTAGGGCCGTCGCTGTTTCTGTACTCCATTAATGATATCCACAAAGGGCTACAATCAACTGTTAGACTTTTTACACCATTGCGTATTTAACAGTTACATTAATCAGTAATTGCCAACTCGTACAATCAGGCCTAAATATGCTTGCCACCTGGGAGGCCAAATTGAAGATAGAGTTCCACCCCAGTAAATGCCAGGTTCTCTCCATCAGCAGAAAAAAAAACAAATAAAATATAATTACCCGCTACACCAACAATCTCTTCAGCATGTTACATCTGCTTTGTATCTCGGCTGCACTCTCAACACATCACTAGACTGAGACCAGCACATCGGCAATATTACAGCAAAAGCCAACGTCACCATCGGCTTTCTGAGACGTAACCTCAACATTGGTTCTACAAAAACAAAAGAAACAGCCGATAAAGCCATGGGTACAAGCTGCATATGGGACCCATATGAGAAAGGTGACATCAACGAGCTGCTCGATTCGTAATGCATCGCTACCATAACCGCTCTAGTGCCTCCTATACGATTCAACAATAGAATGGAAATCCCTACAAAACAAGACTGACATTCCGATACAAAATCATCAACCAAGAAGTGGCCATCCTGGAAACCACCCACAAAAACAACAAAACTGAGCGGAACTAATGATGCCTTCTTATATGCAGTTCCCTTTGCAAGCACCCACATCAGGCAGCGGTCCTTCTACCCCGCAAAATCCGTGACTGTTGTATCTAACATCCTTCTCCCGCTTTTATTCTCACACTGTACATATTTATCTTTTACTTTTATTTCCTTCTTTGTGCACACACCTGGTAGAATATTCAGCTGTTTGAATGTGACCGGTAACGGGAGAAGAAGATATCAGTTTATAAATACTAAACACATTTTGTAATTAACTTTATGCACAAAGACATATTTAGAACACACGTTCATCTTAACAATTTATATAGAATGAACCAATAAAATACATTTACAAACTGTCATTGAATTTTTGGATGGCATTAAATATTCCTGAATGAAGCTTTAACTGTTATGTGAGTACTTAACACCTTCTTTTGTTAAAATATAAGTAAGGTACTTCTGCAAAATTAAGTTTTCTGCTGGTGTTTTTCACTTAAAAATAAACAATGCCTAACAAATTCGTAGTACTATGTCTACGAAGGGCGACAATCGCTGAAGGAAATCTTTGAAACAATTAACAGATTTATCTTCCTTACATAGTGTTGATAGCTTTCGAATTGCATATCAATACTTTATTCTTGCCAATACACCTGTACGATTTTCTACATTCATTTTAAACTCGCTAAACATCAATAGCAAACCATAGAGATTTGCTTGAAACAAAACACACGCACTAATTATATCCAAAATTTTGTGTTTGACTTTATTGGGAGCATTTTCGAACCTTAAGAGATATTTTGTGGCTCCATTTTTGACAGGTATGAACTGTTCTTCAAAATACTTAAATAAACATTCGCTTCAAGTCTGGATCATCCTATAAAACATATTAACATAATCCAATGATGGTATATAAGCAGACTTACGTGTTTCAGGTAGATAAATCAGTAATATTTGTTAACTGTACATTTGCTTTTCTAAGTAGCAGTAGGCAAACAAGATTTCCTCCATCCATAATACTGTTAAAGCAGCTCGTTCACAGATGGTTATTGACAAATAATTTGAGTTTAACCATCTGTGTGCATTATGTCTATCAATACCCATCTACAGACGCATTGTCACCCAATGCAACATTGCGTGATTGTTAAAAATGGGTAGTTTCTCCATCATAGGCTATGGCGTTACTATCGGTATAAAACCTATATTTTAAACTCTATATCTGTCACATGACTGATCACATTCATTTTACGTGCATGCGCTCACATTATATCCGATTTTGAATATTGGGTCAAAAAACACAGACATTCGTTTAATGGATAAATGCCCCGAACCACTATATAACCAACATCAGGTACGAAAAATCGCAAGAATGGATCTGAGGGTCACTTTACTTTACTGCAAACATGATTTAAATTGTCCCTCCAAACATCGCTTTCAAAGTGTTGCCATAATATTGAAAATGAAATTATATCAGCTGATTCGCGTTTATCTATACGATCCGTTACAAAAATATATAGTCAACTTAAGACTTCAGTTTACTTATACAATAAATCTGAAACTTGATCGAGATGTTTAGATTGAGGTGGTTCAAAAATTTCATATGTAATTATTTCTATTTTTTTGCGTAAGAGACCGGAAGTGGTGTCATGAAAAGTTTTGTAATCAGGCAACAAAATTCCTTTGAGAAAAATCAGGTACGGTGGAAAAAATATTTTCACTTTGAATGGAGTTATTGATTGCTATATTTAGAAAAAAATAACTATTAGACACAATAAAAGTTACAATTCATCTGTCAGCTTAAATGAGAGAAAATTTGTTTGAAGTGATGTGACCGTCGGATTCATTCTTCCGTCTTTTCGTATTTTATTTTGGTTATATAGTGGCTCGAGACATTTATCCATGAAACGAATGCCTGTGCTGATATTGGAGAAGAGGCCATGTTACGGAACGTGTCACGTGTTACAGCAAGCACCTTCTTCGAGTATACCTAATTCTATATTTAACCGGAATTCCCCAACAAAGACTTCACCGGAAGAGTAGAAAGCATTTTTCTTATTGTATCAGTCAACTGTGGATGAGCTGCTTTGAGAAAACTTACAGAGAGAAGCAGTTTATTTTTGTATTGTTCTTACTGCCTTAACTTCCAAGCAGGTGAAAACGATTCTTATATTTAAGGACATTGTTCAAGAGCATAGAACACAAACGGATGCACTGTAACTGTTTGTAATGCAACAAAGCAGACCTTGAATGTAATTATGAATTACGCCTAGCTATTGACAATATTTCAAGTGAATGATAACTCAGTCGGCTCGTTTTAAGCCAGTTGTAATCTTCTGTCGACATGCGACAAAAAGTTGCCCATAAAAAGTGCAGGAACATTGCTGTAGCTACAGTTGATATTATTTAAAAAATATTTAGGAGTCAAACACAAAGGTTTCATTTTTACATACTGACAGACTATGTACAAATTGACCAAATGCAGACGGTTTTAATTAAGTGCTAATCCAAGCTATTATTTTGCAAAGACTGAAGCGATGATAACCTTTTAATTCGGTAAAATGATTTTAATCTGAAGTAAAAGTAAGAGATATTTGGACACTGTGCGAGGCCAAATTCGTATCCCGGACACTTTGCCAAGGCATTTTTATACGGCACGGCACTGTACTTAGGTATTTTCATACCCTGGCCACTTGTATTAGGGTATCAATGAAAAGAAAAGTTGGTCTAGAGTCATTTAGTGACAGCAGCCGTGCTGCAGTTATAACTCAAAGTATGCGTCCACTCACCAAGAAACAAATATTTTAAATTCAGCTTCAGAAGCGCAGTCGAAAAGGCACTAAACAACTTGATAATAATTATAAACCTTTTCCCAAAAGGTACTCAAACTTCCAATATCGCCTCCCCCCTCTCTGCGGAAAACGTTGTAACGGCACCCTGTCTGTGTTGGCACCTACGCCTTTCTGTGGTAAACATGGCTGAGTCGTACAGAATTCCAGCAACAGGATCGCTATAGCAGCAATTAATATCCAAAAACTGGTAAGTTTATCAAAATGACATGCAATACGGAACGCAAAGACGACATATCTTTGACCTTTTACTTGTACTTCGTTTTATCAAGCGTCCGCGACGTCTAACAAAGCTTTACAAATCTCAGGTGCCATATTCCAATCAGCCAATGCTCGTGTCATGGTTTTCAATTCTAATTTCAGTCCTCTTGCTACAGCGAGTATCTAGCACAATGTGTATGACCGATGTTATCCTACCTTCATCACGATCACATGAAATATAGTCATTTCTTACCAATTTCTTTTTAAATTATCTTCTTTCGGTTCTGCCTTGGCAACGGACACTCTCTATGGGCAGCGGTCCACTCTTTAAATTCCTGCACAAATCATAACCCCCAACTCTTCTGGAGATACAGTTCTAAGCGTGTTTCTCCTTTACGGTTTTACATGAACATTCATCGAACTGTATCAGAATGAGCTTATTTATTTGTGTGCCAACGCCTGCATGAATGAGTTCATTAATCGTAATTCTGAGCCCTATTTCTGTCTAGAAACGGTTATTTCCCCTGTTTTAACTTGCCATGCATTTTAAATGAGAAACGAGAGTTGAAAAACGAGCATATCAAATGAATCAATAATTCAATCAACTATCCCTTCTATGACCGTTATCATTAACATGAAGCAGGTGCTGTTTCCTACAAACTGTACCTACAGAGTGGGTTTCTCGGTCACAATAAAATTGAATGTAGATAATTGTCAAAGCTGCTCAGTGTAATGTAATCGATAGTTGGAAAAACGAATAAAAACGGTCACATATTACGTGCTACATACAAATTAAGAAATAAAGACCGTGTGTGAAACTGATAAACATGGCACCATCATCAACCATACCAATCACCGTGCAATTTCTGCAGCTTGGTTTGAAATTATGACCGCTTGACGAAACAAAAACAAGTAAAAATGTGTTATAATGCAAATGTTTTATGTATGTGAAATATTGTTTTTTTTCTTCAACAAAATCATATAATCATGTTTACTATGGAAATGTTTGTTTTCAGTCCTAAATTTCTTTTTGAAACAATTAAAAATTCTTACTATTTTACATATTGAATTTCTTTCAAACATTATCTTAAGCTTATAGTTGAAATTAAAAGATCAAAAGGATAAAATAATAAAAACACCATATGTGAGATAATTGATCTTCCGTGCTGTAGGCAAATTCTTAAGACTGACATATGTGACTTAACAATAAAGTTAGGAAGTAAAGGTGTCAACGCGTCAGACTTGCTGTATTAGGCATTTCCAGTTCTTTTGAAATACTGATTGGCAATTATCATTTTTCTGTCAAAGAATTGTAGTTGTAAATATGTCAGTTTGAGATCAAAGACTCAGTGTGTCATGCCAACCTGTATAAAACCTGAGACTGTTTTTGGTCAAGTCGCATTCACCAGTGACAACAATAAACAGTACAAGGAAAACATTGGATTGTTTTATTACAGATCTCTCCCTCCCCCTCACCGAAAGCTCGGTATATCAAGTGGTGGAGAATCCGGGTAACAGTGGTAACATTGTGTCGATGCACCCAGCAAATAGATATAACCTTCGCAGCGCAGAGACAACACCAACATCCGCATCCGCACCTACAACACCAACACCAACAATTAAACCGCCACGTCGACAAGCTGCTGTAGCCTCTCTTCCGGCACTAGCTACTACCGCAACAAGAACCATCAGGATGGCAACCATCTCTAGCTACTTGTCTCACATGAAGTTGGAACCTTTTTCTGCAAATGGAATGGTCGATGTTGACACTTGGGTGGAACGATTTGAACGTTTTAGCCAGAGGGAAAATGTAAATGCGGAGCAGAAATACAAAGATCTGCAGATGTGCTTGATCGGCAACGCTGAATTGTGGTACTCTACTGTTGCTGCTAAGGATCCTTCTATAAAGGATTATGCTACGCTAAAGGCGGCGTTGCTTGAACGATTTGCTGTTCTTGACAAGGATGATATTCCTATAGTTAAACAATAAGATCAAGAAACTGCAGAACAGTATTATTACAACTTCATGGCTCAGATCAGATTCTGCACATTGACGGAAGGCCAGCGTATAAAACTTTTTATAAAAGGGCTGAACCCTATATCACAGCCCCATGTGAAATTACAACAGCCAAAGACCCTTGAAGAAGCACGCAGAAAAGCAGTGGACTTCGAAAGTGCCACAGAAAGACAGCCACAGGTAGCAGCTGCAGTTACTTCAACTGCTATTGATAGACAGTTTTTGATAGACACTGTTTCGGAGGTGACTAGTCAGGTCATGTCCAAACTCACAGAAAAACTAGAGGAACTGACAACAAGAAGTCTGCCAGGACGCCAGTCAAGGGGAAACTTCAGAAGTCAAGGATCGTCTCGAGGCAGAGGATTCCAGCGACAGCAACAGATGCGACAATACCAGAAGAACAGACAGCAACCTTGTAGGCATTGTAACGGTAAGGCTAGAAATTGTAGCTATTTTGTTGATAAGAAATGTCCGGGCCAAAATGCCACCTGTTATGACTGTGGTAATGTCGGTCACTTGTCGTATGCATGTCATTAGGGAAACGCGCCTACTTACAGGAAACCTGTGGGTGGGCATACAGGCAAAAAGAACATAACAGATAGTGCTAGAGTCAAAACTAAGCAAAACTTTGACTATAAAGATACTAATCAGGACCAAAAGTGCTAATTTAAAGCCACCCATTATTGCAATTATGTCATGGGTTGGAAAGGAATACTGTTATATGTAATCTAGGTGTTACGAAAATACAATGTTTACTTGATACAGGTGCAGATATTTCATGTATTTCCAAATCATTTCTTGACAGATCTTCTTTGAGAAATATTGACTTACAAAAATCTGAGCATTCAGAAGTGTCTGGTGTAGGAGGTGCAAAGCACAAAATCTTAGGAAAGTTTCAGACAAATGTGTCTATTTCTAAAACTCAGTTCAACGTTACGTTCCATGTTTTGCCTGACATACGGTACCCTGTGATACTAGGGTATGATTCTATGCAGAAACACGGTGTTACAATAGACTTCTCTAAAAATATGGTCCTTTTGAAAAACAAAAATGATAATCTGGTAGGCATAAAACTGTCTAGCTCTGATGCAGGCTTAGCCAGAGTAAATCATTCTACTCACATACCTGCCAATTCTAGGGTTGATTTAACTGTTAAAGTCTCTCGTAACAAATCTCAGGGAACATATTTAATTGAACCAACTAACTCTCTTTATAGTAGGAATCTCGCTGGTCCAAAGTGCTTGGTAAAAACTCGAAAACGTAAAGCTGTGATAAGCATAATGAATGTATCAAATGAATCAGTTTTTCTGCCTGTAGATACTGTTGTTGGTACTTTAACCACAGTTGAAAACAATAACATTTTTTCGGTTGATGATGATGATTGTACTCGAACATGTGCTAAAGGAGATGCATTTACTTAACACACCTCATTGTGCTAGCATTACTGCTGACTTTCAAGAGCAGAGTGACATTACATTTGATTTATCAAACTCTGACTTGACCCAAAAGCAGAAGTTGGATATGCAAAATTTCTTAGAACGGAATAAAGATGTATTCTCTACTTCTTTAAAAGATTTAGGGGAGACAACTTTATACCACCATACAATAGATACTGACCCTAGTGCTAGTCCTGTTAGGCTTCCGTTTTACAGACCTAACCCTCTTCAAAGGAAGGTTATTGATGATGAAGTAGCAAAGATGCTCGATAGTAAAATTATCAGAGAGTCAAATTCTATTTGGCATAGCCCTGTGGTTTTAGTTAAAAAGCGTGATAATTCCTTTAGATTCGCGATAGATTACAGGAAATTAAATCAAGTTACTAAAACTATAGCTCACCCTTTGCCAACAATAGAGTCAGTGTTTGATTGTATTGGTGATTCAAAAGCACAATACTTTTCTACTTTAGACATGGCTTCAGGTTTTTGGCAAGTGCCGCTTGATCCTAAGACTCGTCATAAAGCTGCTTTCATAACACCTTCTGGAATCTATGAATTTAATCGAATGCCCTTTGGACTCAAAAATGCACCAATGTCATTTCAAATGCTAATGACAAAAGTTTTAGGGTTAATGAACTGGAAACAAGCTCTTTGTTTTATAGATGATATTCTTGTATATAGTCCAACATTTGAGTTACATTTAGCACATTTAGATATGATATTACAAAAACTTCGTGCAGCCAATCTTACGTTAAAGCCAGAAAAATGTCACTTTGCTCTAGAAAAAGTTCGATACTTAGGTCACATTCTTTCAAAGCATGGAATTGAAGTAGATAAGGAAAAAACTAAAGCTGTCGACGAATTTCCAGTTCCAACAAATCAGAGGTCCCTCCGATCATTTCTTGGACTTTGTAACTACTATAGGAAATTTGTTTTTGAATATGCAAAAATTACTGTGCCATTAAATGAATTATTACAGAAGGACAGGAAATTTGTTTGGGAGGATAAGCACCAGAAAGCCTTCGAGACTTTAAAACGTGCCTTGGTTACTGCTCCTATGATACATTATCCAGACATGAACCAGACCTTCATACTCACTACTGATGCCTCTGATCTTTCTCTGGCTTACATACTCAGTCAGAAAGGGTCGGGATGGCAAAGAAAGAGTAGTTTGTTATGGGGGTCGGGCTCTACGTCCGGATGAGCGGAAATGGGGCGTAACTGAGAAGGAATGTTTGGCAATCTTGGCAGGAATAAGGGCATACAAGCAATACTTATCTCACCGTAAATTTAGTGTGTATACAGACCATAAAGCCTTACAATGGTTGTATAAGAGCAAGGATACCTCTGGAAAATTAGGAAGATGGTCCTTGGAATTACAAGGGTATGAATGTGACATAATTCACAAAAGGGGCAAAGCTAATCAGAATGCAGATGCCTTGTCTCGACGTGTCTATCCTGTTGAGCCAAGCGACTCTGCCTCTGAAAAATGTGCTTTTGTTCAGGAGGACCAACATACAGTGGCCATGGCACATGTAGAAACAAATCATGTGTCTGGATCTGCTGTTGAGGTTTCAAGTATCGATAATGCACATGCTTTAGCCAATTGTGAAACAAATGAGAAACTATCTGAGGTATCAAGGGACAAAGAAATCAAGCTCTGCAGCCTTCCTGAAACCTCACCTGGGATGGAGGAACCAGAAACTGTTGAAGTCTTCTTCGAGTATAAGTTGACTCCATCTATAATGAAGGCACAGGTCTTTCACAAGGAACCTGTTAAACCACAAGAAAATAGTCCGGGTACTGATGATGGTGATGGCAAGGATAGTGAAACTGGAAGGAATCTAGAATCAGGAGCTGACCGCAAGGTGGAAACAACAGACGACAAAGGAGGCGAAACTGGAAATGTTAAGGAGGCAGAGGAACACACACAACAACTTTGGGAAACCCATGAAATTAGTAAGTACCAGCAGGAATGTAAAGATTTTAAGCATATCTACTGGTACTTAGCTAAAGGGGAACATCCATCGGATAAAGACTTAGTTGAAAAGGTAATCAAGGAGTCTAACCAGTATGTACTACTCGATGGTGTTTTGTACCATATATATGAACCCAGGGGTAAGAATTTACCTCCTGCTCATAAAATGATACTACAATTAGCTGTCCCAGAAAAACTGAGATATGATTTAATGGCAAGCTACCACAATGGAATGGCAGGAGGGTGTCATCTTGGGGAACAACGATCATTTTATGCTCTGAGGTACAAATACTTTTGGCCTGGGTACTTTCAAGATACGATTAACCATGTGCGCTCATGTGATGTCTGTCAACGAATCAAAGTTGATAGACACCCACATCATGCACCCTTAGTTAATATGCCTATTGATCAGATCTTTGAGAGATGGCATATGGATATCCTGGGACCGCTACCTAAATCTAAAGAAGGATACCAGTATATTTTACTAGTTGTGGAAAGTTTCAGTAAACTGGTGTGAAGCGATCCCTATGGAGAATATGGAAGCAAGTTCTGTGGCTAAACACTTGTTCACCCAAGTAATTGCAAGGTATGGAGCCCCACGGATTCTTGTTTCAGACCGAGGACGAAATTTTATGTCTAAACTAGTGAGTGCACTGTGTGAGATGTTTGATATTACAAGACATCACACCAGTGCATATCACCCACAGACGAATTCGTCCTGTGAGCGCTTAAACTCTACTCTGGAACAAATCCTGAGGGCGTACGTCAATGAGCAACAGGACAATTGGCCTTCCATACTTCCAGCTGCAATGATGGCTATTCGCATGTCACCCTCATCACAATCCACAAAATTCTCACCATTCTTCTTGATGTTCGGAAAGGAAATGAATCTGCCAATAGATACTTCTCTAATTCCAAAGACAGATATGGGATTAGATGGAGTAATTTTCTTTGACCAAATGTACAAGAACTTGGCCGTAGCCAGGGAGATAGCAGGGGACAACATCAAGATTGCACAGGAGAAGTCAAAGAAACGGCATGATGCTAAGGCAAGGGACCCAAATTTTAAGGTAGGAGATTGGGTACTTCTCAGAAACATGAAAACAAAGAAGGGAATTTCTCCAAAGCTTATGCCGAAACGCACTGGTCCATACTTCATTCGTGAACTCGGACCAAACTTAACATATCGTCTGGTAGATTGTAGGACTCAACTGCCTATGAAAGACCTAGTGAATGCAGCAAGACTCAAGCTTTATGTTAAGTCAAGACAAAAAAACAAAACGCCCACCAAGGTTGCTCCAGCTGCTGAAACCCAAAGCAAAGACTTCAGCGTTTGTCAACCTACACCTTCGGATAAAACTAACATGGTTAACAATGCAGGAAAACAAACTCGTATACCTGTAGAAGGAGGTGAGCCGTTACATAAAGGCAAGATTCTGAAACATCAGACCATCAATGGAAAAATTCATTATCAGTTTGAGGGCTTTACTGACTGGATACCTCAGGAAAAGTGCCGGTTTAAGGATATCCAGCAATATAACATTAGGAAGGCAAGTAAGAAACCTTCTCAACATAGAATGGTGACTCGCAGCAGGACGCGTGAGGCAGAACTTGATAAGGAGGGTTAATCGGTCGATTGTCAAGGCACAAATCTGAATGCTCAAATCAAGGTTCTCTGATTAAATCCAATATTGGTACCATAATATGAAATTATCCCCTATATTTTCGACACCTTTGGGCCCCCATTCAAAATTATTTTTTCATGTAACTAGGCCAAAACCCTAACAAATAACTAGTGTATTTGTTGTATAATAGTGCTATCAGATGGCTGATCACCATCTAACCCGGCTGAACTGCATGTATTTTTTTTTTATTTTTGTTTAGGTCCCATCGGAGAACTGTAGGTTGGGAGCATGCTTATTTGGATCTTGGCCCTTCTATCTTGTTTTGCTAGGCCTACCACGTGTAATGAGGCACTATCCAGGTTAAATTATGGAGTTGTTTTTAAACCAGTCGCAGATCTGCACCTTGCTAATGAGCACTGGGTACACACTTTTGAGTTGCCAATACCCGAAATGCTCAACCTACCATCAGTTGGTACATGTCATAGAGACCAAAATACGTGTCTTATGATAAGCCACATTCTGTCACAAATCAACACAATTAGGGCTGAAACATCTGTTCGCTTGAACGATACTATAAGCGCAATAATCGGTTTAATTCCACAACACGAAGGAAGCATGAGGCGAAAAAGGAGAAGTCTTCTTCCATTTATAGGACAGCTATCAAAATCACTCTTTGGAACGGCCACCACAAATGATGTAAACATGCTTGCAAGGCACATAAACGCCTTGACAAGGAAAACTCTGAAAATCATTAATTCACTGGAACAGCATGGCACTCACCTTAGCTCTTTTATGCAAACTGCTAACGAACGAATGGACAATTTGTTAAATGGTATTAAAACTAACCAACTTGAAATAAAATATGTTCATACATTGCTAACAACCACCACTAACAATTTGCAGGAAAACTTTAAAAATATGATGCGTATTCTATCTTCACAAATTCGAGAATCTAGTCACCTAAACCATTTATTAGACGAATATAAAAATGGTATCGTCAGCTTAGCTGAAGGAAAATTATCTCCTGTTATTGTTCCAGTCTTTGTTATGCAACAAACCATGAGCAATATTCAAAGATTACTTGATACAAAATATCCAGGATTCTATTTAACTTATAAAAATGTCTATCAAGTATATTCAGCAGCAAAATTTGTATGTCCAAGGTATAATGGCAGTATTTTTATTTCTGTTAAATTTCCATTAACTGTTCATAAAACTTCCATTAAACTTTTTAAAGTGTTAAGTTTACCCGTTCCCATTAACTCAACTTCAACTCACGCCACTCAGTTATTTGATCTCCCTTACTATTTTGGAATCACTTCAGATAGGCAATACTACATAGCTTTAAGTCAAAATGATGTAGTTGATTGTCATGGAACCAAATATATTCATTGCTCTGAAAATAAGGCTTTAATTCCAGTTACTTTAAAATCTTGTTTACTTGCTCTGTTCAGTAATGACAAAGACTCAGTACATTCATTTTGTAATTTTAGATATGTGCAAAACATCATTAAACCAAAACTAGTTGAATTAGATCAGAATAAAATTTTGTTATATAGGACACCACTATTATCTGTTGAATGTAACCATCAACATAAAATGATGCCAGGTTGTGATTATTGTATCATTAAATTACCGTGTCAATGTTCTGTTATAACTGCACATTTGTATCTACCACCTAGGCTTATTGCATGTAATAATGAAACTAAGGTTATTTCAATGATACATCATGTAAATTTAGTACTGTTACAAAAATTCTTTGACAAAACATTTTATGATCACATGTTTGCTGATTCTGCCTTTAGCAGACCTGTAAATGTAACTCTGCCAAAATTTAAATTGTTTGAACATGAAATGCACTCAGTTATTGCAAATGATGATAAAAGTCATTTAAATTTATCTAGAATGGTAGATATGGCTAAACAGGATTCTGCTGCATTTCAATCTTTGACAGAACCACTTCTTGAAGGACTCATTGATATTCAGTCTGATTGGCCTGATCTAAATTCTATTCTAATATTTTTAACTATGGGTGTTACTGCAGGTTTAGTTTTGCTGGCAATATGGTCTTGTGTAAAAATCAGAAAACTTGTGGCGACAGTTGCTTTTCTTCAAAATACTAAAGGTGCAGCCGCCATCACCTCACCTATTCCTTCATTTTTCTATAAGACTCAATCTAAGCCAACAGAGGGCAGTAGCCTGCCTACTGTTCATATTAATATGACATGGGAACATGCAATACTGTTTGTTTGTCTGTTGCATTTTCTGTTTGTACTGGTCCTTTTTATCAAGAAGCAATACTATAACAAGAAAACAATTCTCATGTTGGAAATTACAACAGGTGACTCTTGTATATTACTGCCTGTTTTGTTCTTGCCTGTTTGCCCAGCCTTCTGTAAGATCAAGGCTCCTTCTGATATATGCAGTTTTAGAATACATGGAGCGTGGTATAACAAAAAGTTATCTTTTGCATGTTCTGACTTCAGCATCTTAGATTCAAGAAATGAACAAGCTTTAGATATACCAAATATAATCTCTCTTAGTCTGAAACAAAGTTTCAAAGTAAAGTCTATGTTAAAAAAACCTTTCTTTGTATATTTACATATTAAGCATAAGGGCCACCTTATTACAGTTACCGGTGAGCAGTTTGGGCCAAACTTTACCATGCAGCCTTTATTAGTGTGATTTTGTAAGCTACAATTTCTAGTCTTAGGTCGAAATGCGTTTGCCACAGAAACTCTTTGACATTACTCTTTTGTGATTTGTTTTGTGTATAGATTGTTTTGCTGATATATGTCTAATGTATATAATGTGTACAGTTGTGTTTGTTTATACGCATGTGTAACTGTATGCTGTTTTAATTTTATTTTCCTCAACTTCGAGTAATTCAAATGCTTTATGTATATTCAAATGTTTTATGTATGTGAAATTATATAGTCATTTTGTATGTGCATGTAATTGTATGTTTTTTCTTCAACTTTGGGGTCCAAAGTTTAAGAGGTCGGGGCAATTGTTATAATGCAAATGTTTTATGTATGTGAAATATTGTTTTTTTTTTCTTCAACAAAATCATATAATCATGTTTACTATGGAAATGTTTGTTTTCAGTCCTAAATTTCTTTTTGAAACAATTAAAAATTCTTACTATTTTACATACTGAATTTCTTTCAAACATTATTTTAAGCTTATAGTTGAAATTAAAAGATCAAAAGGATAAAATAATAAAAACACCATATGTGAGATAATTGATCTTCCGTGCTGTAGGCAAATTCTTAAGACTGACATATGTGACTTAACAATAAAGTTAGGAAGTAAAGGCGTCAACGCGTCAGTCTTGCATTAGGCATTTCCAGTTCTTTTGAAATACTGATTGGCAATTATCATTTTTCTGTCAAAGAATTGTAGTTGTAAATATGTCAGTTTGAGATCAAAGACTCAATGTGTCATGCCAACCTGTATAAAACCTGAGACTGTTTTTGGTCAAGTCACATTCACCAGTGACAACACTAAACAGTCCAAGAAAAACATTGGATTGTTTTATTACAGATCTCTCCCTCCCCCTCACCGAAAGCTCGGTATATCAAATGGGAAGATATGACATTACAGTATTCCGTGGTCCGTGTCATCTGAATATACTTACCCCTGTTCAGACGGACTTTGTCTAACTTGTAGTCACATGAGTGTTTTTGTTTAACAACTCTGCCAAGTTTAGCACATAGAGGGGCTGATACAGTGTTTTCCGCAGATAGGGGCCCGACGTGAGTACGTGAACTTGCTTGAAACACTAATCGTACCCGTTTTTTTCGTATTGTGTTATCCCACAAGGTACTGCAAACACCTGATGCAAACATTTACTGAGCCGCAAAGTATACACTTGTGTAACCTATCAAATATGACCTATATCTTTAGCAATAACATGCTTGAAGAGACATTTATTTATAAGATACTAGACACATTTGATATAAAAATCATACGCATTTGTTCGGTATTTATCAGATGCTGGTGATATCTTATAGCAGTGTGAAAAGAAACCATTCAAAAGCTAATCTCTCAGGACAAAGATCTTTAAATGGTTTCATAATGGCATCAGCACGTTTTAAGCTGCAATCTACGGATTTAAACATGACACAGATTATATTTGTTAGCTCACCTGAGCACGAAATGGTCAAGGGTGAGCTGATAAGATAGGTTACTGTCCATCGTATGTTGTCAATCTTCAATTTCAAAATAATATCACAAAAATGTTCCTTGAGTTGCCTCTTAAAATATTTCTCCAGCCATTTTGGTTCCTTACAAAATATAGCCTACAGAGGGTGGGGTCTGTTTTCACTATATGACTTTATAGATAGCTTACAGAAATTTCTCAGAAATAGAAACTAGTGTTATAAAATCGGACTGAAATGAAAGTCGATTATCAAATCGAATCGTAGAGAGCATTTCTATTAACTGTCGGAAAATAATCGAAATGTTATAAACATAGAGAAACTGACAACTTTTCCGAAGTTTTGTACACTTACTCCATTAAGTGCCAGTACATAACACGACCACCAACGATTATTCGATTTAAATCGATTATCGTTACATCAGTATCAGAAACCATGACCCAGCTTCAAAATAATTTCATAGAAAAGTCCCTTTTGCGGCTCTTTAATTACAATAATTCGAACCATGTTGATTCGTTAAATTCCTCAGAAACCCCGTGTCAAGTTTCGTAGTTATTACGTAGAAATGTTTCTTTGCTTGGCATTTTTCATACCTATCTGAGTTATGCTTCTTCAAAGAAATTTTTTAAAAACATGGACATTTTTAAAAACAGATGATTTTAACCTCGACATACTGATTTATTATCTATTTTTGGAAGTTACAGCACGGCAAAATCAAATAATATCTACAATTACGGTCTTCAGATGAAAGATAGAGATCTATCATAGTCCTCTTGTTTTGCCATAAGGGAGTCGTCTGTGTGCATCGAACAATCCTTACCTTTTAAAGTCTTAGTAGAAAGAGTAGTAGAAAGAGTAGATTGATGTAAAATCATTACAGGATTACAACTAAAGATCCTTTTAACAATAATTTACGGTTGCATGTGTCATTTCGGCTTTCCAATAGTTACCAACTTTTTTTACTGAAACAGCAATGCTACAGCTTCTGAATTTCGTTTGGCTCCTAGCATCTTATCAGTTAAATAAAAATGCAAATAATAGAGCACGACCATTTTAAAAGACAGTGACTAAGACGTTGCAAATTGAGAAAAAAGGAAACAATCATCCATTTTCATAAAGTTATGCAAACATCTAAAGCGCCCTGTTTAGACATGAATTAGTTAAATACTTAGCCATCCGATTGTTCCTTATGATGAAATTTTAGAAAAATGAACAAATTTCTTAACGAGAAGATTTTTTTCCTTCGTCGTTGATTTGTTATGAATTAGTCAAAATAAGTATTAGTTATCATGTGTTTGTTGATCGAAGTGATGAGTGCAGATATAACAAGAAAACTCATGAAATTTTTGTTATAATCTTGTCTTTGAGGCAGGTGTTCAGACCGGATAGACTCACAGACAGGATTTATGAGCTGAATATACAAATAACCTGTGCCAGTGGCTTTTTTCCTAAATTTATTCCTGTTAGGCTGCAGGAAATATAAATCTGCCTGGAAGAAACATTTGCATTTGAATAACGGAAACAGTTTGGACGCAAACATTGATAAGTTTGCATAGACAGGAAATTGTTATATCCTTGTTAACACGTCGCAGACTGAATTTTACCAGAGCTCTTTCATTCCAACTACATGATTGAATGTCTAAAAATTCTTATAGTCTTGCTCGTCATGTGTGACTTTCCATAATGAAATATCGCCAAAATAATAGTGCTGTTTTGACCTATACAGTTGGCGTCGAGTATGACTACGTGCTTTTCTATAAGAGACATACCCTTAAATTACAGCATTCAGTTTCCTTCAAATTATATGAAACTGAATGATTTAGAACCACATATGCTTGTGAGTTTTCAGTGGTTCACCAGAAGTCTGCTGATAAATATTTTCAGGAGTTGCAAAAGTCTTCGTTCGATGTTCACGATGTTCATCTTCCGCCGACAGCAACAATTATTTTGATTCTGTTACGCCTTGAAAGCCTTATTGTGGCCTGATCAAATTCAAACATGATTTTTATTTTGGTAATGTCACTGCACGCATTGTGTATATCAGAATATTTTAGCCAGACAGTTATAACTGCATAAACTAATTTCAATCCTGTAAACGTTTTATAAGACTCGTTTTCCCCCTAAAAGAACATTGTTTATTGCAGACAAATTGGCTTGGCAGTTTCTCCAGATAGTTCTCCTTGAAGGTCTTAAATTGTTTCAATAAATCTGAGCAAAGGTTTTTGTTTTTAAATGTTGAAATCGTTACCACATCTTTTTACAGAGAGTTTGTAATATTTCATACGTGGCATTTCTCGACTGGGAGATTTTAGATAAATTTTCCAGATAACTTTTATGTAGAAAACTAAAAAATAGCCAAGTCTATTCAGAGCAACACTTATAACCATGCATAGCGATGTAATGTCACATAATTTATACGTAAGGTTCTGCAAAATAAGAGCACGTTACGTCACACAAAGGTAATAAACAAAAGGATCCGTTTGGTAGTTTTTTATGTCACAGTTACATAATATGATTTAAATGAAATATTACATATTAGATATAAAACTATTTTTTAACTTCTCTTTGAAGACGATGCTGTAGTTGCACAAGACCTAGCTACATTACAGTCCATCTTGAATGGTTTACAGATATACCTTGATAATTTTGGTTTATCCCTGAACATAAATAAAACAAGTCTTAATAGTAGAGAATTGACACCCAATTCATTATATTCTTTACATATATAAAAATGATATTAAAATCGTCGACTCATTTCAATACCTGGGAATGCAACCTTACAAAAATGGAAACTGGAACCGCAAAAGCGATTCATCTCAGCGCATGGATCTAAAAATCAGTTTATTATCTATAATCAAAGGGATAAGCAAACTTACGGATAAAATAAAACTTTTTGATACCTTAGTTGCGCCAGTATTCAGTTATGAGGCAAGGATATTTCGTTATCTTTGTGCACCAGATATTCAGGTAATATCAAAATTATCGAAAAGTATACCATGTGTTAAAAGCTACTAATCTTGAGCTATGTTCGGGAACTTTATTGAATAAACGTAGACAACGTATCATGATAAGAAACTGGTTAAAAAACTCACCATCACGGAAGTTTCATTATTCTTTAAGACAAATAGGATGCTGAAAATGACATTGACGAAACTAACATGTTCAATAAAGGTATTTGGGCGTTTTTACGGAATACCGTTAGAGCCATCGTGGTTAGACGTTATAATCCAGAGGGCGACAATGCGATAGTGCGATAATACGATGGCGACAGTGCGATACTGCGATGGCGACAGTGCGATAATACGATGGCGACAGTGCGATAATGCGATGGCGACAGTGCGATAACGCGATGACAACAATGCGATAGTGCGATGACAACAATGCGATAGTCATATCGTACTGTCGCCATCGCATCATCGCATTGTTGCCATCGCACTATCGCATTGTCGCCATCGCACTATCGCGTTTTCGCATTATTGTACTGTTGTCATCGCATTATCGCACTGTCGCCATCGCATTATCGCACTATCGCATTGTCGCCCTCTGGATTATAACGTCTAACCACGATGGTCCTAACGGTATTCCGTACAAATAAGACTAAAACACGAACTGTGACAAACTATAGGCGAACTGTAAGTAATTATAAAAGTGGGTCCAACTACATACAAAAAAAACGATGTGCGCATGTGTACCGGAAGGCGATAGTCGACAATGCGATAGTGCGATGGCGTCAGTGCGATAATGCGATGACGACATTACGATAATGCGAAAACGCGATAGTGCGATGGCGACAATGCGATAGTGCGATGGAGACAATGCGATGATGCGATGGCGACAGTATGATATGACTATCGCATTGTCGCCATCGCACTATCGCATTGTCGTCATATCATTATCGCGTTATCGCACTATCGCCATCGCATTATCGCACTGTCGCCATCGCACTATCGCATTGTCGCCATCTGGATTATAACGTCTAACCATGATGGCCCTAACGGTATTCCGTACGTTTAAAATAAAAAGTAGTTTACATACTTACAGTCTAACTATTGTATGGATAAGTCAGTTCAACATGCCTATCAATTTCAACACCAAAACGCTTAGAATCATGGACTTTTATTACCAGAGATGGTACTCGAGCATTAATAATTCGAATCTTACTTTCTATAATTATGTCAGTCACAATAAATCTTACCGAGGTCATTCAGCATTTTAATCCATGCAAATAAGAGAATTTCTTGGCTAAGATTTACAAAACATGTCAGTATCAGTCACAAAATTAAACCTTGAAATGAAAAAGGGGACCTGTACCAGAAGCTTACATTTGCTCATTCATTCTCTCTTTCTTATCTCTCAAGACAAAGATTTTTGCACAGTAGTTTATGCAAAAAAAGACTTTTATAATAACAGTTTTGAACATAACTGAAATTATTTCTTATAAATGCACATAACCCATATAAAGGAGTCAGAGAATAGTCTCTTGAGTAAAGAGATTTGTGAAAAAAATAAAGTAGAAAGTTTAATTTTAGTTTAAAACTTCTAAAAAGTCATTTCGTGAATAATTCTTAGCAAAATAAATAAAGATAAAAATTGTCACGACTCTTGTTATAAATTTCATTGAGATTACAAACTTGATTAATGCATAAACAGGCAAGAACAAAACATTTATTACTGAAACTAAAAAAATCATTAACGACTGTATTAATTTCTCCTGCGTTTGCATAATTGGAAATAATTGCCTTCTTATTTCTTTCCATTTCCGGGAACGCAAAGTTCTTAAAATAGTCCTATCGAAGTTATCTGAGATTTCATTTCATTTTCAAAATTTACTGATCAGAAGTTTTCTAAGATATTTACAATTTAAGAAGTCAATCCATGTCTGTTCCAATTATTAATAATAATTTTAATTATTATTGTGTGAGGAAGTTTATCTTTAGATCATATTGTTTTCAGTAGCTTTTTTAACCAACAAAACATGTTTGTTAAGAAGTGATGAAACTGATTCTTGAATTTGAAAGTTGAAACATTTTTATTTATTTTTGCGGTGTCTTATTAGCCGTATCTGTTCAGGGTAATCACAAGACGATTACGAATGAGATATTCTGGACTTGATATTTAGGAAATAGATTTTAAGTTTGAGTGATATACCGTCTGATATATCACGGTGTCGAGTTCATATTCGTAGTAATTTAATCACGAAGGCCGTAGGCCTGAGTGATTAAATAATTACGCATATGAACGAGAATCCGTGATATATACGACGGTAGATCACGAAAATTTAAAAATCTATTTCCATTCTAACACGTACGTATATTTTTAAGGGGTGCAAATGTGTGCACTGTTTAACAGTGGCATTCGCAGTGACGTCAGCGGGCGCGCGCTTGTGTTCTGAGTGCAATACTGTATAATATATCACGCTCAATTTCTTCTTTGTTTATTGTCGGCGAATTGCATATAGTGTTAGAATTTTCAATATGACACGAAAATGTGAAGGACACTTGAAATCGTCCATTTCAAATCTCCATAGCGTTCAAAAAGAGGGAACAGGGTCGTGCCTGCTACATAAAGCAGCAATTTTGGTCCTAAATCTTGACCGACAAGGGAATATGAACATTTCTGAGCTAATGAGCTAAAATTAAAATTATAAATCAGCATTCACTGTTAGGTCAGTTAATCGATGAATATTTGTCCATCGACGATAAAATATAAATTGAACAACTAGGTCAGTAATTGTTTATAAGTACACATTGATGAAAGTTTCTAACTCATTCAATCTATTTAAAAGAAAAGTTATGCTCTATTAGTACTGACTGGCTGCCACAATCGATACTAGTTGCAACCTGTGTTTGCTAAAGTTTAAAAAATATTGGAAAGCAGTGGTCAAAAAGAGCGCTAAACTCCCTACTATATGCAGGCCACTGTTTTCTATATAAAAAAACGTGCTGATGTGTTCTGGACTCGGGAGAAAAGATAGATAAAAAAAAAAAAGCAAAGTGCGCCACAATGAAAAATATATTATCGTGAAGAAAATCAGGCTCGCGCCATGAAAATCTCTTTTATCTAATATATTTGCATTTATGCATGACACACACTTATATACACGACAGACAAATGAGCAACAACTACATGAGACAAACCCACGTTAAACACAATACACGACTTAACACTAATAAATACCAGACGAGTCTGGTAATTGATTGTAAGTAACATAAAAGTATACGTGAATGACACAGTGATATAAACATTCTCGCAGGGATGAAAAACAACGAATTAACGTATTTTGTACGACGTATATGTATGTATTTATTCTAGTAATATATCATCTCACAGAACATATATCAGTAGTGTGTCAAGCTGCTCTATATGTATATTCTTTGTGGGCTATACGGCTTCGAATCGCGGTATGAATTGAAATGAATATCTGAAATGATTTTACTAAAGTAATCTTCAGTGTGCAATTTATACTGTCGCTTCAGAATTGAATTCCGATCTTTGTGAAGCTGGTTTGTAGATAGTTCAGTGGATAATAACAGGCAGTATAAGTAAGTTTATTCAAAGGTTTGATCACATTAATAAAGTATGAAAGATGAGGTAAAAGATCTTCATTGTTTGTAAATGGAACACACAAATAAGGTTTGCTCGTTCTTATTGAACCTCAAGCAGGAATAGATTCCTTTAGCTTAGGTAGATTCTAGTTTAAAATTTAGTCATATAGGCTATATGGTAGGCCTTAATCACGTAAAAATTAAGTAATATTTTGCATTTCTCTTCATTGTCTTGGATACTGGACTGACTCATACCTAAGTTACAGTACTATTACAGTACTAACAATGTGAACTTATTGTCGTTTAAATTTTTTTCATCGAGAGAAAAGATGGCTGCCATTTTGTTCTTGTGTAAACAAAACAATGTACTCCCTTAATGTTCCTCCCTGACCTCTTTCTTTCGTTTTCTTCCGTGACATTGTCGGAATAAACTGAAATTGTTTTTGTTCGCAAACAATTTGTTTTTGATTTTGACATAGATATTTTAGAATCTTATCGTCTGTGTTTCTATCTAAATTTATTTATTTCTAGAAACAAGTTTATACATTGCTATTTTAAAAAAAACTTAAGTGACGTCATACTGTCGTCATTACAGTGTTACCTTTATGATTCCGAGAACTTTTACTTAAACAATGCTTGTTGTTGTGCATTAAAAGAATCTGACAGCTGGCCTCCTGTATTGGACGAATCGCGGTATGAACTGAAATGAATATCTGAAATGATTTTACTAAAGTAATCTTCAGTGTGCAATTTATACTGCCGCTTCAGAATTGAATTCCCATCTTTGATGAAGCTAGTTTGTAGATAGTTCAGTTGATAATAACAGGCCATATAAGTAAGTAAGTTTATTCAAAGGTTTGATCACATTAATAAAGTATGAAAGATGAGATAAAAGATCTTCATTGTTTGTCAATGGAACACAAAAATAAGGTTTGCTCGATCTTTTTGAACCTCAAGCAGGAATAGATTCCTTTAGCTTAGGTAGATTCCAGTTTAGAATTTAGTCGTATAGTCTATATGGTAGGCCTTCATCACGTAAAAATTAAGTTATATTTTGCATTTCTCTTCATTGTCTTGGATACTGGACTGACTCATACCTAAGTTACAGTACTACCAATGTGAACTTATTGTCGTTTAAATTTTTTTAATCTAAAGCAAAGATGGCTGCCATTTCGTTCGTGTGTAAACAAAACAATGAGATAAGTATCCAATCGGAAGCCGAGAAAGTGTCGAGGTTCTTTAGGGAAACCCATTGCTCACGGTATATACAGGATTTGCTCACTGCAATCATAAAACTGGCTTAATATTTTCTGTGTTTGCTTCAAATTAGTGTGAACAACGTCTAAGCCCGACATAAACGGTTTCAAATCTTCCTATACAGAACATTATGCCAGTCTTGTGTAGTTTTGACCAGTACAGGTAGCGTCTAGTATGACTACGTACTTTTTTAATTGTGGCAAAGCTAAATTTTACAGCATTCTATTTTATTCAAAGTCATATGAAACTGAACGATATTGCACCAAATGCAAAACAACAAACATAACTACAAAAATCTGATTAATTTTCAGTCGGTCATCAGAAGTCAGTGCTAATAAACAACACCAGCACAATTTATTAAGAACAGTTGTTTGACTGTAAGCTAGTCATCACTCTAGAAGGCACTAGGATATACAGCTCATTATATTGAGGTAATTTGTTTGTTTTGGAATACGATTTCGTGATAAATTTTACTGAGTGAGGACGAAAGGTAATATTTTCACGAATGGCGAAATCTCTTCTTTTGATGTTCATTACGGAAATTTTCGCAAATTTTACCGACACCAATAATGTTTTAATGACCTGAAAGCATATTTGTGGCCCGATCGAATTCAAACATGGTACTAACAATGAAAACTATTTTGATAATCTCACGCACTGTGTATACCAGAATATTACTTGCCGTTTGAAAACTGTGCATGAAAATCAGCATGCTAATCGTCTTGGCAACGATGAATCATTTCATCTCGGAGTTTTGTGTATGTATTTAGCCAGATAGTCACAACTGCATAAATTGATTTAATTCCTGTAAAGGTTATATAATATTCATTGTTTCATTCATATTCAAAAGGCAAATTGACGGTTTCTCCGAATAGTTTTCATGAAGGCCATAAATTGTTTCAAGAAATAGGAGCAGATGTTTCTTTTAAAATTGATATCGTTACCCCATCTGTTAACAGAGAATTTAATATGTCATACATGTATTTTTCGACTGGTAGAGAATGTTTGATAAAATTGACAATTTCTTTCATTGAGAAACCTCAAACTAAATTGCAAAGTCAGTTCAAAGTTCGTAGCAACCCTGAGGGGTAAAACGATAGGATGCGTTGAGTAGTATTTATTTATTTTTATTCTGAATGGCACTTAAAATAACTTAAAGGATGACTTTAAGGCAATATTACAAACTGAAAAAAACTCTTATATTTTACCGCTTTTCGAGTACAATGCTGTGGCTTTTGCACAAGATCTAGCTACACTACAGTGTTTCTTGAATAGTAAACAGATATACTGTGATAATTTTGGTTTATCCATATTACACAAAACAAGTCATGATATTTGAAAATGGACGCCCGAGTCATTACAAGTTTTACCTGTATAATAATGATATTGAAATTGTCGACTCATTTAAATTCTTTGGAATGCAACTCTACCGAAATGGAAACTGGAACCTCACAGCATGGATCTCAAAAATCTTTTGATAATTCTAAATCAAATAGATAAGCAAACTTCGGTTAAAATTACACTTTTTAATACATTAGTTGCGCCAGTATTGAATTATGAGGCAAATTTATTTGGTTATCATGTGCACCAGATATTAAGGCAACATTATCAAAATTTTGTCAAGAGGTTTACTCTTGTTAAAAGATCTTCTAAGGGCCAATGTTAAAAGATCTACTGTCTTGACGCTTCGTACGGAGAACTTGGTTTTATACCGATGAAAATACGTAGACAACTGATCATGATAAAATACTGATTAAATATACTCATTTCCACAGAGGATTCCATACTGTTCAAAATATATGGAATACTATTGATGACATTGAAGAAACTCGAAGGTTCAATAAAAGTAAAGGGGGTATTTCAAATAAAAGATATTGAAGATACTTAAAGATTCACTTTTTTGTGAAAACAACAACAACAAACCAGATTCAACATGCCTTATCACTTTCAACAATATAAGACCTAGAATCCTGAACATGTATTACCAACGACGGTACTCGGGCATAAATAATTTGCATCGTCTGGAATCTTACCATCCGTAATTCTTTCAGTCACAATAAATCTTGCCGAAGAAGTTCAACATTTTAACCTCATGCAAGAAAGAGTATTTCTTGGCTAAGACTTACAAAACATGTCAGTATCAGACACAAATTAAAAACTGAAAAAATATGGGGTCTGTACCAGTAGCTTACATTAGCTCTTTCATTTTTGCTTATGTTTAATCTACTTCTTATCTCTCATGGCAAAGATTTTTGCAGTCCAGTACATTCACAATAGTTATAACAAACAATACTGTAATAATAGCTTTATTGCCAGTGACGGGTTCCAAGGCAGGTTCTCATTTTTCGTTAGTTGTTTGTGGTGTCCTTTTTCTAATTGATCTATAAATTTATGCTATCATTTCATCTATATTTTTGACTGTGTAGGGATCCCGTGTGTTTTGACTTAGGTTTTTGTTGATATGTTTTTTTCTTTCTATTATTATTTTTTTTAAAGATAACTCAGATTTATAATGTACATTACACACATGAAGGCGTCAGCGAATAGACTCTCGAGCACAGAGATTTGTGAAAAATTGTAGTCGGATGTTCTGATTAAATTTCATTTAAAAACTTTAAAAAATCCATTTCATGAAACATTCTTAGCAAAATAAATCATGGAAAAAATCACAATAAACTTCATTGAGATTAAAAAGTTGATTAATGCATAAACTGGCAAGAATAACATTAAACTCTGAAACTAAAAGAACATTAACGGCTGTATTCGTGTCCCTTGGGTTTACACAATTGGAGTTAGTAGCCTTCTTATTTCTTTCAATTTCCGGGAACGCAATACTTTTAAGATAGTTCTGTCGACGTTATCTGGGATTTCATTTCCCAAATCCAATGAAAATTTCTCAGATATTTACCATTAAACAAGATCCGTGTTACAAACTAGTCCATGTCTGTTCCTGTTATTAATTAAAGTTATAAATTATTTATGGGTGGGGACGTTTATCTTAAGATCAAATGATTTTTTCGTTATGCATAGCTTCTAAAACTGACAAATATTGTTTGTTAAGGGGTATGAAACTGATTTTTTAATTTAAATTTTTGAATTTCTTTTCGTGGAAATGACAATAGCAGTCGAAAGCACCATGCGTTGTAGAACTTATGTAATATTCAGTATATATTTATAGTTAGCACCCATCTTATAACTTTTAATTTGCTTAAACACATCCATGTTAATGTCCTATATTCATCGTTTGTTTCGTCTTAAAATATTTCTAGTTATTTTTGCTGTGTTTTAGCTGCATCTGTTCAGAGTAATCACAAGACGATTACGAATAAGGTATTTTGGACTTGAATTTTTTTAAGTTGAAACGAAAAAATGAAATTTATAAAAAAAAAAATAAATAAATAGAAATAAAAATAAATAAATTGCAACATAATCGTGTAGTCCTTCTATGTTAAAACTTCTCCTAATGTGGTTTTTATTAATTACAATTCAATCGTAGTATTAAGAATAATAAGGTGATAGAGCACCCATCACTTCAAAATAAATTCAACCTCTAGGCGTTAAATGTTTTTTTTTTAATGAAACAAAACACACACATTAATAAATAATAAATTAAATAGTTCAGACGCTAATAAATACAAACTGATCAAATTGAATACATGCTTGTAATATTAACAAATTGGTGTGTACATTCAAAACTTAGGCATTGGTTTGAAAAACTATCCATTTAAAAGAGTTTCTATTTCCGTTCCAATGCCACAGGTTGTTGTTTTGTTTTTCCGTACCAATGTCACATGTTGTTGTTTTCCCGTACCAATGTCACATGCTGTTGTTTTTTCATTTCAATGCCACATTTTGTTGTCTAAGGGATCATCAATATTATTTCGTGTTTTATGACTACTAACAGTAAAAAAGATCATTAACTGTGGTCGGTTTTCAGTATGGTCAACGTTCCATGTTTCGAAAGCGACTTCTCGTTTGTATATTAACAACACTACCTTCAAGTACGCATAATACTGAAAAATTAATGCACATGCTTTTTTCTGAGAAGATCGCATTTTTTAATATTGTATTACATCTAAGTCTTTAAATGCATTTTTTTCTTCAATGAATAAAAATCACTTGCCGCATAAATATATAATCTTCAACGTAATAAGACACACTTTCTTTTTTATCCCCCGCCGATGGAATCAGGAGGGGAATATTGTGTTGGCGTTGCCCGTCAATCCGTCTTTCCGTCCGAATTCCGTTTCCGTGCTATTTCATGGTAACTTCTGACTGGATTTCAGTGAAACAGTGTGGGATCTTTCAGTACCAAAAGGAGATGTGCATATCCTCGGCATGTTCCGGTTGGACCCTTCAACACAGAGTTATGGCCCTTTATTACTTATGCATATGTATACAGAGTAACATTCGTTTCTCGGCAACTTCTTACTGGATTTCTAAGAAACTTTATGGGAAACATATACCAAACAGAGATGCGCATGTCATTGGCCTGTCTCGGGCAGACCATTTAACACAGAGTTATGGCCGTTGAATAGTATTTCATTTCCGCGCTATTTCTCTGCAACTGCTGAAAGGATTTGAATGAAACTTTCTGGGAACTTTCAATACCAATAGGAGATGCGCATATCCTTGGCTTGTTCCTTTTTGACACTTCAGAACAGAGTAATGGCCCTTGATTAGTTATCCAGTATGTAATCAGAGTAACATTTGTTTCCGCGCTTTTTCTCGGCAACTGCTTACTAGATTTCAACGAAATTTTATGGGAACCATCAATACCAAAATGAGATGTGCATATATTTGGAATGTCCCGGTTGGACCATTTAACACAGAGTTTTGGCCCCTGAATAGTTATTCACTATGTATAAAGAATAACATTTGTTCTTGAAGCTGAAAATGAAAATTTAGTGTGTATTTTAAAATGAATGACCAGGCATTATCACTCCTGATCAGTGGTTTGACCAAAATTTGAAAAAGTAAGAAACAAAAGTGTGCTATTCATCATTGAGAGGGTTATTATCAAAATTGGGATGTTTGATGAAACTTGAATGCTGTGTTCTATTTGCCATTGCTGTATAAAAAACAACAGTTTTAACAAAAGGTAAAGATTTAAATATACAAAGAGCTGTTTCTAAAAGTTGTTCCATGATTTCCTTAGAATTGTTTAAATTTCTTGCATAAAGAAAGCTCGTTTTACCTACAGTTGCTTCTGTTCGCAACTTCTCCTACATTTTGCATGCAACTTTCACCACACTTTCTCATAATGATTACATCATTTGCTGCAACACATATAGCCAGGATTTTGTGATGGCATTATGCTTGAAGGAGTTATTGCTCTTCGATGATTTTTATAATTATAATATAAATGTTTCTGCGCGCAACTCCTCCTACATTTTGTATGCGATTTCCACCAAATTTTCATATAATGTCAGCGCATATCATCACTTTTTGCGATTTCACAATTTTTGAAAGAGTTATTGCTCTTTGATCAAGATGATGACTACAAAGTTATTCTTTGAAAAACCTATTACTGAATTTTTCCTCATTTTCTTTGCATACAAACTCTGACTTTACCTATTCTTCAAACAAGCACCGATCGGCGTGGGATAAACTGTCTGTGACAGAGCCTTGTTCAGCTTACACTTTGGCGTACATTTTTGACTTCAAGATTAAATAAAATAATGCCAAAGTTCAAAGCAATTGAACTAGTTTGGCTTTGCCTCTCAACTTCGATGTTTTGAAATAAATTTAAAAATGTTATCAGTAAAAGTGTAAGCATGTTTGTTCGTTGTCATTGGTATTTTCGAACAAATTGAATATTTACACTGATTGTTCCAAACCATTTCATTCGTTTGGATTGTCAGTTTAAGTAATTTCACAGAGGAAAAGAATGTAAAAGATAATTAGATTAGTTGAAAAACATGAGAAGCGAGATGGTGTCTTGGTGTCACCCATAAAGTGTCACCTTTTACGTTTCTTAAGTAATTAAGTTCTATCTTTAGGAGTTGTCTTATCAATTATTTTCAAGTTTTATTAAGACATATTTTCATTTCAAAGTCCAGAACATTGGAAATAAATGTGAATCCCCATAAATATCTTATTATTAATTCCTTGTTTAATTTTTGTATACTCCCCTTTAAGTTTATACAACAATAATTTTTTGATTTCTTAGTTTTAGTTAACCGGTGAACTCTTTAACTGAAAGTCATAATTATCTCATCATTTGTTGGAAAGCTCATTAAAGATAAAAGCAAACATCTGCATCATGTCACAATAAATTTCATTCGCAACGTCTTCCTGAGCTTATCAACAATGGAATCCATACATATATGTACAGTTTCGTAATAAAGCATTGTTTACACTAATAACACATGTGGATGGAATGTTAAAATTACAGAAGATTCCAAAACATTGAAATGTCTCAAAACTTTCAGTTGTTTCATCAAGCTTTCATAGATAACCATCACTCAAGGGTAAAACATGTTTTCACTTCTTAAGATATACATCATAGAGGCTGAAGTTTTTGTAAGTGTAAAAGGTGAACAGATTTGAATATTTCCAATTCGTCATGAACACTGAAGATATAAGGCGCCAATGCACAGACTCAAGGTCTGGAATTCCCGAAAGAAATGTTGAAACGTATTCTTAATTTTGATTTAATATTGTTTAAAAAGAACAGCAAATTCATTTTATCAGACAATTCCGGCACAATCTATCACTGCTGTTGAGAAATATACTGCATTTACTTGTTTTTATTTCTACTTTGTACAACAAAGGTAATTGCCCGTATTAATTGACAAAATATAAAATTATAACAAAAGCTGTTTACAATAAACAAACTTTTACACTATGGAAAACATACGTTTGAAAATTAAAACCTATGACAGAAACACATTTTACATATTGAGTGAGTGGAACAAGCGACTTCTTTAAACAGATATTTTTTTTTCACTTGAGAAAAAAAAACTCGGCGTGAAATGAAAAATAGAATTTTGTAAAGAAAATTATGTTTTAACAGCTGTTGAATATATATAACTGATTACCTAAACTACAAGGATAGTTTGAGGTTTAAGGCTATAATAAAACAAGATATGTATTAATTACTTATATCTTAGTATATGAGACGGAAATCCAAAATCTGGATTTATTCAAAGTTAACCTCATAATGCTATGATGGACAATTACAGAATGTCATGGATATGCATTGAAATAAACATAATTTGCACAGCGTTTCCTAGACAGGTCAATGTCATTTCACAATTAATGAATACATGCAATAAGGTTTACGACTGAAACTTAACATAAATGAGTTTTATATTATCTTGAGCATTCTAAATTTCTTGTTTGATTTAATTTCCGGTAACACAGTGTAATGTATGACGTTCTGGTGTAATCTGAGATTTCACTTTCAAAATTTATAACATGAAAAAGGTTTTGTCATATTGCTTTTACCTTGAAGGTAGACCCATTTATTGATATTGAAATATAAGATGGCCGATGAAATTAAATTAAGGAATGGATAGTTTCTAGTAAGATCTGTCAGGCAGCTGATGTCTGGGGTAACACTCTTTGCAGGTTTACCTGGGTTTGATATTTAAGATTTTTGTTAATAAAGGCGTAATATTATATAATAAATGATAATACCGCTGCCTAATAATGCTGGTGTTGGAATTCCGCAGCATTCATTAACCATGTAGTTATCACTGCACATCATAGGCGCCGGCTAGGACTATTATCTAATTTCGTGGCTGATGTTTTAAAATTGGACTTATATAATTTGGTCTCCATTGATAATTTATATGGGTATTAACTGAAAACTTCTTGACTGAACAAAAATAGATCAAGATCAGACTGCGTCAGTTCAAGCTTATTCTCGTTCGTCTGTACTAGTCGAACAGGCAAAAGAATTTCTTCCGCCAGAAAAAGATTGATAATTACAACAATATCTACGGTGGCACAGAGGTGACATTCAGAACTCCTTTTCAAATTGCACACTATATTAAGACTTTCCAAAGACATAGCTAACTTGTTCCCACTAGTTATTAAGTCGTTCCCTCGACATAGCTAACATGCACTGTTCTTTTTTTTATATAACACGATTCTCTTTTTATTGCGTTACTCATTCTTTTTTTCGCATGCAATGCTTTTTTCAGATTAAATTTTGCACTTGCCTTTTTTATCTCGTTCCCTCGAGAAAGGCACGTTAAAAAAGAGTTGTACATGTCACCTCTGTGCCACCGTAAATATCTGATTCCATCACGCACCTGATGTTAAAAACAACTTTTTTGAATATGTGTCTGTTTTTGTTTTACAGGCCCATTTATTCTTTCGATGTTTATGAGTAAACGTCTTTTATATATTTTATCCAATTTAAAAATAAGTGTTTTAGTGATCTCCTACATTAAAACAAACAAATCAGTTTTATTGACTTTATATCTTAACGGTAAACAGGTCGTGACATTCACAATAAATGTGTAGCAATATTTTATCACATTTAGAAACTATTTCAGATAATTTGTATATGATTTATGTAAAATGTCAAAACAATTTTCTTTGAATTCAATCACGAGCGAAACGGGAGAAAAGAGGCGTCTTCGACTGCATCAAGTGGCAGACTTTGTTCTGGCATTTTGAAGACAAAATAATTATAACCACTAATAAAGATTTTACGAGCTATAATGATAATTAATTATAATTATAATACGTATCAAGAGAACTTAATAAATACACGGAATTTTCGCAATTTTAACAGAACAGACACTGTGCAGTCTAACTTGATACGACAATCAGGTATTGAATGACAGCAGTCCCATAGTATTTAACCAAAGTCTTTGTTGTTTCAAACACATATGAACATGTATTATCCAAATGTATAAAACATTAACTCAAAAGACAATACATGTACTTTTTGGCGGTAAATTTTAAAAGCAATAAGCGTCATTACAGTAACTGTATTTTGTAGCTTGTCATTTAATACACGAATCAACAATGCAATTTTCAGGAACTGATAGAACATCAAGTCGATCTAAGTTGGTTTTTCCAGAAACATGAAGAGGTAGTGTGCGCATTAAATGTAAAAGAAAAAAGACGTAAAGGAGAACATTATGACAAAAAATTCCTGTTTCATTTAAATATGTAAATGTCCGGATAAGTTTTTATTGATATCCAAGATAATGGTTAAAATTGCATTTTGTCAAATTGCTTTGGACAATTACTCAAAGCTCGCAGTAAGACGGAAAATATAGTTCCAACCAGTAAGCCATGCACTTTTAAATAATATTACATAAGTCAGGCGCTTACATTTACATAATAACCATTCAAGATAATAATTATTGAATAGATGTGTACATTGAAAACTAAAGTGATGGCTGAGAATTTCTATTTTCTGTAAAAAATCTATGACATGAGGCCTAGGCGATACTCATTGCAATGATGTGCTTGCTCCACTACCGACAGTAAAGATCATTAACACAGGATAGCTTACATCATGGTTTTTGTTCTGACAACGACTAACCGTTCGTCGATTTAGCAACTTCTAAATAAGTCTTACCGTATACTGATAATATACATAAATTATATTACCCAAAAGCCCATTTCTGAATACTCTGTGTTATAAGAATAAACAGAGAATAGAAAATATGTCTATCGCATAAAGATATAAAGGCCAACGTGAGAACCTTCTTCAAGAAAGGTAAAGCAATTTAAATGGAAATCAAATTTATTATTCATCTTGAGCATGCGTGTACTTTTCATCTTTCAAATTCAAAAATAAAAACGGAGAATTTCAAAGGCATTGTTTTATTCGCAATTTGTTTCTGAACTTTGATATTCAGGAGAAGAAAAGTTTTGCCAATATGAATGAAAACAGATTTATTCCTTGTTAAAAGCAGCTGGCGTTCCCACATAATTGGAAATATTTTGACAGAAAGCTATTTCAAATTTAACTGTTCAAGTCATTTCAAAAGGGTAAAACATTTCAAAGTTGACATTATATTATTCCGTGAGCGTATGTGGTTAGGTGCTCCAATCAGTTTTATCTAATTTAGTATCATAATTTTACCTTTTGTACATAAATTTATTTTACGTTTTAACCTACTTATTATTTTTAAATTTTTATTTAGACGTTTGAATTAATTAAAAAATGAACTTTGTTAAAATATCACAACCACAACAACTGTAAGTCATCTGTTAAAAATATATTATGCATTTGCTTCCAATTCACGAAGTAAACAATAAAATATAGAATGATTTACGAATATCTTATTATCGGATTAAATCGGAAATCGTAAATCTTCCACAAATACTATCATAATGAAACAAAACTGGAAAGTTTTTGTTAAAGTAAATGACCGAATAAACTAAATGTAAGTTATTAGATCTTTTTGTAAGGGGTTAAATTTAACCGACCATATTCCAGACATTTTAGAAGATTAAAATTGAAAGCAGTTTTAAGACAATTCTGAACATTGTGCATTTTAAACCATAAAATTAGAGAATTCGTTTGTTTTGGTTTATTTTTAAACAGTCTCTTAAGTGTTTCGGTTTTGTAGGCAAATACCAGTAAAAGTTAATTGATTTGTTGGATGTCCTGTTCTTCAAATTCGTATATTTGTTAGAGAGAAAATTCAGTTTTGTTTCTAATCGTAAACGTTTGCAGGCAGATATTTACAGTTAATAATTGAAGGATCCTTATTCATGTTATTCATGTCCACATATTCCCTAAGAGACAGTTTGATAATCAAATTATAAATAACAATGACAAATTTTACATAACAGTGATTTTCTAACAGTATCCTATCGTGATAAATTTGATGTATATCACCTTACGCAATAACTTCATAATAATAATAATAATAAAAAATATAATAATAACAATAAAATGATAATAATGATGAACAGAAAGAAAAAATAAAACTAAATTAGACTGATTAAATTTCTGAACATTAGGAACATAATTTGTTGTCCTTACCTATGAGTATTTACACCCCTCTTTTCACTAGATTTTGTCCTGGATATAACCCTAAAACCCTTCAAATACTGGCTTGAAACCTAATCTATCGGCAAAGTTGTTTTTCTTTGATTGTTTCTACTGCCTATTTCTTTTGGTAAGCATTGCAAGACAAAAGCTCAGTTATCCTTTTAGCATTCTTCTTTAAAACTATAAAAAATAGTATGTTTGTCAGGAGGTTTTCTCATTAATTAGAGTTATTTTCTTTCTTATTTCAACGCAATAATGAAAGTTCAGTTTGAACACTTTTTTAATTGAGGGACAGTGGCCGATGCAGTCATCAAGAAGGATTAATATAAGTTCCATGAACTTGTTTCCCAATCGATGAATCTATGTAAAATAAATAAGTTTAAGGTTACGCTTCTCCAATTTGTAACTGAATGTCATCAATGTTGTTTTCTTGAAAACACTATCATGTTTGGGATGGTTTTACAGAATGCATTGAGCTAAACTGTAAAGGTTCTGCTGAGCCGACCTTTTGGTATGAGATATTGTAATGCATATTGTCTAAAGAAACATATCGGATGATATCAGAACATTAACCGATATAGTCAAGCAATGTGAATTATCATATCTTTTTTATTCAACGCGGTGAGTTTCAAACAGGTTTCATTATTCATAGTGTCTTTCTGTTTATTTTGTTCCTAGCGAAAATTGACTGGATACAGTTTTCTTAGAACTAAATGTAAAGCAAAACCTTGAAATGTTTTCTATTAATTAATACGCAGATTAAAATGCGCGAACACACATGTACAGAGAGATGTTTTTATTTCACTAAAGTCTGGATTCAATATATATATCACTCAAAATTTGATAAGGGCCACTTTATTCTACGATGATAGCAACGTCAGTAAGATATGCAGGGAAATAAATCTAATTCAAAATAAAGTTTATAGTATTTATTTTATTGTCATAAAATGGAATTATTGATTTGTATACGTATGGCGACAAATGAAGCAGGGTGACTTTATAACCTTCGACACAATCAGACATGTATACTCAATTCCGCGTTTGTGTAAGCATTTAATATAATGAATCAAAACTTAAGAAGTCAAATTAATTTGTTCCATTTTAGATAGAAGTAGATATAAATGACTGCAAATGACTTGATAATTACTCAATCTAAAGGTTTGATCGGTTTGACTCATGTAGCTTAGAAATAGTGAAAATATATCATCGGGCTCTTATACCTTACACCATTGCATTTTAACTGTAATATGATCTGCTGATATACTTGTTGCTTTGATTCACACATCCTCACAAACTAATTCTAGATCAAGTACACTATGTTTGGTTAGCTCAAGTTTGAGATCACATCTAAACAATACGTCCTTTGAATTTTCTTCTTCGACACACCGTGGTTATCGGAAATACTTCAAAAAGGTTTAATCCTCATACACGAATGCAAGTTAATGTTTGTAAATGCGTCCGATGATTTCAGAAGTATTTGAATTAATTAGTTCTGAACGTAAATTTGAACAAGTTAGAACTTGTACTCAATGTTCCTACCTAAGATGTTTGATAAGTGCAAGGATGACACATCAGGAGTGGTTTTTTTTCTATTTTAGAAACTGTGCTTGAAATAGATATTTCATTTATTATCGACAATCATTTGTGCTATTTTATTGTTCGTTCTCACAATTAGACTGCGCAAAGTAAATTATTCAAATTATTCTTAGATTTTATTGTTAGTTAAGTTAATTAAGAGGGATGGGGTTATTTTTCACGTAATTGGAAAGGCGAAACACTGCAAGCTATTCAAATTAAAAAAAAATGCATGATACCAATCAAATCATTTCACAAACCTTTTGCACGGATTAACTCTTGGCTTACTTTTTTTTACATACGCGCACCTGTTTGTAGATAGAGATTGTCAGAGAAACGTTTCTAAGATAAGAAAACCATGATTTGTGCGTCTTTGTATTGGTCAGTTCACTGTTTCAAACGAAAAGAGTACAGATTTTATGTAGAGATCACTTTATTTGTATTAAGTAAAGCTTAGTTGAAGTTAATTCTTTTCGCAAAAACAGTTATTCATCTCTTGATAGACAAGATATAGAAGCCCGAAATGTATGTTTTGCAAAATATTCGTGTAGCTTATATACATTGTAAATATAGGAAAGAGATTCTTTAGAACGAGAAATTGAAAGAAGTGGTCTTCCTGGTTTGAGGAACACCTACTTTACTTGACCCATTTTTTACCCACAACCCTGATTCCAAAATATAGTCCATTTCGATCGGTTTAAATTAGTCGGGCAAACAGTCACCTTTTCCTTATCTAGCTTGTCCAAACAGTCTCGTCCGGACAAGCCCCAAACAAAATAACTGGCTATGAGGACGATGTAAAAATTTTAATGCTTTTATTATGGATGTGTTTTTTTGTCTTTTATATATATATATATATACATATATATATATATATATATATATATATATATATATATATATATATATATATATATATATATATATATCTTATGGATGTGTTTTTTTGTCTTATATATATATATATATATATCTTATGGATGTGTTTTTGTCTTAAAATACAGTCAGTACTGAAATATAATTTCAGCCAGTTAGCTGATTTGTGTTTATAGATACATTTAAACATTTAAATAAAATTGGTCAGGCCATAACCTTTATATACTAGGATGACCATTTTGTTATTGCGTACAAGCAGTGAAAACTGAAAGGTGTTGACAAAAATAATGCTAATTTTGAAGGCTGTATCTCTGATTTGGCCAATCGGCGTTAACTATTTTATCTGTATAAATTACACAGACAATCATTGTCTATTTACCAGACAAGAATCTTGTGTTATGTCAAGGTTCTGTGGACTTAAAATAACTTATTTGTTTTCCGTAGCATGTTAAGAACAACGCGCTCGATCATTCTCACTGCTTTGATAGTAGATCTGAGTATGCCTTTAAAAAGCTTTAATTCTTAACCATAACTCTAAGTCACAAAAGAATTAATGTAGTCAAAGTCTATGACAGTGTAATGGCCTCATATTTAAACTCACCCTTTTAGCAAGTTATTATAAGTTTTACTCTAAATTAACTTTTTCTCGTGAATTAAAAACTAAGTTAAAAGGGGTATAATTCTAAAAAATATTAACACAAACATCTTGTTGCAGAGTAAAGCCTTATAAACATAAAGATGTATTGTTTAATTGAATCTTCCATGATAAACCAAATGTTATACATGGCGTAATTTCATATGACTTGAGCATTATTCTGAAATTATAATGAAACACTTTATCATAAATATTAACCGAATTTCAACGTGACGGAGTGGAATGATACTAAAAATAATGCTATTACAGTTATGCCCTTTGTCCCACAGCAAGCAAGAAAAAGGGCATGGTTTTGTAAATATTTCTATCAGAGTCATGCCCTTGTCCAACAGCAGGGCCTTGTAACTATATGCAAGTATTTTAAGTTTCAACTGAAACCCCTTAATAATGAACAATCTATTACACTTAGTAAAAACTTTAACCAACATTTCAATAGAACCTCTTTTAATAATTAACTATTAGCTATTAAATTTAACCAAAAAAGCTTTATCCAACGTCGATGCCGGGGCGAGTGCAATAGCTCTCCTTATTCTTCCAATCGTCGAGCTAAAAGGTAATGCAGGTACATGAAAACAGACTACATCAGAACGATTATTGTGTATGTTTTGATATTCACGTGGTCTAAGTCGGATATAAAAGCTCAGCTCGTGGTGTTGTTCGGTGGACAACCCCACTCGTTTTCTATCATTTACATTGATATTTATTATCTCACTAAAGCTACGATATGTGTAGTTTAAGCACTCTTCAATATAGTGACATGTTTTTACCACTACTGAGAGTAAAACGATTTTTGTATTAATGGCGGTTTACATAACTTTCAATGTTTTGAAAGCGAATTCCCGTTCGTTGCTGAATATCACTTACTAAAAATTCTTTGATAATTGAAACTGAACATTTGTTTTTGTCCCTTTAAAACCCATTTTTTTTATATTCTAAAGCTCTACCGTCTAATAAGACATTCACTACGATGTTTCTTTAAGGAACATCAATCACAATTGGGCGCACATTTTCCCTGTCAAAGACGAAAGAACAAAAATGGTTAATTTCAAAGGAAATTTCCTGTATCTAAATTTTCATCTTAATTTTTGTGCTTACATTGAGTTGTTCTACAGAAAGACAAATATCAACGTGACCGATACCATGCACATTCCTCATTAAAAGCAGCTGGGGTTTTGAACTTAATTGATATTTTATTGACAAGCAGCTACATTCCATACAGTATCATCCGTTTTATTTGTCAGTTGAATCATGTCTAAAATGCATATCATTTAAAAGATAGATAAATCAGTTATATACATATATGGTTTCTTGTTGTAGTGACATATAATCTATTGCTTAAATCATGAATCATTCAATTAATGCATTTTTTGTATAAGACTTCAGGTGTAAACCAAAAGCTAGGGATTGCACATCTACTTAAGATCTTTCTTTCCAAAGTTAGTGTGCTATTTTTCTTACGAAAAGGGTTAGAAAATTGTATCATAAAAACGTGTTAAAAGTTTTCGAAATTGTATCTATTTACCTATATTTATGAATAACTCTTGTAGACTGATGCATGCAAATAGTGATGAGCCACTGGATTTCTGAAAATAAAGCAAAAACAAAAACATTAAGGGTGGTTGGTTTTCACAAAATAAATACAACAAAAATAAAATTCACAGTGTGTTTTATTCATTTTCTTGCTTCTTTTCTCAGAACCATTTAATGGACGAATAGCGTTTTTCATTCAATAAAGTTTGTATCACTTCTGACGCTCAAAAGACTCTTGTGTATGATAGTTTAGAAGATTTTTGATGATTTGATGAAAGCGAGTAAATGTTCGTCTTTCAACAACACTCGGTATGGCTTCATAGAAAATTGATACTATACAGTAATTGTATTTTTACCGAAAAGCCATTCCAGAGTTATCATTATAGTGCACTAGATTCCTCCTCAATAAGATCTATTCACCCAGGAAGATTCCAGTTAATATCTCAAATACTTTTTAAATTATGTTTCGGACAAAAATATGCATGAAAAATAACAAAATGCAATAACTAAATAATTATGGAGGGTAGAGTTATCATTCTTGTGCTCTGCACTTCTTCTAGATTAGATCGATCTACCTTAGAAATTTCAAGTTGATATATCAAATACTGTTGAGTTATGCGTCGGACAAAAAATATGCATTCAAGATAATAATTATTGAATAGATTTGTAAATTCAAAACATAAGTGGTGGTTGAGAATTCCTATTTTCAGTGACAAAACTATGACATGTGAGGTCCAGGTGCTATTCATTGCAATAGTGTGCTTATTCCACATCCGACAGTAAAGATCATTGAAACAGGCTAGCTTACATTATGTTAATTGTTCTGAAAACGACTAACCGTTCATCGCTTTAGCAACTATAATAAAAACTTATAGAATACTTATAATGTACATAAATTATGTTATCCAAAAGCCAATTTTAAATACTTTATAACAATGCAGTCTTACATAAAATTGATGTTTCTTGAATAAACAGAAAACAGATATTATGTCTATCGTATGAAGATATAAAGGCCAACGTGAGAACCTTCATTAAAACCGATAGAGCAATTTCAATGAAAATTGGATTTATTACTACTCATATGGAGAATGCGTGTACTTTTTCTCTTTTAAAGTCAAAAATACAAACGGAAATTTTCAATCGTTTTGTTTTGTTTGCAATTTGTTTCTGAACTTTGGTATTCAGGAGAAGAAAAGTTTTGCCAATATGAATGAAAACAATTTTATTCCTCGTTAAAGACAGCTGGGGTTCCCACCTAAATGGAAATGTTTTGAAAGAAAGCTATTTCAAATTTGTCTGTTCAAGTCATTTCCAAAGGGTAAAGCATTTCAAAATTGACAGATTATTCCGCGAGCATATGTGGCTTCGTGCTTTAATCTATTTTATCTAGTTAATTTTCATTGTTTTACCTTTGTACTTAAATTTATTTTAAGTTTTATCCTGCTAATTACACTTAACTTTTATTTAGACGTTTGAATTAATTTCAAATAAAAGAACGTGAACAATTTTAAAATACCACCACCGCAACAACTTTCATTCATCTTTCAAAAATATATTATTCATTTGCCTCCAACTCAGTGAAGTTAACCAAAATATACATAATGAATTATAAATATCTAATTATGGGATTAAATCAGAAATCACAAATTTTCAAGCAATAATATTTATATAAAACGAAACTGGAAAGTTTTTTAAAGTTAATTACCGAATAAATTTTAATGTAATATACTTCGTGTAAAGGTTTAACTCAACAGACCATATTCCAGACCTTTCAGAAGATTGAACTTAAATACAGTTTTACGATGACTCTGCAATAAAATTAAAGTTCTCATCGTGAAAGTTTGCAGGCAGATATTTACTGACTGAAGGATCCTTGTCTGTATGTAAACTTGGTATTCATATTCTCATATTCCCGAAGAGACAGTTTGATAATCAAATTATATAAGAATGAACAACTTTAGATAACACAAAATTAGATTAATAAATTTTTGAACATCAGCAGCATAAGTTGTTGTCTCTACCTATAGGTAATTACACTCTCTATTATTAGCGAGTCAATGCCCTTTGTTAAGATTTCCTGTTAACATTTTTGTCCTAAGTATAACCCTGTAACCCTACAAATACTGGTTTGAAACCGAATTTTTTGGCAGTGTTGTTTTTTTCTTTGATTGTTTCTACTGCCTACTTCTTTTGTAAACATTGCAAGACAAAACTCAGGTATCCTTTTAGCATACTGCTTTAAAACTAAAACAAACTAGTTGTATATTTGTCAGAAGTTTTCTGATAAAGTTAACGTTTACATAGAAACATCATTTTGGTCTTTTGGATACCAGGAACAAAAATTTGTCCAGATTATGAGTATATTACTTGTTTAACCATGCGACTTATTTTAACTATGTGGTTGTATAAGATCCGAGAAATTAAGTGTTCTCTAAGATTGCTTGAGCTGCTGAAATAATTTATTCTACTCTTAAACCACTAATTAAAAATACTTTTTCACAGTAAGTCATGTACGTTTAACGCTCGATAAGTGCATTTTAAATATTTAAAGCCATATTTTTTTATATTTGTTTTTAGAAACCATGTCTGATCAAACATGCACCCAATTTAGTATAGTAAATTTTAAATCCACGGCCACTTAGAAGATAATGTTATTGTATAAACTGAATTTCATTTATTAAGTCAGTTTGCAATCATTTCAAATTGGTGGTTGTTTCAATTTATGCAAAATGTAAATAGTGTCAAATTCTTTTTGCAGTGATTTTTTCCTTCCTCTAAATATATACAGATTTAATGAGTTTTATGAACAGAAGTTGTTCATTTATGATAAGTAACAAATGTTGCGTAGGGCATTTTCATTTACTACACAATATCTCAGAAAACTGAGTAAGACGTTGTCAGTTTATAAAAACAACAATAACAACAAACGTGAATATTATTTTTTAGTTCGAACTAAAGAAGAGAAAATTATTATTTTGTAAATCTTTAGAAACAAAAATTCGAAAGAAACAAACAACTGTTATTCGATTTTATTATTATTGGAAGTTTCGTCTCGTTTTCAAAATTCAGTTTAAAAAATAATGGGTGTAAAGAACCAAACTAACACCATTCTTAGTCCACATTTTGAGTACGATAAACAACAATGTTTATGAAAGTAGTTGAAGATACTGATATAGTGAAGGCTTTGAATGTTGAAAATCCAAAGCAAAATCTAATAATAAATTTTTAAGCAATAATTTAAATATCTTATCATAAACAATTCACTTTTCAACTTTTGATAAATTTCTGAAGGATTGCCGTCGGTCGTAAAATATCTGATTGTTTCCTGAGACGAATATCATGTTTCACATTCTTATTAGGAATTGTGTATACTCAAGGGTATACTAGAAACAAAACCTGTCAGGTTTTATGAGCTGTTTCTAGTTAGGGATTATTTATAACCGTTGTCGGAGTACATAAAATCTATATCAAGATTATTGTATGCATGTAATTAAGTTTTCGATTCCGCTTTGTATATGCGTCAATCTTCAAACATTATACTGTTTTCTGAAATAGATACATGTTTTTTTTCTATGATTGGAACAGTATTACAAAGGTGTTCTTAAAATTTATTTCTCAAGATACCTTTAGTACACAAAGTAAACAATCAATTGTACAAGGGCATTTTATCATCTTTCCTTTCGGCCACGATAATACGTAACTTAGAGTGTTTTTTTTTAGCAAAAAAAATCACGTTCAGTTTGAATACTTTTTACACGAGGGGCAGTGGTCGAGGGGTTAGAGCGCCGGACCCCTGATTCGGAATCTGCTGGTTTGAATTCCACTAGGAGTGAGAGTCTCTAGTGACATTCCACATTCCTCATTTTCAACGGAAGTACTTGTGTGAACCCAGGCAGCAGTCATCGAGAGGGATTAATATAATTTCCAGGAACTTGCTTCCCGATCGATTTAAAATAAATAAGTTTAAGGTTACGCTTCTCCAGTTTAGAGTATTTTAACATTTGTAACTGGCTGTCATCATTATTTTCCTTCAAAACAGTATATTGTTTGGAATGGTATTACAGAATGCTTATATGCTAAAGTGTAAAGGTTCTGCTGAGCCGACTTTTTGGTATGAGATATCGTAATGCATATTGTCTAAAGACACATTTGGGATGATATTAGAACATTAAAGTTATAATACTGCCCAAAATCGTCATAAAAAATAAACCTTATAAGAACAATGGTACGTTTAAAAACATTATCAACTCTCAATCTGCATGATTATTTTTCGCAGATGGCAATATATGTTCGAGATAAAAAATGATAAAATTATCAAACTATTTAATGACCCGCCGACATTAATTCGCTTTGAAAATGCCGAACATACTTCGTCGATTTCCGTAAAACAAGCAGTTAATATCACGTGATCAAATTTGAATGAGCGATATAAACAACAATAGCGGATCGACCAAAACAAACTGGTAAACATGGTCGTCTGTGTCTTACAAATTCCGATAGAAACAGGAAAAAATGCAAAGGGAAATACTTGAATAAGTTCCATCCACTCGTTATACACATCACGATCGACTTTGTGTTTATATGCCTGCTCGGTTTATCAGCAGTTGACAAGATGTACCCCACCAGCATTCAATATCAACCGAGATATGTTTCTAAAAATAACTTACATATGCAAATCAGCATATTCCGACTAAATTCGGACGCATTCGAGGAATGGCGGTGAAGGTATATAAAACGAAAGTTGGCAATTTAATATCCGTTGACATCCGCGAAGCCGATCAGGAAATAAGTGAAATTAAGCAGTATTTTTTTTTCATTTTAGCAATGTCCGTATGCTTTAATGTGAAAATTTTTCAAAACTGGCGATATCGTTATATTTTTGTTCCTTAGCAGTATTATAACTTTAACTAACGTAATATGCTTAGTTAGCCCAAAGTTGAGATATGATATAACGATATGCCCTTTTGCATTTTTTTCTTTGACACATTGTAGCTGTCAGTACTACTCAGAAAAAGGTCTAATATTCATACACGAATGCAAGATAATGTTTACAAATGCGTCCGATGATTTCAGAATTACTTGAATTAATGAGTTCTGAACGTTAATTTGAACACGTTAGAACCTGTACTCAATGTTCCAACGTAAGGTGTTTGATGTGTGTAAGGGTGACACAGCAGGAGTTTTTTTTCTATTTTAGTAATAGAAATGTCATTTATTATCGACATCATTTGTGCTACATTGTATTTTATTGTTCTTTCTCACAATAAGACTGTGTAAAGCAAATTTTTCAAATTATTCTTAGAAGTTTATTGTTAGAAAAGTTTATTAAGAGGGGAGGGATGGTGTTATTTGTCACGTATTTTGAAAGGCCAAATACTGCAAGCTATTCAAATTAAAACAAACAATGCATGAATCCAATCAAATCATTTCACAAACCTTTTACACGTGTTAACTCTTGCCTTTCTTTTATTTTACATAGGCGAGCCGGTATGTATATAGAGATTATCACGGAAACGTTTCTACGATAAAAGGGCCATGATTTGTGCGTCCTTGTAGCGGTCAATTTTCTCTTTTGAACGGGATGATTACAGAATTTATTTAGGGCTCATTTTATTTTTATCTGAGTAAAGCGAAGTCAAAAGTTAATTCTTTCCGCAAAAACAGTTATTCATCTCTTGATAGAGAAGATATAGAAATCCGAAATATATGTTGAGCTTAATATTTGTGAAGCTCGAGTAAATGCAAAAACAAAATAAAGGAAAGAAATTCTTTAATATTAGATATTGAAAGAAATGGTTTTCCTAGTTTGTGGAACACCTCCTTTACATAGACACATTTTCACCCACACCACTGATTCCAAAATCCAGTCTATTTCGATCAGTTTAAATTAATCAGATAATTAGTCACACATACCTTATCTAGCTGGTGGTTTAGCAAACAGTCTCGTCCGAACAAGCCCCAAACGTAACAATAGGCTATGAGGACGATGTTTCTTTTGAAAAGGTTTTTTTTAAACTTTTTTCTAAATTCTGATGCACACTATGACTTCAGTTCCATCAGTGTGGTTGAAATATTGCTGACAAGGTAACAGTTTTTAACGATAAAGGGTTAATCATAGTTTTAGAAATATCTATTACGCTTGAAGGACACAGTACGAATAAGTAGTTGACATTATATATATTATTTTATCTTAGTTGACTGATCAAGTACAGTCAGAACCGAAATATAATTTCAACCAATAAGCTTATAAGTGTTAACTTTATAGGTACATTTAAGTAAAATAAAATTGGTCTGGCGCTAACCTTTTCTATACTAGGATGATCATGTAATTATTGCGCAATACACTTAGTGAAAATTGAAAGGTGGTGAGGAAAGTAACGACAAAATAGACATTTATTATCGCACTAAAGCTACCATATGTGCAGTGTAAGCACTCTTTAGTTACATGTTTTACTGAAAGTAACACGATTCTTGTAGTAATGACAATTTACATAACTTTCGTTGTTTTGAAAGCGAATTCCCGCTCGTTGCTGAACATCACTTACTAAAATAATTCTTTCGTTTTTGAAAATAAACATTTGTTTTTTTCCCTGATATTCTAAAACTCTGCCGTCTGATAAGACAATGATGTTTCTTTCATGAACATACACAACAATTGGGCGTACATTTTTTCTTTCAAAGACGAAAAAAAAACAACAAGAATTTCAAATTGAACATTTCAAAGGAAATTTCTTGTATCTAAAATTTTATCTTAATTCTTTTGCATTTTGCGTAGTTATACAGACAACAAATATCAACGTGACTGATACCATGCACATTCCTCGTCAAAAGCAGCTGGGATTTTGAACTTAATTGAATTTTTATTGACAAACAGCTACATTCCACACAGTAGCATCCGTTTTAATTTTCAGTTGAATCATTTCTAAAGTGCATATCATTTAAAAGTTAATAAATTATTTATGAACATATGTGGCTTCTTGCTGTAGTGACATATCATGTATCTCATCTCCTGAATCATTCAGTTAATGATATGTTTATGTATAAGACTTTAAAACTTCTGATGGTCTAAACGAAGAGCTAGAGATTGCACAGCTACTTAAGATATTTCTGTTCAAAGAGAGTTTTCTTTTTTTCTTACCAAAAAGTGTTAGAACATTGTATCATAGAAACGTGCTAAACGTATTCATAATTGTACTTTTTACCTGTATGTATGAATGTACGCTGATGAACGCAAATAGTGAAGGAACCCCTGAATATCTGAAAATAAAGCAAAAACAATTATAGCATTAAGGATGGTTTTTGTCTCAAAATGAAGACAACATACATAAAATTCACAGTGTGTTTTATTCATTTTTCTTGCTACCTTTCTCATAACCATTTAATGGACGAATAGCTTTTTGCATTCAATAAAGTTTGTATCACTTCTGACGCTTAAAAGATTCCTATACATGACAGTTTACACTATTTGAGAAAACGAGTAAATGTTCGTCTGTCAACAACATTTTGTATAGCTTCACAGAAACTTGAAATTATACATTAATTTTATTTTTCCTGAAAAGCATATTCTTTAATATTCTATTACATTACAGTCTTTAAAGAAAACGATATTTGTAAATGAACAAACATAAAGATGTTAACGCCAATGTGACAAAATGTAATTACCAAGAAAAAAGAGAATTACAATCAACCTAAAATATGTCGTCATCTTACTGTCAACGTGACCGAAAGCTTGTGTGTTCCTTGTTGAGAGTGTAGAGTAATATAATAAAAACATAATTGAATTATTACTGACAAACAGCTGTTTACAATGAAATATGATAAGGTAAGATAATTCTAGAGTGAACACAACGCGAAGTACTTTGAGAGGAGGATTCTGGTTTGAATTTCACTAGGCGTGAGTGTCTACAGTGACTTTCCACATTCCTCACTTCCGGCGCGAGTACTGGTTTTATCCCAGGATGCAGTAATCGAGATGGATAAATCATGCTTCCCAATCAACGTAAAATAAATAAGTTAAAAATGTGAACAGAAGTGGCTTAGAGTTGTTGTAGAATCTAATCCAACGTTTATCTAATGAAATAACAATTGATTCCTCTCTTGTTTAAAAGGTTACGAGGGAAAATCACATGAACAGATCAAGTGCAATTTAATGAATTAATGAAAAGTTTTATCATATTATCTTAAGGAGATTTTTGTTGTGGATTAGCGATGTTTTAGACGTTAACTGGAAAGGTAGCCGTGCTATGCATGTCTTTTGATTAAGATGCTGTTAACGTTTGCACAGAAATTCTTTTAGGTTTTCTTGTTTTGAATATTAGGAGCAGAAAATCAGTGTGTTTAAATTATAAGCACCTTCAGTCCTGTGCTGTTCCACTCATTTAAAATGAGTTTCTGAATGTAAACATCAGAAAAATTGTTTTTTGAGTTGCTGAAATCATTTCTTTAACTCTAAAATAAATTTAAATGCAAGCTTTTAACAGTTATGGGTAACGCATATTTAACGCAAGAAACTGAGGACATTTTAAATATTTAAAGTGTTATTTGTTTTAAGGAAGCAATTTTAACTAAACATGCATCCGTTTTAATGTAGTAAATGTTAAATCCATTAGCCACATAGAAGACGATGTTATTGTATAAAAATAATTTATTTCTTGTTTTTTTTGGCAAAAACTAAGATATCAAGCACTCTGTTTGGCAAATTTAGTCAAGCGACATAAGTCATGGTAAGTCATAAAAAGAAAAATAAAATCCTGGTTTAATTCAGACACCGGCGTTTCTGGAGTCAGATATTGATTATACTCTTAATTTTTATGATGCAATATTTTTATTTTCTTTAATTAATATTTTATGTTTCTGTTAAGCCCAGTATGTTTATCTGGAGCTCCTGAATCACGTTTTACGCCTTTAATTTTCTTCGAATTAAATGTAAAGCAAGTAAATATCCTTGAATTACAACTTTTGAATTGATATGTAATTCAGTCATTAAATAAGCTCGAAACAGCGTACTTCTAGAGAAAATTGCTTATAAATAAGTAAAAGAACACTGATAAAAATGCACTGACCCATATGTATTAATGAACGTTTTATTTAACTGCAGTCTGAATGCATTAACCAAATAAGTTTTAATGTTCTGCGTGTTTTGAATTCACAAAATTTCATTAATGCATTTGCTTTGAATTTATTTTCATGACAATTTAGGTTATATTGTAGACCCCAGATGCTTTCAATTAGCAAAGCACATGCTGACACTCTGGACGAAGTTTCGGTTCCATCGTATTACGTATCGGAAATTAGGTTTCCTTTTCCCCCGTCAGCAGCAGTAATTTTATATTCTAGCTGTCCTTATATTATTTATGCTAATTATGCATATAGACTATTTGAATTATAGTTTAAGTACAGTGTTAGTGTTTATTAATGATCAACATTATTTTTTGTCCAATCACATTGTAGTATTTATCAAATTTCTGCTAAGGCTAACTTTGGTTAATGTGTATTAACATAATTAAATATACTTAATCAGGTCCGTCTAACCACGCGGTTCAGAGAGATGCTTTGTATTTAGTTGAAAAATAATGTTGATCATTAAAAAGGTTAATGGTCAATAATACGCATTAACAAAAATAATTGGTGGCTTGCCTGCGGCACGCCTGACCATTTTATCTTTGTTAATGCGTATTATTAAACACCTATACAACATAATAAAATATGTTGGACTTTAATTGACGGGACCATAAATTCCTTTCGACTAAACAGGAGTCTCAGTAAGTCAAAATTTGACCTAAGCGGAGTTAAAGTACAAACATAAAGAAGGAAATTTGACGGGACTTTAGAAATTCTTCGACTAATGAGAATTTTGAGTAAGGCGATTTTGACTTATTGAAAGTCAACTGTATTTTAAAACCATTTTGAAAAAAAAAGAAATGTAATTTTCTGTCGCCAAGGTTTGCAGTAATTTATTGTTCTTTTTCTCTCTCCAAAATAAGTAAAGTAAATTATTCGATTTTCCATTAAAGTTTAATCTCTGTTTGAGTTTGATAAGTAATGGCATCACTGACAGAAAAGAAACCTTGCAAAAGTAACAACATACATAAGGCTTGATATTTCAAAGTGACCGATTAAATACAAGTTAAAGTTCATAGAGTACCCCAAAGCTCTCTATTTAATAATCTATGAAAATGCACAATTTGATAATATTTTTTTCTTTTTGAAATACAGAAATCTCGTTGATTGCAAAACTATATAAACGCAAACTTAACAAAAAAAACAAAACAAAAAAACTTGAGTTGCAGTTTTTTGTGCCCCTGTTTGAGGGTATATAGTCTGTCAGTCCGTCCGTTACTTCATACTTGAACTAAATCTGTTTAGTGGTAAGGGAGTTATGGCTAGAGTTCAGACATTCACATCGTATTTGTTTTACGTTGACCCCTGAATGACCTTGACCTCAAACGTCCAGCTGTCAAAAACATTAACATTTCCAATAACTTCCTTAATAGCCTTTGGACAAGACTTTCCCACTGACCTTTAATTGTATGATTTTGACCAATGAAAGACATCGATCTTTTTTGTCAGAAAACTTAAATATTGCCAATAACTTCATTATGGATTGGATTTACTTCATACTTGAACACATCACCTCTTTGATCAAGACTGTCCAACTGACATATATTTAAATGACCTAGACCTCAAAGGTCCAGTTGTAAACATAAAAAACTCAAAATTGCTTATAACTCTCATATCACTTAGCTGTTATATCAGGTCATTTTTGCACACAACAACCCTTTATCGAGAAGTCTTCCTAATGCGTATGTTTTTTTTACCTCGACCCCTTCATGACCGTGACACTGAGGTCAAATTGTCTAAAAAAACGTTTTTTGAAGGATCGAACATTTATCTACATCGGGTCACATATATATGTCTTTGTCGTGACCACTTTTGACCTTCAACTTGGCTCTGGGATTGTCATCTTTCAGAGTCAGTTCTTGTTTTTTTTTTCAAGAGAAGCATACGTTTGTCAATTTATTAGAAAGCAGACATATTACTTGTTAAAAGCAGTGTTTCTTACATATTTTAATATGTATTTGATCCAGTGTACTGCATTTTAAGTGGTAAATGTTATTTTAAAAAGGTAAACAACTTTTATAGGGACATAATTATGTGACTTGGTGCTGTAAACTGTTTATCTCATAATGTATCACCTTTTAACTTTTTGTACTTAAGTTTTACTTTAAGTAATCCAGCTTTATTATGAAAAGCAAATTCATTTCATATATAAAATACTGCCACTTCGAGTTAAAAAATGGCTACAAATTTTGATATTTTATACTTATTTATTAACTCTTTTTGTGAGCTGCGCACATTTCACGAAATAAGTATTTTTTCAAGATCTGTATTGTAAAGTAGTTAAAGTATTTTAGAAAAGGTTTTAAACGAACTTATTTGATAACGAAGTGAGCATACATGCTGCAATTGCTACCTTTACCTTTATCATAAAAGACGTAAGAAATCAAAGCACTGAAAGGATAAGGTTACACTCTGCTTGGAATACGGAATAAATTGCAAATATTTTGGTCAAGAAACAAACAAAACATATTTAGTTGTGGCACTGTCTCAGTAGTTACTTGTATTTTTTTCCGGGTGGAAACTGTAGTATCTGTAATGTGTGTTATAGGTTAATCAAAATGAAAATTACAATGCAAAAGTACCGAAGGCGACATGGTTCAGACAGGTTATTATATTCTTTTAGAGCACCATTACACATCTTTTATCTTGATGCTGTATGTAAAGCTTGTATCGTATTTGATGGACATACGAAATGTGAATGTAACACTGTGGCAAGTTACTTACTGTCATCCTTTCTTAGTTCTACACACGCACACACACGCACACACACACACACACACACACACACATATATATATATATATATATATATATATATATATATATATATATACCACCGTCCCTTCATATCTTAGTGCAATGCTAGGAATTTTAGTCCTTTGAATTTTGGGAAGTGTTGTAATTCTTTAATTGTTTAGAACATATACATCTGAACTTCTTATGTTAAAATTGTCGGATCATAGTTTACAATCTATAAAATTGATTGGCAACTTGAATCTGTTTATTCATGTTATCTTGACAAAACTAGATTTTCTGCGATCCTGACTATAAATGACATATGGAGAGTTATTGTCATAAAAATACCTCTGACGTATGGTTGGCATTTAATTATTGTTCTATTTAGGAGTAAATTTTAAAAGTATGCTGTTTTGCAAGGCGTTACTCATGCTATTCACTAATTTTAGTTTATTTTGAGTCATGTACTCTGAATTACTTTATGACAACTCACTGCATATTTACTTGATGAGGTTAATGCAAAAGACACTTTGAACAGCTTTTCAAGCAGTTTTTAATTTGACCCAAAATCTGTGAACAAGCAGCTTTAAAAGAAAAAAATAAATGCTTGTCACCAAGGCTATATCTTTGATTTGCATGCTTACACATTCACTACCCTTTTTTCACTAGGATTTCAACTCTATGCAGTTATTCAATGTCATGAACAGTTAACTCCGTCTACTTAAACCTTCTACTGAATATTGTTATGTATCATATAAACCCTTAGTTCTCTACCTAGCTTGCAACAAGACATTACATTCAAGAAATTACCTGACCTTGAATGGAAATGGAAACAGTGAAGAGACCAAACATGTTGCCTCTAAATTCTGAATCTGAAAATTTATTGCTCTTTGTTGAATTATCATTTTCTATTGCAATCAAACTCTCGAATAATGTTGACAAATATAAGTCATGCGTGTTCTAAAGCCAGCAGAGAGCATTTATCAAACCCTTTTTATCAAATCAGTTGTTCATAGAGATCACTAAGATGATCTGCTTTGTCCAGACAAATGTCTTACGGCGGGGATGGTTATTTCACACGTGAATTTAGTCTCAGATAGATTTATTACGATTACACAGAAATAAAATTTTAGTTTCATTGCTCTGGGCTAAATTCCATTGTTTAAGTTCTGTGCAGTTTTACTAATTGCAATTAAATAAACCTATAAATGCAGACAAATTAAATGTTTTTCTTGAAATACTTTAGCTGCTGAAATAATATATTTTACGTTTGCACTAATTGAAATACAAACTTTTTACAATTAATGGCGACTGGTTTTACTCAAGACACTTACTAGTAGTAAATTGTAGATATCAATAGTGTTAATAGTCTAAACACAGCTACAACAAAAAAAAATAAAAATAAAATAGACATTCTAGTGATCAAGTAAAGTTTCTTTGTCAAGATCCTTTATATAAAAGTATAAGAGTTAGAGATATTTGACGAAAAGTGGAATTTGTTAAGAAACATATTTTTTACCTGTTTTTCTCTCAGAATAGAAAATAATATATAAATTGGTTGTAACAAAAGTTAAAGTTAATGTTACTGTGATGTTGATACACCAGATTAATTAATTGTGGAACAATACACCTTTTATTTATGTGCTTCATCTGTTACACAGAATAAGTAACATGAAATGTATTATCTTTCAAGGCTATATTTTCCGAAATATGTCTTTCAAATTAACTCTCGCAAAATTAACTACTTCTCTATATCATTCATAGAAATTCTAGAAGTTTTTGCAAATTTAGTAGCTATTTTAAACTATCTATTGAGAAAATGTTCGTTCATTAATAAATTTTCCTAGATTTTTTTTTGCATTTAACCTTTCAGTTTTGTTTATGACAAATATAGGAAACAAATAAAGTATGACAGCAGTGAAATGTGATGTACGGGCATATTGCGACATCACGAACCAAAAAAGACTAAGTTTCAGTACCTTTAACGTTATACATACCCTTTATATTGCTCAGGTCGCTAATGTTTCAACTGTTGTTGAGTTTTAAAAAGGAATGTAAGAAACAAAACGTGCAACAGTGATTCTTCATGGTATCTTAACAACAGACAGAAGTGTCAGTAGATAAAGATATATGTATTTTAGTTCCAAAACCTAAACCTCACTCACACCTTTATTATCTCGAAATGCTCATACTTATTTTTTCATATTAAAAATGACATATCATTCGCACACTTCTATTTGTATTGTCAGAATATATCTGTTTTTGTATTCCTTTAGGGATAATTTAGGTTATCCCTGGCAAAACAATGAATGTCATAACTCTTTACTACTTCATTACCCGAAACATAAACCTGCCATGTAGACCAGTTTCTGTACAGAAGGTCCTTTGACTTGCTCTGGTAAAAGTGATATTCTATGTGATATAAACTGGGTCTATTTGATAATAATGATTAATTATTCTGTTTGCGAAATCACACAGCTCATCTGGAGAGCTATTTGTGATGTTTATAGGGCCTCGTAAAGAATTTGGTGTGTATTTAGATACAGAGGTTTTGCAAATTTGCGATGTAATTCTAAAATATTGACCCTAACACTAATCTGCCAGGTTGGAACGATTAATGGTATAGCAAAAAGAAAATGAAAATGAATTCAAAGACATTTTATTTTAAGGTACTGAATTTTTTCCACTTAACTTTTCTACATTTTGGATCATAAAGAGCTTTGTCAGCCAACAAGTTTGATTGTCTTTGAATACTTTAGAAGCAAACATAAACTGAAACCCTATGTGTATGGCAACAAAATGGTTTTCATGTACAATTTTCTTAAATAGATTTTGATTTCAAGCGTTAACGTATAAAACCAACAAGAAGGGAGAGATAGAGTTACTAGGGGTACAAAAACTTGATCCATTACACTAAAGGAAACTGAACTCATATTTATGAATTAACTTGAATCTGCATTTGTCAGGAAATGATGCAAGTACATGCATGTTAAATCGTGTTAAGTTTTAATTAGCTTAAACACACAACCAAGTTGAATATTTGTTTTAAATCGTGTTAAGTTTTTATTAGCTTAAACACACAACCAAGTTAAATATCTGTTAGTGTTTTCAGAACATTTTAAATAGAATCATTGAAACTGACCAAACGTCTTTATACCAGCAGTGATGGTTTTATTAAAATACAGTAAGACACTTTGAAAAAGTAAGTTAAACTACTATTTGCATATGTCTTTTTAACATTAATTTCTACAAAGAGGAGAAGACAACTACAATATTATTCTTTTTTACCTTAATGGCTGCCATCCATTTGTTCATGTGATCTATCTCAGTATCAGCTTAATAACATATTTGATAAATCGTCTGCGAATTTTTTATATTGAACTTTTATGTAGCTAAGTTTCCTAATGTCGTGTAAAAGGAAGAGTTACCGTATTTTTTATATTTAAGCAGACCTAATACTTGTTTCTTGGGAGATACACCTTTTAAATACTCAAAAGTGTCACCTTTCCTCCGCGTAATTGTTTTTTCAATTTTGATTTGAAAACTATGAAAATGTGCTAGCGATTAAATACAGAAAACCAAATGAATTTACGAACATAAGTTTCTTATTTCACATTTGTGACATTGAATTTGTATATTTGTTAAGCTCAGTTCAGTCTTGTTAGAACATCAAAGGACCCAAAATAACAAGTTTACGTGACAGGTTTTTAACTTAAGATAATAACCAGAACAAAATCCAAATCGTAAGACAAAATGTGTATTGTATGATAAAACTTACCCTTTACAAAAACATAATGCAATATTCTCATTCTTTTTTATTCAACATATATGATACTTCACCAAAAACTATATCGTCACATAACAGCTCACACAATAATTTGGTTAACTTATTTTTTCAAATTCTGAAATGTGCTTTTGAGGAACAAAACAAACACAAACATATATTCAAGGTTGTCAGTATTCAGTGCAATTTTACCAAAACATAAACACTAAAGATTCATTAAAATTACTTGCCACAAATTTGTGATGACTGTCGCAAAGGAAGCACAAACATATCAGACAAGTAACAGATATGACGTAACTGAATTTCTGAATACAGTAGAGTCTGAAAAGCACTTATCTGAGAGCAACGCATTTTGAATTACTAACTTAAAAGGCTGATGAGTTTGCCTTTTCAAAAAAGAATAGAATTAAAAAATAAATAAAGTGGAAAGAAATAGTATAGAAAATAATTGAATCATGTAGAATGGAATATAATTAATAATTTAGATAAGTTAAAACTGCTTTTATTGCTAAACTTATCAAGACATTTAGGCAAAATGTATATTCAAGTGATGTATTGCGATTATAACGAACGCTAGTCCCGCCTTGAGCCAGACACACACAAAGTCTCATGTTCCACATTTTTTACATGAAACCTCTAAATTAAGATTAATATGTGAGCTTTCGAAACCCCAAAGGTACAGTACAGGTGAAATATATTTATTTCTATGACCTTTCATGTAAAACATACGCAACTAACGCTTTATTGCAAAAGAAAGTCTTAGGAAACTTTCAATCTGTCAGAAGAACACAGTGTTTCGTTATAAATACCATCTGATTCCTTTCTTGTTTGGAAAGATTACAAGGAAAATTGACATGAAGACATCAAGACTAAGTGTAATTTTGTGAACTAATTTAAAAGATACATAAAATTATCTTTGATTCTTTTAGTGGATTCGCAACTTTTAAAAATTGACTTGAGGGGGTAGCCGGGTCAGACATACCTGTTTGTTCACGATAATGCTTGCATGTAAATGTCTTTTAGGGTTTCTTGTTTTGGGCATTAGTTACAGAAGATTTGTTTGTCGTAGTTATAACCAGTACAAGTTTTGTGTTGTTCCACTCATTGAAAATTATTATCAAAATATTTAACTTCTTAGAGATTGTCTTCGTAAGTTTTTTAAGCTATTGAAATTATTTCTTTTACTCTCGGATAAATTTTAATTCAAGCTTTTCACAATTATGTGTTATGACTATGTAACGGAAGACTCTAAGTACATTTTAAATATTTAAAGTGTTATTTGTTTTAAATCTGTTTTAGGGAAACAATTTGATTAAACATGCATTCGTTTTAATGTAGTAAATGTTAAATTCACGGCCACATAGAAGAAAATGTTATTGTTTAATTTGAAATTATCTATTTTAGTTGTCTTGTGTTAATAATTTGAAAAAAAAATCTTTATACGTTTACCATTGCCATCATGTCAGGATAAAATAAACTTGCTCACGGTTTATTGAACTGTATTATTCCGTAGGATCCATAGGAAAAACAACAAAAAAACAAGAACTATTTAATGTCTATGCGACTGTATATGTTTTATTTATGATTATTTTATTAAAAGATAGTACACAATATTTTCAAATGGTGCTCCAAATGTCAAATGTCTTAAGTACTTAAACACTTCCGACAGCTATATAATATCTCTTTGTTTTGTCTGACTTACATCATGTTTTACAATACATATTTTGTATTATTGGCACTAAGTGTAAATGTGACAATTAATGGTGTGTATGGATATGCATAAAAAATGCATAAAGAAATGAAAAAGTAATATCGAAAATTTGGTAAGTGCTTGTTATTAAATCAGGTCACCTTGAAGGTCACGATCACAGCTAACAACGCTATTGCTGTACACTGAAAGCCCGCGACACTTGTCATCAAATGACCTTAATGAAAAGATCCTATTACAATTGCATTGTTCACGCTTTATCAATTTCTCAACATTGTCAGTTGATTTTTGTTGATACTTGACAACAATTGAATCCATAAAAATGTGCTTCCAGACACTTCTGGAAGTTCCCGATACCGAGAAGAATATTTGCTAACATCACAGCTGTCAATGTAGATGTGTCGTATAATGCCTCACATAGGTCATTCAGGATGAATGCTTTATCATTTGGGCGAATTTCACTCCGCGCTGCACAAGGCATACAACGAAAAAAATAGAACACTTTTTTCAAATCAGTAAGTCGGTTGCATAAAGTTTTCATGTAGCTAAAATACCTTAATTCGATATCAAGCAATCTGATTGTCAAATTTAGGTCATGGTAAGTAACAAAAAAACGAGCTTAATACGGCTGCGCAAAAAAAAATAATTAGGGTTTCAGACACCTGCGCTTCCGGAGTCAGATATTCAGATATTGATAATAGTTTTATTTTATTTGAGCCGATATTTTTTTATTTTCATTATTAATATTTCATTTTTCTAGCTGCGCATATCCTAGTATTATTAATGCAAATTATGCACACATATTTTTTGAAATACAGTTTAACTGATTTTGTTTTCATATCTTACAAACAAAAAATGCCATTATTTCATATCCTTCTCCGTTCAATCATTAATGAATGTGTTTTTTTCTAGTGTCCGATTCCATACTTAATCCATTTTCTAATACAACATGTTCTTTTGTCTTATATATATTATTTTCAGAGTTAATAATATATTATCAATTATAAAATTAAATATATATAAAAATAAGTATAGATGTTGATTATAAATCGCCAATTAATTACTGAGTTAAATTAATATTTTGCAGAATCAGTACGACTGATGTAGCTAACATTTTGAAAACACGAGTTGGGTAGGGAGTGTCTTAAATGTATCTCATTATGTGAAATATGTTCGGCAGATATGCCTTTGTCGTTTTTTCTTGTTTATCATAAGTTTACCTGACTAATACCAGACCATGAATAATATGTTTGGTACACAATTATTTTCAGTCCGACTAAATAAAGGGAACAAACCTTTACATATTTTGTCTACTTTGATGTAATATATCTGTTAGTACTACAGAGCAGATTGTTTAATATTCATGCATAAACTGCACATTAGTTCGATGATAACCAAAAAGTTGAATATCAAAAAGTTTGATATCTGAAATGAACGTAAAGGTCAACACACTAGAGCAAGTCAAACCTTTTAATTGGGCAAAGGAGACTCAGCATGAGTGTTTTACTATTTAAGAACATTTTCTAAAAAAATGTAAAGTAATTTTTTATCGTCATGGTTTGCAGTATTTTATTGTTATTTTTCTCCCTCCAAAATAAATGAAGTAAATTATTCAGTTGTCCTTTAAAGTGTAAGCTCTGTTTGAGTTTATTATGTACTGACACTACTGACAGAAAATGAGTCTTTGCAAAAGTAATTACATACAGAGTGTTTGATGTTTCAAAGTGACTTACTGTTAAATACCGATCAAATACCACTTAGTGTAAGTTCATAGAGTACCCCAAAGCTCTCTATTTAATAATCTATGAAAATGCACAACCTGACAACATGTTTTTTCTCTTTGAAATACAGAAATCTCATTGACTGCAAAACTATATGAACGCCAAAGTAACAAAAAAACGTAGGCACTTTAAGGAATGAATAATTTCAATGAAATCTGAATCTGCAATTCAGATTAAACTTCGATGTTCAGTTTTCCCTGTAAAGATAAAATAATGATGCATATTTTAATAACAATTTAAATAGTTGATATTTGTAACTGGAGTTGTAGTATTTTTGTGCCCCCGTTGGTGCGTATATAGTCTGTCAGTCCAACCGTCAGTCGTCAATTCGCCCAAAACATTTTACATTGCCCATACTTGCTTTATTAGTGAATCGATTTACTTCATACTTGAACTAAATCTGTTCAGTGGTAAGGGAGTTATGGCCAGAGTTCAGGCCTTCCCATCGTATTTGTTTTACTTTGACCCCAAAATGACCTTGACCTCAAAAGTCCAGCTGTCAAAAACATTAACATGTCAATAACTTCCTTACTAGTAAATGGATTTACTTCATGCTTGAACACAACAACCCTTTGGACAAGACTTTCCCACTGACCTTTGTCTGTTTGATCTTGTCCAATGGAAGACACCGACCTCAAAGATCTAAACGATAAAATGATACATTATTGCACATGGCCGTTCAATCGACGCGTAGTCAATACAAAAATAATGAATAATATATAATTACATAATCATTAAATTCTTACCACAGCGTCTGTTAAATTATTTTTTTTAATATAAATTGAAATAAAGCAACGGTGTTATTTGCTGAATGTACATGTACGTCTCACAACTGAAAGCGGGGATTACAAAGATTTGCGTGCGCAGAAAATGATTGTTATTTAAAAGAACCAATTCACGTCTTTCTCTCATTCTTACTCCCATACAAACACATGAAACACACAAAACGGTTAGACATGTACAACACGAAAGACTTACAAGTGTTCACCGAGCACTGCTTCGAGAAAATTCGACAATTTCCGCCAAAGACGTACATTGCCGCGTATTACCGATTCAGTACCGGAAGATAAATATTAAGTATAAAAACTAAACACGTCTGAATACAACGCATGTGCGAAGATTAAGTACTTATTTCTATTGACTGCCACATCGGTCATAAAACTAAAACTATCCTAAAGTTTGACCTGTGACTCTAAATTTTCTAGGATCCTGACTAACATGACATATGGAGAGTTAATGTCGTAGAAAATACCTCTGAGGTGTCGTATGCATCTAATTATTGTTTTATTTTAGTAAATTTAGTAAATTCTAAAAGTAAGCTGTTTTGCAAGGCATTACCCATGCTATGAACTAATTTTAGTTTATTTTGAGTCATGTACTCTGAATAACCTCATGACACCTCACTCCATATTTAATTTAACTTGATGAGGGTAATGCAATAGTCAATTTGAACAGCTTTTCAAGAAGTTTTTAATTTGATCCAAAATCTGTAAACAAGCAGCTGATAAAGAAAATTATATTCTTGTCACCGAGACTTTATCATTTATCGGGACGCTTACACATTCGCTGCCCAATTTTCACAAGGATTACAACTCTATTAAGCAATTCAAGACCTTGAATGGAAATGACGGTACAGTGAGAAACCAAACATGTTGCCTCTGAATTATAAATCTGAAAAGTTATTGCTCTTTGATGAATCATCCTGTTGGTATTGCAATCAAACACAAGCGTTATGTTGACAAATATTAGTTATGCGTGTTCTAAAGCCTGCAGAGTGCATTTATCAACCATATTTTGCCAAGTTATTTGTTCTTCGAGATCACCTAGATGATCAGCTTTGTTTAAACTAATGTTCTACTGCGGGGAATGATTATTTCACACATGAGTTTTGTTTCAGACAGATTAAATACGCTTACACAGAAATCAAATTTTAACTTCATTGCTCTGGACTAAATTTCATTGTTTAAGTTCTGTGCAGTTTTACTAATTACAATTAACTAAACATATAAATGCAGGTAAATTAAATGTTGTCTTGAAATGCTATAGCTGCTGAAAAAATATATGGTATTTTTGCAATAATTGGAATGCAAACTTTTTCTCATTCAACGGCGATTGTTTTTACTCAAGACACTTACTAGTAGTAAATTGCAGATATTGAAAGTGTTACTAGTCAAAGCACAGCAAAAAAAGACATTCTAGTAATCACGTAAATTTTTTTTGTCAAGATCCTTTTTATAAAAGTATAAGAATTATAGATGTTTGATGAAAAGTGGAATTTGTCAAGAAACATTTTTACCTGTTTTTTTTTCTATCACAGAAAACAATAACAATATATTAAATGGTTGTAACAAAAGTCAAGAGAAGTGTTACTTTTTTAATTGTAAATCGAAACAACGAATTCTTTTCTCGTAAGGCATTGTAAAATTTAGTCAACACGGTATCTTTTCCGTTTCTTTAGGCAGAAACGTTTACGTACATTTACTCCAAATTATTTTTATTGTTCGCAGGAGGGAAACAAAAACAGCATTTAAAGTTCATGTTCCTGTGATGTTATTACACCAGATTAATTGTGGAACAATACACAATTTATTTCTGTGCTTGATCTGCTACATTTGTTTAAACACTACTGAGACTCGTAAAATGTCAGCCAGTTTCCTTAAATGAACATCAGAAAATCATGTGTGACATTTCTATTTGAGTAATGTAATTTCAAAGGCGTACTGGAAACAGAATGTGTCAGGTTAAAATGAAAAAAAATCTGGGAAAAGATTATATATAGTCATACCGAAAATCTTTATTCCTATATGGTGCGTGTAATATGTATGTTTTACATGTTTGAATTATTTTTTGGAAAATTGTTTGTCTTTACGTCTACCTTGTAAATTGTAAATATGCCTTTCTTTCTTGAGAAATGAGGTCTGGAATTGAGTTTGTTTTCAAAGATCTAATCTGTTAAATTGTATTGCTTTAGTTTTATTTCAGTGAATACCTTAAGCTCACAGTCGTTAAGAACGTTCAATTCACTTTTCGACCAACTAAAGAAAAACACAAATATACATAACAGTCATTTTCCTTTTTTTCACAACAAAACTATCAATGATAAGAATTATTAAAAGAGGCGGTACCTATGTATATCGTTAGTATAACCAGTCGCCACCATTGTTTAGGGTTCTGAATGGAACTGATGCTTTCAGGTTTGCTTGCCTTCTTGCTTAGAGCTGTTAACATTTGTACTTTTAAAAGGTTGACATTGTATACTGGTGGATTTACTGAAGCAGGCGTACACTATTAATTAACAGCTCCTTATTTCTATTATATTCATTTATTAGGGCTTATTTTCTTTTTATTATTTATATTTCTTTTGTTTATTCCGTTATCAAGTCCTTAACACTTATATCTCCGGTTCCGGAATTTTCGAAATTCGCCAGAGGTCATCTTCGCAAAAGCCTTTCGTTAAGTTCTAGCACATAATTAATAAATATACACTCAAACAGAGATTTAGATGAACGGATACACATGTATTGAAGTCTCTTTTTATTTCACTACATTTTGAAAACAGTATGTATAAAATAGACACGAAATGCCACCAATTTTAAAATGGCGATAACAAGGTGTCATACAAGGTATTGTTTGAACTTAATAGTGCTGATAATAACTAAACTGTAGATACCAGCTGTTTTTCATAACCAAACATATGCTGTAAAATATAACGATAAAAATTTTCTATTTGCAAGTATTTCTCGAAGATTTATCTGCAAATCACTTTTGTTGCCAATAAACAACTGTCTGCGTGTGTCCGGATTGCTATTAAATGCTAATTGATTACGCGTGGTATGCACGCGAGAAATTCTAAATATTGTTGAATGATGTTGTGTCTTGTTTATTGTCCTATCTATTTCCATTTAAACATACATCTTACTGATTTACTTGTCTGTAGTCTATGAGACTCCAACTACAACACCTTTGTTTTCAAAAATAATTTGAATTTTGTAATTTTATATTTGTTGTTTATTGCTTTGCTGACACTGTATGACTGATCTAGTATGAATAATTATAAATGTCAGTGGGATTTCTAACAGTACATGCCATTGGGCTTATTTCAGTAGAAAAAATAGAAAATGTTATTCCATGGTATATTCTACTATAAATCTTTTAAATGTGATTTTAAATTTGAGAAATATCTTGACATAATAACTAATGGCAGAATTAGAAAGACCTCGTTAGACTCAGATAATGTTTCCATACATTAGAAATTGAAAGCGGGAGGTATTTATATATTGGAAGAAATGAAAGAATTTTTAAGTATCGTAATATGAATGACTTTGGGTCAGAATTTCATTTTCTTTTATGTTGTATCATAATCTTAGACACAAATATAATATCGAAATTTCATTTCCATGTATTCACAGATTTGTTAACATAGTTAAATGCAACAATAACAATAGACTTCGAAATCTTGCCAAATGTTTGTGAGTGTACTTTTCAAACTTGTGCGCCGAAAAAAAATATACATAAACGAAACTGTGTAAAATAAACATTTGATGCACTTTTGCAGCCGAATTGGTTAAATTACATTTTCCTAGTGCGTAAACTTGATTATGGTTAGTAATACTGGGCTAGTTGTTAAAAACTTTCGTTAAATATTTAAATAAGAGGTTGTCGTTATCTTAACGACATTGCCTTAGCTTCTTTTTTAAAATTTGTTTTTAGGCAAATGTGTTCTTAAAAAAATAACGTTAAAGTTTCGCTAACGTAACGCCTGTTCTTTAAATTCATCGTTACATTTATCGTTAAAAATAACAGTTGTTCAGAAATAATAAGCGTTAATTTCCCATTAAAATGACTATTTTTACAGTGAAATAACGAGGAAATTATTTCACCCTTGTAGGTGCTTTAATTTTGTCGTTAGCACTTAACAGCAAACAAAATGGCTGCTGTTTTTGCTATGTGATTCAAGGCAGACGCCAGGAAAGATATAGAATTTCCAGACTGAGTGTGTTTGTAGGTTTGAAATTAAACCAAACGGGAATGTTGGGAGCGATAAAGATTTACAAAAAACGGTATTAATTACTTGCGTGGGTTACTGCGAGAGCGACTGCAGAACCAAACGTTAAGGTCTCATGCACGGATTGTTAAAGTTAACTGGGCCATTGTTTCCAGTATAAGACGTATTTGTTCTTGAAATCATGATCTTCATTGTAGTTTCATCGTGTGGTTTTTGATAGCAAGTGTATCTATTTCATTAGAACTGTAGCTTTTTACAAGACAAGGAATAAAGTATAGAGACACTTCAGTTCAGACAGATTTCATGTTTTATTAGTTTTGACATAAGCCTTACATTTCCAGTATACCCGACTACGTGCTTAAATTGTTTATTGTTAATAGAACCGCTTCACAGAATAAGTAACATGAAATATATCATCTTTCAAGGCTATATTTTCCGAAGTATGTCTATCAAATTAACTCTCGTAAAACTAATTACTTCTGTTCATCATTCATAGAAATTCTAGAAGTTTTTGCATGTTTACTTACTATTTTAGACTATGGAATAAAATGTTTATTCAATAATAATGTTTCTTTTTTTTTGGCATTTAACCTTTTAATTTGGTTTATGCTAAATATAGGAAAACAAAGTATGACAGTATCTCCAGCTTTGATTTATATTGCACTGGTGTTTAAACTTTATTTAATTTAACAATTGAAATTGTAACAGATATAAATATAAAAAAATCAAAGCATCAGATTACTGATGTACAATAAAAGCCATCATTTTGAATGACAGATAATTGTGCTGGACCTAAAACACCATCATTGACTTCTAAGGAAGGTATTTTCTTGTACTGCAGTATGTTTTTTCGTATCCGTTGACAGATAAAGTGCTGTAAAAACCTGTTTTACTCTACGGGTATATTGCGACATCACGAACCCTGCAGACCAAGTTTCAGTACCTTTAACGTAATACATCCCCTTTATATGACCCATATCGCTAATGTTACAACTGTCGTTGAGTTTTTAAAAGGAATGTAAGAAATAAAACGTGGAACAGTGATTCTTCATGGTATTTTAACAACAGACGTAAGTGTCACTAGATATACATATATGTATTTTAGTTCCAAAACCTAAAAACACGCGCCTTTAACCCCTTTAATGACCTGAAATGCTCATACTTATTTTTTCATATAAAAAATGACTTATAACATCAACACACTTTTGTTTGTATTGTCAGTATATATTTGGTTTCTTTTTTTCTTTTTTGTTTTTTTTTCCTTCGTAAGTTACTCCTACCAAAACAATGAATGTTACAACTCTTTACTTCAACTTTAAAGATACTTCTTTACCCGAAACATGCAGACCAGTTTCCGTACATAAGGTCTGTTGCCTTGCTCTGGCAAAAGCGATAGTCTATGAGATGTAAACTGTATCTATTTGATTATAATGATTAATAAATCTGTTTGCAAAATCACACAGCTCATCTGGAGAGCTATTTGTGATGTTTATAGTGTCTCGTAAAGACTTTGGTGTGTATTTAGATACAGAGGGTTTGCACATTTGCGATGTAATTCTAAAATGTTGACCGTAACACTTATTTGAAACGATAAATGGTATAGCAAAAAGAAAATGAAAATGAATTCAACGACATTTTATTTCAAAGTACTGAATTGTTTCTACTTAACGTTCCGATATTTAAAATATAATGTATAATTTAAATAAGTTAAAACTGATTTTATTGATATTCTATTCAAAACATTTAGTCAGAATGTATATTGAAGAGTTGTATTGTGATGATATCAAATGCCAGTACCCTCGAACCAGACACACACAAAGCCTTCTGTTTCACAGTTTTGACAAAAGTTTTAAGTTTAGATTAATACATGAACTCTCCGAACCCCTGGGATACAACACAGATGAAACATGTATATTTTGTTATGACCTTTCATGAAACACATACGCAACTTACGCTTTATTGCAAAGGAAATGTTTAGGAAGCTTTTAAGCTTTTAAGCTCTCTGAAGTACACAGTGTATGTTTATAAAACAACGTCTGATTCCTTTCTTGTTTGGAAAGTTTATAAGGAGAATTGACATGAAAACACCAAGACTTAATGGAATTTAATGATTTTAAAAGTTATATTAAATTACCTTTGATTATTTTAGTGGATTCGCGACTTTTAGAAAATTGACTGGAGGGGGTAACCGTGTCAGACATATCCTTTGTTCAAGATAATGTAATGCTTGCCAATAAATGTCTTTTAGAGCTTCTCGTTTTGAGCATTAGTTACAAAAGATTAGTTTGTCTAAGTTATAACCACTGCTAGTTTTGTGCTGTTCCATTTCATTGAAAATTATCATCTAAATGTTGAACTTCTCAGAGATTGTCTTCGTAAGTGTTTTAAGCTGTGAATTAATTTCTTTTACTCTCAGATGAATTTAAATTCAAGCTTTTCACAATTATGTGTTATGAAACTTTAACGGAAGAAATTTAGTACATTTTGAATATTTAAAGTGCTTTGTTTCAAATTTGTTTCAGAGAAACAATTTTGATTAAACATGCATCCGTTTTAATGTAGTAAATGTTAAATCCACAGCCACATAGAAGATAATGTCATTGTATAAATTGAATTTATTCATTTTAGTTGGCTCGTGTTAACCATTTAAAAAAAATCTGAATAGTTTTAATATTGCCATCATGTGAGAACGAAATAAACCCGCTCACGGTTTATAAAAATGTATTATTCCGTAGAATCGATAGGAAAACAACAAAACAACAAGAACTATTTAATGTCTATGTTTAATTTATGATTATTTTATTAAAAGTTAATACACAATATTTTCATCATTATGCTCTTTTTCTAGTGTCCGATTTTCAAGTAAATCCATTTCCTAATACAATCTTTTATTTTGCCTGATATAAAACTTCAGTATTAATACTACACAATTATAAAATTAAGTTTATATCTCGCCTTCTCTATCAAAATAAGTACAAATGTTTGATTATAGAATGCCCATTTACTACTAAATAAATTGATATTTACAGAATCAGTATTACTTATGTAGCTAAATTTTTTAAAACTTTTGGGATTTATTTTCACGTTTTAAACTAGTGTGCTTCGTGCTTTCCCTAGGGAGTGTTTGTTGTATTTTCGGGTTCCACACAACGCTGCTTAGCTCATTCCAAACCATTGCTTATATCTTTGATACAAGGTTTTAAGTCCGGCGGAGGCTAAATGAAGTAAAAATACCCTATACTATATATTTCCTTCTTTAATGCAATTAACTGTTAGTACTACACAGCAAAATGTTTATTATTCGTGCATAAACAGAAATAAAAGCCTGCAAATTCGTTCGATGATTTCCCAAAAAGTAAATATGATACCTGAGGTCAACACTAACACACTAGATCTGGTCGAAATCAGGGCAAGGGGGACTCAGCAGGAGAGCTTTTATCTATTTTAGTGCCTGTATTGACAATAGAAATGCAATTTTCTATCGTCATGACTTGCTGTACTTAAATGTTCTTTTTTCCCTTTGTAATACACATAAATCATTTTTTTTTGTTCTTTTAGAATTCTAATCTCCATTCGAGTTAATTAAGTACTGTCACCACTGACAGTAAAATAATCCTTTCAGTAGTAATAACTTACATCACGATCGATGTTTCAAAGAGGCTTATTATTCGCCGATTAAATACCATTTAGTTAAAGTTCACAGAGTACTCTTAAGCTAATTTTTTACTCATCTTTGAGGCAGCAATCTGACGAGATCTTTTCACTCTTTGAAATACAGAAACTTTCATTGATCGAAAATTTGTATAAACGCCAACTTAACAAACAAGAGGGCCATGATGGCCCTAAATCGCTCACCTGAGTATCATTGCTCATGTTACAAGTATCATTACTGGGTGTTATGGGTGTTCGTTGTTCGCAAATTAGAATAAGTTTGCAATAAGTTAAAAGACTCTGGTTGTAATGGTACTCAAATTTATAGCAGGAAAGTATTATTCTACAGGTCCCAGTGAACTTGACCTTTTACCTACAGACCCCAAAAACAATAGGGTTCTTCTAATTAAATAAACCTATGAAGTCCGAAGGTTCTGGGTGTAATGAATGGTACTCCAGTTACTGAGCAGAAACAGTTTTCACTCTACAGGTCCCTGTGACCTTGACTTTTGACCTACTGACCCAAAAAATGATAGGGTTCTTTTGCTGACTGAAGACAATCATCCAATGAAGTTTGAAGGCTCTGTATAAAATGGTACTCCAGTTACTGAGCAGAAACAGTTTTCACTCTAGAGGTCCCTGTGACCTAATCTTTGACCTATGGACCCAAAAAACAATAGGGTTCTTCTAATACAATTATCCTATAAAGTTTGAAGGCTCTGGGTGTAATGGTACAAAACAGTTACTCTGCAGAAGGTTTTTCACTATACAGGTCCCTGTGACCTTGACCTTTGACATACTAGCCCGAAAAACAACATGTTTCTTCTATTTAGTAAAAACAATCATTCTATGAAGTTTGAAGGCTCTGTGTAAAATGGTACTCCAACTACTGAGCAGAAAACGTTGTCAATCTAAAGGTCTCTGTGAACTTAACCTTTGACCTATGGACCCTAAAAACAACAGGGCTCTACTAATACAATTATCTTATAAAGTTTGAAGGCTCTGGGTGTAATGGTACTACAGTTACTCTGCAGAAATACTTTTCACTATACAGGTCTCTGTGACTTTGACCTTTGACATACTAGCCCCAAAAATAATATAGTTCTTTCATTTAGTAAAAACACTCATCCTATGAAGTTTGAAGGCTCTGGGTGAAATGGTACTCCTGTTATTGAGTGGAAACGGTTTTCACTCTAGAGGTCATTCTGACCTTGACATTTAACCTACAGACCAAAAAAACAAACATTCAATAAGGGCAATAACCCTGTGAATTTTGAAGGCCTTTGGCAACTCGTACTCAAGTTATTGAAAGGAAACAAAGTGTGACAGACAGACAGACAGACAAACAGACAACCATGGACAGGGCAAAAACAATATGTCTCCATCAGAAGGGCGTGGTTGGGGGAGACATAACAACGAAACATTTAAGGTCTCTCCCTTGATGTTTCCGAGCAGCAGATTTTTTAAGTTTTTCCTATACAAGTCCTTGTGTAAAATGAAATGACCCCCCTAGTTTTAACTCAGAGTCATGATTTGAACAAACTTGGTAGAAGTCCACTATACAATGCTGCACACCAAATATCTAAACTCTAGGCCTTGTAGATTCTGGCAAGAAGATTTTAAAAAAATTTTCCTATATAAATCTATGTAAAACATGTGACCACTGGCGCGGGGCCTTTTTTGACCCAGGGGCTATGATTTGAACAAACTTGGTAGAGGTACTCTAGACAATGCTACATACAAACTATCTAAGTTATATGCCTTTTGGTTTCTGATGTGATGATTTTTTAAACTTTTTCCTATATAACTCTATGTAAACTAGTGACCCCAGGGCAGGGCCTATTTTGACCCAGTAGCTATGATTTGCACAAAGTTAGTATAGGTCCACTAGACAATGCTACACACCAAATATCAAAACTCTAGGACATGCGGTTTCTAACAAGAAGTTTTTTTGACCCCATGGTCATAATTTGAACAAACTTGGTACAGGTCCACTAGATAATGCTTCATATCAAATATCTAAGCTCGAGGCCTTGAGGTTTCGAGAAGATGATTTTTAAAGATCCAACTTTTAAAATCTAATTTTAGCTCCAGTGATCCAGAAATGCAATGGACCAGAACCATTTGAACAATCTTTCCAAGGAACATCCCAGGCAAGTTTCATTAAATTTGGCCCATTGGTTTCAGAGGAGATGTCGTTTGAATGAATAGTTGACGACGGACGGACGGACGACGAATAAAGACTGATCAGAAAAGCTCACCCTGAGCACTTTGTGCTCAGGTGAGCTAAAAACGTAGGTACTGTAAGAAATGAATAATTTCAATGAAACCTGAGTCTGTAATTCAATTAAACTTATGCGTTCAGTTTTTCCTTTAAGACAAAATAATGATGCATATCTTAATAATAATTTTAATAACTGACACTTATAACTTGAGTTGTAGATTTTATGGCCCCGATTGATGGTATATTGTTTTAACCTGTCCGTCCGTCCGTCCGTCCGCCAGTCCATCATTCCGTCCAAAAAATTTAATATAAATTTCCTTATTAGTGAATGGATTTATTTCATACTTGAATACAACACCCCTTCGGACAAAAAATTCCCAGTGACATGTATTTGTTTCACCTTGACCCATGAATAATCTTGACCTCAAAGGTCCTGCTGTAAACAAACAGTAATATTGCCAATTACTTCCTTATTTGTAAATGGCTTTACTTCATACTTGAACACAACACTCTTTTGGACGAGACCTTCCCATTGACCTTTATTTATATGATCTTGACCTATGAAAGACATTGACCTCAAAGGTCATTCCCACTATATTAAAATGACCTTGACCTCGAGGGTCCAGTTGTTACATATCCTTAATTTTGGTGATAACTCCGTTATTACTAAACAGATACAGTTCATGTCTGCAAACTAAACCCCTTTGAGAAAAGTCTTCCAAATGCATATGTTTGACCTCGACCCGTACATGGAGTTGACCTTGAGGTTAAATTTTCAACTTCTAACTTTTGAAGTTTTGAAGGAACTACAAGTTATCTTTATTTGGTCCTGGCATTGTCATCTTTCAGAGGTAGTTCTTGATCCAGCGTACTGCATTTTAAATGGTAAATATTATTTTAAGATGGTAAGTAACTTTTATATAGACACATGTGACTTGTTGCTGTAGAGGAAACTTAAGTTTTACACAAGGCAGTCTGAAGGACAGCTAAATCCCCTTCTGCAGCGGACATGAATGAGTACTTCTATACCTTAAACCAACCAAGACCTTGATGTTGTGCCATGCATATTATAAGCACATAGTCTCATGATAGTAATTAGTTGTGCCAAGTTATTTAAAATCTTCTATAAAGTCAACAAGTTATGGAGAACATTTAACCTTGACCTTGGGGGTAGCAACCTGGATGTTGGGTTCTGAACATCGTGTCATAGTGGTGATCAGTTTTGCAAAGTAATTAAAAAACTTTTCGTAAGCCAAGTTAGTAAGTTATAGAGCAGACGTGAAATGTGGATATTTTACCTTTAACTGTGACCTTGACCTTGCAGGTAGCAACCCAATTATTGCGTTCAGCCCATCGTCTCATAATGGTGATAATTTGTGCCAAGTTATTTCAAAACATTTTCAACAGTTTAAAAGTTATGGAGCGGACACGAAATGTAGACTTTTAACACTTGACCTTTAAAGGTGACCTTGACCTTGGGGGTAGCAACCAAATTATTGTGCTCTGCACATCGCCTCATAATGGTGATCACTTGTGCCAAGTTATTTTAAAAACTTTTCAGTAGTTTAAAAGTTATGGAGCGGACACGAAATGTAGACTTTTTAACACTTGACCTTTAAGTGTGACCTTGACCTTGGTGGTAGCAATCGAATAATTGCGCTCTGCATATCGTCTCATAATGGTGATGACTTGTGCCAAGTTATTTAAAAAAATAATCAGCAGTTTAAAAGTTATAGAGCGGACACGAAAGTATTACGGACAGACTGACAGACGGAGGCCATTCCTATATTCCCCTCTCCCCGCTTTGCGGAAGGGGATTAATAAACTGATCAAGTTTTTTATGAAAGCAAATTCATTTAACATCAAATACCTTTATAATATCATTTTTTCTTCACACATGTGTTAAGATATTAATTATCTGTCACTTCGAGCTAAAACTGTTTATGATTATAAATGAATTTTAATGTTGTATAATTGTATACATTTAGTCAAAGCGACTGACCCATAGAATTTAGCTGTTTTTGTTTCTTTAGAATTAAAGAGAAGTTAATATACTATGGAAAAAACATAATATCATGTTTCTATACACCAAGAAAACTGAAACAGAGTGATCACCATTATGAGACGATGTGCAGAGCACAACAATTGGTAAACTAGGCTGCACCACGGACAAAGCACTTTCTTTCAAATCATGGCATATAGCAGTTGAAGGGTATTGCAAAAATGTGAACTGCACGAATCTCATTAAATGAGCATTTTTCAAGATCCGTATTGTTAAGTAGCAAAAGTATTTTAGAAAAGGGTATTAAATGATCTTATGTCATAACGAAGAGTACATATGTGCTGAAATTGCCACCCTTATTTTATCATAAAAACGTAGGAAGGATAACGCTTCTCGCTGCTTGGAATGCGGAATAAACTGCAGATTTTTCTTTTCAAGACAAAAAACAACAACATATTTTGCGGTGGCACTGTCTCAGCAGTAGCTTGTATTTTTTCAGGGTGGGGACTTAAGTACCTGTAATTTGCTTTATAGGTTAATCAGAATGAAAATTAAAATGCCCTAAGTACCAACGACGACAAGGTTCAGATAGGTTATGGTGTTCATTTTGAGCACCATTGTATATCTTTTATCTTGATACTATATGTAAATTTTGTATCGTTTCTGATGGACAGATGAAAGATATTTAAGAACCGCGAATGTAATTATATGGCAAGTTACTTATTTTCTATTTTTGATATGGTTTCATCCTTTCTTAGTTCTTTCTACACATATACCTTCGTTCCGTCATATCTAAGTCCTTTGGATTTTTGGAAGAGATATTGTTTTTTAATTGCTAAAAACATGTTTATCTGAACATCTTATGTTAACGTTGTCGGACCATTACTTATCAATTAAAAATTGATTTAAAAATGTATGATTGTCGAAAGAACAATATCTTTGATAAACATGCTTACAGATTAATTGCCCTTCTTTAATGTATCAAACAAATAATACCACGGCAGGATAATAACAATTAATCTATTTTAGGAATTGCTTGAACTTGAATGGAAATGACGTTGCAGTGAGGAGAACAAATATGGTGCCAAAGTTATTGCTCTTTGTTGAATTACCCTTTATCACTGTAATCGAACACCCGAGTTATGTTGACAAATATTGGTTATGCGTGTGTTCTAAAGCCTGCAGAGAGCATTTTTCAAACCGTTTTAATCAACTCAGTTGTTCTTAGACTTCACCGAGATGATCTGCTTTGTCCAGACAAATGTTCTACGGCGGGGAATGATTATTTCACACATGCATTTTGTTTCAGATACAGATTAAATACGTTTACACAGAAATCAAATTCTAAGTTCATTGCTCTGAGCTTAAATCCATTGTCGAATGGAAAATGATTTCAGTTCTGTGCAGTTTTACTAATTGCAATTAACTGAACTTTAAATGCAGATAAATTAAATGTTTTCGTTAAATGCTTTAGCCGCTGAAATAATATTTTACGTTTGTACTTACTGAAATGCAAACTTTTTTACAATTAATGGCGACTGGTATTACGCAAGCACTTACAACTAGTATATTGTAGATATTCAAATAGTTATCTGTCGTTAAGTCATAACATGGCAAAATATAGACATTCTAGTGATCACGTAAAATTCCTTTGTCAAGATCCTGAATGTACGAAAGTTATAGATATTTGATCAAAAGTTTAATTTGACAAGAAAGATGTTTAGTTACCTGTTTTGTTTTATCTCACAGAAAACAAAATTTTTATGTCTTATCAGTTACAACAAAAGCACCGAAAAGTGTTTCTATGGAAACGTTTTTTTTCTTATTTTAGTAAGACATTTAGAAAAATTAGTAAGCCTTATGTCTTTTTCATTACAACCCTTCGGGCAGAAACGTTTACGTTACATTGACTCCAAATTACTTTTATTGTATCACCGTAGGTGAAAAACAAAAACAGCATTTAATTTTCATTGTTACTGTGATGTTAGTACACGAGATTTATTGTGAAACAATACACCTTTTATTTCTCTACTTCATTTGCTACATTTGTTTTAATACTACTGAGACTTGTAAAATGTCGGCCAGCTTCCTTAAATGAACATCATGATTGACATTTCTTCTCTTACTAGTTATGTATTTTCAGAATAAACTGACACCAGAAGATGTCAGGTTGAAAACATGATTGTCTAGGAAGAGATTTTACATTTAGATAGTCATTACGCAATACCTTATTCCTATATCGTGTGTTTGATACAATGTAAGTATGCACTACATGTTTTCAAATTTGTTTTGTCTGTACGTCTTCCTTGAAAATTGTAAATGTGTTATCCTAAATTATTGTTCTGGATTTTTATTAGAAATTGGTCTTTATTTTCTGAACCTAAACGTTTGAATAAATATTGCAAAATATACCTACTTGTTTTAAATTTATTCTTGCAATTTTGTTCAGCTTACTTAATATACAATTGCTAAAACATGAACGTTCGATACGCTTTCGACCGACCATGGAAACACAAATCAACATGAAATTTAGAAATGGTTAGGGTAGTGTTTGAATGTAATACTATGTTTTACACCATTACGTGATCAGATTGTTTGGTGTTTGAGCCTGTTTCAAGACATTTTCCTCCTCATCATGTTCTGTTCTTGACACAACCGAACCCACGACACAAATAATTTTCCAATGGAGACTGCGTTAAATGACAAAAACTGAATGGGTTACTATCAAGAAAATATAGAAGGTCGAATATCATTTCGATTTCTTTCAAAAGGAGTAGATATTTAACACAATATCGAAAACGGAAAACTCACCGTTCAAATTGTTGATTTTACGCTGCACATATGGATGTTTAACCCTCATATGTACCACCTAAAACCCACATATTAAGCATATTTGGTGATCCATATAAGTTTCGTCCTACCGTGCGTTAGATAGCTAACTCTAAACCATCGATAACATACTTGGTAAAATCGAGATGACTCGATAAAGTAAACACAAATTTATCTAACATCTCTTTTTTATACACACTTCTTGTGCATTTTCTTCTTTGTTGAAGAGTAAATTCTCAGTTGAAATGAACAACATGTCTATTTATATATAAATATCTCAGTTGAAATGAACAACATGTCTATTTATATATAAATATCTCAGTTGAAATGAACAACATGTCTATTTTGTCATATATAAATCTTCCTTTGCTCAAGCTCCAATATCCGTTTGATGATTTCTAAAATGTTTTGCGTTGATGAATTCTGAACACTGAGGCAAACACACTAGAAATCGTCCCAAAAGTTTCTTATGCTAGTATTTCTTCTCTTTTAGGACAAGGACAACGCAGCAAACGTTTCTTTTCCTTGTTTAGAAATTGTTTTCGAAAAGAAAGAATTCTCGTTTTCTTTTGTCAAAGTAAACGGATATTTAGAGTGTTTCTTTCGTTTTAACTTTTTGAAGTGATTTATTTTAAAGTTCATGCAAGTATGAGGTAAATAAACAGAATGTTCTTATTTGACACAATCTCTAAGATACTTTTTTTAGATTAACTAAATACTGCATTTACAACAATCTGTGATTTAATACATGTGTTTTACTTGCTATCTATATACACTAGAATTATAGATTAGAAGCCGTGAGCTTGACTAGATGCTTGACCTAGTGTTTGAAAGTAATTGATCGCATAATTATACCTTTGATCCTCCGTCGACCGTTATTTTATGTTACAGAAATTGAGCGGGCGTATAACGAATTGTTTCTAGAAGAATACTTATTTCAGATAAAACCTATGGCTGAATGATCCAGCAACCATATTTATGAACTGGTTAATGACTATCCTTGATAATGATCTATTTCAGATAGTGAAATTTTAAGCTTTAAAACTTCTAACTCTTTGAAACAAATTCTGACATATATCTCAATTGACTCGAGAAATCAAACTACACTTTCTTAGTTTATTATTACAAACTATTTTTTGAAAGTAATTTCTATACGTATCATTATTAATAAATCGAAAAAATGTACCATTTTTTCAACCCAAAGTGGCATATCATATAATGCATTAATTAGGGTAATCAGTTTGTATATTTAAAACATCCCGAATATACCGACTATAGAAAACTTTCTAACCATAATGAAACCTTTTTGTTTCCTTTGTCTAGTCGTTTCAATATTGCAAGTTTAAAATACCAAACTGTGGCAGGCTCTTAACGAATGTAGTTCTTTGATTCAGAAATTTTGGCTAGTCATTTTTGGCAGCTAAAGGGAAAGCTACAATATTGAACTATTGACAATAAGTATGGTAACACTTCGAGACAAAATTCATGCTTTATTAATTAAGAGATAAATGTATTTTTTCAAGAATAAAAATTGTGTGCTTAATATTGTTTATAGCATTGATCCATAGAATAAGTAACAAAATGAGATAAAGAAAATTTCAAGACTTGTTTCCCGAAATAAAACTCTAATTTATCAAATGATCTCTCGTTAGATAAGAAACTTTTCTTTTTCCATCAGAGAAATTCCAGAAGTTTTTGCAACCATCTACTTGAAACTATCTATCGAGTAAATTGCTCATAAGTTAATAAACTTTACTTCGTATTTTTTTTGTCATTTAAACTTTTAATTTGGTTTATGCTTAATATAAGAAAACAGGAAAGTATCTCCGTTGATTCATGTTACATTTTATTCAATTAAGTGAGATTGTAAGACACGTACTAAATATAAAGTAATTATTATAAAAGAATCAGTTTTCTGATGGACGATAAAAGCCATCTTCTTGAACAAGATATAATAGTGCTGGACCTTAAATACCAATCACAGACGTTTGGATGTGGTATTGTCTTGTACTGTGTTATGTATATTTTCCTACACATTCTTAGGAAAAGTACTCGAAAAACTTGATTTCTGTTCTATGAGAATATTGTGACATCTCCAACGAGTTACTCCTTACGCAAAGACTTTCCAAGTAGAGACACTGGCACTGCTATTTTTAGCAAAATATAGGCTTCTATGAAAATTATCACTAAGTACATGATATATATCATGCTAAAACTTTTCAATGATTTAACTATTGTAATAAAAAAATCGACTGGTACCTAATTGTGACTACTTGTTTTGTTCGCATAATTTGCATAATTTGCATGGAACTTAAGACCATGCAGCCAACATTTCAAAACCTTTTTCTGAAGATCGACCGGTATGCTATCCGAACGTCGTTGATTTTAAATTAAAAATTAAAAACTACGAGATACAGCCAGTCTTCCTGACAGACAGAAGTATCAGCAGATATATTGAAGTGCATACGTTTAAAATAAAACCTTAAAACCAAATTCTTCTACAGTTGCTCGTATTTAAATTTCTCATGATAAAAATGAATCATTTTCTCTTTGTAAAAACATTCACACACTCTTTAAATTGTCAATTTATATCCGTTTTCTGTTTTTTTTTTTAAAAAAGCTCCTTTTTTCTTGTTTCCTAACAAAACAATGACTGTCATAACTCTTAAAGTAAACTTGAAATAAAAAAAAACGTCCTTTATTACCCGAAACTTTAACCTGCCATGTATAACAGTTTCCGTACAGAAAGTATTTTGACTTGTTCTGGTAAAAGCGAGATGTTTTGAGAGAAAATTGCCAATAATAATGATGATAAGTAAGTCTTTGCAAAATCATACAGCTCATTTGGAGAGCTATTTGTAATGTTTTAGTGTCTAGGAAAGAGTTTAACGTGTATAAAGATACAAAGGTTTTGCAAATTTCAGGTGTAATACTAAAATGATGACCGAACGGCTAAAAATTAATTTGCCAGTTTTGAACGATTAATGGAATAGCAAAAACAAATTTTGTTTGAATTCAAAGACATTTTTAAAATTATATTTAGTATCAGCTTGATAACATATTGATAACTCGTCTGCGAACTTTTTTTATTGAATTTGCATGTGGCTATGCTTCCAAGCATTGTGTCGTAAGAAAGGAAGAGTTACCGTCTTTTATCTTTTTTTCTCAAATATTTACGTAGAACAGATACTTGATTCTACAAAGATAAATTTTTCCAATACTGAAAGGTGTCACCTTTCTTCCGCGTGGTTGTTTTCAGTTTAATTTGAAAACTATGAAAATGTGCTAGCGATTAAGTACAGACAGCCATAGTTTACATAAGTGTCTTACTACACATTTGTGGCATTGTATTTGTAAATTATGTTAATTTCAATGCCTTTGATTTGAAGTCTCAAGACAGAACCATATTAACCGAGTTTTCTTGACGTCTTTTCGTGTAAAACACAAACAAATTACAAAACTAATCCGTAAAAGAAAACATATTTAAACATACACCCTCCCATCGAAAGGCTCTGATTTCATAATTCTGAAATGTACTTTTGAGCAACAAAGCAAAAAACGAACATATATTCAAGATTGTCAGTTTTCAGTATAATTTTACCAATAAACCAACAATGAAGATTCATCGAAATACTTGCCACTGTGACAACTGCTCGTGACTTTGTTATGACCTGTCACGAAGTGCTCGCAAACAGATATGACGTAACGTAATTTCTGAAGTTAGTATTGTCTGAAAAGTTCTATTCTAAGAGTTACGCATTTTGAATTTCTAAGGCTGGTGTGTTTGCCTTTTTGAATAGAAAAATAATAAAGTAGAAAACAATAGAAAAGAATTGAATAGAATAGAACCTCAGCCTACTCAATGAGATAGGCAAGACCTGTGTGAGCTACACAAAAGAAATTCTATCATAAAACAAACATTCATTAAAAATGAAATTTTCTTTTCGGTAACAGCAGTTAAATCAGTACTAAATGCACTAGAAAGTCTTTATAATAGATCGATAAAGTAAAAAGTTAAAAAATTCGAATTCTGTTATCATTAACTGGTAAGGTATGTAACTAGATTATCGGTAAAAAAGAAAATCACCAAATCCCTGACTGTTCCACTTCATCGCAATGTGACGAAGACATGTTGTTTTTGTCGAACATTTAAGAAAGCCAAACTTATCCAGTGTTTATTACAATATACTATGATATCATTGATTTCGATAGCTCAATATTCCCAAGGAAAACACTGACCGTTATTATCGAACTGCAACTAACACAGGAATCTTAAGTCACCCATTATGAGCTCTGACCCTTTGTTTCTGCGTAATTTTTGATTTAAAAAAATTGTCACTGTATTTACAGAAAATATTCATTCAGGACAATAACCTCATTTTCGGCCAAGAAACTGGGTTTTTTTAAAACAAAAACAGATGTCAAACTTATAAAATTGGCTTCATTGACCTTTGTTGTATGGGCGTAATTGTTATTACAAGAAGTGCTAATAAATTAACTTTTAGCCTAGATGCTGTTATAGTATGCTTTGATATATTAAAATGAAAACAAAATTATACAGTCATATTTCTTCATACTTTGCAAAGTTAAGGAAACGTAAATGAAAGTTCATTTGATTGGAAAAGAAAATTAATATCAAACGTTTGATGTCTTTCACAAAAATATACGTTATGACATTTCTTCTACGTTACAGAGAATCTGCTCATTATATAATGATTTGGACATTTTAGAAATGTGAGGCGTATACCACATTTTAAAATAGCATCGTTTGGTCATCAGCTGATGACACTTTAGTCCAGTGGGAACTTTAATAACATGGCTCAATAGCTGAAGGTCACTCAGTAGCCTTTCAAAAATGCTAAATAATACTACTAATATGAATTATATAAGGTAATTTTCTTGAATTGGATGTTTTAGTGTTATTCAAGAGAACAACGAAGTTTTAAAAACACATTTTCTGAAACCTTAATCCAAAGAAACTTTAGGATTACATACGGTCAGAGTCAGTTATAGAGCCAATTCATCAAAACGTGATATCGTTTTAAATATTTATCAATAATGTTTTTCTTTTGTTAGTTTAAAAATAACCGGTAAAAAAACAAAAACAAAAAAAACAACAACAAACATACAAACAAAAATGACGTGAGAAATACTTCTTTAGGAAAATAGTATCAATCTGTTAGATACTTGCATTTTTTTTTTATTTAAGAACATTTCAATATTAAGACTGCAGTGCCTTTTTAAACTGTTTTCATTTATCATTTACAAGGAATAGTCCACTATTCTGATTATCTGTCCGGAAATTACAATTTATATATACAAGCTAGGTAGGAAGTATACTGTACAAATTTCCCTGTCTCCTTTTTTCACAGTTGTGACATGAACACTCTTAGATAAGACAAGAGATGTTTGTAAAACATATATGCCCCATAGTGCCTTATCCCTACAGGTAGCCATAGAAGAATAGGAAGGTATGCCACAGGGACTTATGTCAGTACAAGAGAAGGTGACAGGGATTCTGATATCAAAAGCTGTTGGCAATGGGAATTAGATGAACTGTAGATTGACACTGGTTATAAAATGTATAAAGTTTCAATTACTGGAGAACACGAAAGAATGTAGGAACTGCATAGGTGGGTAGGTAGGAAGTTTTGAGGCAGCAAGGCCCGAGGGTTCTCCAGTTATCAACCAGAATCCGTTTTCCTCTTTATGAAGTACGGCTACCGTGACCTTGGCCTTTAACCTAGTGACCTCAAAGACAACAGGAGTCACCTCCTGAACAGACCAACCTGCATAGCAAGTCTGTGAAGCCAATGCCCTAGGGTTTTCTAGTTATCAATTGGAAACCATTTTTCTGTTAATGGTAACTCTGACCTTGAAATTTGACCAAGTGACCCCAGAAGCAATATAAGTCATCTAAAGTCATTATCAACTAGCATTGCAAGTTTAAGGACCATAGGCCCAAACATTCTATAGTAACTGATCGAAAACACTTTTACTTTTTTAAGGTCACTGTGAACCTGGCCTTTAAAATCTATAGTGGTCATTAACTGGCCAGGACCAACCTGCCGTTGAATTTTTGGGGAGCTGGGTTAAGAAACTATTATGTTATTCAAGGCTCTGTGACATTTGGTGACCTGAAAACGATAGGGGTCATTAACTGGCCATGTCTAATCTGCCTATGAAGTTTTGGGGATCTGGGCCCAAGCATTCTGTACTGATTGATTGAAAACCATTTTGCTATTCAAGTCAGTGTGACTTTTGCCTTTGCCTATGAACTTTATTATCACTGCAACTGTGAGCTACGATTACTACATTTGCAGACTGCATATATTAAAATATTTTTTATCCCATGCATTTCTAGGAGAAAAGACATTACTGGGTTTTGAATAATTATCATTACATATATGTAACTTTTACTAAAGATACCATTATTCTCTGTGCTTTACATCCTGCCATGAGTGTTCTTAAATATCAAGAAATGACCTTAACCTTCTTATTCCAAAGGAATGAAATATATTACCCGATTTTCTTTTCCAATCAATAATGATATTACCTTAGTTGAGCAAAACAGAGATTTTAGCCATACAACTTTTTATGTCTTTAACATATAAATCACCTTCAACGACATTTTAAGTCGCGAAAACAAACGCAAAAATATTATTTACTGCACAACCTGAAAATATATATTATGAGAAAACATTATTTTTGATAGATTTATCATTTTAAATGACATAACGGCTATGCTTTACGGCCGTAGATATAACAACAAATTAAAGCAGTGGTTTGAGTGTTACCTACTAGGCGACAGAATGTTATTAACAGTTATTAATATATAATACTTCGCTTCAGACGACCTTGCCAATGCTTGTAAGGGCTTTTCATTTGATTTACAAAAACACCAAAATATAAGCTGCCTGTGTGTTTAAGGGACGCTAAACTTCTACACAATTACTTATTACTTTTCTTTATTACATTACTTTTCTTTATTACATTACTTTTCTTTATTACATTACTTTTCTTTATTACAGTTTAACAGATATTTAGAGTTAAATTATTCGTTTATTTCATTTCCATGTATGATATTTTTTTCAGTTTTGTTTTCTATGTAAAGATAATTATGACCTTCAAGGAATACAGAATTTCCCAGATGTAAAACCAAGCAAAATGTTTTGATTTTAACCTTTCTTCGGCGTACTAACTTCAGTCGGGAAAGGTATTAAGCCTTTTCTTTGAAAAGATTAACAAGATCATTAAAACCTGCTGTACAAGCTGTATTGTAAATCATCTATGAAGATGCTTAGAGCTGATATATGCTATCTTCTAACGTGATGTATGTTTACTCACAATTCGCTAGACACACACACAACGACTCAATATTATTACAGACCGGGTGGACTTGTTAAAATTATGCTTGAAGGAAAAATATAACTCACTGATCACTGGTTCTTTTAGTGGCTTAGATAGATTTATTTGAACGTAGCCATTTTCATTTCGTGTCTTTGTGAGCACTAATTTTAGAGGTGAAAGTGGTATTTATTATTTCTTATATGTATTGTACATTATTTTCTTTCCTCTAAGACAACTTATTTATGTTCACAGTCCCTAAAACATGAACATATTTTGAGGGTTAAGTTGAGGTACAAACACTGATATCGAAGAGGACTGCAGTAGAAAACACTGTAAGACATTGTTAACATTGACAGTACTTGGAAATAATATTCTGACTTTAAAGTTTATTGTGCACAAAAATAGGCATCATTTACACTGCTTGACAGTAAAACACATGAACACGACATAAATAATTGCTGAAGTTCATTATAATTGTCACCAATATCTTAGCCGACTACAACCGACATTTCAGATATGACCGATATGGCGGGTCATTAAACCAAATCCATTCTAAACACTGACATAGGCCCCGCTGTTTCTCATATTAGCAAAGAAGAAACAATTGTATATAAGAGGCAGTATTATAATTTTCTTAAACTATAGGCGTAAAATGCAATCGAAGCGTGTTTTTTGGCAAACTTTAATACATACTAGTAGACATGTCAGCATTCTTGCTCTGACAATTTAATCTATTACTTCATCAATAATAATAAAAAACTGATATGAAGTTGTCTGGTGCTGATTTATTTAATGTAAATGAAAGTCTGTAGTCACAACAGAGTAAAAATACTATCACTTAACATTCTTAAGAAAATATTTATATAAAGACAAGTCGACCTTGTTATGTGCTTAGCCATCTGACGGAAAAAAACGACGTTTTCTTATCTTGTTCGAGCAAATGCATAAAGTGTCAGTTTGAATTTCGTTTGCAAATATCGCGCCGTCCTAAAATTCTCTTTGGAAAAATTACAGATCAATGGGGCTATTCAGCTAAATGACTTAATGTGATTTGTGCTCGGAAGTCTGACATCAGTATCAGTTTGAAAACTGAAAGCTTGTCTTTCAACTATCGAGGAAAGGAGTATAATTTTGATATGGCACTTGCATTTAAATAGATTTCGAAGCACTCTGTCGGCGAATAAGATTTGATTGTCATTTAAATGAAAGTGATTTAAGATTCAAGTATTCCAAGTAGTTGCCGTACTTGATAGACAATGCAGAGCGTGCAAAGAAGCATATGTCTCTATTAAATATTTCTGGTATAAAGCAACTGAAAATAATGAATACTTGTGCGATTGCATGTTCGTACTATAGTGTGATCGAAAAGTCACCAAAACATTTGATTTTACAGATTCTTTTACACTGTTTATTGTTTTGATTACAAGTCATTTACAAACATTTAATGATGATAACATTTTTGCAAACAAAAAGCCTTCTTTACTTCCTTCCTTGATCTCTGTTATACAAATGATTTACCAATGTTGTTTTTAGAACATACATTTCAAATCCGTTAATTTAAGTTTGATTTCTTCAAATTCACTGCCCATTGTATGCTTATTTCGTATTCTGTTAACACAAATAAGCACGATGAAATAAAAAATGAAATTTTCACCTGACTGAATTTATACTCTTACAAAACGAAACTAGGTTATTATTATAATTTTCACTTTTATTTAGACAAATATCATTTTTTAAATATATTTACGTTTTTCTTATAATATTCTTTTTGATGAACTTGTCTCAAAACTCATTACTTTCTGTAAATTGTATGTGCCCTCGGAACTGTCCAGTTGTTATGAGTCACATAGTGGACAAAAAAGCTTGCAGTCATTAAAACATTTTTGCCAGTGCATTTTGAGATCATTTTTTTCTTGAGACATTAGATCTTATTCGCGACATGTCTTCTGAATATGATGATTCTCTAAATAATCAAGTTCCCAGTGGGATTTGAATCCGCACCGATCGGCACTTACCGCCAAGCAAAGCAAAGTTAAAATTCCTGACACAACTCGACTATCACAGCAACTCAAAAAACCCCAATAACCGGGATTAAAGTGTTTACCCCACACCACACCGGTAACAGGCGTTAGAGTATGCCAACACTGAATAATATGTACGGGAAGATTTTGTACGGCCGCCACACTACAGAAATGATGCTGTTATGAATCATAAATAATCAAGTTCCCTGTGAGATTTGAACCCGCATCGATCGACATTAACCGCCTAGCAATGCAAAGTAAAAACCCCTTAGACCACTCTAAGTTATAAGAAAATCCTGCACCATATAGTCTAGTATATATTTGATAACTAGATAATTACACCCAGGGAAACAGTCTGTCTGACAAACTGCATTTATGTCAGAAATAATGTCTGCAATATTATCTCTACAAAATACACAGATACAATTTTCCAAGGAAAACTAGTTTTGTAATTTAAGGTATATATGCTGGTCAATTCAATACACTTTTCGCAAAGACTTTACTTCGCTCAAAGGCATAACCGAGAGAGAATCAAAGACAAGAGGACTAACTGTTCTTGGATCGCTTACCTGAAAAGGGATATCAAACAACCCGAGATATGTGTCTGATAAAAGAAAAAATGAATGCTTACAAAAAGTTTTTTCCCGCACGCGCGTTCGTGTGATGGGGACATAATGGTGGCCATGGCATATGAAAATAACTTCCGCCCCTATCGGCCAATTCTTTCACGGTTCTGTTTAAATTTGAAAACTGTTGTAAATGGCCACCCAGAGAACATCTGTGCGCAGTTACATTTGACTAGTTCCAGTAGTTAAAAAAGGAGAATAGTGGGCATTTTTGTGCATGAAAGAAACACGTCATGCATATCTACGTTTACTAGTGAACGTGAATCGATAGGCCTAGCAATCTTGGTGAAGTTCCATGTCACAATTTTTGCTATGATTGGCCAATAAAACCTGAGAGCGGGCATCGGTGTGCATCAAAAATGCATCACGCACATCTTCACCTATTGGTGAACATGGACATCAAGTTTTAAATCGAAAGTAAAAGGAATGAGGATGGAGTTCTCCAACAGACCAACCACCCGACCAACTCACCGACAGCCCGTAAGATGACTCCTATTTTCTTCCGCAGACGAAATTTGTCGGGGCTATAATAACATTTTTTAAGTTGTCCAATGAACAATGTCATATGTCATATTAAAGGAAAATTAGCCCCGCCCTTTGCGACAATGTGTCTTGCACGGATCGCAATAAGTTTTACAATAAACATCGAAGGCCATTCAAGGTGCATTGGTGCCAAATTATTTTTAAATCCGAAGAAGATTATTAAAGTTTCCTATATAGACATAAGGAAAATAATCCCTGCTTCTAGCGGCAATGTTTTCTTTTCACAGATCGCAATAATTTTGACCACTTTTATAGAGGTTTACCAACGCAACAGTTGAACAAAATTACTATCAAATATATCAAAGCTATAAATTTCACAAATCTGAAAGGGTGGGGGTGGGGGATAAAAATAATATTTTGGTTTAGTGTGGTTAAAATAGGCTAAGTGGTTTCAAATGAGATGTTGCTTAAAGCAAATTGTTGACGTACGGACAACGACCGCTGGTCATTCTGATCCTAGTCACTTAAGCTATCGCTCAGGTGAGCTAAAGCATCATTAAAACACTCAATGACACCTTAAATAGTTCAACATGAGAATAAAGAGCATAATGATTTTAATTGTACAAAAAACAATTTCATCTTTTACAAACACTTACTGGAAACATTAGGTTCGCCTACCTAAGTTGCTTACGAATGCATTCCATTAAGAAGTTTTTTTTATAGTAGATCAATTAAATCATTTACACTCGTCTCTGTCATTAATAACTGTTATTTTGATAAGGGCTTTATTACAGGTTCGACTTGATAATACCTATACTTTTGATCATCAATAAATGTTACTGAGCAGACTCCTACTCGTGCAAAGAAATTTATCTCAGAAAAGCGTATGGTATCTAGGCGGGTCCAGGCCACAGTTACCTGGAATACTAAAATAATTTAGGATCAATAACTAGAAACACAGCATATAAGACAGCAAAAGAATACAGTTGGTCAATGGATTTGTCAAAGTATCTATAGCATCAAATTCAATTTCAGAAGAAGAGAATTGTTTTTTATTGTATTCACTTCCTCGTAATTAAACAGAAAATGTACTTGATTTTAGTATTTCAATGTAATGAAGGATTCTGACTTCAATTTTACTATAACTAAGTTGTCAAGAACATAAAGATACACTGTATTAGCTACGAGAAGGCTTTATTTAGCTCAACCAGCTATAAAAAGTTTTGTTGTTGTTTTTAGAACTGTCGTTGTTATGTTGTTCTTTGTTTAGACTCCATTCATATGTAGTTACAAAGAGGATAACAGACATCAGGGGTTTGCGTCAAGTGAATTGTGATTTGTCAACATTACAACTGTTTAAGCTACACAAATTAATAATGTTTTACCACAATCTATGTTTCAAATTGTACGTGTAGTTACATTTGAATTTCAAAATGAAGTCATTTTATTAAAAATCAATTATGACCTATACTATATTATTTCAAAGATTTTTTTCTAAATTGTTAAAAGTCAAAATTAAGCAATGTCACTGAATATCAAATAATGATCTTTACTTTCTTATTATAAAATACAGACATAAGAATATCTTTTGAATCTTCTCCATATTGTTAGATTATTTTGTCAAAACAACATCGAAAGTCCAGCAGTTTAGGTTTTTAAACATAAATCATTAAATGACTTTATTTGTCAAGAAAATAACCGAAAAATGAATATTTACTGTCCAGCCTAGACAAAATATCTTCCTGAAAAAACATTACTCAGGATAGCTTAAGTACCGTACTTGACATGATGGCTGTGTTTATTAACAGCAGAAATAGAAAAGCAACTATAAATACATAACATCTGTCTTCAGAGGACTTGTCCGTTGCTTGTATATAAAGGATTAACATTTGATTTACAAAACAACACAGATAAGCTGTCATAGTTGTTTTTATTTGATCAATGTCTAAGCAAATATGAACAATAAGGGAAAGTTGCTGCTTTTAAAGTTATGAACTCACAATCTTAACTTGTGTAACACAACTGATAAGGAAGCCTTATCAGAGAAAATGAAATTGGTTTCTTTTATATAAGTTGCAATCAAATTCGTTTCGAGAGTAATTTGGTCTAATTACAATTCCGTAATTATGACGCAGGTTTCATTTGGAGGTGCTGCGTAAATTAAAAGTTTAGTTTTGCTTTTGTTAGATTTAAATTTGGTCGTTCATATCACCTTTATGACAAAAAAGAAAAGTAAACAAACATTATGGTCGAACCTTAACCTTTGTCATCTCATTAACTTCAGTCGGGAAAAATGAAAAATACAAAACCTTGTCAAAAATCTAAAGGGATCATTAAATGCTGTCTATACGTTGTAAGTCATCTTAGATGTTTAGAGCTATAATAGCTCATAATTTCATATTGTCTTGTAACTAGATGTCTGTTTATTCCCAATGGGGGACATTAGTGGATTATCTACCCTGAATACTCTCTTATATTATATTGGTCCTTCCATTTGGATTCCTCTGCTTTTATCGCTATTTTCTCTTTTGATATGGTGATAATTAAGCCTAATTATTTGCAACAGTGGTAGTCAGATTACACATGAAGTTTAGCAACATATTTTGTTAACACCATTATCTTTGTTTTTTGATAATCCTAACATTTTATTTAATATATAAGTGACGATTTTACAACTAATAGTCATGACCATCACAATAAGAAACAAGGATAAAGTCAGAGGATTCCAGCTGAAAGGACCAATGTGCTATTTGGTCTACCTTTGATGTTATCTGAGTAAGGGAGATAATTTGTTATCAGGAATGTCCCTTATTTGCTACACATTCGCTACGATTTCTTATTATTAGAGACTAGATTTATTTGCTATATTTTCTCTCATTCGAGACAGCAACTATACTTGCTAGCAAAATATGTGCTACTAGTTGACAATTTCTTTTAGTGTCTTCGATAAATGTTTTTGAACATTAATTATTTCATTTTATGTCTCTATTTTGGTTGATTTTCAGTGCTGTTGTTGTATCTACTGTTTATTATATTGCACATAATTTACTTTTATTCAATTAAATATGAAATAAAACCACCTTGTTTACTTTGCCAGTGTATCAGAAAAAGATTTTAACTCAAAAGTAAATTGTGCACAAATATGCTCATCATTAACACGTCATCATATACATAACTACGACACGAATAATCCAAAATAAGTCATGGAAGATCATTATTGTCGCAGTCACCTCGATTTGCATCGAGCCTCCCAGTCCAGACCAAAGCCATTCTTCATAGTTGTTTCATATGCACGTAAAGAAGGAATAAATGTATATTAAGCACAATATTATAATCTATGTAATATCTTAACATTGTCTGTATAAATGCAAATGTATCCGTCCAAAATAACAGTATCTTATGACGGACATACTACGTGCATACTTTAATATTTTGTCGAAATAGCAAGATGAACTTGTCAAGCTGTTTGATGAGAAGTCTACTTTTTATGAATGAACAATGTAAATGAATATCTGTAGTTTTCTTTGTCCCAGCAACTAATACAAGAAACTATTTTAATGCATATATCTTAGGTTAACAAAAGTCAATTTTGTATTTTGATGAACTATCTAGCTGAAAGCCTTTTGTCTGTTACCGTAACTATTTTTCCAGATGTGTATAGAATCAGTTTGAATTTTGTTTGCAAATAATGCTTTTAGCCTATGTTCATATCAGTGCTAGCTTGACAACTGAAAGCCTGCCTTTCAACTTAAGACTTACGGAAACAGATTTTTAGATAGGTTTCTAAGCACACTGTCAGACAAAAATGTTTTAATTTTTTATTGAATGAAAAGTGGGTTTAGATTCAAGAACATTAAAATCGCAGTACTTGTAAGACAACTCAGATCTTGTGTCAAAAAAACAAAACAGCAACAGCATAATTATGTCTCTCTTGATGATTTCTTGTATAAAGCAATTGAAAATAATGAACCTCCTTTATTTGCATGTTTGTGGTATATTCTGACAAAAAAGGTAAAAAAAAAAACAGTTTACTTTTAAATTACCGCTTTCTCTAACAATGCTCATTGGTTTTATTTACAATTAATTATATTTGAAAACATTAAATGATGATCACATTGTTTAATATTTTGTTTATGATAAAATAACAAAATGAAATGTTTAGTGATAGATTTTTTTTTTCTTTTTCTACATAAACTTTGTTTAAACTCTTGTCTTCCCAATTATATATGTGTTGACGTAACTGTCACAAAACAAGGTCTGTTTCTGTGAGTTATAGCAACCCTTGAATTTTTTTGTGAGTTGCATGTTGAAGAGGAAGTTACAGGTATGCAGTATTTTTAAATATTTTGACCGATTTAATTTATTTTGACAATAAACTCCATATTGAAACACTGTGTCTTATTTCGATGTGTCTTATAAATATCACATGACCATTTTGTGCATGTTAATTCAAAACCATGCAACATATAGCCTAGTTATAAAGCGGACACAAAAACAATTTGTAACAGACAGACATGCGGACAAGGAAATCAATATTTTGCGTATTATTCTCTGAAACAAACACTTTTTTTTGGTGTCCAAGAAATAACATCCTGAGAAACAGTCTGCCTGGTAAGTCTAATTGATTTGTCTGACAAATCCCTGATATGACAGGAATGAAGACTTTACTTCTCATCTTAGCACAAGCCAGAGAAGAGAAAATGAAAAACATTGCCACGACTTATCCTTTAATGTCTACTCAAAGTTTCGATAGTTGAATAAAGAACACTATGATTTATATTGGACCAGACGCTGTTACCGTATTCACAAACACGCATTGGGGAAACAAAACACGTTTTTTTTACGGAAATGTCAACAATTGGATTTTATCGAGTCCATGGAAATACGTGTCGTTGAAATCACAATGTCAGCACATATTGTCAAATGGTCGTAAAAATGTGTTAATATGTAAACATGAAAGTATATGTGTCTAATTCTGTGCTGAATACTAAAATGACAATGTTTACAATTACAAGGATAGATTAAGTAATGACAATACTACTACTACTACTACTACTACTACTACTAATAATAATAATGATAGTAATGATAATTATCACTATTATATGTTTACTTCATAGTATGTTACTGCACAATAAATGCTCCGTTTTAAAACTTTCTTCACATTTGCAGTTTGAACATATTGCAATTACGTAGCTTCTTGTTTTCGATAAAATGGGAATAACTTTTATGAATATCAAAATTCTAGACAGGAAATAAGATATTTAAGCAACCACGAGTAATTACATTTTTAGTCGGTATCTTTAAAAGGGCGTTGTTTTATTGCATCAATAATATATACACGAACTAATCTATATTTTACTTCAAATATATCAACTTATTTTTCTTAATTACTCACCAGTTCTCCGTGAGCATGTCCCTGGTAAATTGCAGACACTTTTTCTATAATGGGTGTACTTTATGAATGTAATGACAAAAAAAACAGATAAACACCATAATTATGTTGATATTTTCACTCGTGGCTGCGCCACTCGTGAAAATATCACATATGGTGTTCACTCGATGAAATAAATTCTCATCTTCCACAAAAACAAACAAATATCCTCTATTTTAGCCCTAAAACTAGAATACCTCTTTGATCCAGAGCCTTTAAACTTTACGAAATGATACTACACCCTTCAAACTTCATACTATATCATGGCTGCCCTAATTAAGTAGATGACCTCTATTGTTTGTGAGGTCAGTTTTTCAAATATCTACTACATCCGAGACAGCCGAGCATTGGCACTAACAGGCGATGTTCTTGTGTATTTCTCAGAACAACAAAATCTGTTTTTTTTTTTAAATTTATGATTGAGAAATCAATAAGAAACGTAAAATTAATAACTGCCATTTTAGATTGCGTGATACTGCACATCCACAGTGATAAATCGTAAAAAAACGGGTTTAAGAAAATAATTTCCCATCCAATCCTTTTAAGATTTGTGTTGATTCTCGAAAGCACTTTTAATAATAACAGCAGAAGCCATCCGTCTTAACCAATTATTACAGCTACGGTTACTTTATTAACGAACCTTTCCAAAATTGGTTCTACAAAAAAGTAAGGAGGTGAACATATGTACACAAGTGTGATAAGAGTTGTTTAGATCCAAATCTTAAAGCATAATATTTCCTTCCTTCAATTCCTCAGACTGATTGTTTAAAACCATAGCGGGCCGATATTGATTTTCCAAGTGAGACGACCTACTAGATTTTGTAACGACCTCTTGTTTAGCCAATTATACGATTTATGTGTCATTTTTCTATTATGAAACGGAGATTTAAGTGTGATATAACATGTGTCTAGCTATAAATCTCCCCAATGAAATGAAATCTACTTTTTGTCAGATAAACTAAGAAAGGACTTCCTTAAATTTGAGAGAATTTCTATGGACATACTTCTATATTTTTTTTGAAAAACGTTTATTCCGCCATTGATATTAGTAAAGGCAGCCTTTTTCCGGTTAACTTATTCAGTTTACATAAACAGAATGGTCGTTCTTGTTCATTTAATTTATTAATCAAATAATTGCCAGTAGAAATACAGTAATGGAGGCTCACTGCACATGTAAGCAGGGTATGTCACTTATTCCTTGTTCATCGACATATCTTTATGAATTATTAAAAAATGAATAAACCAAACGTCAGCATCCAACTTCTACAAGGTATCCCATCTAGCTTTTTTGATATGTAGTCACAAACACGTTTGACAGAGATTAGTGTGAACACTTAATAATGCGCTTTATATAAACTTCATGGAGAAAATGTTATAACAATTACAAAACTCCAAATAATACATTGTAATTGTCATTTAAACTAAACATGATGACTCAAAATTTTCCTAAATCTTTGCCATCACACGTCAGATCAACATCATTTTTTTCAGAATAGATGGCGAATGGGCAAATATCTTGGCATTTGTTTGATATTGACAGGCTGCATCTTTCGAAGGACTGGATGATATCCCAAGCCAGCTAGCTTGCACTAGTGGGAACCGAATTTCTGCAGAATTTCTGCAGAGCCTATGTTATTTATCTATGTTTTCTAAACCAGAAAATGCGGATAAAGACCTTTGACTGCAGACTTAACGGAATTCTAGTCTAGGCTCAATGCTAGCCTGATGGTATAAACTTAATTTTGGACTTATTCAAGAGACCTAGGTTTGAGTCTTTACTGTTTTTTTTTAAATTTTTTTCTTAAAATAGCTAAACACCCTAATCAGACATGTAGTCAGTGGCATTAACAGTATGTAGGATAACTCGAAATGTTGAAAGTGACATAAAAACAAATAGTATATACGTTTTTTCTATTTACTTTATAAACTAAATTTATAACCGTGAATTGTAAAGTGACACAAGATGCAAGAACAACACATCATAATTGAAAATTATACTATGTGTATTTCAGGACGATTTAGTCGACGGATAAGGAATTTGATTATTTTTACATCATTAAAGGCACAGCAGTTAGTTACCTAGCATGCAAACCATTCCATATAGTGGCAAAAGACTATGGCCCATAGAAAGTCAGTAGTGTTCTTGCACATCATGTTTGTATGTCTCACTTATTAACAAAGGCACAAAACCTGTTAAGAAGCAGAAACAGATCCAGATCTGGTTTACACATGGAAACAGAGTTAAATCTTTTCTATCGTCCACTATCTTAAATTTCTTTGCCTGACTTGTTGCTCTTTCAACATGCAGACAATATCCAATTTTTCTTGTAAGACCAACAACTGCAGCTAACGTTTGCCCAACACCTAGAGCAAATGGCGGAATATATAGCTTCAGTCTGTACTTTCAGTTCAGTACCATCAGTAGTAATGAAGGTGTCTGGAAATACTTCTCTGAGTTTCTTAGGCAAAAGGAATGAAGTTCAAGTGATATCAACATACGTTTTAAAGACAAAATTGATTTTGAAAATACATGTTAACGATAGGAAACTTAATATTCATCAGGTCTCACAACAATGTTTTGAAGACGCCATACCAATTGCTCAGTTAATAGCGCGAGAAAAGCCTTTTACATATGCTAAACTCCTGATTTGGTTTCTAGAGGAGAAACTATCGCCGATTGTAACTTAAGTGACTACTATAGGAAGAAAAAAGACCATGTTTATTATTTAATGTAAATATGTAATATATCTTAGTCAACAAAAACATGGTTCTCGATGTAAGTTGAAATTCTGCCATTGTTGTTACATCTAGCACCTAGAACAAATACTGATAAAAAACAAAAGTTTTGTTAAATGTTTCAGAATTACCCGGGAACAAGATTTTTAGAATGAAAAATTGACACGGTTTCTTTCATTCCAGCTTTTGAAGAAAACCAACATTTTTCTCACAGACAAACTGATAAATTGATAGCTACTTTCTATATATATGTGAATATGAAATAACTTGTCTGTCTTTTGCATAAGACATGTTTAAAGATAAGCTTTAAAGAATCTTATAAATTTTGAAATCAAAGTTTAAAAATAACATGATGAACTTTTTGAACTAAGTATGTGCTTCAGCTGGAAACATCTCATCTTTGTGGACTTTAGGAGGTGTCACCTGAAACCGAAAAAAATGATAAATTTGTCAACAAAATAACCTAATCTAGAAATCGATGCTGCTAGAATGATCTTTGATAGGGTCAATGGTCTTGATGGTGAATACCACATAAAAACTATGGAATATACCATTAACACAAAAGGTCGGGATCTACGCCTGGAAGTCGGAGCCCAAGCCCCATCGGAGTAATGCGACACCCCCGAGCACTGCGTGAAGGTACAAAAACAGAAATGACATCAATAAATAATCGGTCTTATTCTTTGAGACTTAAAACTGTATTCGTTGTATCGCATTTGTCTTTATTTCACATTTTCGTTTAATCACATCTTTTTACAGTACTCAAAAAGCCATAAAAAGTATGCCGTGTAAAAACATGAGTTTGGACTGTATTTATTTAAACAGAAAATAATAAAATCAAGCATGCAAATAGTGAAACCATCCTATATAATGTTCAAACGATAATGGTACTTGCTTTGGTGATTGCTAGTGTGCTGTCGTTCACGCCCTTTGTGAAAGAGTTTTATGTTCTACACTCAGTGTTAGATTTTTCGTACAAATGCGCTCGGTATTTTTAAACAATTGTTTGGTACAATGGCTTATACAGTCACTTATCAGTGATAATATACAACAGAAGTTGTCTGTATATTTACGATTACTCACAATAGTTCACTGTTAGCATCTAAGAAAGCAGATAATTAATTACGGTTGTGCATGCGAAGGGCACCATTTTGCATGTGTAGTAAATTATGCCTTACATGGCAAAACTGTTATTCCTTTTTAGGCACACTATTTCCCTAGAAACAGGAAAAGCAGTATTTCCTTCAAAATATCACCGCGACTCGTTATAAGAACATTCGAACTAATAGCAGCCATCTCTTATCTGACATCTGCAATCCATCAACTCGTTTTTAATTGTTTTCAGCAAAAGGACAATTATTTTTAGTGCAAAAAGTGTATAATTATGCTAGACGTTCAGAAACTAAATTTCAATTTTCTTAAGCGGTTATTTAGTCTTAAATTGTAATTTTCTGAAGCGGTTAGTTAGTAAAAGTCATCATTTTATTCATTATTCACGCAACTGAAGACATTTAGTTAAATTAATTGTTTTGATTTATATGCGTTTTCATCAATGAATGCTATTTTACAAAAAAAAAACTATAGAACTTTTAGAAAAGTTAGCTTTCAAGAAGAATAAGAAAAAACTGAAGCGAAACAGAGCGTTACAGAGATGAAAGTCATTAAATAGCAAGCTCTAAGGTGTTGGCATTACTGGTACTGCTAAATTGTAATTACCACTCAGTTCTGTGCAGTGTTAAAGCTCCAATAAGCTCTAACAAGACATATGAAAGCAAAACATTTTCTGGCACTGTTGCGTAGAAATAGAGCACGTTTACGGTTAGTCACAGTCTTTAAAGTTCTGAACCCGTCGGCGGATGCTGAGCTCCACTTTTTAATCTCTGGTCGGAAGTAAATGATCATAGTAATATTTTTTCATCAAGATAGATATTTCGGTAAAACAAGTTAATACAATTTAGAAAGTTACATATTTGCTCTTTTTTATATTATTCCAACAGGTCCTGTAAGATGCATGCATTTGCAATTGATCAAATTAATCTATAAAAGATCTGAATAAAGAATGTGGTCATCAAAGTTGTTGAAGTTTTAATTTGAAAAACTGTTTTAACCTTCTCGTTACTGTAAACGCTATTTACTCAACACATAAGATCTTCTAAAAACATTCGAAACGAAAAACGGTATCTGTTCTAGAAAGAAAGGCAATATGAACTTTGACTAAACAATCTCTGAAACGTCGCAAGGAAAACAGTTAGAAAAAAATTCCATTTCTCTGCAAAGTCGTATTATTTTTTGTACATCCGCAGGCAAAGTAGACAGGACAGCATTGATACACCTGTTCCTATATTGTTGCCTGTCTGTATTGGTAAATCAATTGGATATGGGAAAGAAGTAGAGGACTTGCTTATGAGAAAAAGAGATATTTTTGTTATATGGTTGTCTTTTCTTCATTATTTCAACGGTTGTGCAAAAAGTCTATTAAGCTCACCCGTTTGAGTGGCTTGGCGGAAATCTTATTTCATTGACGTATGGCTACAGAAAAGTGTTTGCCATTTAGCATATAACTATTATTCAAATATTATCCACCTGACACTTTGATGATGATATTTTATCGATGACTATTTGAAGTGTTACATAGTTGTTACAGGCATTACGTATAACTCTGAACATGTTACTGTTTTCATTCCCTAATGCTACAAAAGGTTACTTATGTTACATTGAAAACTCCACCAGGGGCATAAATTACGCAAATATATACTAGTATTTCGCTGAAAATTGAGTAACGTAGAGGTTACATCAACGTTATAAAGTCATTACGTATAACTCTGAACATAGCACTGTTTTTATTTCCTAATGTTACAAAATGTTACTTCGAAAACTCTTTCGTGGTTAAAAAATACAAATGTATACTTGTATTTTGTTGAAAATTTAGTAACGTAGAGGTTACATTAATGTTACAGAGTTGTTACAGGCCTTACGTTTAACTCTGAACATGGCACTGGTTTCATTTCCTAATGCTACAAAATGTGACTTATGTAACGTTGAAAACTATTTTAAGGGCAATAATAATGGAACTATATACTAGCTTTTTGACGAAGATTGAGTAAAACTACTCTTACAACCGGTCTTGCGTGTTTCTACGAGCGGTTTGCGTGCAAAAAAATGGCCAAGTAGTAAGATACACGCACATGGAACGTACTTTTTTCGTGGACGCAAACACGACGCAAAGCACGCAGCCCGAAAACTGGCCGGCCAGTTTTTCGCTACGACCTGTCTGCGACAATTAGAACGCCTGGAGCACGCTTGTAGCACGCAAGACAAAAGTACTGAGTAAGTGCGCTAGGCGTGCGTGTAACGCAGGAAAAGCATGCACAAATGCCAGGGTATTTTACCACGAAGACGTACTTACCACGCAAGAAACTCGTACGTTCAACTTGCTTTCAATGTACGTGTTAACAAAAAGGGGGGTGAGCGCACTTCCTCCGTGCGTTTATCTTACTTTCAAAGTGCAGGGCGAGTACTTCTACCGTACTTGTGAAGTGCGCCACACTAAGACGACACACGTGACCAGCACGATAAAAGTGGGTCACAAGTACTTGCTTTGCATCGTGCGCCTATATCAAAGCTGATACTAACAGTCTGCTCTCAGTTCAAAGTCGACTTCGGGTGATACGGGGAGCTACATGCCGACGCACCTCAGCAAACACGTTCCTATCCATACGAATGAACCCAAAGTAGTCTCCAGCAGACTGTTGGTCAAGCTCCTGGAACAGCGTCTCATACTGGCCAAACAGAGGCCTTCTGGTCAGCCATGGCTTCACCCAATAACGCCTCCTTCTTCTTTGCCTCTCTTGCAGGCGATCCCGAGCAACCACTGCCAGCATTGCGTCATAATCTTCGGCCTCCTCTAGCATAAGCAGCTGTAGAAGTCGATGGCGCATCCTTCTTGGAAGTGCCATTTTGGAAGCCAAAACGTTGAATGATGAAGCGACTCGGTGTTCCCTTTTATATTATTTTGACTATCCGTGCGTTCCATCAATCTGACGCACGAGTGTCGTACTTAACACTTCCGTGCTTTTTACGTTTTTCTTACTTTCTCTTACTTCGTAAGTACGATTTCTGAAAACGTACGCTTCACTTGCAATACACGTACGCTTATCTCACTCACTGTGTGCGACACAAGTACAGATCGTACGTACTCCTTACTTCTTCTTACTTCCAAAAAGGCGTACAGACCACTTGCGGGCCCCACGTGTAGTGCACGACACACCTACTCATAAAGTACTTACTACGTACGTCCGCTGCGATTTAATTTTCATCCTGCGACAACGCCACGCCTGACAAGAACTCCGAGGACGCACGATCTCTAAGCATGCACGACGGGTTGTAAGAGAGCCATTACGTAGAGGTAAGATTAATGTTACATAGTTGTTACGAGCATTACGTATAACTCTGAACATGGTATTGATATTATTTTTCAGTGCCAGAAAATGTTACTTATGTTACGCTGAAAACTCTTCCAGGGGCATAAACATATAAGATATATACTTGTATTACGCTGAAGACTGAGTTACACTGAGGTTACATTTATGTTACATAGTTGTTTAGGCATCACGTATAACTCTAAGCATGTAACTGTTTCTGTTTTCTAATGTTACAAAGTTTTACGTTGAAAACGCTTTCAAGAGCATCAATACTGCAAATTATATATATTGTTTTACGCTGAAGATTGAGTTATGTACAGGTTACATTAATATTACACAGTTGTTACATGTATTACGTATTTCTTTGAGCGGGGAACTGATTTCATTTCTTAATGTTAATTACGTTTGCTTTTGAAATATATTCTTAATCTTGTTATGCAGAAAACTTTTTAACCGACTTGAGTTCTGTCTGACATTTTCAGTTTGTTTTGTTTCCTAGTCTGTTACTTACGTTACATCACCTTAAAATATGTACAGGCCATTTTATCAACTTCCAGTTCTGTGCTCTAGATGACGTCTAGAGATTTTATAATTGGCATGAAGTATTTTGTAAAAAGCATATTCAGAAATTGCTGAAACCATTTTGCTTGGCTCAATATTACTCTCTTTCCCATCAGAGGTTATTTGTTTTAAATAAAGATATCTGTCACTTTATATTAATCGAAACTCCCTGAGATTTATAGTTGTAGCTTTAAGTAAATGGTCATGAACAAAGAATGCTTAAATCGTAACCTTAGGGACAATATCGACCCATCCCGGGTTTCATTTGTTTAACAAACAGGTACAGGAACTTACATGAGCTCGCAGACTTGATAGGAAACAACAATGTGACGTCACAATAGAAAAGATAGATACTTTTATATTTCAGGCACGGTTGGAGGGAATAATCTATCTGATTAATGTGAAAGAGAAACAGGTCACAATCCGGATATTTAAAATAGTAGACTTAATGCTTAGAAATCGAAACTACGTATATATTTATATGAGCAAACTCAATTTGAACACTGATTAACTCTATTATAAACATTGAACATGATGAGGCAAAAGTAAGATAAATTTATTCAAGAAAAACAGCATGAATTTTACAGATTTAGAAACTATTAACATGTAAGGCTGTGCATTTAAAAAAAAGGTCATTCATTGTTCATTCAATATCATTTAAAATGCTGATTTCTGCATTTTTACCCTATGAAAATGATGCATATTTTTTCATAATTAAGACCAACTCAATAAAAGCAGACAAAAATCAATGTGTAAAATCATGAAATTTTATTCCTTTTTTAATGATAAAAAATTCAAATGTTATTCTGTCATAATAAATTCTGAAATCTAAAGAAAATTATTCGGAATTTTTAATGTAACAAATATTCAACCCTTACACTCGAATAACATAACAGAAATCTAGAGTAATAAATATTCAGATGTTAAGCCGGCAACAAATTTTAAACCTCTAACTTTTCAAATTCTAATTTCTAAAAGCTTCAAATATTCAAATGTTATGCCGGCATAACAAATTCTGAAATCTATAGAAAATCATTCTGAATTCATAAAGAAACAAATATTCAACATTTAAACTGGAATAGTAAAACTGAAATCTTAAAAGTTGTAAAACATATTCAGATGTTATGCCGGCATAACAAATTTAAAAAACTCAATCTTTTCAAATTCTGTATTCTTACAGCTGCAAACATGTAAATTGTTATGCCGGCATAACAAAATCTGAAATTCAGAGTAAAGAAATATTCTGATGTTATGCCGGCATAACAAATTCTGAAATCTTAAATTACAAACTTTTGGATTCTTATAACACAAACTTTCAAATGTTATGCCGGCATAACAAATTGTGAAATCTTAAACCAATTTTACAAAGTCTGAATTATAATATAACAAAATATTCAAATGTTATGCCGGCATAACAAATTCTGAAATCTAATGAAAATCATTCTGAATTCTCAAGGTAAGAAATATTCAAAACCTATACTAGAATTTCAAATTCTGAATTCTTACAGCTGCAAACATTTACATTGTTATGCCGTAATAATTAAATCTGAAATCTTAAGTTACGAACGTTTGGATTCTTAAAATACAAACTTTCAAGTGTTATGCCGGCATAACAAATTCTGAAATCTAAAGAAAATCATTCTGAATTCTTAAGGTAAGAAATATTCAAAACCTATACTGGAAAAATAAAAATTAAATCTTAAAGTAATAAAAAAATTCAGATGTTATGCTGGCATAACAAATTTTAAACCTCTAACTTTTCAAATTCTAATTTCTAAAAGCTTCAAATATTCAAATGCTATGCCGGCATAACAAATTCTGAAATCTAAAGAAAATCATTCTTCTGAATTCATAAAGTAACAAATATTCAAACCGTATACTGGAATAATAAAACTGAAATCTTAAGAGTTATAAAAAAAATCAGATGTTATGCCGGCATAACAAATTTTAAAACTCAAACTTTTCAAATTCTGAATTCTTACAGCTGCAAACATTTAAATTGTTATGCCGTCAAAACAAAATCTGAAATCTTAAGTTACGAACTTTTGGATTCTTAAAATACAAACTTTCAAATGTTATGCCGGCATAACAAATTTTAAAACTCAAACTTTTCAAATTCTGAATTCTTACAGCTGCAAACATTTAAATTGTTATGCCGTCAAAACAAAATCTGAAATCTTAAGTTACGAACTTTTGGATTCTTAAAATACAAACTTTCAAATGTTATGCCGGCATAACAAATTCTGAAATCTAAAGAAAATCATTCTTCTGAATTCATAAAGTAACAAATATTCAAACCGTATACTGGAATAATAAAACTGAAATCTTAAGAGTTATAAAAAAAATCAGATGTTATGCCGGCATAACAAATTTTAAAACTCAAACTTTTCAAATTCTGAATTCTTACAGCTGCAAACATTTAAATTGTTATGCCGTCAAAACAAAATCTGAAATCTTAAGTTACGAACTTTTGGATTCTTAAAATACAAACTTTCAAATGTTATGCCGGCATAACAAATTCTGAAATCTTAAACCAATTTTACAAAGTCTGAACTGTAAAATTACAAAATATTTAAATGTTATACCGGCATAACAAATTTTAACACTCAAACTTTTCAAATTCCGAATTCTTACAGCTGCAAACATTTAATTGTTATGCCGGCATAACAAAGTCTGAAATTTCAGAGTAAAGAATTATTCTGATGTTTTGCCGGCATAACAAATTCTAAAATCTTAAGTTACAAACTTTTGGATTCTTAAAATCAAGTTTTTAACATATCCAAAACATCATCTTGACAAAAATTTGGAGCAAGGTTCAAGAAGGTTGTCATGATGAACTTGACAAAGGTTGGATGAAAAGTGTCATCTCAAAGTGGTCACCAGAAATTCCATTGATTTGCAGTTATTTAAGGCATCATGACCAAGTTTTGAATTCACAACATTCCGTTTGACAAATGTCATGAATATTGGGCCAATAATATGACATCTACAGTCTAGTTTCTGAACAACAAAACTTAGAAGAGGAGTCAACATAGATGAGTAAGCACAGATGTTTTCTGTAAAGTTCTAGACATGACGCATTCAGTACATTTGAACAAGCTGGTTTATTATCTATAAGTCCACTTTTCTTCTTCCCTCCAAACTTCTTCAGGAAGCACTTTCTCAAAGAACTTTTGGTACAGTATCATAACTGAAATATAAAATTTAAAGGTGGATGACTGGCACAGTGCAAAACATACCTCAATCTTCAAATCTTTCCCCTGAAATATACATCATTATTTTGGCAAGATAAGTCACCTAAGCATCTCTTAATTAACATGTAGATCATGCCACTGATTAAAATCTGTGATATGATCATTCAATGACTTCTTTAAAAAAAGACATTAACAATTAAATAAATAAACATCACCTTATGTTACACATATGCCTTCACATTTTTAAACAGAGCTGAAAAGAATAAAGGGAATTAGCCAAAACTTCATGTGTCCACTGTGACCTTGACCTTTGAGCGAGCAACATATTTCTTGCACGAGACATGTCGACTTTATATGATGATCACTTATGCCAAATTATTTTGAGATCCAACAATGCACAACAAAGTTATGAGCCAGACACAAACAACTTTTTCACTATATCCATATATTAAAGGAATAAGCCAAAACTTCAAGTGTCCAAAGTGACCTTGACCTTTTAGCGAGCAACATATTTTTTGCATGCGAAAGGTCAACTTCATATGATGATCACTTATGCCAAATTATTTCGAAATCCAACCATGCACAAAAAAGTTACGAACATCTATTGTATATGCCCACAAACACACACACACCCATAACTCAGCCAAATATCATTCAACCAAAAAACCCGTTAGATATGAGCAAGTACTTGAGGTACCAATCAATCCTGTAAAATTTCATTCAAATTGCATAAATACTAGAAGAGAAGTAGTCTGGACAAAGCTTTATTATAAAAATCATTAAAGGGCGATTACTCTGACAAAAATCATTGAACGATATGCACAACAAGACCTGGTACTGATCATTCCTGTATAGTTGGGATGAAATCGCACCAGTACTTTTTGAGGAGTAGTTCGGACAAGTTTTGTGATGGACGGACAGACAGACAGACAACACAAAGATGATGGAGAAGTAATCCCTTTATGTTGTGGCTACTTTATAGCATGTTGCAGCTACTGTGAAGTCTGCAACACAAAAATCATAAATGGGCCAAAAAGCCTTTTTCATTCAAGGGCCATAACTCAGCCAAAAATCATTCAACCAAAAAACCCATAAAATATGAGCAAGTACTTGAGGTACCGACCAATCCTGTAAAATTTCATTCAAATTGCATTAGATGTAGAAGAGAAGTAGTCTGGACAAACCTTAAAAATAAAAATCATAAAAGGGCGATTACTCTGACAAAAGTCATTGAACGATATGCACAACAAGACCTGGTGCTGATCATTGCTGTAAAGTTTGTGCATGTAACTGGCACAATTAAAAGAGTGCATAATATGATATATAAAATAGCATGCATCCCTTATTAGGATACTTTGCTTTCCGAGATAGTAATAACGTCTACTTCTCAGCAGAAACAAAGAAACCAGTGTAGTATCCTTAGAAAATGTCAGCGAGACATCTTAAATAACTACCATCTTTTGACTAACACCTGCAATATAGCAACATATTTTTAGAATCGCTTGCAGCAGACGGACGGTATTCTTCGCAGTGCATAAAATGTAATGAGTAAATGCTAGATATTCGAAAACTTAAATTTTAATTATCGCTTAAGCGTTAACGTAGTTTAGCAATTACTCATTCTGAAGATACTGAAAGCTGGTAAATTAAAGTAATTTATACGACTTAAAAGCATTGTTCATCTCATTCGTTTTGTCTTACCGCGAAAAGTTACCTAGGTTTTAGAAATGTCTTATACAATGAATATTTAGCAGATGCTGAATAGAAAAAATAAAGAAATGAGAATTACTACCAAATCATGCTGTTACTAATATCGTTTTGTGCGAGGTGGAGCAAGCGACAAGAAAAACTAAAAAAAAATGAAAAAGACAAAACAACAGATGCATAAGCATCAACGTTTTTCTGACAAAGTGGTAGATAAAGAACTTGTCTATAGAGAGTCCCATCTTTAAAGATTTTGATCCTATTTGGCTGATGTTGTCAACAGAGTCCAGTCTTTGAAGATTTTGATCCTATTTGGCGGATGTTGTCTACAGAGTCCCATTCTATTTGGCTGATGTTGTTTACAGAGTCCCATCTTTGAAGATTTTGATCCTGTTTGGCTGATGTTGTCTACAGAGTCCCATCTTTGAAGATGTTGAACTCATCTTTCTAATATACAAATCATAGTCATACATAATGTGTTCTGGAAATTTCATCTCTTCATTGTTTTTCTATTGAACTAAAAATTTATTTGTTAAGACATCTGCAGTAAGTAAAACTTGTTGTCTTTTCTTGTTTTGTTTTTCAAGCAAACTGTTAACACACTAATTATTTTGTAAGTGTATGATCATAGATATATTATGTATTTCATGCTAGAATACATGATCTGCTCTGTTTCGTTCTGTTCTGTTGCCAACACAAATTATTAAATCGACACGTAAGTTTTTTTCTTTCCAATTAAATTCTCTTTTACTGTCAATATTTTGTATAAGTTAGTTCTATGAGCAAACACGAGACACCATCTCAATTCTATTTAAATCATCTCTCTTTAAAATACGCGGTACACAATGTCCTCAAACGAGTAATCAGTTAACAGTTCGAAAACTTTTTCGAGTACTTGAATACTATATTTGTTAATCGCCGAGATCACTAATAGCAACTAATCAATGGCTTAAGTTTTGGGGCATACGCAACATGTGATTGCTGTTTTATTACCATTGTAGTTAATTATTTACAATGATAATTGAAATGATGACTTAAACAGTTTCTGAAACCAGTGGTTTTTGAGAAAAAGGTGTTACGGAGTTAATCAGCCAAGAGTTATTGTTTTCTGTCGAATGATAGTAATATTTTGTCAACTGTCAAGTTGATATGCGGTGACAGAGGAGAAATTCGTCTCAATCTTTATTTAACCTCTAAGAAACGTTTTCTGATTCTCTTCTGTATTACTGAGGACATCTGAGCAATTCATCTGTTTGTATTATTCACAATGCGTAACTCGTTTTATATTATCTTTTCTTCAGCTGTGAAGAAAAAGGCACACCTTGCAGGAAAATCATATTGCTCTTTAGATCTGTTTGAAGAACACTAAGATTGTGAAAGTTGTTCTCTTTTCACGTATAAAGATATGATGTGTCCTTGAAATTGTAACGTACAAAACATGGGTCGCTCTACACTCATTAAACGAACATTTTTGTTCTCAAGAATATCACTAAATTGCTTCAACGTGTAGCCCTTATATACCTGGCATTTAGATTAATCAATCATTCCACATTTTCAAGCATAAAATGCTTCGTGAAAACATTTTTATAGTTTATAACCTGTCAAATACAGTATGACTGTAACCTTATCACGTAACGAATGACAGAAAACTGAGATCTAACGCACTAAATCAAGTGTCACTTCAAACTTCCTCCTTTCTCCTTATCTCCGATTCGTTAGAATGAGGTGTGCTGCTTTGTATGGAATGTGGAATCAAAATATTTTTTCTTAAACTTATCTTATGCTCGCTTTGACGCAAATTTTCTGAAGTTTTGAGCCGCCATTTTTCTAAAGAGAACCCCGCGAGATATCAACCACTCTTAAACAATTATCGAGCATTGAAAGTGTGTTCATAACCCTTTAGTTTTGATACACTACACTCTGTTTGCTGCACGATTTACAGTCTGCAAAGAATAAACGTGGCTTTGCTGCTGATTTGTTTCTCTCAAGAACTCGTCTAAATGCGGCATAATCTTTTCTAACAATTTTAAGAGACTTTGTAATAAATGTTTACCTAAATGCGTTTATCCGATCTTTGTACTTATTACTGTGCCATATGTCATTTTTGTTAGAAATAATATTTCTGTCTCTTGTCGACCAATATTGAATGAAACCTATTTCTTAATGTTTTGAATCTTGATAATTAAATGCTTATGATACGTTATATTTCTAAAATTTTACAACATCTGTGCAATACATGAATAACCGATATAAAACATCAAAACGCAAAAATCCTCAAACAATTAACAATGAAGAAAAGGGTAATGAAACTCCCATGTTAACTTGCAAATTGATTACAGCATAAAGGATCAGATTTTAGACGAAAAACGTGCAAATCAAGAAATACTTCAAATATAAAACTAATACATTTAATACAGAAAGATTCAGGAGAAAATACAACAAAATTGATTCAATAAATTTCATACAGATATCTACGAGATGTTTAAACGGTCTTAAAAAAGACAAGGCTGTTAGCCTGGAGTGCTATTGATTAACTAGTGTATCCGTGTCCACTGCACAAACCCACTTACTTACATGTATGTTATCAAAACCATTTGTTAGCTACATTTATTTATCCGTTTAAATACTATTTATAACAGATGATATTATGACACCCGTTGCTATTTATATATGACAAATTGCCACAGAAGTATTAATCGTTGTAATACCATACCACTTCTTATATAAAACATGAAATATTTTTGTACAGTTGTTAAAATATTAAAAATAGTTCCACTTCAACTTTTTATAAAACATGTAATATTTCTGAAGCGTTCACATTTTTCTGTTTAGCTTTTGGGAAAAAAAACAAAAAAAAAAAAAAAACAACAAAAAAAAAACAAAAAAACATGGCACATATTTTTCAAAAGTTCATTAGTTCATGAAAAAACCCTAAAAATGCTTTCTTTAAAAAAATTAACTTGAAGATTATTCTTTTCATTTATAATATTAAAAATTACAGTATTGGTCAACAAACTCTTCTACATAAATGTTAAAATGATTAGATATGCCCGCAGCAATAATAAGAACAAAGATCGGACAATCACAGTAGGCAAGCATTTATTTAAAAAAATGTTTTTAAATATTGTTCGAAATGATGAAGCCTTCAGGTGAGGCCTTTTAAAGATTTGAAAAAAAAACAGCAATACTGTCACAGTTTACTGTTATGGTGCAACTCACTGAATGTACAGTGTCAAATGAATTTATGGGTTATGAACACACTTTTGATGATCATTTATTGTAATATTATTTTTGTATTATTGTATAAGAGTGGTTGATATCTCACGGGGCTCTATTTTCTAATGGCGGGTTATAACATTCGGTTTAAAACTGAAGAAGCTCTTGTTTTAAGTGTTTCACAACCATTTCTATACAATGTTTTCAGAAATCAGATTTTACGTATTATTTTACCGTACAAAGAGATATGTCAATGACAAATGTAACGGTGAATTTATAAAGCATTTCCTTACTCGCTTTGAATTTTGTACAGTTTCAATTATTCTGCATTTGACAAGTTATTAACAACTACAATCTTTATGTCTTTGTCCATTAACATGTAACGATTCATGTTAGAATCACCTTTGTAATGATTAAAAAAGCAAACCCTGCCTAACTTTGTAATCTTTAAAAGTCGAAATCGTAATTTATGCCAATTATAAAAGAGATTTGAGTTTTAAAGCAATATGGCGTTCCTGTTGGTTTGACAAATTATTGCGTAGAAACACTGTTGTGTTTTAAGACAGTAGTACGGATATAATTGAAATAAAATGTTTTTCCCCTGTGAGTACAATACTAGGGATTTACAGTCTTCATCTCTGTTGTTTGATGGTTATTTATATGGCTTATACAGCTAAATATGACATATTACTGAGGGGGTTTAGATATTTGAATTCTTTTAAGCTTTAAGCACTCGGAAGGTGAATAACAGATACACGCTTTTAGGTCTTTATACAGTAAGCTTAAACCTGTAGGGTAACTCGCGAACAGTAAACTAATATCAAACGTATTGCAGATATATAGTTTAAACACTTACTGGGTTGTATCCATTAACCTAACACTACAACGGAAGTGTTTAGTTATCTTCCTTAGGAAGAACCGTTCATTTCTTTAATTTCATCAGGCAAAATTCTCATTAAATATTGCAAGTGCTTGCTCGGCTTACCTTATCATAGAGAAACAAAATACTAAATTTATCTTTATCTTATCTAGATGCTATGAATAAGTAGACATACTGTATTTTATAAATCAGAAGTGAACTTGAAGCTGAAAAACGTGTTGATTTTTGGTTGTGTTTGTTTTTTATTTTTTGTAGTTTTATTTTGTAAAATAATGATTCAAACAACGAGCTTAACTTGCAATATTCCCAGAATGCTGTTAAATTAAAAGTATAACCTGTAATTGCCTTCTCGAAATAAATATTAGTTCTACCTCTTGTCCCATTTGATTTACAATTTTCGTCATTACAGAACCGAGAGTGAGCAATACTTTGATCAAGGAACAGCGCTGGTTTATAAAATTCTTGAATTATTACTACTTCTGGTTTAAACTTATCAAAACGTTACTAAAACATTAAAGCACCTAGAGATCGATACAGTTTTAAGAAATAATGCTAATTAATTGGTCTGCTTGTAATTTGCATACTTCTTATAATTATGATTAATCTAAGACAAAATAAGAGACAATATTAATACTTTCCTACAATATAACACATAAATGCTGTCTAGAATTAATCAAACATGACAGGTACATCGAGTCTTTAATAGATGCACTCGCTATATGTCTGACAAAATTTCAATAAACATTCATCACGCAAAAATATTCAATATTTAATTTTAGATTTTTATATGCTTATGTTGACAGCTAGCGTGTTATTTTCCAACATATAAACAATGTTGGAGCAATACAATAAAAACAGAAATAAATCATTTAAATGCAAAATACTCAGAGAATTAACAATAGTGCAATGAAACTACCTTGTAATATTGATTCAGAAATTAAAGACGGTTAATTTCAACATATCTATGAGTTGTTTAAACGATTAGAAAATCAAGGTGGTTATTCAGATGGGGTTTTTCACTGTATTAATCAAACAGAACAAAATCATTGAGTGAAAATCATTCATTTGAGTGTAAATAAGCAAATAATATTACTTATTCAAGCACTGTTTCAAAGTAAACAACGTCGTTTAGTCATTTCGGTTACTGTTTAAGTATTGCAATCCGCTCCGTTTGCGTTGTTTTCAACCTTAACTAAAACCTGAAAACACTATATTTAGGCAGCGTCAAAGAGAGAGTGAGACAGAAACAGAAATAATGTTATAATATTAATAAGAAAGAAAACAATACAACTACTTCGGCGGTCAGGATTTTGACATAACGTTACGGCAAGAACTGTTAAAGATATTTTTGCCACATTCACGAAATTGCTTCCTGGACACATTTTATTACAGCAAGAAACTATCAATTTTACTAACTAATAATAATTTCCAATCAAAGTATACCAGCTGCCTCGTATTTTCTAAAACATGACAAATACATCTTACATACATTTTGTAATAGGAAGACACTCTTGCGTGTGTCCGCAAATGTTCAATAATTAGACGTCACGCTAAATACAATTTATTTAACAGATCTAAGCATCCTCAAAGATAATTAACATTGACTGAACAATTTTTAATTATCTTCTTATAGTTTTTCTTTCAAAGGGTTTATATCTTCCCAACTGACATTAGTAAAACAACAGGAGGTTAGGTTTCGAACATATTGTTTTAATTTTCTTTAAAAATATTCACTCACAAAGAATTACCTGAAAACATTACGTCAAAATGACTCCAACATTTTCAAACTTGTATAAAGGAACGAAAACGCTGAGCCTCCAAGTTGCATTTTGCCAAAAAATGAAGGCATTACCTATTAGCTGAACTCAAAATGAATTAAATAACAGTTAACCACTAAAATGAAATGTCGCTAGGTCTAATCTTACTCGAGTATTTCATAAAACCAACGCGCTATGTAGCAAATGTTTTTTCCTGATATGCAATTTTCACTTTGTTTCTAGAAAACAATACCAGGAAAAAACATTTGCTTCCGTCGTGAAAGCAAAGAGCTAATGAAAGGTGTTAATCACCAAATAGGCACAGTGCGGTAGAATATCATGTTGGTAGTTTCATGCAGTTCCTATTTTTCTTTCAAATATAAAAATCTCTAAGAAGAAAGAGGATACACCAGTCATTTATTCATTTTCGAGAAGAAAAAAAAGACCACAATATTTAGTTTTAAAATAAGTAGAGTTCTAAACAGAACTTGTTTAAAGAGTCTAAATGTTTAGGACAGTTGAAACTTATAGCAAGTCAAAGCAGACTTAGACAGCATTTTATTTTGGTCAAATATGTTTGAAATCCCTTATAACGCAATGGATAGATCGTCTAAAGCCTGAATATTAATTCCTACGGCGGATAAATAAGTCATTGTGTCATTTAGGTTACAGAAGCTATCATCCTAAGATTTGTTATCACAAAATAGAAAATCAATATCTCTTTGGGTATTAAATTAATTAGGTGATTATTTTCTTGGTCAATAACCTTTACGAACGCTACATGTATTAAAGATTGGAAATGCAAGCCTTTTTATGTTTTTTTTTGTCACGAAGCTCTGTTGTTCTTTAATAACATAACAGTATGTGGGCTTGAAAGATTTTCTCTGTAGGGTTTGTACAACGAAGCAATAATAAATTTCTGAAACGGAGTTAACAAAACTGTAGTCATTTTGATATTAAAACGTTATTGCGAGTAAAACATGATTATAAACACAACATTTTATGTGGTAAACATAAAACAATATAGTTTTAGTCTAGAGGCGTATTTTTTCAGAAAAAGGTATTTGTTAAGTTTTACAGTAATAAGCAAAATTGAAAATTCAACTTGTGTTCGACACAAAGATCTCAATGAATGGTGTTTTGGTGAAGCACATTTTCGTTCTATGTACCTGATTAACAACATCAACAACTATTTTTTTTATCTCATACAGTTTCATACATGTTTTCAAGCTCTTTCATATCAATTTTGGTTAGTTCATTAAAATTGAGTAAATTAATTATTAATAAGCAAATAGGTATTTCGTTTAATTGTATGCATACCTCTCTGAAACAAAACTCACGGAAAGAAAAAAACATAGTTCGCATTATCGCCTACTCGTTTCATGTACAAAACAATTCTACATAGTCCGAAAGCTGAAGAATTTAAGAGAAAATTGAGTGTGAAATTTCGTGACCAAAAGTATACCATTCTTCTACGAACGTGGTATTTGAATAAGATCCGTGTCGGGATACAGTTAAATATATATCTAAGAAAGACCGTTTTAAACATGCTTATGAAGAATACTTACATACATTATTTGTGTGAGTAAGAGAGTAAGAGACGTTTGGTGTTCGGTCTTAAAAAAATAAAATAAAAAATAGCCTTTATTCGAATAAGGCAGAAATTGTTTCGATTTGAATTTACTTTGAATGTTTAAACGACTGTAAACATGATAACTGAATGAAAATTTAGCAAATAAAAGTATACACACGATTTGGAAAAAATACCAGATGTCGCTTAATTTTCAGAACAGTATAGGAATAAATGTCATTTAGTCTTACTTGAATTCCATCTAACGTATTTTGAACATTTCTTTGATATCCTTTCTTCTGGTTGGGTAAACTGCTTCCATGTTTAAAATCCATTCTCAATAGTTTCCAAAATTCGATTGACATACTGTGTTTATGGGCTGTCTTAAAATTGTTGATCACAGATTAGGAAAACGGACAGTATTTCTATACATTTTTATCTTTTATTTTTCTTCTTGCAATGCAAACAATTATATTTTCATAGTTATGTATTTTTAACATACATATCTTAATATTAATTCAACAAAAATTGTGCATTAGCAAAAGAGTTTTAAAAGATATATTTCGATAGATTATAAGAGAAATAAACAAAGGAGGGAAAGATAGTCCGTAGCAAAAAAGAGGCGAAAGAAAGGGAACGTAGAAAAGTGTGGAAAGGTGTCCCTGAAAGGAATTAATGAAAAAAGACAAAAACAGAAAAAAAAAGAAAACAATTATAGGAAAAAAATAAATAAACCCCCCCCCCCAAAAAAAAAAAAAACAAAACAAAAAAAACAAACAAATATCAAAATGGAGTAAGTGTCGCTGTAAGCAAAAACTGTCCTATGAGTTATTCAATTGGATAACAAGACAACATCTAAATTTTATTTTTACATTATGAATTATCAGAGTTATAAAAACGCCATTTTCTGTTATGTTCTTCAATTTTAGTTGCCATAAATGCAATTTCTTGTTCTATTTCAATTCTTGCCGTTAACTCCTACTTAAAGTTTTCAAATATTGGTATTAGTTTCTCATTCTTGCTTTGAAAAATATAGTATTTCATTACTTGTATCATAAACTGTATTGCTTTTGTATTTCTGTCTTTGAAATTAATCCCTAAACAAATATCCTGGAAACCTGAATTTATATTTTGTCCTTTCCCTTTAATTAAATCGATAAATTTATTCCATATTATTTGCACTTTATCACATTTCCAGAAAAATATGCTTTACGGTTTCTTCATGTCTATTGCGAAAGTCACAAAGATTTGAACTTATTATTTTACATTTAAACAGAAATTTGTTAGTTGGAATAATATGCATAATGAATTTATACTGAAAATTTCTTAGCTTTTTATCAATAGTGGTTTTAAATATCTGACTATAAATCTTTGACCAGTCGATTTGAGTGTTGATCACAGAAAAGGATAACGGAAAGTAGTTATATAATGTTATGTGGTCAGTCTTGGAACAACTCTTTGTAACACTTATTTTGGAATATTTGCCTTTTTGTTTGATGGACTGAAAATGTTCGATGAAGCTACACGATCAATACTTGCTCTGTCGTCCAAGTGCCTTTGTTTTAGTGTTATTATTATTGTCATTATTGTTTTATTACTATTATATAATAAAATTTTTACGTAATGCTAGTCAATAAACCCAGGTTTAAAAAATATCATTACATCAGCTTTGCCTGAAACAATTGAAGTATTTGTTCATCCCTTTTTGTTAGCTGCAATCTGGCATTATGATATAGTTTAAAATTACAATGGTTAGTCCAGAATTTTTCAGGACTGCGTCATTATTTCTGTTATTAATATACATATTGAGATGACATTGTATACAAATAGACTTTTATTCATTAATACATCATATTTAAAATCTTCTTGTCAAAAACATGGTGCGACATTTAGGGGTTTCAATACCATCAGCCAAAACAAAAATGTCGTTTGCTAAACAGTTTGTTCATAACTGTAAACAAAATGTTCTCAGATGTAAACGGCAAAGGCCACATCAGAATAGCTTTAAGTTTGCGCTATTATTCAATTCTGCTACAAGCTTGGATATTTTCTAACGAAAGCTTTTAAAGAACTACAACAAGGATATTCAGGCAATGCTTTATCTCCGACATTTGTTTGAGTGACATCGACAGTACAGAGAAAGAAGTGTGTCTTTAGAAGGCTGGACAGCAGCAGTGCGATAGATGTAACGTTAACAAAGGTGCTTGCAACATATTTTTTGGCCTTTTGTGCTTATTACTATACAACTAAAATTTTTACAACAGATGGCGAGGAACACTCGTTTATTTCCCTTTTATTTTTCTTTCCACGCAGAAAAATAAACAGACGAGGTTTTTATTCTGTGAAAAGAATTGCATATCTTCACAACAAAAGTCCTTCAAGCTCAGTGCAAACGCTTTTTAAGTCCACAACCTTGTCAAATTTCACAAAATTCACCAAAAATCACCGTTCGTCAGTTTTCTCTCAGAAGTTTATTGTTTCTTTAAATTGCTTGATACACTAATTCTCGGTTGATTTCTTTACCAGTTCACAGCACTGATTCAAACTTTTTCCAAAACGTCCTCTCTCATAAACATCAGTCCACTCGTACCTTTATTAAATGTGTTTTGTTTTCGCTCTAATTCTATGTCGGGTCCATATATTCAGCCATTTTGCGAGGAGACGAGGTGAATGAAAACTCAGTTGCTGATTGGTTGAAAACGAAACATTGTGTAGTTATTCTAAAATTAGACAGAAATAAAACAATCCCTAGATGATGTGCTTTTTGTTGTTTACTATTTTGTCGATGGGATGTTAAGTTGATTTCAATCTATATTCCTTTTAATAAAATGTTTAATGTATGACCTTGACCTTTACTTAAAACAGCGGGAAATTTGAAATGAAAAAGAACAAATAATATTTTTTTCTGGAATCTAAGCCTAGAATGGCTGTGATTACATGGTCATTTTGCAGAATGGAAAAATATAAATTGAAGGAAAGCTTAGTAAAGAATAAATAGTCTGATTTCAATATAAATTCTATTATCTGAAATTATTTTCAGTTGTACAGTCTGGGTGGTGTAGTGTATATTTATATAAATTCTCTAATATTTTTTATGTTATTAAATAATAAGAATTGTGGGTATATCAACGTGTTAATCATGTTATTAGATTTTTTTCTGAGCTAATAAAATAGCTTTGTGTCCGACACTCTACCAAATCAGCAAAGAAGCTAGCTATTAAGCAAAAGAAACACGATATACTACCGCTTGCAAAACTGATTAGAGTTTCACGTATTCGGAAAGCGATAAAAAGTGACGCTAGATTTTTATTTCAGTAGCTTAAACTGTCACTTTACTGATCATCCAATCACAGCGAGGCAGTTTTCTCAGGTATACCTGTCAATAAAACTGCGTCTTGCAATCTACCCGCAGCCAGAAAAATGTGACTGGGCGGCGCCAAAGTTGCTGTGTCGTAATTGTCGCTGCGTTGCTACCGGAAATCTTCACTCAATATATTTTGCTAACCGCTTGTCCATTTCGTACACAGAATGATTTTTTGACAGGTAAAAGGTGGAGTTTGAAATAAACACATTGGGCGGCGTTTTAATTGATCTTTGACAAGTGTACCGACGAGTCTTGTTTTCACCTAACAGCGTAAACTCTAATCAATTTTGCAAGCGCTAGTAAGTGCTGCATTCTATATATTTCAATCTAATATCTAATTAGATAAGCCAATAGTAAAAATAGTGAAAAATGCTTGATGAACAGCCAATTTCTAAAAAAATGGTCAATGCTATCTTTCCTATTCTAATTAATCAGATAAGCCAATAGTCAGAACAGAATACAGTTTAAAGACAAGTAATACGAAGGAGAGAATCAATATTTATAATCAAATTTTACCAATGTTGAGTGTGTCTAGTGATATTTCAAACTTTTACTATGCAATTTGGGGTCATCGCAATTAAAACCTGTTTCAAGATTGCTATCAGCTGATTGAAAGAATACCTTTTTTTGGAAAAGAAAACGACACATTTAAAGAAAAATCAAATTTATTAATAAGAATAGTTAATGCCCTACTGTATAATATCTAGTGTGAAATCAAAATACATGTTTAATATGGTTCAGTAACAGTAGTAAAGTGAAGAAAATTGAGGTACTAGAAAACATCAAAAGACCGAATTTCATCATTATATTATGAACACTATCACTATTTACAACTTAAAACAATGGTAGATGGCTCTACATTCTCCTAATAACTTAGGAGAAGCCTAGTATAACAAGAGGGTCATGATGACCCTGGCTTGCTCACCTTAGTACTTTGGCTGTGGGTTTGCTGTTGTGCAAACGTCAGAAGCCAAATGACGTTTTCTAAGTGAAGATTTGCATGTGCCTACACGCCAAATATTTAAAATATCAATCAATAAATAAAGGCGTTAAGATAGAAAGTACAAAAATCTATTATTAGCTGTAGTGGCATTGACTTTGACCCACAGACCTCAAACCCCACTGAAAGGTAGAGGTATATGCAAGGAATCTAAATGCCAAACATCAAAGATGCCAGTCTATAAATGAATGCTCTTTGAGATAAACTTTTTAGCCTCGGTGACCTTAACGTCAATTTAATGGAAGAGGTTCATGCAAGATGTCTTTATACTAAATATATAAAGTATCAATCGATAAATAAAGGGTATAAGTCTTAAAGTAGAAAAATCTATTTCTAGTCTTGTGCCCTTGATCTTGAACCGGTGACCTCAAACACCACCTAAAGGTAGGTGTTCGCTCAAGTTACCTACAAACCAAATATCTCAAATATTGATCAATACATCAAGTGACCCTAGGGCGGGATCAATTTTGACCTTTTCTGTTCTGAGCTTGTTCGTTAAGTATATGCTCTCTTGCTAATTTACATTTACTCATAACTCTTTCTTACCTGAGAAGTTCACTTTTGACAAAGTAGCCATCCTTTCTATATGAGGAAAGTATTCACCAGCTTCTCCATATCTTTTACATAAAACATTACCAGAACATTAAATAGGTTTGATGAAAGATTACACAAAAACATAACTTTGCCCTTCCTTCAGTCACAGCGTCAGTATTCGGGTGATGACCATCTCCCACAAATAGGACATTAAATGTGAATAAATGTCCAAACAGACTTAAGATGTTATCTCGATTTTACATATTAACATTATGTTCTGTGAAAATAATTTGTACACAAATGTGTCCTTACTTGATAGCAGAGGGTGATTCAATTTTTGTATGAAATTTTCACACTGGACATCTAAATTTCCAAGTCACACATTTTTTATTACTTGGCAGAAGAAATTATCCCTCTGACGAACAATGGTTGATACAAAAACAAAATGCACAGGGACATATTCCGAAAGAAAACACAATTCACCCATATCATGATATCTTACATTCCTTATAGGAGGTAACTGTATAAAATCTCCTACAAGTACAAGCTGTATACCTCTAAAAGGCACTGCTTCTTAAGGTTTTCAACAGATAATGGAGTTGGTTTATCAATTTATTACTCAGCATGCGAATCTCATCAATGATAAGAATGTCTCATATTTGTATTCTTCTTCGTGCACTTTCATAACGATCATCGTTGCACAACAAAGTCATCAACTTCTGAATCTCAAACCTGCCGTCAGAATTCCTGCCTATTTGTACAATGTTATGCCATTTAAATGCTGTAAATGTATAAGCGCTAATTTATAAAAGAGAACAAACAATTTGTTCTTTTCTACATTTCGACTATATACACATCAGTCTCCAATAATTAAACAGGTTTGGGAACAGTTCCAAAACAAGGAATTCAAGACAATTACACTGTAACAACCTCGTGTCATTTTTGGGCGGGTGCTTCTGCTGTAGATATTTTTTATCAACAGGCCAAATTACAAATCTACAAAGGAATAATTAGGCCTTAATTGTTTAGAAATCATGGATGGATCAATGCTTTGTTAAAAATGAAAACAATTAAAAAGAGGACCATCATGCTCCTATGTCGCTCAACTGAGTTGTACCCTTATAATATAATACATGTGCCAAGTTATTTGAGAATCCTGCAATCAATAGCCAGGAAGGACCCTGGAAAAGTTTCGGGATCGACCGACCAATAGAGCACTCGATCTCAGTAGACAGTGGGTTGACAGAGAATTAACCCTCCCCACCCCCCGCCCCAACCTCCCATTTTTTCTGAAAAAGACCTTCCCTTCCTAAGACTTTTGCTCATCCGGCATCAAAACATACAGCACTTGCAAACCAAAATGAATTTTGTATTTCAAATTGGTTATTTACTTTTATATATCTGATTTAACTATAGTTTTGTTAATTATATGTGTGTCATTGAAGTTAGATAATGAAATTAAAATCTTTTATTTCAAAATACAGTTCAATATTAAATTATCCACATTAGAATGATTGAATTATTCAAACAAAATTAGTACGTTCAGTACATATCTATAAATGTTATCAACCCTTAAATACATAGTTTTCATTTTTAGTTATTTTTCTAGAAAGGAAATGCTATTTTATATTCAATGTTCACAAGTTTTTAAACAAAAGGGACATGAATGCCAGTGCAGAAGTACTGTGATACACCTACTGTTAAAACAAAAACTGTTAATTAAAATATAAAAATGAAAAGTAAATTCAAGAAGATTCAAATGTCACAAACACATGTAAGGCGAGGAATGTTATTCATATGCCTGACTTTTTAAAGTTTTTAATATATAATTAACACACACACACACACACACACACGCACAAACACACACACATGACCAATGCCTAATGTCATATGAAGTTTTGATTCGAAAAGTTGTCATTGGCCACATAGCTGTTTTAAAAACATGCAATATCTACATCTCACATCTCTGTTTTTATCCTGTGTCTAATGCATGTTTATGTTAGCCCTGTTTAATATCATAAATTTAAACAAGGGTTTTAATGTACAGTTTAACTCTTCCAAAGATATTGATTTTTTTTAAGGGCAATTGGTTTATAAAAAATCACCTTAGGATATATAATGCATGCCATACATGTGGATTGATCTTTATGAGACAAGATCTTTTGATAAAATTCGAGTCAGTGCTGTGAACTGGTAAAGAAATCGAGATTTAGTATAGGCAGAAACAGGAAATAAGATTGTGGACTGAAGAAGCGTTTGCAGTGAATTTGAATGACTTTTGTTGTAAAGATATGAAATTCTCCTCACGGCAAAAACTCGTTGTTTGGATTGTTTTCGGTGTGGAAATAAACGAGTGTTCCTTGCTACCCGTAGTTAACCTTTAGTTATGTAGTAGTAACAGGCACTTAAAGAAGGCCAAACATTTATATTTTTTCAAGCACATACAGACGTTAGTCTTATCGTCCAGAGACGTCGTTAACAGTAATCGGCGCGTTACTATACGGATTTTTTTAAAGGTAATGGGTATAGTAATGGTACAATACAACGTGTGTTAACGGAGCAGCTTGACATAAAAAGGGTCAGCGTGAGGTGGATCCCTTTTTTGTTAACGGATGGAAACAGACACATGCGTGTTCGTACGTCTAAGACATTCTTTAACTGCTATCTGAGAGAATGGACATACAGTTTAGATAGGATCATCACAACAGATGAAAATCTCAATTTACCTCTTCCATTCGGAAACAAAGAAATAGTCTTGCCAGTGGAAGACGGCGCTTTCTCCAACACCAAAGAAGACCTAAGTCTGAACAGATGCACATTCTCTTTGCCGACCGCCTTTGGATGATCGTTCAGCACGCTGTGCAGACTGTACGGTGAAATCTAAAGTTACTCAAATATTTGCTTTTAGTATCTTTAGATCTAACACAAATATTTATAACCTTGGAATAACCCTACATCAGCTGATAAAAAGATTTCTATCTGCTTTTCTTCTTTTACTGGTCCTAAATCAGATCCATATGATTCGTTATCAGTCTTTTTCCATATTTTGCGGATTCACCTGGAGCGAGCATTGACGAAGAAAAGACCTGATTTTGATATAGAGATTTACGTCTGCACCAGGATATCCTGCCTGTATACAAAGCGCAATCGACGATTCATGGACATCCAGCTCCTTAGTGGAAAGTGGAAGACCCACCCCACTCACCAGACTTGGCTCTTATGGACTTTGAATATTCCCGACTATAAAGTCTGCTGTGAAGTGGCAAGTGTTTGAAACATTTCAGGGACTCACACGCTGTTCATCGTGTAACGTAAGGGAATGACAGTTTGTGGTATGCAGGCATGTTTAGCCAGTAGACTAGGAGATTTGAAACTTTAAACGTTTTGTGTAGTAGTGATTATTTGGAAAGGTTAATAACGTTCCAGTTGTGGACAACGTCATGATGTTAAAACGTTTTCACTAACGTTCCGCGCATACCTGATGCATGCGTTTGTGGTTTTTGTTATGTTATTATTTGTATGTAACTTCGTATGTATATGTATGTATTGCTAAAACTAGAGAATGTTTGATTTGAGATTGAACTACACCGGGTGGGATTTTTATTTTAAAACTAAATGCTACGTCTACATTTTACACTTAGTACTGTTAGTTCTGGATCACCTCTCGCACAAATAGAACACGGAAAATTTAATATTGAACTGTATTTTGAAATAAATTGCACTGACTTAAACGGTGACCGTCGATAATGTTGTCAGAACAGTATCTCTTTCACACTTTTTGATTTTTTTTACTATTTATTTAAGCACAAGTGATAACATACACTTCTTTAAAAGCATATGACATTTGATGAATTACGTTTGTTATCGAATACGACCAGAGGCTTGTAAAATACTATTTTTGTCTACGGATTAGTGTTTTTAGTAATTGTGCATTGAAAAAGTCCGCTAAACTTCTGTAAAGTGTGTGTATATGAAGCGAGAAAAGGAAACATGCCACTGATAAAGCTTTTTCATACCTACTAAGAATGTTCGAGAGGTCAGTTTGTGAGCTGACTATTTTGCTTGCGATGACGTACCAGCAGCTAATAATAAATGATCTCATTATCTAGAGCTTGGTATATGTCTCATTATCTCGGACGTATACAGTTGATTCTTTGAACTGCTTAAGTTAGTTATAAAAAGAGAAAAGACATTAACTGTTTGATATTCATTTTGTTTTCTAATCAAAGGCATTCTCTTTTCCATGCAAGAAAATCTGTAAAATATGGCATAGAAATAAATACATTTATCGGAATATATCAAAGCGCACAATAATATTATAAATGCTAGAACTAGATTTTAAGTAATTCTTTTGATAATAATGATATGCATACTTTCTCATTTTCGTTAATTATTTTTTGTGTTGTCTTTCCTTAATTGATCACTGTATAAATTTATGTTCTCTTTTCCTTTCCTCTTTTTGACTGTGAGGAGAGGCTGTGTTTTCTGCCTGTGTTTATTTCCTGATATGCGTTCATTCACTTTAGTTTGTATTAAGTTTGACATATTTCAGATTTTTTATCATATACATTACATTGTCAATTGATAGAATTCTTGATATCATTTTATAATCATTATTTCATCATTACACGCAGGGCGACAGATTTGAACGAAGGTTATTACTTCCAGTATGTGTTCTGTGTGCTGTGTTCTTGTATGTAATGTGTACATAAAAATATGTTTTATATTGTTCTTTTAAGCATGAATTGACGATTTAAGACATAATTATGCTTTGCATTGATAACCGTAAGTACAGTTACGTTATCTGAGATGCTATTCATAACTAGTTGTATTGATTGATTTGTATTTTTTCCTGATGATGCCTATCAAAGCTATAATTAGCGTTACTTTGATTCAATATATAACCACTTTTATTCTACCAATCTGTGTACCATCCATTACTTAATGACAAGAACCGTTCTTAGATTGCAAGAAAACGTGAGTTAATTTCCTTTCTTCAGATGTAATCTGGTACACAGTTCCGTCTAAAACGACAAATTCGAGCTTATTCACGAAAAGGATGTAGTAGAGAAGACTGTCCTAACTCTTCTTTCTGTTTGCAAAATTATAAGCTGCCAGATCCTAAGCCAAATGATCATAATAAAAGTAATCCACTCTGAGTGTTGTAACGTCAGTGAATAGACGCATAATTCTTACTTTGAGTAAATTAATATCGAAAATGTTGTGTGTTACTTTTAGAAAGATGTATCAATTTGTTTTAAACATGTACTACTAGAAAGGGATTCATTTCTCTTATGAGTGGGATCTGTCATTAAACTTTTCATACAGACTGTTTCTTTGGATGTTATTTTTAGATATCGGAACAGGTTTTATGTTTATCGTTCTTTATAATTTTATTTTACGAATTGAGTCCATCCATCTGTCCGTTACAAATATCTGAACAAGCTCTGTTAACAAAATATTTAGAAAATGAGAGGTTAATAAATGAAAAGGGTTGAAACTTACCATTCAAGAACAGCATTGGTAAAATTTTGCATAGCATCAATAAAAAGCCAGTTTAGTGTGTTATGCATTTATATGATTATTATTTAAGTATTTACAAATCAAATAATTTGTGAATCAAAACAGTATACAGTGTTATAGAAATCTGCAAAGTGAACTGTTTGTTATTTTTCTGTCATAAAATAGCAAAAACATTTAAGTTTCATGTTATTATTTCCAGACAAAATAAGAGAGACATATGATTTTTTCCTGGACACTTGATTAACTTTATCAGTACTGCGAGTATTTAGTTGTCTTGAATCTAATCCCGCTTTTAGTGCTTTAGACTATCAAATGTTTTTGTCAGACAGTGAAATTAGCAACAATTTAAATGCAAGTTTTATATTATCATAATCTTATTCCGCTGTACAAAGATGCGAGACAGGCTTTCAGTTGTTAAGGTGACACTGATATTAATCTTCCGAGTACAAATCACATATACATAATAAATTTTCTTTCATTCTTTTCCGTGGGGAAGTGTAGGACAAAGCATCATTTTCAAACAAGATTCAAAATGACTCTTTAAACATTTAGACAAGAAAACAACGATTACAATAAAAAGGCCTTTAGTCCATGGTTCAGCAAATCATACAGTTAACTAGTCATTGCATAAAATGTTTACAACAACTGCTAACTTTCTCTCTGTCGTGACAAAGCAAACTATAGACATACATTTACAACAAAAAAAAATCAGCATCTGACAACTTCATACCAGACTTGTTTACTATTCATGAAGAAACAGATTCCTTAGCCAACATATCGACAAGTTCATGTCAATTTATTCTGAAACATTATTAAAACATCCCCGTCGTAGAAGTATTAAAGTCTGTCTGTCATAAAGAACCGAAATTAAGCACGGATTTATTTCGAAATATTTAGAAGACATCGTACCTAACTTAGTGTGCAAAATGGCTTTGGTTAAGCCGCCCGTCATATATGCACTATCTGAGCTGAGAGACCCGCTAAAATCAACGTGATGGTGACAAAAATGAACTTCAATAATTTCGTTTTTGATTATTTTTGTTGTGATACTGATTATTACTGTTCTTGATGCCAATTTAAGTGCGCAAATAATATCTTAGTTAGAATCTTTTTTTGTCCTTAATCTTATCTCGACCAGAACTAGATTATTAGTTATAGTTATCATAATTACGATCATTATTATATAATGGTAAAGATAATTCTCTATGGTTTTGTCATTCTTACCACTTTCTTTAAAAAAATTGCAACGGCTGTCTATCTGTCTGCAACATTTTCTTTCCGATTTTTACGCTCTATATTAATTAGACTTAAACTTCTAGTTGAAACAGTTACTATAAAACTGAGAAAACGTGATGCAAATAAATCCTATGCCTCAAGGCTATTAAACTGAGAAAACGTGATGCAAACAAAATCCTATGCCTCAAGGCTATTAAACTGAGAAAACGTGATGCAAACAAAATCCTATGCCTCAAGGCTATTAAACTGAGAAAACGTGATGCAAACAAAATCCTATGTCTCAAGGCTATTAAACTGAGAAAACGTGATGCAAACAAAATCCTATGCCTCAAGGCTATAAAACTGAGAAAACGTGATGCAAACAAAATCCCATGTCTCAAGGAAAAGAAAAAGTTAGCTAGCTAAAACATTCAATAACTGCATGCCACACTTATAAAAAACAGCAGAGAATTTGGAGGACACTTATTACGCACAGAAAATAACCTTGATAACCGTGACAGATTTTATAATATGAAACAACATTAATCTAGAAAATATGAAAATTCAAATTATAGTGGTTAATCTCATTTTTTTATAAACTAAATCAGGTAAATCTTATTTAGTCATTTCATCGTTAACATTTGTTTAAACAAAATACTAAATGGATTATTCGTCGGAAGTCAATTTGAGGAAATCAAACTTAAATTGCATAATTTTTAGTTGGCTATCCAAGAACAACATTGGTAAATGATATTCATAGCAGAGAAAAATGAGAAAAAATATATACAGCCTGTTTTGTGTTTTTCACTTATGTGGTCATCATAAAATTTTTGTAATAAAATAATCTATAAATCAAAATCATAGACAGAATAAAAGACTTTTGCATTGTCAATAAAGTACTTAGATTATTTAGCATCATTGAATCTTATATCCCGTTTCATGTAATTAACAATCAAACTTTTACTTCAACAATGCAAAGAAACCTTGTTAAAAGCAAGTCCTATATCAAGTTCATACTCCTACTGTCAAAAGTTGAAAGTCTGTCTTTGAAATGTCAAGCTGATAATTTTAAACTCCCGAGTATAAATCACATAAATTTATATAGATCGTAATGATCAATAAACAGCCAAGTATTTAATAGAAAAATCTAGGCTTAAGCGATATTTGCACACTAAATACAAACTAATACTCTACGCAACTGCCCAAAAAGCAACAAAAACATTTCCAAAGGCATTCAGACAAATGATGTTGAACAAAGTAGACCTGCTATTGCTTAAATCTTTTGCATGAAAATGGTTCCTGAAAATTGTAATTTTCTGTCTTTTGTTTTTTTTTTCATAAATCTCATACATAACAATTCCAGATCGTTGTTGCAGTTATCATAATATGTAAGCAAATCCCAGACTTCCTGATGCTACAATTTTAAATCCAGCACTTTTATTTCTAAGGCACGCCATTTTCCCTTTTACTCTCTTGGATTTGTTGTACGCTATTCATAAACTAGGCATTCTTAAACTTGGCATAAAACGTCCTTCACTTTATGTCTGTCTTATCTTTCATATCGCCACTTAGTTTTCCTCGTTCAAGATTCTTTACTCAAGGATTTGTCACAAAATCAAGAGCACTGGCGATGTGTACTTCCCTAAATGTAAACAATATTCACTCAGACGAAAAAACGTGTCTTCGTTTCAGACAGTCGATGCTTTTGAAAGGATGTAAATAGCTGCAATAATTACATTTGCGAACTGTACAGTGTACGTGCTTTGTCATATGCACTTCAGGGAGAACAGACTGCAGCTCACTGTCATTACAATGTTGTACTTTGTCAATACACCTTTCGTAAGAAGAGATTATTACGATTAAAGTAGACAAGAACAGTTAATATTATGTTGCTTTTATGTTCTCAACAATCTTTATATTTCAAATTGTACCTGATGTTACATGTCAAAATGATATCATTTTACTGAATGTCAAGAAATGACTTTTACATTTTTATTACAGAGTACAGAAAAATCGTTTATATATTCTATACTACAAGGTAATTGAAACAAAACAGAGATTTGAAGCGTAAAAGGATCGAAAGTCCTGCAAGTTTAGCTTTTGATCATTCAATGACGTTATAAGTCAGAAAATAATGGCAAACTGCCAAACCTGAAAAATAGATCTTCTAGGAAAACATTACTTAAGATAGCTTTATTACAGTAATTGACATAATGGCTATATTTATCGGCAGTACAGATAAAAAGAAGAAGTTATCACTCTAAAACAATTCTCTACAGTTTGCTTAACTATTTGCTTTCTAAACCTAAAAAATAACATGCTATAGTCGTTTTACGTCTAAGCAGGTTTCGTTCTTTTTCCTTCAAAAACGTAAAATCAAGCTTTATTATGCTTTTTATCGAAGACGAAAAGGCATATAGCTTTCCTTATGTCGGTCAGTCGGTCAATCCGTCGATAGACACTTCGTTTTCAGTCAATTTCTGAAGGACGCTTCAGGCAGTCAACGAACTTGGAAGGCAGGTTTGTTATGTCCAGTAGTTAACCTTATACTTTTTCAAGTCACTAGTTCAAAGTTAACTTCACCGTGACATTGAACAGCAAAACCGTTTCCAATTAATGTCGTGAGAATACATTGACAAATGATCCTAAAACTTGATAGACCGGGTGTACATGACTTATCTATAGCTATTATCATTTTTGCAATAACCAAAGTCAACGTCAAAATGATATTGCACAGCAAAATGTTTTTCGATCAGTTTCTGAAGAAATAGAATTTAGGACTAGCCTCCTTAAACTTAATAAGCTGGTTAGTAATGGCAAGTGGATGATCATTGGCGTTTTGTAAAATTACTAGGTCAAAGTTCAATCCATGTTAACATTAAACAACAAAACCGTCTCCGATCAATACATAGAGAATGCTTGGGCCTACTTGGTTGGTCATGACCAGTAGATTCTACTTTTCAGGTCACTAGTTCAAAGTTACATAGACATTGAATTGCGGAACTGTATTCGATAAATGTCTAAAGAACGATCGGCCTACGCTCTCTAAACCTGGAAGGATTATTGGCAATGGCAAGTAGATGTCTGCACTTGTTTATTTCTTCCCACTATCCACGATTAAGTAAGAAGCAAACAGGCAATCGTCTAGATCAGCAAGTAGATGTCTGCACTTATTTATTTCTTCCCATCATCCACGATTAAGTAAGAAGCAAACAGGCAATCGTCTAGATCAGCAAGTGTACGACTCGAACTCTAGACTATTCCAGTTTTCTTTAAAATCTTCTTGAAAGAAAATAATGGAGACTTGAAAGACTACTGTATAATTCGGCAAAAACATTCTTTAGATTCCTTACACTAAACATTATTCAAGAATTTCTGATATATTAGAACAACATGGCTACCAGGGTAGAATGTGGTGTTAGAATCAGTCCATTGGTCAGTATATCAGTCAACTTCCAAAAGTTGCCCAACACAGTTAAAGAATGTTCGGTGAAACTTCACAGGTGCTCTTCATGTAGACTAGTGTAGATCTGCTTGTCATATTTTAGTTCATTTGACCAATATCAGCTGCAGCTATAAGTATTCTCTAGATATTCGGTTTGTAGTATTATCTAGTTAGAATCTACCAAGATTGTTCAAATCGTTGTCTCTGGTTAATATTGGCCATTCGTTAGGGGTCATTTATATTCACAATGAGCTTTGTTTGGCTTTGAATATGCAGGCTTAACACTGAACAGCATATCCAGCTTTTAAAGAGATTTCAATAACCAATTCTGATGAATTTGTTCAGTCGCAATGTGTTCCTTTGTCCTAAGAAGACAGAAATATATGCAAGAATATAAATGAATGTACATTCTATTGTATATCGACTTACATGAAAAGGGTATACTGTATTTACAAATGTTACTCATTCTCTCTTTTATTTTATTTTTACATTTTCAAAGTTAAATACGAGCAATTAGAGAACGTCATTGCCTTCAAAGTAAATTTGACATTATTAGTTTATCTTGTGTTAAAAATACATTTTAGAAATTGTTGGATGAGAATTGGTTTACTGAGAAACCTATCTTTTTAATGCTATCAAATTCATTTCGAGAGTATGTTAAGTTAGTGACGATTTCTTGACTTTGAATCAGATCTAATCTAGAGGTTCCTTGTTAATAAGATTTTATTTTTTTATTCTTTAAGAGAGCTTTTAAAATGGTATTTAGAGTTAAGTTTATTTTTATCGTATAATAGTACTATTCTTATTTGACCTTAAGTTTAAACAGAATATTTTCTAATGTAAAACAAACACACACTATGATTGAATCTTTACCTTTTGTCATCTGACATCCAGTCAGGAAAAATACTTAACCTGCTCAGTAATCTAAAAGGTCTCTTCTTGTTATAAAACGGAAGTACTTGCTTTTTTTCTTACTTTGCATATTAACGTTGATCGATTAATTCAGCTACTAACGCCGACATTGAAGGGGATTCCAATACTCTAATTGTGACCAAAAAGATAAAAAGACGTTGTTTACTTTACCAAAAAATATTTTAACGCTGAAGTTGTGCACAAAAATAGCCATCGTTAACACTGCACGATAGTTACATACATGAATACATCATAAATAATAATAATAACAAAGTGGAGGTTCATTAGAATTCTAGAAACTGCTTGCATAAAATGTAAATAAGTTCGGCGCTTAATAACAGTATTGCATGTCGGGCATACTTTAATATTGTATTAAAATAACTAGACATGAACTTGTCAGATCGTTTGCACAGACAATCTGTTTCTTCATGAATAGTAACAAAATATGAAATGTAGATGTCAGATTCTAATTTGTTTTATAAATGCATGTCTGTTGCTTATTTTTTCACAACACAGAGAAAATCAGAATCTTAAGTCATTCATATGCAGATATTCGAAACAAAGACATGTCGATTTTGTGGTGAGCTACACTATCCAACTAAAGGCCTTTTAAAAGATATTATCGTTACTTTGTTTTTTAAAAAGATGTAAAATGAGTTTGAATTTTGTTTATCCTACAATTCTTTATGGAAAACATTCGTGTTTTTAGCTAAATGGCTTCAGGTTGATTAATATCAAAGTCAGCTTGACAATTTAAATCCTGTCCTTCCACTTTTGACATTAGGTGTAATATTGTGTCATAGAATTTGCATTTGGATAATTTTTAAGCACATTGTCGGACAAAAAGATTTGACTGATTATTACAGAAAAAACTTGTTCAGATAAACGAATACTTAATAATCACATACTTGATATATAAGGCAAGTCTAGTATTTAAAGACAGCATATGCCTTTTTTTAACTTTAATTCTTATTTTTTCCAGCAAATGGAAATAATGAATCTCTTGCAATTGCATGCTCTTGCTATATTACGACCGAAAAGTCACACAAAACTGAAAACAGATAAACAGTAAAGAAAAGGGTACTAGCATAAATTTATATATTAGATCAATTAAAAAGGACAATGCAAGCGGTTAACGAAAATAAGAACCCGATGGGTTACCGCCTTGGAACGGTCAGTTCCAAAACATTTGCTTTTACACGGCCTATTCTTTATTTACATATCATTTCATTTGCAAACAATGATTACTTAGTGACAATAACGCATTAAAGAACTGGCTGATATGTTTTCTATTTTTCTATGATATGCAATTTTTTTAGCCATTGTGTTGAATAGTAAGATTCAAATCCTGCAAATCAAGTTATATTTATAATTATTGATATTTTGTAAACACAACAAATGATTACGATGAAATGATAAAGCTGCATCATTTTGAAAACATGAACGATACAGAAAAAAAGTATAACCGACATTAATTTACTCGTTACCTTTAAAGTTCTATGTGCAGAGTCTACGCAAATTAAGTTTGTTATATTTATTAATGATATTTTGTAAACACAACAAATGATGACGATGAAATGACAAAACTGAAATTGATTTTCGATAGAATTTAATATGTCAAGAAATGTTTGTTACGTACTGATTACATTAAGTCACGTCTGGGCACAGCACGTCTTCAACTGGATTAACGTTTATAGGCGGTACGTGCTTTATTATAGGTTCGACTTTAACAATAGCATCACTCCATTTCTGATCGTTCCAGATTAGCGACTTATTACAGCAACTAAACTTTGTCTAGCGTTTTTTTCTGCGCAGTTTGCCATTTTACAGTGCATGTGCTGAAAATGTTCGTTCAGTTACGACTATTACCTTGTTAAAGTGGTCTGTTCAGGTCAAAATTTATGTCAGACAGCAACTTCGGAAACTGGAGCAGATTGTTAAACGAAAACTGAAAAAAGATTTAATAGTTACAATTCTATTAATTTTGACAATATTTGATAACCGGAACTGTGAATCATTTTGTAAAGATATTTATTCGTTAAGTCTTACAGATGCTTGAACTTGTCTTTATGGTCGTTGTTTTCGTAACTAAAATATCGCATGCTGTCGCAAAATATGTCTTATCCTGAGGCTGTATCAGTCTTTTTCTCAGTCTATTTCTCAGCATGATTCACGATTCTTTTTACATAACAGAATGACTTAAAGTAAAAAAAATCCTTACAACCCATTAAAAGTTACATTCGCTAAAAGGAAAATCATTTCGTTCTTATTAATTTATAGGTTTTTTTGTTTTTATTTCAAAATGCTTTTTCGACCCAGACATTAAATTTACTTACTTATTTTCATCAAATTTATCTTTAATTTGGGAGACAAATACGTATACCTTCAGACACAAAATCATTGTCATAGTTTCATTTGCAGCTTCATAGTCAATCCGCAAATCAGTTGCCTCTGACAACATTCATTGTTAGAAAGAATAGATGGTTTTTTATAATTATAGATATAAAATCTAAAAGTCTATTTTCAGGATATGTATGAAAAAGCAGCATCATTTTAAAAACATGAACGATACAGAAAACAGTATAATCGACATTAATTTACTCGTTACCTTCAGAGCTCTACATGCAGAATCTACGCATACCAAAGTTCCATCGTGTCTTATTTTTTTTTAATTGCATATTTTGAGATTGAAAGCCCTTAGTAGTTTTCAATTTTGCTTCAGATCTAGTCGTTTAAAAGTCTGTATTCAGAAAGAACTTTAGGTCCGTCTGTATAATTTTTGTACATCCTGCTCGTGAATCAGTTTGAACTTTTCAAGCCGAAAGTATGTACTAGATAACATCTGAAGAAAAGTAATTAATTATCGTATTCTATCGGTTTAAGAAAGATAATATCGGGTCATTAAGTAGTGGATTAAATGGTAGAATAAAAAGTGGTTACATACTGAATCTAAGAGACTCAAATTATAGCTTTGATCAGCACTATAAGGAAAATAAATAAATCAAGCAGAACAAAGTTTAGTCATGAATGACATATCAAATTGCGTTGTTACATTAATGAACTTCGAGGAATGTTACTTAGCAGACTCCTACTCGTGCAATGAAATTTATCTCGGAAAAGCGTAATTATGTCTTAAATCGTCAGTTTATGGTTAGATGATCAATCAACTGATAATTACACATTCCATCAAAGAACATAGACGACAATACAAATACCAGAAGTAAAAACCTTCAATTAATTATTTCTAAGAGTGAAATGATAAGAAATAACGTTTTCTTTTGCGATTCTAAGCAGAACGTACTCAAAATGTTATCAGAATTCATGTCAATAGACAGTGTGATGTATATATGATAAAAAAACATTGACATTTGTCAGACTTATTAAAGGATGTATATCATAATTATTGTAAGATTTACCATGATAATTGTGTTTACTTATACTTTAATTCTAGCCCATATAATGTTATGGTGCGCTTCGATATATTCATGGATATATCTGTTTTTATACAATACTTTGCAGATTTAATTCCTTGTAAACGGGAGTGCCGTTGTTAAAAAAAGAAATGAGTATCAATTTTTTGATGTCGTCTCGTTTTTTATAACAAATGAAATTTCTTTGGCGGTTCAGCAAATTAACTCGTTGTGTCCTTATTAGTATAAGATGCTATAAGTGATAACCAATTTCTAAATAATGCTATGAGTTATTGTCAGCTGCTTGTAATTTATTTCCAGAACGTTATTGCAAGCAAAATATGGCTTGTCAATTTTACACTAAGATTATAAACCTCTCGACCTCTTGAACATTATCATTAGGGTATGAAAAAATGTATTATTGTGGCACGTTTCCTTTTCCCGTTTCATATGATCCAGTTTTACAGAAGTATAGCGGACGCTGGCAAGTTGCACAGTTTCTGGGTCACCTTAACGCTGATAAAAAAATCGTATTTTACATGGTCAGATTCGATTACAAAGCCAATTTATCAAATGTCACACATGTTTTTAAAGAAGAGTACCTTGTCTCCTGTGTTTGAAGATATTCTAACAATATTTTGAAAGTGTGAAAGTGAAATTGTTCGGAAAATATTATCGAACGATTAGGAATGTGCAGATAATTTTAAAAACCAGTTCAATAGTAAGCGTTCCTTGTTCTATTATTACTTGTCAACTATGTTATAATGCCAGATTTCAATTGACAACAGGGTATAAACAATTCTTCAACTATTGCATGTTAAACAGATGTCCTGGACTTTTTCATTCCTCGGTATTAGAATTAATCTAATGACACAATATTGACAATATGTAACAATAAAACAAAAGGACTTTGATGATAGGACAAGTAGAAATTCTTAACTTCGTCAGACATATTAGGTCCATCAAGCAAAGAGGCAAATATTCCAAAAACACAACTATTCATAGACTGATCATACACAATTATAATAAAACGGTGTGCTATCATACTCAATCTAAAGACTGCGGACACTAAAGAATAATATGAATATGAATTTGAGAAGCTACTGTGATGTGATCTTAAACACGAAACAAATTTATCTAACAAGCCTCGTGACGAGGACGGAATCTCACAGACATTTTCGAAATCTTTCAGTGGGGATTGAAGTAAGTTAGAATAAAATTTATTTTGTTTTATACTGTCCACATATTATATTTTCTAACCTTATTTATTTTTTTGATTGCTAAATTTTCATTCATTTATTTGGTTTTCAGCCGTTGAAACATTCGAAGTAAAATAAAATCGAAATAATTCATGTCTAATATCAATGAAAGCTAAAGTTTTTAAATATACTAATACAGATTTATGTTTTAAGTATTTTTCATTTATGAAGAAAAATTCTTTATTTAGATAAATATTTAATTGTATCATGATAAAGCTGTCTTTGAAACACCACGTTCGTAGAGAAATGAGATGATTTTTGTCACGATATTTGATAGTTATACTCAATTTTTGCTAAAATTCTTTATAAGGATGATACAGGCATTTAGACTGTGTAGACAAGTTTTATAAACAAGTGTATGATGATGCGCATTGTATGTTCTTTTTTCCGCGTGTTTTGTCAAAGAGACGAATACATAACATCAAATCCGGTATCAAAAGTAAATGCTTAGTATTCTGCATTATTAAAAACAAAACATTGTTATACCTAAAAAAATAGAGAGAATTTTATTTATGAGAATATGGTTATGTCGTTGCCGTATTCAACGTAATATTTCTATAGTTGAATGGTTGTCAGGGCTTTTTCACTAAACTGTTGCCCGAAAGCAGTATCATAAAAATTGAAGAAAGCTAAGAAAACATGAATGAACTGTATAGTTACGTGAAGGGCAACATAAGCACAACACCATATAACTGGTTGTTATTGTTGATGTTCATCAGGTACATGTCACAAAAAGTTGTGCTTTATCAAAACACCATACATTGGTATCTTTTTTGTTGAATTCAGGATGAGCTTTGGAATATTGTATTTTACTGTAATCCTGAATTAACAAATGCCTGTCTAGAAAAAGAGACACAACTAGTTAACATGTTAAAACTATACTGTTTTCTGTGTACTAGATCAAGTTTAATGTTTTGAATCATGTTTTCTATTAACGTGAAAGTATCAAAATAAGAGCAATTTTCTTCGATCTGTTTCAAAAACTGATTTCGCTTTCGTTATACAAATGATACAAAAAAAGAGAAAATCTTTCAAGCCTTTTATACTATAAGGTTACTGAAACAAAACAAAGCTTCGTGACAAAAACGCTTAGAAATTCTTAAACGACTTTCCAATCTTTAATACGTTTTGTTTCTTTAAGGTTATTGACCAAGAAAATACTCACAAAATCGCTGTTATTCCCAAAGCGAACATCATTTATTTGCTCTTTGATAACATAATCTAACTTCGGTACCTTAACTGACAGTGATTATCGGGCGCAGGAATCAGTATTGCAGCATTTAGTTAACACATTAATGCCTAGCGTCTACAAAAATAGACACAGGCAAACCGTGCAAATCATGATCTTAATAATTTGAAAATTCATACCAGAGACCCTTTTGATTGAAACTGGACTTGTCTAACGGGCGGCTTGCATAATCCATTAGGCACAAATGGGGCAAATATATACACGATTACCTTTAGATGACCTACCCATTGGTGGTAAGGGTTTAACTTTTGATTTCAATAAATATTGAGCAAAATAATAAGCTGTCGCAGTTTGTTTTTATTTGCTGCAAGTTTTAACTGCCCTATACGTTTTACCCCTCTAAACATGGTTTGTTTAAAACTATTAATTATTTTAAAACTAAACATTTCGCTTTTTTAATGAATTTGCCAAAGTATACAAAAGTCATTGGGATATGTCTCATTTCTTAAATTTATACATTTATATTTAAAAGTAAATTAGGAAATGTTAGGTTAAGTTTTCATCTTCTACAGTAAAGCTTTATTTTTTTTTTAATTTGATGAATTACTCAAGTTATGTAAGACTCGTTAAGAAGAGGGAAGAAACATGTTGTCATTGTTTAACTGTTTATAATTTATTTCAAATTCAAACTTATAATTCCTTAATTTTTGTCTCAAAGATCGATTTGAGGGTCAATGTAAAATAACATTTTACACTCCTTCATAAAAGTTTGAAAATGTTGGAGTTATTATGGCGTTACGTTTTTCATATGTTTCTTTTTGTGTGAATAATTCCTAGATGCAAAGACATACAAGCACTAGGTTCGAAAAATGACCTTTTGTCTTTTCACTAACATCAGTCAGAAAGAGATTTTTGAGAAAAAAAAGATTATTAAAAAGAGTTCATATGGTGTAAATCATCTTTGAGGATACTTAGATCTATTATATAAATGTCTCTTTTTGTTGCGTGACATCTGATAATTGAAAACAAGGCTTACTTTTTAGTACAAAGCCGATTTTTTTGCGAAAAGACGAGACAGCAGGTATGCTTTGCTTGGAAATTATTCTCAATCTGTCGGATTGATGGTTTCTTTTCGCCATAAAATATGTCCAAGAAGTCAGTTTTTATTATTATTATTTAAATTGTCATTTATTTAACAGTTTCTGCCGACACTTCTGTTGTAACAGTTTAAGGCCCGCCCGCTTAGCTCAATAGGTAGAGCACTGGATAAGTAATCCATCGGTCGTTGGTTCGACCCCTGTGCAGGGCAAACATTTCTCCGTGACAATTGTTCTGAGACATTGTGTCTTATGTTCATTTGTCTCTCACCGCTGATTCAGAGTAGATCATGTGGGAACAGTAGTCAGTCACTTGCGGAGAAATTGGCAATTACTGGTTAGTTATCCAGGAAAACCGGTTAGGTGGACTGACCGCCGAGATATAACATATGTTGAAATCGGCGTTAAACCCCAAAACAAACAAACAATTTAAGATTTAATGTCCGAATCGTGATGGCCGAAGTGGGGTTTTTTTAAATTGTATTTTCTTAACATTATTTTTTATTGTATTTTCCTCTTTATAAAATAAGACTCCCGTTTTCTTTGACAGAAAAATAGAGTTTTGAAGTTTTAGTTAAAGTTTAAAACAACGCAAATAAAGCGGATAACAAAACTTAAAACAAAAATTCGCTATATACTTAAAAAGTAATGTTATTCTTTTAAATTTTATTTCCAAACAAATGAGACATCATAAGCACTGTGACTATGACAATAATATTCACGATAACGAAATAAAGAATTGAAAAAAAATTTCATTTTGTCACCAACACCTGATTTTATTTCCAGGCCTTTCGGCCATATTTTTCTGGCCTATTCAGCCAGAAAAATAAGCAGTTTACTAATTTAAAGGCCCATTAAGCCCCAAAAATGCTACTTTTTTTTCATTTGTAAAAAGCTGTTTATTTTAGTGTTTTGTTCCAATTTCCAAAATGGTACTCATTAGCCATGTAGTTGAACCAAGTTTTGCTTCTTTTGCTTTTTGGCCACTAATGAAGCTATAGTGAATTAGCATCTTAAGTGTATGGATGTCAAAATACCACTATGTTTACATTTTGCTACTTTTATAACAAATACTTTCAAATTCAGCGCAACTATCTTCAAGTGATAAGCCTCTAACCTGCTCTAACTCCATTATTAAAATATTGTTAAACAGATGTTTGCTTTTTCTGGAGAGGAAAAATTGTAGACTTTTCTGAGGTTTAATGGACCTTTAAGGTTCGCTATATTTTATATCAAAGGTCCGCTATGTCTAATATATAAGGCCCGCTTTTTCTTACATATGTACAGAAAAAAACAAGTAAATGTGAGGTGCAACATATCATGTTTAAGTCTTCTAAAGTTCTAGACATGATTCTTACTACATCTATGAATTGTAACTGTATGGAAGCATTACGTGACGGACAGACTCATTTATTTTGTAAAATAACAAGAAAAAACTCAGTTTGCTTGCACTTAATCTGTATCCCTTCATGAACAATAAACTAATCCGATATGACGTTGTCAGCGCCGAATTAATTTATGGAAATGAATTTCTGTCATTTGTCTGTTAACAACATACAGTAAACGTTAGTTTGTCAGTAGGGTTCCATAAAACAAGTTCTTCTAATTGACACTGACCTCAAGGAACTGTGTATTTATCGGTGTATTAAACACTATATTGATTAATGTTCAGTTTTTACAAGTGAATTTTGAAAACCTTTTAAATTTACGTGTCAATGATTGTCTTTTAAAATGAGACAACAAAAAACAATTAATAGTTTTATAAAATAAACAAGGTTGTAACATAATCCTATAAAGAATTTACATTAGTAAAGAATCAACCCTTTCTATACAATGTTTTAGAAATTTTATTGTAAGCTATTATTTTGCCGATGACAAATGGCATAATCATGTATTGTACCGATTGGACACGGTGGTATCTATCTATCTTTCTGTCTGTCTGTCGGTCGGTCTGTATGTGTATATGTGTGTGTGTGTCCATAAACACGAAAATATTTATTTTCAAAGTCACTTTTTAAAAGACGTCAGAAAGGCAAACCCTCCCTAAATTTTGTGACCACCAATTATAAAAGAGATTTGAGTTTTAAAGCAACAAGGCGTTGCTGTCTGTTTGACAAACTAGTAAGTAGTTCTATGACATAAAACTTTTTTTCCCGATGAGTGCAATACTGGGGATTTAGGGTCTCCGTTAATTGTTTGATGATTATTTATACGGCTTATACAGCTACATATGAAATATTAATGAGTGGTTCTAGATATTTGACATCTTTTAAACACGAGGATGATTAGTAGCATTAACACGCCTTTAGGTTTATGTACAGAAGTAAACACTTACTGGGTTCTAACCTTTTAATAATGAAATGTGTTCACACACAGACAAAGAAAACAGAAAAAAATATACATATATTATTGAACGCATTACTTTCTTGAGATAATAACAGATTTAGTTTCAAGTGAAAAATATTCTCTCAATTTCTCGTAGAAGGAAAACATTTCCATCGAGTTTATTCAAGCAAGAAAATAAAATCATCGGTCTTTCCAATCTAATTATTTGTCTCTACGGCTGTACTTTAAATCTTATGCTTGTCATTTAGCACGCGTCATTTGTAAACGTGATACTTTTAAGAAACCTAAGAAAAGGTTTGGTTCACTTCTTTAGAAAGAACCGTTCATGTCTTTAATTCCATGGGGCGAAATTCAGTCGCTTTAAACATTGCAAGTGGTTGGTTGGCCTACCCTATCATTGACAAAGAAAAATAATCGTTATCTTATCTAGATGTTATAAATAAGTAGACATATTGCATTTTATTAATGAAAACTGTACCCAAAGCTGGAAGACAAGTTTTTTTCTTACTTTTTTTTTGTTGTTGGAGGGACCTTTCTTTTTCTCTCAACGAATGATACAAGGAACGAATGATTTCTAAAATTCTTGAATTATGACTTCTGGTGGTTTAAACTTATCAAAAAGTTACCGATTACATTAGAACATTTCGAAATTGATACACTTTTGAGAAGAAAGCTGCTTGGTTGGTCTCCTTGTAATTTTTCATATTTCCTATATTATTAATCTAAGATAAAACAAGAAGAAATCAGTCTGCCAGTTATTGATGTTTTCCTACAACATAACTCGTAGAGACTGTCTAGAATTTATCAGAACACACGTTTTCCTTTAATTAACTAATGAACTATTAAAACAAATGTAGCATGTTTTTTTCACAAAATGCTAAACAGACACATGTGAACGCTTCAGAAATAATACATATAAAATGTGGAGCTATTTTTGTTGTTTTAGCAACTGCTACCCCAAAAAAAATTACATGTTTTATATTAGACAGTGATATGACAACGACCATTTCTTCTGTGTCCATTTGTCATATATAAAGCAACGAGTGTCATGATATTATTTAAGTAATCAATATCCCACTCGGATTGGAAACCTACACCAATCAGCAACAACCGCCTTAATGCTTACACCACACAACCAAACTTTACATAATACGATGAATAGTACTTTTGGCAAACTAAGGTTACTAACAACTTATGAAACAGATAAGTACATGTAGCTTACAGTATGGTTTTAATAACATACATGTTATAAAATGACTTAGTGCAGTTGTCACAGATAAAATGAATCCATTCTGAGGTAATCAACAACACGTCAGGATAACACCCTTGGTTATTTTTAGACCGTTTAAACATCCCGTACAAACATGTATGAAATAAATGGTATTTACTGAATCCATATTGTTATATTTTTTCCTGAACCTTTCGGTATTTAATGTATTAGTTTTATATTTGACGTATTTATTGATTTGCATGTCTTTCTTTTAAAATGTGTTCCTATATTCTGCTATCAATTTGCAACAAGTTCCCAGTGGGATTCGAACACACACCGAACTGCACCAACCGCCTTAAACCACTCGGCCACGGCAACAACCCCCAAAACGATTGCTCATATAACCGGGATATAATTGTCCACCTCACACCACACCAGTGCCAGGTGTTAGATGTATGACAATACTGACTATATGTACGGTTATACATTTTACGGCCGACACGAGGCACAAAGAGTGCTGTTATGAATTATAAATAATCAAGTTCCTAGTGGGATTCGAACCCGCACCTAACGGCACCAACCGCCAAGCAATGAAAAGGAAAAACGCACTGGAGCACTCGGCCATGGTAACAACCCAAGAAAAGGTTGCGAAATTAAACAAGATATGTGTCCAACTCACAACACACCGGTGCCAGGCGCTAAATTTATGACAGCACTGACTATATGTACCGGCTAAGCTACGTTTACTGTTATATTCTTCGCAAACTGTAAATGGTGCATCACACAGAATGAATAGTATCAAGTTAACATAAAGGTTATAAACAAACTACCAATGCTCGAATTATTGTTTAAGAGTGGCTGATATCTCTCAAGGTTTTATTTTGAAAAATGGAGGCTTGTACCGTTCGGCTTAGAACTTAATAAACTTTGTTTCAGAGCAAACATAAGATAAATTTACGAAAACAGTGATTATTTGAATCGAGTTCAACAAAATATATTGAAATTCACTGTACATAAAAATCTTCACAATTAATTCTCTATTTTCTATCAGAACAAATGGGAGATATGGACAAAAGTGAAAGTTTGAAGAGACACATTTTCAATTCGTAAAAGAGATCTTAGATTTTTTTCTACCATTCATTATGTGATTAGGTTTCAATCATCCTGTATTTGACAGGCTATTAACTACAAAAATGAGTTTACAAAAGCATTCTGTGCCTGAGATTGTGGAATGATTATATCATTTAAATATCAGAAATCTAAAGACTACACACCCTGAAACAATTTAACGATATTCTTGTCATGAGATAGAAGTCCGATGAATGAAAGGCAATGGGCCTTGTTTTGTATTACAATTTTCAAGGGCTCATCAAACCATTAGACATTAACTAGAGAATAACTGTCATAATCTTAGTGTTCTTTAGAATATGGGACAGAATTACTGCATTTATTCCATGTCGCTTTATGACATTAGAACTTGCATGATACTTGATTCCATCTTGCTTTATGGCATTGGAAACCTGTATTTCAATGTATTTTGCTGAATAACATCATTCTTTATGGTAACTGAATGAGCTAATCTCATTGCAACTTCATTTGTTCCTCTCTGACATACGTAATATGCTATGTTTAATTGCAGCTTTCTTTATTGGCAACGCAGTATGTTTGGCGTTCTATGGAATAGTTGTTAGCTACTTCTTATTAACATTACTTGATGCAAAATGTTACGTTCACTTCAATTATCTTAATTTGCAGAACAAGTTACTTTTACTTGCATGCCTTCAGAATGAATAATGCTTTGAATACTTAAACGGTAATGTGATAATCAAAATGAAAGTTTTCGAATTTCCAGCATTACTTATTACATTTATATGCTCTTCGAAGAATATCGTCCTTCTGCTGCATGCGGTTGCTCGATTGCAACCTATAAATAGAATGCTGTAACTAAGTGTCAAGGTAACATTTTGTAAGAAAATAACATAATTACAGTAAAAACTGTTTACAGTGACCTTCAATGGGAGAAAAGAGAAAAGGTCATTATAGACAGGGAGTCACTGTGAACAGTCTCTACAGAATTTGGAAATATGAACATATTTTGCCAATATTTTGTTGTAAAGCAGGATAGTACCATACATATGGTTTATTTATATTATTTATTTATATTAAACATATATTAAACATACCACATATCATTTATAAAAACAAGACAGTATTAAAATTGCAAAATTTGTAAAGATTATAAACTACACCATTACATTAGTATTTAAAAGTTACATATTGATTAAAAATGTAATTTATATTGATAAATCTTAAAAAAAAAATAAATAAAAAAGCCTTTGTTTAAATTTCATTTTACTAATAAGATACACTATCTACAATTACATGCATTACATTTCTCTTCTAACGAAAGAAATTTTCTTTTCGTCGCCATTTTAACCCACAATGCAATTTCCGCAGGACGGATAACTCCAACAATACGTAAGGTTCATTCGAGTTACTCCCCTTGCAAAAGTCGCTTTGCACGGCCTATATACCGTAGCGGGAGACGCTAAATCATGGTCGTTGAACGGACTAGACAGGGAGTCGCTACATACAGACCATTTATATAGTAAATACTGTTCGGCGCACCTAACTATGGTCACTAAAGACAGAACGTCGCTATATACAGGGGGTCACTAAGACAGTCTTTACTGTACAATCACGGAAAGCGATGTGTCTTAGTAATGAATATATGCTGTCATATGCACGGTACCTGCACACGGTCGCAATTGTGACCGTTGCATGCACAGTGTCTATAAATCATTTGGTTTGTAAATAGTTACTTCCTGTTGCTTATAATGAGTCATCGAACATTTATATCAAAGGGCAATGGATTCATAGCGGTGTGCCTGTATCAGCTATTGTACTCTACAGTTGTTAACGAAACAATACTCATGAACGAATAATGAGACTGAGGGTGCAATACATAAAACACATTTCCCAAAGCAACGAAACAAACATATACCACTTCCTCCTTATTTGGATATTTTTCACAAACTATGTGTGCCTAATATCTGCACTGTTGAGTCGATCATTTTTGATACAGATATGAGGCATGATTTTACCTATTTTTAGGGAGGAACCATCACATGTTGAGGTTATATAGAAAGCCATTTCAAAAATCTGTACATCCTTGCTGTTTTTCTGGTATAAATTTACCTCGATTTTACCCCATCATGTTCATGGTTTTAAGAGTGGAAATGACAGCACTTGATTTTGCTTATTCAAATCTATACAAAGATTCGATATCTAAGCATTAGGTCTTCTATTTATGTGATTATTTGCATGATCTGCTGTCACAGTATTATCTAATTAATCGAAGAGATAGAAATATTCTTTAAAACCACCGTGCCTGAAATATAAAAAAAGTATCATTTTGATTATATTTGTGTAAAAATAATTCATGATTTTTTTTTGTATTTTTAAAACGTCAAATATAATACATTCCTGTTCAGAAATGAAAATTTTGTCAGAAAATATCGGCACAGCTCCATACCATAGAATATTCCAACAGTTTGCACGGCTAACTATATCATTAAAGAAGACTACAACAAATATATCTCATAAAATTGCTATAATTAAGTTAGTATGCTATATGGCAAGTACTTTTGTGTAGTGACAATAAACATGTGCTGTTGGCACAACCGTTGAAATCAATGTAGAAGCAGACAGTTATATCAATTTCTTCCTTCTCTCGTCAAGCAAGGTCTCTTCGACCCTGTCATCTCACTTTGATTTACCAATACAGCTAAGTAAACCGTGAAGTATTACAGGATTAATTGTATTAATGTTGTCTTGTCTACTTTGTGTTTGTTTACTGATTTTCTTGCGGATGTACACACACTGTTACGATTGCAGAGTATAAATTGTCATTCTGTTTTCTTTTCTTTGTGTTTTTTTCCAGAGGTATAGCGTTGTAAAATTCCGTGTCGCCTTCAAACTATCTAGAATATTTCCTTCTCTAAATCGGTTCTTGTTGTTAATTACTTGTGTGTATTTCATTATTTATAGCCCAGCGATTTCAAATGGAAGAAGAAAAAAATCGACAGAAGAAGTATTCATCTTTTCTTTCTTTTCTTGTTTCTAACATTTTCTGGAAGATATATAAACAAAATTGTTGTCATATGTTCTGTAAGTTCCAACTGAACTGTAGATCAAACTTTCTTACCGCAAACACAGAGGGATACGCATTTCGATCTAATTCATTACAAGTATTAGCATTTCCAAAAATGCTTGAAATCGCCGTTCAGCCATGCATTTCGTCTTATCCATAGATGAATGTATTTTATGTTCTTCATTCATTAATTCGATAATCTTACAACATGCTTTGCACTGAAAAGCGAAGTTATATTTGATAATTTTCACACAGAAATTATAAAGTAGATTAAATATACATTTTAATTTTTATTGAAGCTGGACTATTTTTGAAAGCAGACGATTTGGCTTCTTAATGAAAAACATATCGCCCTAACCCTAATGAAGCATATATAAAACACGGAAAAATCCTGATCAAACTCCTCGCACCGGTTAAGTCACGTTTTGCTACTTTTACTGTACTTATCAGGGGAAGTAACCCCTGCGGGGAGTTTGTATCCTGATTAGAACCGCCCAGAAGCAAGCATTTATTTTTTTCTTTAAGTGTAAGTTTTAGAAAAAGCAAACAAACCATACTCTTATTTAGACTATATTCTCTACTTAAAATTGACATGTAGCAAAAAATATTGCGATTATCCTGTGTTTATCCTACACCAGCCTGAAGACTGGTCCTGAGATCGTACATTCATGATGGTATTTTTCAGTTCTAAGAATAAGTGACCCGACAAACATGGCGGTTGGGCGAGTCCATTTACGCATCCCTTGCAGAAGAATTTTGGCGTCCATTTTGTTATCATGTGATATAAAATGCTTTGCTTTGATTGGCTAAAGGCAGGCGGTGTACAGGCAAAACTGTTCAAATCTTGTTAATTGTATATATCGCCGTCCCTGGACGGCGATAAAAAGACAAATTTAAACATAATTTGTAAAATGTTCAAAACAGTGTTACCTGGAGGAATATATCAATGTTACACATATATATAAAGTTTAAAAATCATGAAGACATAAGAAAGAATTATCATTCGTTTAAGAATTTTTAAAACATTTACATCATCGCTTCTCTATTGATGTAAAATACTTCTACTAAACGGTTCCACTAATTACAGAATTTTCTTTTTTAACCAGGTTCATGTTACCATAAATACTTTGAGCAATGCCTTTCATACGATTATATAATAACCTGTAATAGATAAATGAAAGTAGATTATCATTTTAGGGGGTATTAAAACAGCTTGTTCACAGATGGTCATTGATTAAGAATTTGATTTAACTATCTGTTTGAATTAAGTCTCTCATTACCTATCTACAGATGCAAAAAAATGGGTAGTTTCTCCATCATAGGCTATAGCGCTACGAATGTTACAGAACTTATATTTAGAAATTTTATTTTCGTGTGCCGTCACCTGACTGATCGCGTTCACACTTCGTGCATACGCTCACACTGTGTTCGTGTTTTGAATATTGATCCAAAAACCACACTATATTACCAACACAAGGTACGAAAGTTCACAAGAATGAATCTTAGGGTCACAAAATCATTTAAATTGTCCCTTCAAATACCGTTATCAAAGTGTTGCCATGATATTGAAAACTAATCCGAGTTAATCTACAGGATCCGTTGCAAAAATATTTAAAGTTAATTAAAGACTATAGAATAAATATGAAACTTGACTGAGGTGTTTACCTACAAATAAGTAAGTACAAAGCTTTGTAAACAATCGATGAAAATCGTTAGTCGATGAGAGAAATGTTTCAACACCGCAATAAAATATTTTAACTAAGAACAAAAGCATAATAAAATCTCATATACATTCATAAATGATCATAATTACTATTATATATTATATCATAATTCATACATTTAAGGGATTTTCGTAAACAATTAAGTCATTGTCTTTGTGTTCTCTTTAGAAGGAAGGAGATAGGGCACAAAACTGGAAAAAGTTAGAAAACGGCACATTTTCAGGAAATGTATAACTATAGAAACACAAACGTAATACAGATGAAGCAACACGTAACTAAAGTATATATTTGCAATATTTTTGCCCAAAAAAGAGTTTTCAACGTAACATAAGTAACATTTCTGACATTAAGAAATAAAAACAGTCACGTGTTCAGAGTTATACGTAATGCCTGAAACAACAATGTAACATTCTTGTAATCTCTACGTAACTCAAACTACAGTGATATTCAAGAATATATTTGCAATATTTTTGCCCCTGAAAGTGTTTTCAACGTAACATAAGTAACATTTTGTAACATTAAGAAATAAAAACAATCACATGTTCAGGGTGATACGCAATGCCTGTAACAACAATGTAACACTAATGTAATCTCTACGTAAACCAATATTCAGCGTAATACAAGTATATATTTGCAATTTTTTGCCCCTGAAAGAGTTTTCAACGTAACATAAGTAACATTTTGTAACATTAAGAAATAAAAACAATAACAAGTTAAGAGTCAAACGTAATGCCTGTAACAACAATGTAACACTAATGTAACCTCTACGTAACGCAATCTACAGCGAGTATATATTTGCTACATTTTTGCCCCTGAAAGCGTTTTCAACGTAACATAAGTAACATTTTGTAACATAAAGAAATAAAAACAATCACAAGTTCCGAATTATACGTAATGCCTGTAACAACAATGAAACACTTATGTAATCTCTACGTAACTCAATCTACAGCAATATACAAGTATATATTTGCTATTATTTTGCCCCTGAAAGAGTTTTCAACGTAACATAAGTAACATTTTGTAACATTAAGAAATAAAAACAATCACATGTTCAGAGTTATACGTAATGCCTGTAACAACAATGTAACACTAATGTAATCTCTACGTAACTCAATCGACAGCGATATACAAGTATATATTTGCTATATTTTTGCCCCCGAAAGAGTTTTCAACGTAACATAAGTAACATTTTGTAACATTAAGAAATAAAAACAATCACATGTTCAGGGGGATACGTAATGCCTGTAACAACAATGTAACACTAATGTTATCTCTACCTAACCCAATATTCAGCGTAATACAAGTATATATTAGCTATATTTTTGCCCCTGAACGAGTCTTCAGCGTAACATAAGTAACATTTTGTAACATTAAGAAATAAAAACAATCACATGTTCAGGGGGATACGTAATGCCTGTAACAACAATGTAACACTAATGTAATGTCTACGTAACCCTATATTCAGCGTAACACAAGTATATATTTGCTATTTTTTTGCCCCTGAAAGAGTTTTCAACGTAACATAAGTAACATTTTGTAACATTAAGAAATAAAAACAGTTACATGTCCAGAGCTACACGTAATGCCTGTAACAACAATGTAACACTAATGTAATCTCTACGTTACTGAATCGACAGCGATATACAAGTATATATTAGCTATATTTTTGGCCCTGAAAGAGTTTTCAACGTAACATAAGTAACATTTTGTAACATTAAGAAATAAAAACAATCACATGTTCAGGGGGATACGTAATGCCTGTAACAACAATGTAACACTAATGTTATCTCTACCTAACCCAATATTCAGCGTAATACAAGTATATATTTGCTACAATTTTGCCCCTGAAAGAGTTTGCAACGTAACATAAGTAACATTTTGTAACATTAAGAAATAGAAAAAGTTACATGTCAGAGCTACACGTAATGCTTGTAACAACAATGTAACACTGATGTAATCTCTACGTAACTCAATCGACAGCGATATACAAGTATATATTTGCTATATTTTTGCCCCTGAAAGAGTTTTCAACGTAACATAAGTAACATTTTGTAACATTAAGAAATAAAAACAGTTACATGTCAGAGCTACACGTAATGCCTGTAACAACAATGTAACACTTATTTAATCTCTACGTAACTCAATCGACAGCGATATACATGTATATATTTGCTATATTTTTGCCCCCGAAAGAGTTTTCAACGTAACATAAGTAACATTTTGTAACATTAAGAAATAAAAACAATCACATGTTCAGGGGGATACGTAATGCCTGTAACAACAATGTAACACTAATGTTATCTCTACCTAACCCAATATTCAGCGTAATACAAGAATATATTAGCTATATTTTTGCCCCTGAACGAGTCTTCAGCGTAACATAAGTAACATTTTGTAACAGTAAGAAATAAAAACAATCACATGTTCAGGGGGATACGTAATGCCTGTAACAACAATGTAACACTAATGTAATGTCTACGTAACCCTATATTCAGCGTAACACAAGTATATATTTGCTATGTTTTTGCCCCTGAAAGAGTTTTCAACGTAACATAAGTAACATTTTGTAACATTAAGAAATAAAAACAGTTACATGTCCAGAGCTACACGTAATGCCTGTAACAACAATGTAACACTAATGTAATCTCTACGTTACTGAATCGACAGCAATATACAAGTATATATTAGCTATATTTTTGGCCCTGAAAGAGTTTTCAACGTAACATAAGTAACATTTTGTAACATTAAGAAATAAAAACAGTTACATGTCAGAGCTACACGTAATGCCTGTAACAACAATGTAACACTGATGTAATATCTACGTAACTTAATCGACAGCGATATACAAGTATATATTTGCTATATTTTTGCCCCTGAAAGAGTTTTCAACGTAACAGAAGTAACATTTTGTAACATTAAGAAATAAAAACAATCACATGTTCAGGGGGATACGTAATGCCTGTAACAACAATGTAACACTAATGTAATCTCTACGTAACCCAATATTCAGCGTAATACAAGTATATATTTGCTATATTTTTGCCCCTGAAAGAGTTTGCAGCGTAACATAAGTAACATTTTGTAACATTAAGCAATAGAAAAAGTTACATGTCAGAGCTACACGTAATGCTTGTAACAACAATGTAACACTGATGTAATCTCTACGTAACTCAATCGACAGCGATATACAAGTATATATTTGCTATATTTTTGCCCCTGAAAGAGTTTTCAACGTAACATAAGTAACATTTTGTAACATTAAGAAATAAAAACAGTTACATGTCCAGAGCTACACGTTATGCCTGTAACAACAATGTAACACTAATGTAATGTCTACGTAACCCAATATTCAGCGTAATACAAGTATATATTTGCTATTTTTTACCCCTGAAAGAGTTTTCAACGTAACATAAGTAACATTTTGTAACATCAAGAAATATAAACAGTCACGTGTTCAGAGTTATACGTAATGCCTGAAACAATTATGTAACATCCATGTAACCTCTACGTAACTCAATCGAAAGCGATTTACAAGTATATATTTGCTATTTTTTACCCCTGAAAGAGTTTTCAACGTAACATAAGTAACATTTTGTAACATCAAGAAATATAAACAGTGACGTGTTCAGAGTTATACGTAATGCCTGAAACAATTATGTAACATCCATGTAACCTCTACGTAACTCAATCGAAAGCGATTTACAAGTATATTTTTGATATATTTTCCTCCTGAAAGAGTTTTCAACGTAACATAAGTAACATTTTGTAACAATAGGAGATAAAAACAGTCACATGTTCAGAGTTATACGTAAAGCCTATAACAATTATGTAACATCCTAGTAACCTAAGACAAGAATTCCTGAACTAATGATAAAGTCTTTATAAAGGCTTTCAAACGGTATCACTTTTATGCGTCTATCGAAGAGTAACTAGTGTTAGGGTTAGGAATAGGGTTCCAACCTGCCGTGAAACAGGCCAACCTATGGCAATAACTTTATTGCAAATGACTTAGTCTCAACAAGGGCTCTGGAACGGTATTACATTTACACTTTATCGAAAAGTAGCTAGGATTAGTGTATGGGTTAAGGTTTAAACCTGCCATGAAACAGCCCAACCTAGGGCAATAACGTTATTGCAAATAATTTAGTCTCAATAAGGACTTTAAAACGTTATTACATTTAAACGTTTATCGAAGAGTAACTAGGGTAAGTGTTAGGGTTAGGAATAGGGCTCGAACCTACCGTGAAACAGCCCAACCTAGGACAATAATCTTAGTGGTAATTATTTAGTCTCAATATAGGCTTTGAAACGGTATAGCATTTAAACGTCAATCAAAGCACAACAAGGAATAGGGTTATGACTAGAGTTCGAACATTCCGCGAAACAGGCCAATCCAGTTCAAAACATTTTATTGCTAATGATTAATTCTTAACAAGGACTTTCAAATCCTATCACATTTAAGCGTTTATCGGCGAGTATTAAAGGTAAAGGTTAGCAGAAGGGTTCGAATCTGCCGTTAAACAGGCTAGCTTAGGACAATGTTTTAAATGCTAATGATTTAGTGCTTTCAAACGGTTTCACGGTTAAACGTCTTTCTATAAGTAGATAGGATAAGAGTTTGGACTAGTATTCGAACCTGCTGTGTAACATGCCAACTTAGGACAATAATTTTAGTGCTTATGATAACATCTCAATAAAAACTTTGAAACGGTATCACATTTAAACGTCTATCGAAAAGTAACAAGTTTAGAATTAGGGTTCGAATATGCCGTGAACCAAGCCAACCTAGGACAAGAATTTTAGTGCTTATGATAAAGTCTCAACAAGGTCTTTCAAAATGTATCGCATTTAAATGACTATCGAACATAAACTAGGGTTAGGGATAGGAGTAGGGTTTGAACCTGCAGTGAACCAAGCAGACCTAGGACAATGATTTAAGTGCTCATGATTATGTCACAAGGGCTTTCAAACGATATCACATTAAATCGTCTTCTAATTAGTAACTTAGGTTAGGATTAGGATTGAGGTTCGACCCTGCGGAAAACAGGAAAAAAACTAAGAGGAAAAAATAGCAAATATATACTGGTATACCGATGAAGATTGAGTTACGTAGAGATAACATTAGTGTTACATTGTTGTTACAGGCATTACGTATAACTCTAAATATGTTACTGTTTTTATTTCTTAATGTTACAAAATGTTACTTATGTTACGTTGAAAACTCTTTCAGGGGCAACAAAATAGCAAATATATACTTGTATTACGCTGAATATTGGGTTACGTAGAGATTATATTAGTGTTACATTGTTGTTACAGGCATTACGTATCCCCTGAACATGTGATTGTTTTTATTACTTAATGTTACAAAACGTTACTTATGTTACGTTGAAAACTCTTTCAGGGGCAAAAATATAGCAAATATATACTTGTATATCGCTGTCGATTGAGTTACGTAGAGATTATATTAGAATTACATTGTTGTTACAGACATTACGTATAACTCTGAACATGTGACAGCTTTTATTTCCTATTGTTACAAAATGTTACTTATGTTACGTTGAAAACTCTTTCAGGAGGAAAAAATAGCAAATATATACTTGTATCTCGTTGAAGCTTGAGTTACGTAGAAATTACAGTAGTGTTACTTTATTGTTACAGGCATTACGTATAACTCTGAATATTAGACTGTTTTATTTCTAAATGTTACAAAATGTTACTATGTTACGTTGAAAACTCTTTCAGGAGGAAAAAATAGCAAACATGTACTTGTATACCGATGAAGATTGAGTTACGTAGAGATAACATTAGTGTTACATTGTTGTTACAGGCATTACGTTTAACTCTAAATATGTTACTGTTTTTATTTCTATGTGTTACGAAATGTTACTTATGTTACGTTGAAAACTCGTTCAGACGAATAAATTACGCAAATACATACTTGTATTTCATTGAGCTTTGTTTTTATCTCCTATTGTTACAAAATGTTACTTATGTTACGTTGCAAAACTCTTTCAGGAGGAAAATATAGCAAATATATTCTTGTTTATCGCTGTAGATTGAGTTACGTAGAGGTTACATGAATGTTACATAATTGTTACGGGCATTACGTATAACTCTGAATATGTGACTGTTTTTATTTCTTAATGTTACAAGATGTTACTTATGTTACGTTGAAAACTCTTTCAGGGGGAAAATATAGCAAATTTATACTTGTATATCGCTGTAGATTGAGTTACGTAGAGGTTACATGGATGTTACATTATCGTTACAGGTATTACGTATAATTCTGAATATGTGACTTTTTTCATTTCTTGTTAAATTTTAATATGTTATTTACGTTTGCTGTTGAAATATATTCTTAATCTCGTTTTTCTTTAACTGACTTGAATTTTGTCTGACATTTTCAGTTTATTTTGTGTCCTAGGCTGTTACTTATGTTACGTCACCTTAAAATATGTGCGGGCCATTTTATCAATTTCCAGTTTTGTGCTCTAGATGGAAGGAAGCTTAATCCTTCTTGAAACTAAACTAGAAACTATCGTGCAAATATTGCATATACTTGAATAAATAAATAATAATAATAATAAAAGATAAAAAATACAATACAACTGGACAAAGCTTTTCAAAGGTTAACAAAGTATGAGAAATTATCTACTCTTCTATCTCTTTATATCAGCTTGACAGTTGAAAAAAAAAAGTTACTATTTCAATTGCACTTTAATGTGATAGTGTTCATAATTAAGTTTGCACGCTGACAAATAACAATAAATGTCAACGGTTAAATAACCGTTCTTTATAGCCAATCTACACAATCATAACTGTAACGGCACTTTCAGAAGTATACAGATTTTTAATAGACCCTTTGCAAGTATTCGAAACTGTCTTTCCTTTTCATTTATGTATTTCTATAAATGACCAAATTATTAGATATGTTTGAAAATAACCGTAATTTTCAAGAATTTCTTCAAATTAAATATTGAGCAACTTCACTGATTATCTGATATGACTTTATACAGTGCCTAATTTTTCACACAAATTTGAAATCAATTGCAGTTAACTACATTTTAACGGGTGTGCTTGACTATTATCTTATGAATTTCTTAATTATTTTAAGTTATTGTAAATATGTTCAATGCACCTCAAAATTTGTAAAAAATAATGTGTAACCCAATTCCTACAGTTACAGCAACGGAATATGTATATATATATATATAACAAAAGCGTTACGATGCTCATCTAGTTCTGATCAGATTAAGGAGTGGAGCCAAAAATCCGCCAAAGGGTACAAACTTTCAAGACTGTGATTACTTGAAAAGTGTACTTTTCTGACATAATAATGCCAGAAGACCTAACCGCTTAAATAATTGAAAACTGAGTATTTGAACGGCTACCATCTGCATTTTGTGCACAGTGGTGCAAACAATTACAAAAAGGCTTGATGTACTGCGTCAGATAACAGATTACTGGATTTAATTGAAATGTTGTAACCATGAGTCGCGATGACATTTCTAAGGAAATACTGCTTTTCCTGTTTCTAGGAATAGTTTACTAAAAAGTAATATCTATTCTACAATGTGCATGCGTAATTACCTGCATGCATACACAATGTACCACTTGTGATGAAAGTTATACATTTGTAAAAAAAGAGAAAAAAGAATAAAAAAGGAGAATAAAAGCTACCAAAAAGGCCTGAAAGACCAATGCAATGACCAATATAAGGACCAGTATCGTTTAAATGTTCTGACAGACTTTTGCAGGCTTTATATTATTATTTACGGTATAAGTACAATCCAAACACGATGTTACGAATCATCACTTTGTGACATTTAACGATATCACATTTTACGGATTTTTCTTTACCTATTTACTGTTAAAAGGCGAGATTTAACGAAAATTGAAAAAAAGGCAAAATAAGATTAATTGAATCTATCATTAGGAGTGGTTGAAGACCGGGATAACCAAACCAGAGGCTTCTATTCCGGTCGGGACTCGGTCACCCGAGGGTTTAGATATCCCGATCTTCAACCACGCCCAATGATTATTTTTCTCACTAGCCCACTCATGGAACAAGAAATACTAACAAACGCAAAAAATATTTGGAATTATTTTGCCTGTGAACCGCATAACAACCAAATTTCCAATTTCCAATACACAGTATTCAACATGGCGGAGCCAGGTTTCACCGATTAAAGTAAAAATGGATTAGAAATAAACGTATTACGTAGGTTTAAACATCAGGAATGTGTAAAGTTGATAGATTAAAGTGATTTAATGCAAATTAATCAGAGAACCTGTGATTTAAAGTGTAAACACAGATAAATTTAAAATCTCAACTCTCGAAATTGACTGAAATAATACAAAAGGTAGTTCGCAGTCAATTTCGAGATAACCCCATATGAAATAAGATTTCCCACTACTGTTACTTTTAGTAACATTTTTGGATTTTTATGTCCAGTTAGTGAGAAACAATGAATACAGTTTTAGGTCTCAAAGAATAAACACTTGTCATATGTAAATGGAGTTTCTGCTTTCGCAAGACACTCTCGTCATGCACGCCTGACTTATCATAAAATCAATGTGTGTTGTGGTCTTGTTCAAGATCCATGCTTGGTAGCACTGCTTGGCGGGTTTTCGGGTAAGCACAATGGGATTAGGTCTCCGACTTCAAAGCGATAAACATGTAATCATGTGATTTTTCAGACTTCGATTTATACCTTTTAACAAAAATCAATATTTGTAAAGCTTTTACTTGGTTTTGAGTTTGTTTTTGGGTTATGCCCCTTAGGACATCACCCAGTATACTGGCGAGTTTTCAAAATGTGACAGACTGTCTATTGAAAAAGAATATGGAGCAGAGCGTCTAGATCCGGAGATTTTCTGACATCCTTATTCTGTGGCCCTGCGATCCTTTTTGCGGTCCTATTTTCGACCCTAGTTTTAACAATGTGCAATCATATGATTAAGGAAGCTGCATTCAATGTATTGAATCTGATTGTATCAATGTGAGTGGCAAATATATGTTTGTGTTTTTAGGTAAATGGTGTGTTTAAATTCAACAGAGAAATTGATTTTAATTTACATATAATTTTGAAAACGATCGAAATAAAATTTAAATCTATTTACTGCACAAAGAAAACAGACTTACAATTCAGACTTTAGGATTTTCGAAACTGTTTTGCCGAAGAAACATGTTTCACACTAAAATCATTTGATATAAACATAGATTTGATATTTTTAAATGAAGCCTCATTTAAATGAATGTTTAGAACTTCAACAATTTGAACAATTTCGCAGAATTCAGAAAATGCATATAATGTCAACATGTGATGTGGGCGTTGCTAAATTAACTGCATATTTCGTATCTATTTGAGTTCATTTCTCGTCGGTACGTGTCGATCATTTGACCGACGTCCCATAGAGAGGTTAGCTTTTTTAGGATGTTGGGTATAACGCAAGACAAGAAAGCATCTCATTTCAATGACGCCTCTGATTCTTTTGCATGCTCAGTGTATAGCACTAATATATTGGACCCCTGGAATATCAATTCAGTGCATTACCACTACTCCTGCAGAATACCGGCTTGTTGGAATGTGACAACAAAAATGCAAAATACAGTAGTAGTTTCATTTCAAATGTGTAAGTAAATATATAATGCACGCTGGAAATGATAGTCTTGTAAAATATAAAATTGTGATGCTGTTCCCTTTTTAATTTTTTCTTTTTAGTTCTATTTAGGATACATTATTTAATTCTAAATTAGATGATCGTAGTTGTCTTGAGTTCTCAAAGATTTTATTTTTATATTTTTATAGCGTATTATTATATCCTGTGCTCGTAAACACTGATAATACTATATATTCTAAAAAAATTACTTGCTTTATTCACACACTGACAAATTTACTAACACTGAAATATTAAAGGAAGAGGACAACTATCAATATCGTAAGGAATGTTGCATAAAGATTTGATCATATGTAAAATTACATTATTTGGCATAACCCACTGGATGCTTTTTTTAAGCAGACAACTTGTCGTGTCTCATATCTTACTGATTAAACTTCACGACGGTAGGTTTTCAGTCTATTCGGTTTCATCTATTCACTATTTTATGAAAGATGATATCGTTTTCTTCTGTAAGGTTTTAAACTAATCGAGTAGATTCAATAATATTTCACATCATGCAATCTCTTATAATTATGCATAAAACTAGACAAGTATACAAGTGATTTACATCCAGTTCCTTGAAATATTCTTGCTTTCTTCCGTGCCTTTATCACCTAAATGTCTCCAGCAATATATTTATTTTTGGTATACTTCATTAACAAATGATTACAGTGCATGGAAAACTTCAATGAGAGTGGGTTTGTCTGTGGTTTTTAACAAATTAAGGAAATGAACGTTTTCTACGCGGAAATAGTGATATTTAACATTCAATTGCCATGCATGTTAATTATTTATTGCACTTCACAGATATTCAACATGTCATCTTAGGTAAATATGGGCATAAAAAAATAAAGAATCATATTCCTTCGAGGTTTTAAGATTGTATAAAAGACTAAATGTTAACTATTACGCAGCCTTTGAGACTTGACCTATGGATTTGCTTTTAAGGTAAAACACCAACGCGTGACATAAAATTTATAGCTACTATTTTGTTTTGGCTTGATAAAAGTTATTATAGTTTCGCCTTTTGACTTTAATAGTAGATCTATTTGATGTAGTTGGTTCTTTTATCTAGCCTCTGCTCGTATCCTAGTATTTTCCTGTTAATATGCAATTCAGATGTAACTGATTCACAATACAGTTATAATTGAAATAAGTTACAGCTCTTATATAAAACATTTCTAATGCAACTTGAGATTAATGTGTTGGGATTTGAGCGTTTGAAGCATGCGCCCTGTGAACCAAACCTAGAAGCAAGGAAGTTGTGTTCAGTGGTACAATGAAGAAGCGAAGACCTTTCTTAGTTTATCTGACAAAAAGAAGATATAATTTCATTTGGAGAGATTTATAACTAGACACATATTACATCACACGTAAATATACGTTTCATAATGGAAAAGTGACACATAGATCAATTAATTGGCTAAACAAGAAATTGTTATAAATACAGTAGGATGTCTCACGTTTGGAAAACAGTATCGGACCGCTACAGCAACAAGGATGCGAACCTTCAACGGATAAATTAGAGGAATGGAAGGCAATATTCTGCTTTTAGAATCGGATCTTCTTAAACAAGTCCTAGCACACTTATGTACATTGTGTTCACGCTCCTTACTTATTTTTTGCAAAACCTATTATAGAAAAGTTTGTAGATAAAGTAGCCGAAGCTGCCTGTAATAATTGCTAAAGACAGATGGCTGGTCTGCTTTAATCATTGGAAGTGTTTTCCTATTTGAGAATCAACCCGAACGACTGGGTAGCTGATTGTTTCCTCTAGAAAGTAACTTTCTTATTGTGCCTTTATCAATACATAACTGTGTAGTGCAGTGTCACGCAATCTCAAATACTAATGACAGATATTAAATTTATAGCACATTAAGCACAAGATGACATTTACAAATTTATAAGCTCGGGACGTTTTAAAAAACCTATTGTAAGCCGTATACATAAGAATAGTGACAAATCTGTTAAAGGATGGTATCTTTTCAGAAAAGCCAAATTTAGGCACTTGTCCCCTACATTATTTTTACGTTTATCATGTTAACGCCTCAGACAAATTGGAACGTTATGAGGATTTTTTATAGCACAATTATTTGTTAATACCGTTAATATTTCTGAAATTTCAATAAAGTAAATTTATCATATATTTTGGAAACATTCTTCAGAGTTAACAACTTTATCAAAGAATAAATAATTTTTAACAGTTGCTGAAAAGAAACTTAAATTTAATATAAAAGTTATTAGTATTACTCTTTGGTCTTAGAAAATCCATGCTGTTGAAACATGATACGAATTTATACTGAACACAAAACAAACACTCTATGCAGAATTGACGCAAATAACTCCATTTAGCCATTTGTTTTGAGACCTACGTATATGTCAATGTTTTAAGACGGTAAACAGTGTGAGCTCACTGTAGGTCTGTGATTTGCGAGATACATTGATTATCAAAGTACACCCGTTATCTCCAGTGACATTGTCATGGAAAGATGATAAGTTATTGGAAAGTTAAGTTGATATGGCTGAAATAAAATCAAACTTATATAATGGATAATACTTATTTAATAGATACAGACTTAAAATGAAATTATCACTTTTGATTGCTTTAATTATCTATTTCCTGTTTAGAAATTTAGTATTCATGATCGTTGTAAAAAAAACAAGAACCTGTGATATGTTAATTTGTTCAAATTGCAAATAAGAATAAAGTTTAAATAAAAAGGAGTATTTATTGTGCAGCAATGTATTTAAAAATAAAACAACAGCAGCAATAATAAATGTAAACATCATCATCAATATCGAGCACAGAATCGGATTAACAGTACTCCATGCCCCTATAAAGACATTTATAACGAACAATTCACAATATGGACAGATCATCTGAATTATTCGGCATCGTGATTTCAATGTAACGAGACTTGAGTCCACGAACTCGAAAAATTCCAAGTGTTTTCCATTTTCAAATAGCCTTTGAAACTGAAAAAGAAAATAATTGCAATTCGGAAACTATTAAACATATTGAACCTCTCATATATTTCAGCAATTTTTAACGAAAAGGCTATCAGACGGTAAGGTAAAGCTTGGTATATCTACTATACCCATTTACTATGTTAAAAATTGGCACGACGTTTTCATTTTGAACTGATAATATTTAAGTTGTTTTTATCTTATTTATGAAAATATCAAAAAGAATTATTTTCTCTGATTAAATAAATATCTTGTTATCTTGATGTAAAATAATAAATAAAAAACGTAAAATAATAATAATAACAATAATAACAACAACAACAGTGTCTGATGTACAAAAAGAAATTTGTTTTCATATCTCAAGAGCTAACTCTTAGTTTAAACGGCAGACCTTTAATTCACTTTCTTCAGATTTGTTTTACAACACCATGTATGTTTTTTGAAGGTATGTTGTAATAACGTCACGATTCGTTTATTCCTTTACCATATACATTAGTGCTTAAGATTATAGACATGAATTGTACAACTATTCAAAATGTTTGTTAAATTAGAGGTTAAAAAAAAGAAGCTGACTGAAACAGTTCTTGCTTTTGTTTTTTCTTCTTACGTTTATAGTTGTTTATTTAATTTGATTTTGGAAATGTCTGCATTTGGCAGTGCTCCGTTCTTTATATTGATTTTCATTTCGCTTGTTCTGTCTTTACATTGCACAAAACTATATACGTGATACAAAAAAGCAACGTCTGCCATTGAAAGCATAACATTTTGATGAATTTCATTTCTGTACATGTGGAGCTCTAGGCTACTTTATCATGGCACGATATAGAAGCTGTTTACATTATAGCAATGTGAGCAGTCTGTCAGTGAGTGAGCCAAAGCAGAGAACATAAGACAGAGACAGATGGAGAGCAGTAGAGAAGGCCCTATGCCCAGAAGTTGGCGAAGAGACCTCAGTTATTACGTTAGCAATGCCAGCAGTGTTAACTTTGACTAATTAACGTTGACTAATTCAATTTGATTAATTTCATTTTTGTAAAGTTTGTCTTCGATACTTCATCTTCATAATGTCGTACACGTCTATAATTGGAAAAGTTACTGTTGCTATATTGTTACATAGTGCAAGGATGAATAATATCTTTTAATGTTTTAAAAAAGCTCTTACTTATAAGTTTACAAAATGAGTGGTACAAGAGTCTTCCCAGAACAGCAACATCAATAAAAAAGGAAACAACACAATAATGATCACCCCCAGATCATAGGGCATACAAACAAATGGATATTACTTTGTACCTTAATGCAAATGTGTTATAACAAATATTTACAGTTTTGATGACTTCCTTATATGATTTTAAGCGTTCTAACAAAATCTAGTCATAGTTCCTTGATATAAAATAATGCGTTTAATTAGCGTGGCTAGCCTTACTTTACCATTTAAAACGACAGGAATACAAATACTAAATTGTTTGCTACAATTAAGTGTACATGCCCTATATAAGCACTCTGTTTAACCCATCTATGTGGAAGAAAAAAAAGAGAATGTTAATCACTCGGACGGACGAACTTAAGTAGCAGAAGCATTAAGAAGCTATAGACACAAACTTTGAAGAAGTTGTAGACGCAGTCATTAATATATATATATATATATATATATATATATATATATATATATATATACCGCCGTAACCGTATCGCTTGATTTTCGTAAACACCAAAATATCAAACAGAAAGTAAACAAAAGTTCAGGATTTTCTTTAATATTTTCCTGTCTTTTGATTGTCAGTGATTATGTGATGTCTGCCTACTATTAAGTCTACGTATTGGATTTCTTCCTTCTGTTAGCTGGTGAACATTGTTAATCACATGGCTGAATTCATTATTAATAGCTTACACATTGTTTATAATGATGGAAAATAAACCTTTCAGTTGTAATGATATTCATCTTTCAATTATCTTCCTTACCTTCTCACATTTCATATTTCTAGAAATATTATCCTGTTTTTTATTGTTAAGATAATTTAGCAATTGTTAAGAGGGGCATATTTGTGTTACACACATTAATAAACACTATATAATTTGAATCCGATTTCAAGCATATCAATTTAATTTTGTAAGTACTCATCATTTTATGAGCATGTTGTTGGTAGAAATTGCAGACACTTTCCTGAAAATAATGGGTGTACTTGTTTGATGTAATGTATCTCAAAATCACAGACCTGCAAATGAGCTTACACTTATCGTCTTATAACCTTGACATATAAGCTTGTCTTATAAGCTTTAATCTGGAATTGCATGCTAAGAACGTATTATTCAGTCTTTAAATAAATTGTGAAATGAAGTTCTATCCATCAATTCTGCATGAAGTGTTTGTTTTATATACACAATAAATTTGTCTTCATGTCCCAACAACATGGATTCCCCAGGGCAAAGAGAAATTCTTATTATTTCAATGTTGAAGCTTCTCTTAAGCTGATAAACATCATAATGATTCATTTCTTGACATAATTGTTAACTATGAGAACTGTTTCAACCATTACATTTATCTACCTTACAGAAGTGTCAGAAATTCTGATACTATAGACTTACTCCGGAATAAAGAATATTTGGGTTTTCCCCAGCTAATCCGGGGGTACAAACAAGTTTTTACAGTTACAACAAAGTAAATCAGCGCAACACGTTGATCAACCTTTTGTGAAGGGTTGTGTACCGTGAAGCCATAACGGTAAAAGTTTGTTTGTACCCCCGGATTAGCTGGGAAAAACCCACATTTGCCGAGTTCCGGATAACATCTATTCACACAGAAGTAACTGTTGTATAAATGTTAAGGTGTTGCATTCAATGTAAAAAACGGGTGTGAGAAAAAGGTGTTCCATTTTTAATCTGAGACATGCGCTTGAAATGTCTTACCACATACCATTATATAGTGTTTAAGGTAATTTATAAAAAACACCCTGAAATCGAAGCATAAAAATACAGGTTACTACAGTTACTTTATTTACAAAGATTTTTAAATTGGTTTGGCGAAAATAGGTAAGGGTCACAAACACTTTGTATATAGGTCGGCAAAGAGTTGTTTTTGATTAAAATCCAAAAGCACAATATTTCCTTCCATCCCACAGATTTATCCTTTTAAAGTTATCCTCCTTGTAACTCTAGCGGACCCATATTGTTTGCCAAGTGAGACGATCTGCTTGATTTAATAACAATCTCTTGTATAGCCAATTATGTGATCTATGTGACACTTTTCCATTATGAAATGGACAGTTAAGTGTGATAATATATGTGAATTCCGCTCCAAATGAAACGAGATCTGTCTTTGGTCAGATACGAAAATAGGATTTCCTTGAAATTTGGATATTAGCTATATAAATGATATATTTTTATATTTTGTTTGAGAACGTTTGACTGCGCCATTGATATTAGTAAAGGGAGACTACTTTTAAGTAAATATACTCAAAATTTATACACTCGCATTACCTTATTGTACCTCAATTAAAAAAAAAGAAAAAAAAAAAAGAAAAAAAACTAGTTTAAACTATGGTCATGAAAAAGTATTTGTATTCGATAAAATCTCATTTTGTATAAGAAATGTAACCTAAACAAGAAATATATTCAATGAGATAGCCTGCGTGCACTTTTCGTGTTGTGTTACCTATTTGCTGAAATCTATCATGGTACCGTTACACACAAATGCCCCGAGCGCTCAAATTCCAGACATTAATCACCAGTTGACTCCATAACTGGACTGCACTAAAATTGTTTTATACATGATCTTTTGTAAGTTTTTATTTTAGATGTACTGTGAATCAGTTATTTCTGATTTGCATATTTGTTGGGAAAAACACTAAGATACTAGCAAGTTTTGCTTTCGTGCTGTCTGATCATTGTCTAGTTCACTATACAGGTCCGTGCAGTCTGAAATGTTAGGCCTCCGGAAAGAATTTTCAGTCTATATAATAGAATATTAGAATTTTGTAAATTCCAATGGCGAAACTTTGATAACTTTTATCTAGCCAAAATAAAATTGTTGTAATATATTCTATATCACTTAGTGGTTTTTCTGAAAAATAAACACATTATTAGTGCCCTATGCCAAGTATCAAAGGCGGCGTGGATCCTTTTAAACTCCTTGGAGTATAATGTTTTGTTTTCAAGATGCCCATTATGATTTTCCGGTCAATATCTGTAAAGTTTAATTATTTATTAACTGCAGAGGAGTTGAATGTTTCAATTCACTATTTCCGCACAGAAAATGTTCATTACCACCAATTTTCAAAATGTCAAAAGTTAGCAACCACAGACAAAACCCACTCTCATTGAAGTTTCTCATGCACTATAATTATGTGTTAATAAAATACAACAAAAGCTAAATATATTGCTGGAGATGTTAAGGTGATAAAGGCACGAATGAATCATAAATAAAAATAAATATTCCTGGAACTTAATATAAATAACTCGTATAGTTTTTCTAGTTTTATGAACAAATGTGAGAGATTGCATGATGGGAAATATTAATGAACATTACTGATTAATTTATAACTATATAAAAACACGATATCATAAAACAGTTAATGGATGAATTTGAATAAAAGGAAAACCTACCGTCGTGGGTTGAAATATTGAAGTTCTATCAGTAAGCAGCCGGACCAATAACCTGGTGACAAGAAAACGAACAAAAAGAAAAATTACAAGTATTAGCATTTCCAAAAATGCTTGAAATCGCCGTTCAGCCATACATTTCGTCTTATCCATAGATGAATGTATTTCATGTTCTTCATTCATTAATTTGATAATCTTACAACATGCTTTGCACTGAAAAACGAAGTTATATTTGATAATTTTCACACAGAAATTATAAAGTAAATGAAATATACATTCTATTTTTATTGTAGCTGGACTATTTTTGAAAGCGGACGATTTGGCTTCTTAATGAAAAACATCCCAATATCTTTTTACATCATGTTAAAATTTGTAGCATTAAAACCTTGTAAATATTGCTTTGTCGTAAACCAGTCTACGCATAACTAATTGACTATTTGCGTAGTTTTTTAACTTTATTTATTTCTAAAAAATGTATACTTAACAAAAGCTGGATACAGTTCTTCAGTACCATAAGAATATTATATGTACATTTTAAACAGAATAAATTTTAGGTAAAAAATACGATATTGCCCTGACCCTAATCAAGCATATATAAAACACGGAAAAATCCTGATCAAACTCCTCGCACCGGTCAAGCCACGCTTTGCTACTTTTACTGTACTAATCAGGGGAAGTAACCCCTGCGGGGAGTTTGTATCCTGATTAGAATCGACCGGAAGCAAGCATTTATTTTTTTTCTTTAAGTGCAAGTTTTGGAAAAAACAAACAAACCATACTCTTATTTAGACTACATTCTCTAGTAAAAAATGACATGTAGCAAAAAAATTACGATTATCCTGTATTTATCCTACAAGAGCCTGAAGACTGGTACTGAGATCGTACACTGATGATGGTATTTTTCAGTTGTAAGAATAAGTAACCCGACAAACATGGCGGTTGGGCGACTCCATTTACGCATCCCTTGCAGAAGAATTTTGACGTCCATTTTGTTATCATGTGATATGAAATGCTTTGCTTTGATTGGCTAAAGGCAGGCGGTGTACAGGCAAAACTGTTCAAATCTTGTTGATTGTATATATCGCCGTCCAGGAACGGCGATAAATATATATATATATGAAGCAAAGTTTGAAAAATCACATGATTAACTGATGATACCATTTAGACCAACCTTCTGGATCTATGCCTTGGACTTGGAATCCTATTCCAATCGGACTTACCCGAAGCCCGCCAAGTCCTGCTACGAAACATGAAGCAAGAACAAAACCACTGTACCAGTGCATTGATTTTAGGATATATCAGGCGTACATGACGAGAGTTTTTCATATAGATGCGAAAGCAGAAACTGCATCAATATATAAAAGGTGTTTATTCTTTGATACACAAACTGTATTCGATGTATTGCATTTCGCTTTCTTTCGCATTTTTGTTAGATCGCATCTTTTTACAGTAAATATTTAGAGAAAAGCCGCAAATGTACACCGTTATGTTGTAAAGTGATGTTTCGTTGAATCGTGTTTTGACTGTACATATACCGAAAATAATACGCAGTATGCATGCAGATAGTACGAACATCCTTTATGATATTAAAACGATAGTGACCCTGTATGCGTGATTGCATATGTCTTTCGGGCCGCTTTGAGAAAGAGTTTGATGGTTTGCACGCATTTAATTTGTTTTGTACACATATATTATTACTCTGATAACAATTGTTGCAATACAGTCTCATCGCAGTGATAATATTAAACTATAGTTTCCTATATATTTACGACCACTCACCATAGTTTATAGGCAGCATCTACTACCAAATAACACAAATCATTGCGATTTTGCATGCAAAGGGCATAATTTTGTATGTATCTAGGAAACTATGCATTTACATTGCAAAATAACTATCTTTTTTTAGTCACACCATGTTCGCTTAGAAATGTCACTGCGACTCGGTGTTTCAACATTTCAATTAGGAGCATCAATCTTTTACCTGACACAGTCCATCAGCTCGTTTTATACGGTGCATACAACGCAGGTGCTAGTCATTCAAAAACTTCATTTTTAGTTATCTAAAATACAGACGCGAGCCTGGCATATTGACATTGTTCATGCGTTATTAAAAATGCATGTTTCATGACTGAATACTCTTAAAAAATGCAATACCTAATAACAACAAGGACATGAAATATTGCAAAGATGCATACGGGATCAAAACTATGTTTCTTGAAATGACATTCTAAGGTCTAGGTTAATGGTTTTGGCATTGTGTTGACTCATTCCATTTCTCAGATTTTCTGTCTCGATGTTACAATGGGGAAACTACCGCCAAATACTTTGGTTGCACTTAGAGACACCAGTCTGCTTTAGAAGAGAACTGTAGGAAGACAAACGACAAGATTGGATGAAAAACATGTTTTTAACTAAATTTAAGTGTATAAAAGTGTCCTAGTTAATGCAAATTGACTTCACAATGCCCGATATTCATTGTAATTGTACATTTTGTACTTGAAAACTAGAAATGATTTAAAACGACTGTATCGATGTGTTAATACGCAAAAGAAGTTTTATAATAATATTTTTGGAAATTCCATACATCTAAACTGAAATCTTAGATCGACACGTTTTTTGTTTGTTTGTTGTTGTTTTTTTTTCATTCCAAAAGATGATATATCATGTCTTCTTTTATTAGCTCAAGAAATTGCCTTTTTTCATAGAGAAAATAGTTAAGAAGACAGATGAATAGTAATCGGGTGTGTCTTACAAGTTATTAATAACGTGACAGTCTGTTGCGTTACAAATACATCATCTATGAAATAATGTTAGTTATTTCTGTCTTAAGATGTATTGTTAATCAATTGTTGACTATTATATTTATTTTTAAACGCACTCAGATAAAGATACATTATTAACATTTGTGTGGTCTATCCATGGTCTGGATTGCTATACACGTTTTTGCTGTCTGAACTGTTCGGTTCTCAGATCAGTTAAGTTCCAGACAATGCCTACGATACATGTGTTTATGCAATATGTTAGAATAAGTTAAGAAGAGAAATAAAGAGAGGCAGATACGGTCAGTTTTTACGTCAAAAGACTAAATTTAATTTATCAGCCTCTGAGATGTATTGTCAGAGATTGAAAGAAGTACTAGCGATATGAATTTGTCATAGGGCGCTGAAAATGCGTTTATTTTTAAGGAAAACTACTACAGTGTTATATATTATATATTACAACAATCTCGTTTTGGCTAGATAAAAGGTATAAATTTTAAAGTTTCGCCTTTAAGTTTCTAATTTTCTATTATATAGACTCTGCAAATTCTTCTCGGAGGCTTAACAGTTCATATTGCACGGACGTGTCTAGTTATCTAGATCATGGCCAAACAGCACGAAAACAAAGCTTTTTAACTGATGCATAGAAATCCATTTCACATTTTTTTTAAAGACTGAATAATGCGTTCTTAACATGATATTCCAGACGATAGCGTATACGTCAAGGTTATAAGACGATAAAAAGTGTAAGCTTCTTTGTAGGTCTGTGATTTGTGAGATACACGAACAAAGTACACCAATTATTTTCAAGAAATGTGTCTAAAATTTCTATCAGAAACATGCTCATAAAAAGATAATGAGTACTGGCAAAGTTAAATTGATATGCTTGAAATAAAATCAAAATTATATTGTTTTTATTATTTCATTTAACATGAATATGACCCATTTTACAGATATTCAATTATGATGTATTTACTTCTGAGCATAAAAAAAAATTGGCGACCCTTCCCGCATCTTAAAGAAACTTAGAGATTAAAACATTAGTCCCATTGGTTTGCCTTAAAGGTAAATTTCTTTTCAAGGTACTTCCAAAAAATTGTCTTTTTTGTTTTATATTTATTTAAATAATTGTGCAAACTTATTTCTTGCAACAGATTTTTTTCTTCAGATGTTATTGCCCAGTCTGAGTAGAGTTTCTTAATTTCTCAAAGATAATGATGTGTTTATCAGTAGTTATTGTATAAGACTTGGAAGGCATTTACCTTTTTCCTCATTTTCAGGAAAGCCGCTATAAATTATGTGTGTATGTAAAAAAATAGATTTGCTTCCGTCATTAAATCGTGTTTCTATTTTGTCCCAGACATCTGATTATATTATTTAAAGGAAAGAAATTGAAATCTGATCTACAAAATGCAGTCAGAAAAATAATTGTTTTTGTAGCTTTTTACTTCCTTGAAGACGTCTGGTTCGTTATTGCGTACGATAATCCGTCAGAAGCAACAAAGAAAAATCGTTTATCGGTATTTTCGTATTCTCTTATAACAGACAGTCGAAATATTTCCCTTGAAAATAAAGGAGATATATTTTTTGAAGAATGTTTTTTGTCAATATTAGGAATCGCACAATGTCAAGTGAAATTGAAATGTCGATTTCACTTTACTCGTTTATATTTATCCACGATGTTCTTTTCGAGAATTGTAACGTTTTCTCCAATTTGATAGTCCACTAGTGCGGTTGTTTTGTTTCACCGCGACCATATCGTTCTGATGGTCATTAATTTTATAATTACAGCCATCTTTTTTCTTTTATCCTTAGTCAAAACATATAAAATGTGGCGAGAATATTATATGAATTACAAATTAGTTTATTTCATTTGAACACGTTAATTTGTATTGATGATATACCGTCTTGATTGAATACCTCCAAATAAGCAGCGACTTGTATAATTACGTTGCTTTGAATGACATACTGAAAACCATTTACTAGTCTATTGTTATAGTCAAGAACGTTTAAAACTACGTAAACACCTCAAATCAAAGCACAATGGTAAGCCAAAGCTACGTAGATGAATTTATTACTCATTTTTTATTGGCTTCCAGGTCTTCTCGACAAAATATGGAAAATGTACAATTTATGATAACAAAAATAATACTAATAAATTGAGATATCTAATGGTCTTGCTATTACTACAACTACTATAATAATAATAATAATTATTATTATTATCAAATATTAATAATAAATATAATTATCATAAAAAATGATATATGCGGTAATCACAAACAACATGCATAACTTATTGTTTTTTAACATAAACTATACGTAAAGTAATATACATGTAATATAATATTCGACAATTACAGGAAGAAACACAGTAATAAGAATGTGTGAGGCAAGTGTTGAAGTAACATCATGCTATACTTACTAGCTAGGCAAGAATCGAGACATATTCCTGACAAAATATGTCTTTTATACACCTTATTCAAAAGCACCCAAAAAGCTGTTTCTACCAGCTTTTACTCTAATTTCTGCACCAATATAATCCTACAGGTTGCAGCTAATCGTTCTAGAGGCCCTGAGCCAGATGTTTGCATTTATTTGTATTAAGCATCTTCCTAAAAAAATCTCAGCTCATTTTATTCACAATTCCAGCATGTCAATTCTTTTTATACTGCTATCGTGGTGTGTCTTTTATCAATGTCTCTTCAATTGAGTTTAAAAGACACTCCATTTTGCAGTAAAAACGAAACAAAAACGATTGTTAAACACAGCTTGCAAACTTTATAGCAGTAAAAAAGGGTATAAGGAATTCAGAATATCAAACTGAAGTGAATGAAAGGAAGAAATCATTTTTCAATAAAAGACCAACCACGAAAACACAGTCTGGTGTACAAAAACAAATTTGTCTTCATATCTCAAGAACTTACTCTAGTTTAAACAACATAACTTTAATTCTCTTTCCCCAGAAGGTTTTGTATTCTTTTACATACAGCGATTTAAAGAAGTCAAAACTAAAGGCTAATAGACATGACTTGTAAAACTATTCTGAATATTTGCTAAATAAGCATCTAAAATAACTGCCATTGAATTCTTTTATTCTTTTATTTTCTGTTGGACTTTTAACTCCTTCAATAGTAATAACAGTATTTGGTTTTTTATTTAAATTTAGAACAAGTAAGAAATGCCTGAATTTGGCAGTACTACGATATTTACATAAATCAAAGTGGATTGGGTTAATAACCAAAGGTTCGGAAGTTTTCAGTTTCAGTTAGTTTATAAGTAGGGCCTGTTTATTTCAGACATCCTAACAGTTTCAAAGTGCACTGTGAAATGTAAATTGTTTGTCTGTTTCCGGATATACCATTATAAACCATTTGTTTATTTGCAGGTTATTGGCATAACACTGTTTTGTAAAATAGTTCTCCTTCATAGTAGATTTTCTGAAACGAGACATTAAAATATGAGAGATACGAAAGACAGCATAATTATAGATAACTGAACACCAGAGACGCTTAATGAATAAACTAGACCAGTCGAGACTGTTTCATATTATACATAATTTTCCCTTGAAAATTCTAACAAAGTTATCACAAATACCATGTACTAAGCTAAAAGTCGATGCTCACTAAAGATTACCAGTCTTAATTTTTTTAAACAAAATTCAGCTTTACAAAATGGGAGTGAATAATGTTCCCCAATAAAAATAATCAAATAGTAAACTGATTATATTTATCTTGTTATTTTTGCATACACACCAGTGCACATTGATATTACAAAAAGTATTTACGGCCAGTCGACCACACATTAAACATTGGGAGAAATTAACAATTCACACCCCACAAAAATGTTCCTGAAATCTGGCATTCAAATACAAACCTTGAATGCAAACGTATTTTGCCATAATTCCATCGAGTTGTCTTTCTTTCTTTTCTATATCTTTTTTTGTGCTGGCTGTACCTTAACATTGCAAAAAAAACTATATAGTTTACTTATTTCAGTGTAGCAAAGTCTACCATAGTCAAAATAATATTTTGATGAATTTAATTTTTGTGAAGCTCTAGGCACATTCTAGATGCTATTTACGATATAGCAACATCAGCCGTGTTCACCGCTGATAGTGTCATTTTGATGGATTTCATTTTTGAAAAAGATAATGCTGTCAAGAATAAATAATCTCTTTGAGTATTACAAAGTCTATTACTTACATGTTAATGAAATGAGTGACAAAATGCCTTACCAGATACTTTGACATTTTAAATAAGACAAAAAAGTAAAAAGTTGTTTTTGAACCTGTTTTTCCTGTTTTAATGCTTTTGGAAATGAATCGTCCATCTGTTTCAAGCAATTTTAAAGGAACAGTAAGGATCGAGATGCCAGACAAGAAACGGCAGCCATTAATTAATATGTTGTAACAAACAGCAAGTTGCGATCTGATTTGTTTTAATAATGTATATTTTTTTCTATTTATTCTATTTCGAAGAAGCTGACATGACAGTCTCAGACAATAACGTACCTAAATAATTGATTCACATTGATGGCCTCGTTTTGTTCTCTTACACGTTCACGGACCAAAAACAAACATGGGAACAAAAAAAATATATTTTACTGTTATACCCAAACCAAACATAGCTGGCGGATGGGTCTAATACGAATTACTTTGACCCGTCCTGTCTGGATTTATTTCTTTGATATCTGTGAAACCAGCACAGATACTTGAAGCTTAAAATATATATCAAAGATTGAAATGCAGCTTCAAGTGCCAAGCTTGATACCCGAGATGTATTTTTACTTAGTTATGCTCGTTTTAACTTAGAAAATGTCCCAAACGTTACATTTTATTTCTTCAATCAGTATAGTTATTGACTGAAAAAAATAAACATATATGAAAGATTACAGTGCAACCGCATGTGCCAAATTTGATAACTGACTTGTTCTTTGAAGTACTTTTTTTTACTTCGATGTTCCAAATTTATTTTTTCTTGAACACCCCTGAAACTAGTACTTAAATTAACTTAAAACTTAGCATATTGGAAGATTACATTTCAATTCCGTGCTACAAGTTCGATCAGTCAGAGTTATCTGTTTTACCTAATTATGCCTTTTTTCACATAGAAAATGCCCCAAAATTTACCCTTTTCCTGAATATTTGTGTTCATTTTTCAATTATTTTTCTCATCTTCTCAAATTTCATTTTTCTAGAAGATATTTGTTCAGTTTCATTGAGGTTAATGTTAGTAACCGTTAAGAAGATAACAGTTAACAAATGTTCTGAATATTGTAACTGAGCTGACGACGTACGGTAATACCTACTTCGATCTCAGTTCAACGTAATTTAGACGAAATTTATAGAAGTTCGTTAGCATTTCATGTAGAACTTCCTAGATAAAGAGTTTCATGATGAACACTGTGTTAAACATTCAAGAGATCAGAAACATTATTCTTGTCTTTAATTACACTTAGAAGAGACGTTTATTATCGCTTGTCCATTAGTTTCGAAAACGTTTTCTTAAAAATTCATTATTTACAGCAAAACGTCCTTTGAAACCTCTTTAATGACAGACTAAACTATTTCGCGTCATGCATTGTATAGTATTTTTGATGCATTTTCCCCCGCAAATTACAGGCACCATATCATTTGCTCGATTTATTATGATCTGAAGTACCCATTTCTTGTTCAGAAAATTAATGAACAGAGTTTGAAAGAAGTATATGATTGAATTTCAGGGATACACGAGAAATCAAAAATCAAAGAAGACTTGAATACATTATTAATTACGTGTCATATTCCTCTACTTGTAAACAACTATTTTGGTACAAATACATACATATGAAACTAGAAGCGTAGATGGAATTGAATAAATAGTTTTTATTTCAACGTGATCTTCGTCAAAGAATGTAGTAAACAAAAGTAATGTTCAAGCTTTTCTATATGCCCGAAGGGGGCATATTATGTTATGGTACAAGGCGTCCGTCCGTCCGCCCGTCCGTTAGCAATTTAGTGTTTCTGGAAGATAAATTGAGTACTCTTTAGCCTACAGTTTTTTACCTTGATATGATTATTGCCCAAATTTAATGAATAAACCCTAAAGATTTTGGAGTCAGTAGCTGAAAGGTCAAGGTCACATAGACCTAACCTTTGAAAACCATTTCCACCATGAAACGTGTCAATCATTTGTTATAGAGATTTCAAACTTTATATCTTGATTGCACACATTGAGTGAATGACCCCTATACATTTTGGGGTCAGTGTGTCAAAGGTCAAGGTCACAGTTACCTAAATGTTTAGAGTCATTTACACTGTAACTCGACAACCATTTGTCGTATAGATTTCAAAATTAATATAATGATTGCACACATTGATAGAATGACCCCTATTGATTTTGGTGTCAGTAGGTAAAAGGTCACATAGAACTTAACACTGAAAGCCATTTCTGTCATGTAACTTGACCATCATTTGTTGTAGAGACTTCAAACTTTATATAATAATTGCACACATTGAGTGGATGACTCCTATACATATTGGGGTCAGTGTGTCAAAGGTCAAAGTCATAGTGACCTAAATGTTTACAACCATTTACACTCGGTTACTTGACAACCATTTGTCCTAGAGACTTCAAAATTCATTTAATGGTTGCACACATTAAGTGAATGACCCCTATTGATTTTGGAGTCAGTAGGTCAAAGATAAAACAAATCAAAATTTAAAGCAAATCATTTAATTTTAAAGCCTTAAATTTCCTCCCTTATATCACAAATGAATCAAACTTAGAAAAAACACCTTTCGGGCATATAATGCTCCGCCCAGCGGTGCTCTTGTTTTCGGTTGGCTTCTTCCACGTTTTTGAGCAAAACTAAATTGGAAAAGCTATCTTCAAAAAACCGTTTCTCTGTCAAAAAATTAATCAGTAAATTCTAGAATTAAACTTGTTTTATTATGACTCATTCTTGCCAGAGACATCTAAAGGTGTCTTGTAATATATTTATTTATAAAATGTTTCATTAACTAGTCACAGATAAATATTGAGAAGTCAATACATTTAGCAAATTGTTAGCAAATAAACATGGACCATTGTTTCACATTGTGCAAGGGCTAAATACTAACTTGGTGACGCAATGTCTCAACAACAGAACTATGACAATAATGGAATGAATGAAATAATGGAATGAATGTAGTGGCCTTTTTACTTTTAGTAAGTTTATGAGGACGTAACACGCCCTTTGCCGTTAGGCTTGGGTCTTTTTCACGTTCCCGTCCTTGATATGCCTTCCCGTGCATATCTAAAATGAAATTTAGACCAAAATGGGAAGCTTAACCTTTTTGTTTAGCCAATGAGACTTAAAATACAAATTTGAGGGTTTGATTTAACGTTTTAATTATTATAAACCGAATAATCATGCAGCCAAGGTGTTGCCAGCTCAAGCCCCGCGTTAGCAGACACGTAAGGAAAAAGCGGCAGCAGATCAACTATGGGACCAGATACAAACGAAGAATAAAGCTATTCTTAATAGACTTGTATGGATCATGCTGGCTCTGCATGTATTGTCAGTAACAAGGATTATTAATTTAGCATCGCATCTCTTTTTAATAGGAATTAACTTCAAGTTTCCAATATAACTTTGAGTCTTCATTTTAGTTATGATCAAGCACTGATACACAGTACAGAAATAAACCCATTTAAATATTATTCCTTTCAGACTGAAATAAAATAGAATCCCAGCATGTATTTGTCTGAGAAAAAATAAATGAAGTATTTTACCAGAAACATTTGAAATTTGCTAATTTTGTTTACGAAGAAAAAAGACATAACAAAGAAATAGAAACTGTTATGTTTTTGTTTTTGCCAAATAAGGATACGATAATTTTTTGCCTGTAACCTTCTGCGTTGATAAAATATATATATATTATTAGATATCGTTGGGTATTTCTATTGAGTCTCTTACAACACTTGACAGAGGCTTTTTTATGTTTAATTAATTTATTTCCTTTTTTTATTTACATGTTTTGCCTAGTACGGATTCGGGAGCTTCGATTGTTGTATGATAAAATAGATAAATTTGTTATCGGTGGACTTTCTATTCAGTCTCTAACAATACTTCTCGGATTTTTTTTCTGTTAAATTAAATAAGGTTCTTTATGATGACGTAATAGCTGAACGTGTCAGTCACTCTCCATTGCTCTTCTAAAATGCTAACATATAGCTCATTAGAAATATGTAGCACTATTTATAATAAATATATTGTTTCTGAAAATAACAAGGCAAAGCACCAAACATTTCAGACTACACGGACGTGTATATTGAACCAAACCATAGTAAGACCACGCATCTGTTAATAATGTATCTAAGTATGCTTTTGTGATCGCCCTCTGTCCGTCGTCGTGCATGGTCAACAATTTCTCTAAACAACATCTCATCTGAAACCAATTCCTAACTTCACAGGAATGGTCTTCAGGTGGTTCCCTATCAAAGTTGTTCAAATGGTTCCGGTCAGTTGCATCAGTAGATCACTGGGCTAAAAGGGGCTTTTACAAAAATGCAAATTTCAAAAATCTTCTTGTCTGAAACTACAGGGCCCAGAGCTGAGATATTTGGCATGAAACATCGTCTAGTCTAGACCTCTACCAAGACCTCTAACTTAGATACTCGATTCATTAGCATTTAATCATAAAGCGTGATACATAAGCACTTAATCATAAAGCGTGTCTGACCTGTCCTGGTCACTTTACCTCCTATAGTTCTCCCCTGAAATCAGACTGGTGTTAGAAAGTGCACACACAGTTATTGTCGGTAGTTTCTCCCATGTTACATCAAAACAGACGTTTTGCAAAGAAAATCAGTCAGCAGTAAACCACAATACTGACGCAATTAACTTAGACATTAGACGTCATTTCAAGAAACAAAAAAAAAATATTAAGTCGTTAAAAAGCATTTTGATAACTCTTGAACACACTGAATACAATTATAGTCTTAAATCTTGGTCTCTTCATAGTATTATAGAAGTCTTTTAAATTTAAATGTATTGGAATTTGAGCGTTTGATTATTCGTTAGAACTGACACTACTAGATTTCCAAATAAATGCCCAGATGGAAAGCGAAACTATGTGGTCTTATGTTCGATGACCGAATAATATAACGCCGCCATAACTTTTCATTTTACTCTTTGTACAATTATACTAGTGTGATCGTTTTAGTAAATAGGAATGTCGACAATTGTGCATTGTATATGGCTGAGAAAATCGGCTTAAATGACGTTGTTACTTTTTTGTTGTTGGAAGCATTTTCCTTTTATCGTTGTGTTAAGTATTTTGATGTATTATCTTTCATTTATTTGGCGAACTTTTGTGAAAGTTTCGAGCTATATGTGGAAGAAGTAGAGTATAATTAGGATGCAGTTGCATTCCATTAACTTCATTTATAACGCCGAAATGGTTAGAATCTACGATCACCCTCGTGTTTTTAAATCAAGAGATATATTCATGTCATTGAAAATAAATTCATTTTTGTTTCTAATACAATACCTGGATGTAATATTTGATTTATATCTCCAAGGTTGGTTGCATATTCTTAATAGTATGCAAACTAAATGTACATGTTTATATATGACAAGAACAATGTCTGCCTTTACTGGTGTCAGTAGGGCAGTGATTTTTTTCTCTGGAAAACAAATAATAAATTCTGTCATTTTCTTGGCAATAATTTCAAATTTGAGAAAGTTCTTTTATACTTTATATGGTAACAAGTAGGTCTCTTTCTTTTTAGGAGCAATTTATAATTTGACATATTGTGTCACGTTTAGATACACTGTATCTGTTTCATATTGAAACAAGAACATGTAAGATGACAATGCCCCCGAACGTGGTGCTTTGACCTTTGAGCTGAGAACCAGTCATTCAAGGGTCAATGTCAAATAAGTGGGAAGGTCTTATCCAAAGGGGGTTGTGTCCAAGTACGAAGTAATTCCATTTACCAATAATAAAGATTTTGGCAATGTTAAAGTTTTTGGACAATTGGATTCAAGGTCAAACAAATATAGGTCAGTGGGAAGGCCTTGTCCAAAGGGATGTTGTATTTAAGTATGAAGTGTATCCACCTACTAATAAGGAAATAATGGCCAAATATTTGTTTTTGGACAATTGGATATTCAGGGGTCAAGGTCAGATAATTAAAGGTCAATAGGAAGGTCTTGTCCAAAGGGGTGTTGTGTCCAAGTATGAAGTAAATCCACTTACTAATAAGAAAGTTATGGTCAATGGTCAATGTTGCAGTTTTTGGACAATTGGATCTTCAAGGTAAAGGTCAGAAAATATGCATTATTTTATTTCCGTTTCTTCCCTAAGGACACCATATTTAAATTCCTTTAGCAGCATTTCCAAGTTGTTGTTTTTTTAAATATTTTTTTTCCATTTTTATGTTTTGCTTATTTTAAAAAAGATTCTGTTGAGTGTCTCGACCTGTTACTTGAGTTTGAATATCACAGCATCATGCGATAAATGCCAGACAGTATATATTATGTCAAATTACTATGTATCTCCATATCTCAAGAACATGTATCAAGTATAAAGCATTGTTATATGGGTATCTCTAAATAATTGAAGATTTTATCATGAAGAGCTAAAATGCTTTCTAGATTTCCATTTCACAGAATGATAGTTTAATATCAGTTGAAAACATAAGGCGTAATTTATGAATAATCAAGTTCCCAGTGGAACCCGCAACGAACGTCACAAACCGCCTAGCAATGCAAGGTAAAAACGCCTTAGACCACTCGGTCATGAACTCGGATATAATGTTAGAATTATTTATAACTTCAGGCGACACCTGATTCTCTGATTCCAGAGAATATTTTCTGTTATTTCTATTACAAAATTTATAGTTTATACAAATGCTATTTCGAGACACGTTTGTGTGATTTAAATGCAGATAAAACAAATCAGAGTTGCCTAAATTTGGAAGCTGAACTTCCTACCTAAAGATGAAATAATGTAGACTTGGTAAACAACTAAGCGTCTATATTAGGAAACATAATGTTTATCTATTTTCAATATTTAACGCAATTTGTGTGTCGGCTTCATGATAAACCGACATAAAACTTTTTGTTCATTTGCAAGTGTTTGACATTAAAATGTTTTTCAAAATAATTTCTCTTGAAAAAACATATGCCAAGGAAACGATGTAATTAAGGTAATTAGCCTTTTAAAACATTTTTGTGTGCTCACAAGCAGACGTGACGTATTTGTATTAACTTCATTAACAATGAAGCAAAACTAAAGCTAACTAGCCATAATTATACAATCAATTCTTCAAAAACTATTAAAGAAATTCCGACACTTAAATACCTAATGCTGACACTTTGATCATAATGCTATTGATTTAAAGTTTTAAACGTGTTATAGACAAACTTAAACCTTATTTTGAGAAGCAGTAAGTAAGCATACTTGAGAACTGACTCGTACAAAGATGAGGTTACAAGTTGGTGCCTGTACAGAGCCGAATATTTTTGAAGAACGTGACACCGTATATAGCACGTACGTGTCCGTTGGGTAACACATAATAACCTGTCTAGAAAATAACACGTCATGGAAAACGAATTATTATCGGAAAGAAAGAGTATTAAACGACAAGAATTGCATTGGATTGGATTAAAATGCATTTATTGAGTACAGACATTATACTTACCACATGGACCGTTTTCTGTGTAAGGTCATATATAGTGTTTTCGGAAGGTTTCCGAAAACAACGTTGCATTCCCGTTGAGTTTTCCATTTATGTCTAAAATTATCTACGAATTCCTCTAACTTGTTTACATTGATAAAACGCTTAATTCCTAAATGATCACAAAACACGCATTTTCATCCAGAAAAAACAAGAACTTTCAAAACGTTAAGTTATCCAATTAAAGTGAAGTTTTACCGATTAACTAACACAGAAAAACAATATGGCGGACATTTCAAAGTCCAGAACGCGCAGGAGTATATTTTATTGCTGATGTTGACAATTCTATATTATTTAGCTGTATCAATTTGAATCACGAAAAGTCATTATTTTGTTCAGACAGAAGGTAAAAGTCACCTCAAAGTAAGCAAGCTATCATTTTTTTTATTGTTTTTCTTGGTACTGTTTGAATAACGTCTCGCAGATGCAGACAGGAGTAAACATTGTTGAGCAGAACGGGTTTCCACTTTATATTTTTTCATAAAAGGTTCAGGAAAGTACGAAATAAATAGAGCATCAGATTTTTTTACATTTTCACGAGTGGCTACGCCAACAAATATTCAATCTGATGCTACACCTGAAATAAATTTTAGGTCTCACACAGAAAAAAAATCATCTATTGAATTGTTTGCAGTTCAAGTAGATTTGGTTGTAAGTTAAAAAGTATTGAACGTAAAGTTGCATTAGACCATGCGAGTGGTAGTCCTTCAACACCATCACACAATGTAAATTGTGTATAAAGGTTTTGAGGGTATAGGCAGTGTATGTACTTTTTGTCATTTAAAATATATTCCATATATAATTCAGTGGATTTTGGTGTCACACTGAAACATCAGTTATGCATATTTGTTTCCGTTTCATTCCTAAGCTCACCAGATTTTAAATTCGTTTAGCGGCGTTTCAATATTTTTGCGATTTTTATATTTTGATTTATATTGTTTTCGTTGTTTGTTCTTTTAACTACTATAGTGAGTCTGCCATCAATATCTGTTAAACTGAGTTTAATAGCAGCATTAGCAAAACGCTATTGCTTTTACAAAGGTATCTTAATTCAAAATATCGAATTGTAGTAAAGAAAGAAGAAAAAAAACGATTTATTGCTTTAGTCTGTATGCGACACAAAAATCTTAGATTCAGGTCTCAGATTACAAATGTGTCCGTATCTCTCAAGAACATATCTCCTTTAATAATCTTAACCAGAAGGCGAGTTTAATTAAACGTGTATTCTTACATGAAGACAAGTCACAACTACGTCAAGATTTCTTTTAATTCAGAATCGTTATGCCAAGATAAACCATACTCATGGTGGCATGGGTTTCTTTAACTTATGTCAAGAGAAGTTAAACTGTAATGGATTTCTACGTTTAACATCAGTTAAAAACATACGACTTGATTTATGCAAGTACAATTTCAGAACTTTAGGAGACATCAGTGTTTAAGAAAACTCCTTGTTTAAAGATATCTAAAATGCTATTCGATAAGCAAAAAAAAAAAAATTGAATTTATGATTATAATAGTAACAATAACCTGATTCTGGACAAAGCTTTTCTTCATAGACCTCTAGATCGTACAGCTGTAACTGCGAGAAATGTTTTGTGATTTAATTTCTGACTAAAACCTAATCTTTAAAGCACTACGTTTTACATATAGATAAAACAAAAAAGTGCTGACCTGGTCAACAGCGCGATTTTCAAATGATTCCGTGTAAACCGCTCATCTGTAATCTCGCGGTGCTTACCGTTTGGCTAACTATAATTAAAAAACAAACAATAAACATTAGTAATTTTGGTAATCATTACAATATTTCATCCTTTTTCCATCGCCGAATGTGTAAAATGCCATTTAAATATGTCAAGAAAATCAATCATGTGGAAAATTTATCAGAGTGGGCAGCCATATTGTTGAATTACGTCATATCACTAATCTCGCGGTAAATAGGTTCTAGTACATTATATTGCAGTTAATGTTAATAGTCTGTCAACGAATCACTAATGGGAATGATCAAACATTGCTTAAAAAAAGATAAATTGTTATTCAACATCAAAATTGATACTAAATGAACACTGTTTACTGAGTCACTGTCACAAAATTACTCGTCTGGGAAACGAATGCATCGTAATGGGATTTTTTTAAAGTATGGACTAAAACGTTCCAAGAAACTGCCCATGATTGCAAGTTAGAGCGTTATATCTTCGCATGAGAAAAATGGGCCACAAACTTTATTTGTAAACACTGCCCATATGGCGCGACTGACATACCGCGAAATAGTGATACCGCGAGAATAGTGATGTCGGGTATATATTGGGACATATCATATTTATTTAAGACAGTTTCATAACTTCACTATGCTATTTTAATATTTTAAAGTAATTATCGTGTTCATTTGCAAGATTTTTTGCATTAGGTTGTTTTTTTTTTTCAAAATGAATTCTACTGAATAATCTACAACTAGGAAACGACGTAATAAAGGCAATTGAACCTTTTAAGTAATAAAAGAAACATATGCCTTCCTTCCTTTATCTTAAACAATCTAACCAAACATAGTTTACAAGGATCTTCATAACAGTATTAGTTATATTGCAAACAAAGATTCCAGGACCATTGTATATTACTTAAGTGGCTAGTTTTCAAAAAAGCGGAGAAAGAATTAATGAATCTCTAGTTCACGATAACATCTTATGATATACAGATATTAAAATATTGCACATTGGACATACGCTATTTCCTCTTTCAATATCTTTTTACGCTCTTTTGTATAAAAGCTTCTCAAATATGGCAAAACAAGAGTTAGAATAAAGATATCATTTTACAATTATAATAAACGAGCTAACAGAAAAAGAGACCAGGTCCTCACATTTTGAAACTATATATAAACGAACTTTACAGGAAGCTGTAAAGAAAACAAACGGTTTTTAATTTCCCAAAAACGTGATTTGAAATAAGTAAGTCAGAACGTGTCGTTTCTGCACTCAGTATGTTTTCCGTTGTAGTTCGTGCATTTAACAAAGACAGTGGAAGCATGTATTGTTCTGTCATTTCTTTTCTAACAAGACAAGAATCAATACATTACAAGTCAAACTTTGTCCTTATAAAAGACAAAAGAGAATTGATTGTATGCAGTAACACAATATCATTGTATGTAAGTTTACGTAAATAAATAATCACAAAAGTCAGCTCTACGAAATCAGGAAATCAAATGCAACTGGTTCGTACATTGTGTGATGACAGTCTGTTGAAATGTTTTACTAAAAAACTGACATGCTATTAATGCTATTTTCAACGTTAAAGAAGAATAATATTGCGCTTATTTAAAGTTTGAAAAAATGATTTTCGTCATGATCAGGGAAAGCTTCAGACTATAGTAATGGAAACTCTCATTTTCATAAGTACATTTTGTAAACTTCACACCTAGTTCTCGTTATAACTCACAAAACGCATACATTTTCATCATAACCAGGAAAGGAACTCTTATTTCACACACATGCTTGCACGTACATACGCACAATAATACTACTTGATTTTTTTTAATTCTTGTATTCAGAAGCAGACGTAAATTATTTTGTTTTAACTTTAATTAACAATGTTTAAATGTACGCAGAGCTAAAGCTAAATTAAAAATATAATATTAATTAGACAAAAAAATCTTAATGAAATTCTACACTTGCAATACCTAATTGCCATCGCTTTTAACATAATGCTATTGAGTAAAACGTTTGAAACGTGTTATAGTCAAACTTAAAAAGCTTTTACAAACAGTAAGTAAGCATACTTGACACTGACTCACATTAATGAGGTAACAAGCCTAACAGGGCCGTTTAGTTGCAATCTAGAGGCTAAATTGTACTTTCTTCTATAACATCCTATAGAAATTGACATAAAAGTCTTTTGGGGGGTTATAAAAAACACATACATATTGAGCAAATGTTACTTGAGGAAATTTTATGTACAGGGTTCTGTTAAGAAATTGCGGAAAAAATTCACTCAGACACTGAAATAGAACTCTGCCTGATATATAATTTAAATGAACAGAACTGTGCCAATATTTCGATTAAACAAACTGTTTAAGTGTTGTCTAGAATTGAGAGCGTATCAAAATATAAAGATATATGATATCAACCAGTTGTTTACGAGTTTTGAGTATTGGCAGTAAAAACCAAAAATGTCTGAAATTTGCAGATATTCACTTAAACGTTATTTATTTCGTTAAATTAACTGCAAGTTTACAACCTGACGCTCTCATAAATTTGTATATATTTACAAACAAAATAGTTATTTCAGACAAGTTTATGCTATTTTCAACATTAAAAGTAAATTGTTTTATGATGCACTCATATTATCCATTTGTTTATCTATGAGTTTACAGCGCTAAACAGTTTTGTCTCACAAAGTGTTTTGGAATATTGCAGAATTTGCAAGAATCTTATAGAAAATATTTCCATCAAACAGTCCTGAGTACGAAGTGCACGCACAGATGGTCTATTTAAATGGAATTCAACAACTAAAAAGTTATATAAATATTCTGTATGTGTTAAATTACATGTATCCGACATGCTCATGTCCTAAGAATCTACTGCTACAACTTGTTGTTATGCATCAATGTTTTTCTTGTGTACATTTTGTACCGTATCTAAAGGATCTTCAGACATTGGAAATGGTTATCAAAATGGGAAAATAACTATGTTGCAATTCCAGTGATTTCTATTTAATTTGTGGAATGGTTACATCCTTTCCTCTCAACTTTTCGCTTCCTTCGTCCCGTCATAGCTTAGAACTTTCAGTATATTGATGTTTTTACAATCCGAAACAATGCTTATCACTCAGAAGGGAGTTCAGAAAATACTTTTATGAAATAAACTTGAGCATACACATGTTACCAAATGAGAAGACAAGTGCCTTCTTTATCACCTTTAAGTCCAGTTACAAGAACTGTTAAGCTCGTAACTGCGAAAACGAAAACGTAATAAATATATTTACACAGACAAATATTAATGCCACCCCAAACATTGATATGCAATTGCTTACTTTCAATATTGGGTTAATTTAGATCCAAATAATAATGGAGGTAAAATAGAAATGTTAATTTATAGTATTTTTATACACAGAATTGGTCGGTACAAGACCTCAAGAACACTTGGAAGGTTTTTGATCTATTGACACATTATATTCCTAGAAACCTTAACAAAGTTATAGAACATAACATCACAAAAATTAATTATCAAAGTTAATCAGTGTACACTACATATTAAATATGAAAAGTGACAACATTTAATAAAACAAAAAATACCTGCAAAAACATTATATGTTAACATTATTGGCACTTCCTTGTGACATTCACGAAACCATGCATTATAAATTGCATTACAACACATCAGCATTTTCTAGTGTACGAGATTAACTTTGGCAAATGAAGTCTTACTGTAAAATTGGATTGCTCTATGAATGATATATTATCCATTATTCTATAATGCCCAAACTTATGAAGACTTCCTTAATCAAAACATCATTATAGAATATACATCAATCGTCATGTATCTTTAACGGGAGCTACTTTATTTATTGATTCGATTGTTCATGTAGTAGAAAATTAAATCATTTTGGACGCTGATACGCGGTTTTCAGAAGTGGAATGGTTTACATGATTAGACAATGGGCCGTGGAAGAATCCAAAAACATTAATATGAATGGTTAGTGACCAAATTAAGTTAACTACTTTTGCATTTAAGAAATTACCGAATCTACCATTGTAGTGTTTTATCTATCTATATCCTAAAAACTCACAGAAAAACCTTGACTTTGAAAACAAAGATAACATATGACATTCATGAACATGATTGTATTGTAATTGGGTCTGTAAACTCGAGACAATGTGAAAATGTCCCAGTGTTGTAATGCTTTGTAAATTTGACACAATGTCAAAATATCCCAGTAAAAGTAAAATTGCACTGTATTGTGATTTTAGTTGTGACGGTCACAATTTTATTAATATATAATAACATTTTGTTTTGTTTAAGCTTTCCATTTACTCAGTGTGAATTTGCCCGCGATATGTCACTGAAATGTCAGATAGAGCGAATGAAGTTGATTTGTACAAATTTTACTGAACGGACATACACTACTAGTCACAGAAAGCTTTGAATCTTAGAATTATCTATACTATTAAAAGAATAGGTTCGCCGTTTTGTCGGAGAAACAGCGCGATCTCAAGCTATTCTGTTCTATGTCGCCGAAGCTCTCATATAAAAGCATCTAAAGTTGGTATTTCTTTTTTTCTGAAATAAGCAGTGATATGTACGAACATAGAGAAAATAGCCCTAAAATGTACCGGAAAACACCTAAGGCTAAAAATAGAAATGCTACAAATAGAGTTTGCTAAATTTACTATAAATAGATTTTGCTAAATTTAATCGAACGATAACAGCTTTGCACCCTGTGATGTAAAGAAGCTGAAATTGATAGTTTTGAGGGTTTTTTTTTTATGAAATGAAATCAGCCTCTGCAACGCTATCAGGCCGTCATGTATGAAAACAGGTATATTCAGCGGATTCATTGGGAGAACAAAGTGAACTGAAATTTGATGTTGGCTCCATACGAAATCATTTGATGGATAGACGATTCAATGGACCACTCCGTGAACGTTTTGTCGCCTCGTCTCGCGTCACTCCTGTGAAATGTGCTAAAAGGAAAAGCTATTTTCTTTTAAAATGATGCAGGTCATGTATCCTTCAGGGCAGTTTGGGGGGGGAGCGTCAAGTTATAGCACATATTCTCAACTGTGTATTACACTCAAACTAACTTCAAGAAGGTAGTTTACATGCTAAAGGGTTGTAGCATTGCATCAACTGGACATGAATAACTTGATCTTTATTATCCCCCGACGGTAAGGTCAAGGTCACAAGTTGAGGTTAAAGATTTGAGCGACAGTGAGCAGCAAGCCAAACAAGTGATGGTGCTTATGTCAAATCACTGTGAAATTAATATAAGTGTTATTTCCTCGGATTTTTTAAAATGAAATCATAAGTTGGGAGAGAAAGGTGGTGGTGAGGGGGGAGGGGAGAAGAAGGTTTAGGCCATGCATTCCGTGTCTGCTCCATAACTTCTAAACACAAAGAAGCAATTTCATGAAATTGATCATGCCAATCTGGCGAATTCACTCTCTCATACACAGACATTTTCCTGCCATGGATTGTACTATCACTTTAATAAATGGCGAGCACAGTGTGGAACCTTTTTCATACATACATACATAAACACATTTTAGTTTCCTTTTCACCACCAATAACCTTTTCAACATTTGCTAATGCACCGAGACATTGCTGTTCTTCAGACGGCTTTGTGAAATATGTCTTTAAAGAGTGTGGCACAAATTTTTGAAAAATCACCAAGGTAGCACAACGACTAGTCTGTGAATCACAAAATATTAAATACATTATCTACATGTGTTGGACGTCCGTGGTACTTTACTTCAGTTATAAACATGGTGAAGCCTGTTGCTGTAGTATAATACAACTGGATTTTTAGGAATCTTTTCCGTGTAAAAGGATTTGAACATGTTGTGCCGGTTCACTGTCCTAATTTTCACGCCTTTTTGAACATTCTGGTATCAAAAACGATATAAAAGGTATTAGATGAGTCAGTTTACATAAAAAAAAGATCATGTCCTTCTCTCGCTACAGGCATGCCTTTCTAATGCAAATAGGTAGATTCTCTAAGCCCGAGCTTGCGCGGGTTCCCTTCTAGTTCAATGTATCAAAAAGGCCTGAACTATTCCAATCCTGAATGTTATATACTGTTAATCTTTAATTTCCTAATGATGTATTTACAAGTTATAACTGCTTAGTTGTATGAAATTGTTCTTTCGTACGTTTGTCGTAACGCTTTTGTATATTTGTATGTGAAATTGTATACTGATGTATCTTTAAATATTGTTTATATGGTTTAATCGGCAGTGTAAAAGCGATATTTCTACTACTTAATCTGATGTTTTTTGTACAGAAATAACTCGTTACAACAGATTACAAGAAGTCGCAGGACTGGTCATTCAGAGGTAGTTGCAAGCCTCTGCAGAGGGTCGACCAAGACCCAGGCAACAGTTGTTCAGATAACATGTCCGGTTGTCGTGCGTGTAGTAGAGTTCTGTAGATTATTGCTACCCGTCGCATACTAGGAGGGAGTGAGACTGTGTACATAGACATTTTTTTCGGAATTATATCATTCAAAACATAGAGACGTTACGCCGGTTACTTGACAGAACATCCAGTTTAAAAGAAAGAGAATAAAATGTTGCCTTATAAGTTCCCAATTTGGGACCGAATTGCCTTGATTAACCAGACTCAGCTAAACTGTGGCTACAGAAGCTGCAGTATAAGCTATTTTGCGTTGATATTCTTGCTCATTTTATGTGTCTGATGAAGCGCTTCACTGTCGGATTCTTGATTTTCGCCGAGCTCTTCACCTTTCTCGACCATAAACGTCAAAAAAGTATTTGTGACCGTGGCAGTAGCTGCATCATCAATCGCTACATGAACACTAACCTTTTACCCGATATCTCGTGTAAGAGTTGTCAGGGGTTGTCAAGCAACAATCTAACTTTTCTATTTAATTGTTACACTTGTTTAGCTTATTGAAAATCCAGTAATTAGCTTACTCTGTGCTTAGTCAATACACATTTGATTTGTAGGAACCTTTTTTTCGAAAACCTTGATGAAACCATTACTAAACCAGTTGCAACTGACTGCGTCCGTCCTCAGGTATAGGCGATCACGAATGCGACTTGTAAATTGCAGATGATCAGAAGCCTTGATTCGACTGGACTTTTCGTTTGTATGGCTTGTGAATTCATAAAATGGATAATATGGAAAAAACGAGGGAAATTCTATTTTTTCGCAAAGATAAGCGTCAACAAACCGATTGTAAGTGCCAAATATATGTGTAAATCGTTTGTGCACTGTAGCACTTTATTCTATGCTTTATTTACTTCACCACACAGTAAAATATAAACAAATGAATGTTATATTCATCATTATAACACAGCTGTGGTATTTCATAAATGTCATTAAATAATAAGAGAAGTTCTGCACCAAAGCAGATAAGTAATTAAGACCAAGTGTCTACAAATAAAAGACTCTTTTCGCTCCTAAGTGCCAAGATCCCTTTAACCATTATACAAAAGGATCACATAAAATTGCTCTTGACAAAGTACACAAACGATAAAAGCATTCTCTCGTAAAACACCTTGCTCGTCATACACGGCAAATTTAGTACTCACATTAGTTTACATTTATGTCAAGGTACTTTGCATGAACTTTGTTGAATCTAACGCGCATAAAAGATGTTTGTGGGTGTTTGAGAAATAAAGCAACTAAATTTGTAATATTTCTCTTATGGAAAAATGGTGACCAACTTAATAAAAACGTGTGATTTGATCAAATATGTGGCAACAAGTTTCAATAATTTCACGTGTCATTTGAGTATTTTTGTTAAACGAAAGAAAGTATCTTCTGCAACAGAATATAAACGTACATGTAAGAACGGCGTCAAAAGGAAACTTGAAACAAATTTCAAGTTAATTGGCATATAAACATTTCGTAAACGTATTCGGTCATTTACAAAACAAAATACAAAGACAGCCAAAACATAAACAATCCATTATATAATACATAAGCAAACATAATTATGATCTAAATAGCAAAGTGCATGTCATTACACCTTAATAGCAGCAACATCGTTATTTCCGAACTCTCTTTGCGAAAAAAAAAAAAAAAGAAAATGAAAGTTTTTCTATGATATTCGTCATAAATGAAATTCACAATTCCTACAGACACCTTCTACATCTGTATTCAATTGGTAAGATTGGCTAAACTTTGGGTATATTAGGTTTGACATTAAACATAGTGCATGTGTAAAAATGTAAGCTCAAGTTAATAACCATCTCTTTGTTTTAATGTTTATGATGGATAGTATAACATCAGGTTTTGTAACTGAATATTTTTATTTATTTCAAATGAATCTTCGTAGAAATACGATTATTAATATCAGAATTTGTTTCATTTCCTTACTTCTTGTGGTGACTCACCATATAAAATTAAAAACAAAGCATAACGTCTGAAGGTTTTGTCATTAGATCATTTAAGCTGCAGCAATTTCAGTACGGACATTCATCCAGTTCTTTTTTAATTAGAGTTTTAATGTACCTTTTCTGAACCAAGATATTGTTTATCATTAAGAACCAAATGTAAGTGTGAAAGGGCTTTGCGTTTTGTACCATATGAACGGAGTTTTCTATTATAATGGGGCATTAGTTGTATTTAGATTCAGGAAGTCTATTGTGCAGGTATAATGAGGTAAATGTTACAGGTACCTTATATTTATCACGGTGTATGTCTGTAAATTCGTCAGTTCTTCTAAGTGTGTCTTTTCTTTTATGAAAATAACACAATTTCATGTATTCATTTCAAAACTGACAAAAGTGTGCTCTATCAGTCACAAGCATGCGCTCTTAAATTTAGGGATATGTTGATTTGATGACAATAATGCTGATTTGCACTGAAATGATACGATTTGCTTTTAAAGTGATAATATGAAAATAAAACATACTGCGGTAAGTAGTGCGTTACAATGCACTAATCATATGTTATGCCGTACATTCGTGTGGAAATCGCATTCGCTCCACACGGACAGGATCTGATACTGAGTTCTACATCAAATTTTGTTTTGGATTTCTTTTCTTTTGTTTTGTGTTAAAACCTTGGACACGTGCCTTTTCTTACATGGTATGTATCGTCATATCTTTTATCACCGACAAAATATACATAGATTTTCAGGGAATGACCCTTTACCAATGTTTAAGAATTTGTGGTCAAGCACATTTTCGTTTCGCTGTTTTTCCATTGTGTATATTTCAGACTATCTGCTGATATAGCTAATCGTGCTATAACTGTACGATGGGTCAGTTGTAGCTAGATTAGGCGGTTCCTGGTCTTCATGCCAGGTGATCTAGCGTCGCTACTTCACACTTTGATTTAACAGTTTCCACATTTATTTGTAACGTTTCTGAGCTAAAAATCTTTATTGATAGACTAGGAGAAAAAGATAAGATTTAGGCTAATGATTATAATTGTTGACTAATAATCTTTATTTACTTCTTCTTTTAGTTTAATTGCAATAATGAAGCTTTTTTAAACATATTTTTTTAAATAATACAAACCTTAAATCTTAAAGAAGGTTATTAGTGCTAGAAAACGTACAAAAAGATTGCCCTTTAATATATTCGCTAGTAAGAGACTTGCCAAGATTTTGTTATCATTCCCTTTTTTGTAGAAATAAAAATACTATTCTAATCGCAAATGACTGGAAAAATCAATTGTTAATGTTACAGTATAGAATTGTTTTTTTTTTTTTTTTTCGTTTTCTCTTGGTTTTCTTTATTACATTGAACTAAAAATATCCAGAACAAACGGAGGACGGATTCTTCTCAACGAATGCTTAAGACAATTTCTTTCTTGCTTAATTCCAAGACGTAATCTAATATAAAATATTCATGGTAATTTGTGAGAGACTGATGCGCTATGACAAGTCATCATTATTACCACTTCTAAAAATGAAGTCCATTTGAAGTGTTTCTCAAAAATCTTGTAGAAATCATTTGATTGAATTTTCTCTAAAAATAACCCTAATGTGTCACATACAGAAAATTCGGGTTTTATACAAATTCAGAAACTTTAGTTAAAATAATCAGTTATGCAATTGAGCATGCTTTCAGCTCTATTAGATATGACATGTGAATTATTGTACGTAGAAAAAATATGTAAAGAATACTATCTTTAGGACAGTGACTGAGATTTGGAGAAAGTAGTATTTCTATTTAGAATGATCAAGAGAAATTTATTTAATACATACACAAGGGTATTCTTTGATTCTAAGGGAAGTTCTAAGGGAGGCACCGTGGTCCAGGGGTAGAGCGCAGGACTCCGGATCCGGAGGTCGCGGGTTCGAATCCCGTCAGAGGCGAGATTCTCTCACGATCTTCACATTCCTCCACGCTGCGCGAATACTGGTATGGAACCCAGGAAGCAGTCATTGAGCGTGATGAATCTAAGTTGTAAGAACTTGTATCGCAATCGATGTAAAATAAATGAGAAGCAGTCATCGAGCGTGATGAATCTAAGTTGTATGAACTTGTATCGCAATCGATGTAAAATAAATGAGTCTAAACTAAACTAAGAGAAGTTTAGATCTTTTGCATATACACATTTACCTTTATTATAAAACATGCCTACATGATACAACATCGCACGTCATATGAAGATATTATAATGCAGTAACTATAGATAACGCTCAACTAGAATTTGAAATAAAATATTATTACATTACTGCTAATCTTTTATGCAGATGAAGCAAATCAACGTCTATTTCTTTTTCTGGCAAAGAAAGTAAAAGTTCAATCTTAAATCTTTTAAATTCATAAATATGCCTAGTTACTTTTTTAATGCAACAAATTTTCAATATTGATTTAATACAAAACACAGTCGCCTACGCTGTCAAATGCTGTATTTATTTTTGTTTCGTACCATGATTTCATTCGGATTATTTCATATCAGTAAATCCAGACACAATAGTTTGTTTTGCATTTCTTAGTGGCAGGTGTTGCAATTACTTTTTGAATAAAGTTACCAGGCGTTTTAAAGGGAATGCCATTTTTTTCGGATAACGTCAATCACTCCACCTTTTAGAAGTGTATTTTCACTATTAAAATACTGTTTATTACAGATGAGGTCATTTTAGGATAATTTTTGTGACATAAGTTTAAGTTTCCACTCGAAATGTGTCCTTGTGCAAGGAGTCCTGTTGGCTCAAGCTCTATAACCAAACAAAATTAAAACAATTAGTCGTTAAAGGAAGAACAAAACAATGTTAAAAAAAGATTAAGGGGATAAAGATATTATTTCTTTTGCGGGATGCAGAGAGGGTGTGTGTAATTAAATACTAATCGTCCAAAACATTGTAAAACAACAACTCTTTATAAAAGAATAATATTATTTCCCTTTTAACCTGTTTTGATTCGATTTTTTAAAAGAAATTCTATTGGGATAGGCAAACAGTTATAAATTAATATCTAAATGTCTTCAAAAGTTGTTTATTTGCATATTTTATACGTTATTTTGATTAGTATACACAAGTATGCCTATACCACGGAAACGCCTTAAAATCATGAACGTCATATGCTTGACTGATTTCAGTGCAGCTGATCACAAGTCGCCTCAATTGCAACCACACAGACCCTTTGATGACAAAACGTATGAAAATTTGAACGTAATAGCGCCGTTTTTAGCATAATTCTCAAACGTCAAGATTTGTTTTTCCATCGAAGACGTTATAAAATAATTTTATCAGTCAACGAGACACTATTCATTTTAAAATATGTGGGACAAGGATTGATATAACAAAATATGCCTAATTAAAATCTAAAAACTGAACCTCTATTCAGAATCTGATTCTTTACATCCTTTTACGCATACCAAACGAAATTCGTTTTTGAACGTTTGTCTGGATGTTCAAGATGCAAATGTCTGGTTATATAAATTCCACTGAAAATTCAGGTAAAAAAACGAAGTAACTAAATTCAATCATCACGTAAAATACGTGAATGGTCAAGCCACTGTTAAGAGTGAGGTTTGCACAGCAAACGATAGAAATAATTTATTCGCTCACAAATCACTTACTGATGTATAGCTTTTAGCCAATGTTTTGAAACAGACACAACATTGTAATGATAATTATTTTGTGTTCGTTATTGTCTTCTAATTTGCGAAAAGAAGATGACATTTTTATATACCAACTTTATATGTATGTGTTTCGCCAATCACAGGTGCCTTATAAGGCCTTGTCCTCAGTATAGAACAGATGTATGTTATTCATTATAACGACATTTGTTTATGAACAATGTCGACGTCTTGCCGTCCGTAATAGGAAAACCTGTCGATAACAAATATACGTGTAACCAAATTTAGTTCTTTTCACATCCTAAAAAATACGTTTTGATTAAATAACAGGAAGAAAGTTGAGTACAGATATGGCTCATTTGATTACTAATGTTTTCTACATTCTAGCTTAACTGCTTAACCTGGGCCTTATAGCTAAAGGTTAACTATTCTTATTATTTTGAAAGAAAAGAAACAAAACATTTACAGATGAAATATTATCTTTTTGGTGTGTGTGTGTGTGTGTGTGTGTGTTTTCTTTCTTAATTTGTCATGCAAAGAATTTTTTTATTTTGCAAAAAAAAAAAAAAAAAAAAACACACACACACACAAACACACACACACTATGAAAATTAAATAAAATATAACAGCTTCTCCGTTTGATACTTGATAACGTTTTCAAAGCCCGCTTTACCAGCATCAGATTTTAGGAGAAATTGTCAATCAAATATCTTTAATCTTCACAAAACACTACAGGTAAGGGTTAAATTCCCTTGTCACATAAGTTCTATTACAAATGTCATAAAAAATAATGTATTGAATACTGGTCTGTCTAAATATTTTTTTTCGTTATATTCAGAAACATTACTTTGAGCACGAACGTCTTTATGTATCAAATGTCATCCCCTAAACACATGTGTTTGTAATATAAAAAGCTCTCAGTAATAAAGCGTTTATTATGAGTTAGCACCTGGTTTAGTTTGTTGTTTTAAGTCAGCGCTGTCTGTTTTTTTCCTCAAGTACCTTTCAAACAGTGCCTGTGATATTGTCCTACTACTGTCAGATTTTTTTTATCTTTATTCCATTGCAAAACAATTATTGAACTGCAGCTGCATTTCTTTAACCCTACTTAAGGACAATATAATAAAACATCTGCCGAGAAAATAGTTCCAACAAAAATTCAATATATATTTATAATACATGTACAAGCAAAATAGATAACGTATTTTTGAAGTAAAACAAAAAGAAAATGTAAAAACATCTAAAAAATTACAGTAAAATCAACAATTGATACGTAGCAGAATGTAAAAAACTTAACGTATTGTTTGCCGTTGTATTAGACGGGTTAAATACATAATAGTTATATTTCATTCGAAACATTTTTTTTTCATGTGATGAAAAAGACCTGCGTTTTTTTGTTCAATTTGCACTAAAGTTTGTTTCCTTAATAGTCTAGTTTGAATTCAGACATCAGAGGGAGCAATTCCGTTTGCAAAACACGAATTTCTCCTTTATAGAAGGTCTAAAATAAATATTTGTTATTAAAAATATATTATTATGCCTGCTCTTGCCAATTTAAGTGAAACAGAATGAAAAATATTTTCTTAAATGTCATTGTGATTACATCACATTATCAGAACCACTTTATGTATTAATTTAAAAATTGAAATCTTCAAACGAGATAACCTTTGGACGACCTGACGTGAGGTAATTCAACGACTATATTTTGCTTACCTTGCTTAACTTTGCTTACCTTAACTCCACATATATGTATGTTTCAATACTCCAGCCTACTTAAAGCAGTTGGTCTTACAAAAAAATGCTAAATAACTATTTCAAAAATAGCCAAACAAATACAACAGAAATGAAAATATATGGTGGGTGCCAAGAGGGAAAACGTTCATCTGGCGAGGCTTAGAAATTTGAAACGAGTGGACACTGTTGATTCCTGTAAACTTTAAAACTTACTTTTTAGTCGTTTTTAAGACCAGAAACAGCAGGCAAATCATAAATTATCCAAACTTCTAGACATCCTATTATCCGTTACACCAATGATGCGCAGAAGAGAAGTTGGATTAATCTCACCTTGAAAAATCAGAAATAGTATCAGTAACAGAGTATTATTACTTTTCTCCAAAAGTCAGTTTCGTTCAATAGAGTTATTTAACAGTAAACTTAAAACATCCATGCAAACTCGGATAAAGGCATTGTTAATAAACTCGTTTTTTTAGAACTTAACTTTACGACCTTAAACAACCAAACATGTAATCAATGTTTAAGCATGTTTTTATGCATATAAACATCGAATATAGATTGTAAGTAGTTGCTGGTTTTATATATAACAAAGAGATTTAATAGAATGCTGCAGTATTCGGAAAGAAATTCCAAATGAAATGGAATGAAAAATGATCTCAAAATGTAAAAAAAAGTAACTTATGAGAGTGCTAAAGTGCGCTGTAGGTGCATATTAAGGAGCGTAGTTGTAAACCTGGCGCAGAATTTGCACTGTACCTTTTTTCATGGTATGGCGGTCATTTCATACAGTCATTGACAACAGTTCACGTTGAAATATCCGGTACAGAATTATCATCTGTTTGTCATAAAGCTAAACATGACGAGTATACACATAAAATTAATTTTATGTTAATGCAACCGTTGAATTAAAACAAATCAAATAAAACTTGCTAACAGTACACTGTCTTGTTTAAGAGTTAATGTCACACAAGCGAACGTAGGAAAACACACGTTTATTCGGAAACAGTCTAATAGACCAGTAAAATGTCACACAAAACATGAAGGCTGTTGAACAAACTCAGTTTGAATTAAAAACAAATCTATGAAGCTTTTATATCGAATTATTTGATAGTGTTGTGATATAAATCAGAATAAATGACATTAGTTTTCATAAAAAACTTAATTTCCTGAGGAAAGTTCTTTAAACAGCGTAGACTTTTTTTATTAGTATTCTACAAGTTAATCGCGTACGTTAAGAAACGAGACACGATTAATAGGCAGTGTACCTACAGCGTATCATTTTTTGGTCAAAAATTGAACGTGTTCAGTATCGTCAGAGCTGAATAAGGTCATAGATTCTCAGAGGTATATCATGAGCTATATGCCTTAACAATAATACATGTACCAGTTCAGATGTCAAATATCTTTAAATAATGTTTTTGTTTTGCAGTGAGTCTGTATTTTAAACTCAATTATCGTTTCTTTGTTTGCATGATTTAAATATTTGTAGGCATAAATATTCAAAATATTCTGAGTGCTTTTTGACATTGTAGTTTATACTCAGATATAAATGTGCTTGGTTATGTCGGAGGAATCTCAGACCAGACAAAAAAATTAAAATATGTTTAACAAAATAGCTGATAATTTTAACCAAAGTCGATCACATGTCAATTTTTTACTTTTAATCTAGTCAAGTACAAAAATTAAAAAATTCCAGTCTTAAAGTGAGTTAAATATAGATTGTGCTTCGAGTAAAATGCTCAAACAATTTCATATTTTATTATATTCTCGTGTGCTCAATTTTATTTGTGTTTAGTTTATAAAAGATGTCACGAACATACCATATATTGGCAACATAATGTAAAAATCTCTTTGCATTCCTTGAGAGAACAAGACGTTACATTCCACATCGTACAGGTTGGACAATAAACATAATCTATTTTACTTATGTTCATATAGTTTCTCAAGACTGAAAATTTAAGATATCTGCACTGGTGTTCAGATTCAAATGACTGAATGAATAAGAAATGATTATAAGGGGGTGTTTTATAATATTAAAATATTCCGACTAAACAAAACCACCATCACTATCAAATAAAAACAAGAAAAAATTTCTTTAGATTAGACAAGAAAAAATATTTACTGGCTAAAGCTAGTACGTTTGAGATTTGGTTTGCCCATACAATGTTTATAAACGATCTTCCCAGTCATTTAAGTGAACTTTGAAATGTATATGAATCATTTTTTTTCAAACATAATATGACAGGAAGGTTAGAATGTTTCACCACTTCAGATTTAAGATACTTAAGCGAATATATCTGAAACAATTTTTTCGACTTATTGTCCAAGATTAAGTTACAACCGATTTTAATCTAGTCTAGTATAATGACAGAAATACCTCTGAATTCGAAGCAGTTTTATCGTGTTTAGATTTAATGTTCTTATTTGTCTCAATCTTTTGTGATTAGTGACAGAAAATTTCCGTCATTTTTACATATGTTGTGTAGGTTGCGGCTGATTTATTAGAATTTTTAACAATATAAGCAGAAGGGATGGTTTATACTCACTCGCAATTTAATTTACAAGAATTCAAACAGAGACCAGCTTCTTGATACATTCGCCACTTTCTCTAAGCTTTTCGTATAGTTTATTGCTAGACCAGTTGCAATCGAAAGAAATATGCAACCGCGAATGCAACTAATAAATTGTAAGTAATCACAAGTTTGAATTTGATTGGATGTTTTTGTATGGCTTATAAATTCATAAAATTATGGATGAAACCTGGGCAATTCTTCTTTACCGCAAAGATAAGCTTCAACAAATACATTTGTAATACGTATGTGCTCTATAGTAGATTAATCTATGTTTTTAATTTACTGCATCATGTAAATCAATTTTATGTTCATCATAAACTTCTGTGGTATTTCATAAATAGCATTAAATCATTAGGCAGATTAACATCAAACCAGTCGAGTAATTAAAGCTTAGTTTGTACCAATACCGCTACAAATAAAAGGCTTGCGTTTCGTTCCAAAGGGCCAAGATCCATTTAAGCATTATACATAAGTATATGATCGAATCATTCTCTCGTAAAAAGGCCTTACATTTTGGAGCTTTGTTGAATCTGACAAACACAAAAAAAGTATGTGGGTGTTTGAAATATTTAGAAACTATATTGTTAATATTATTACTTCCCTTATAGAAAAGAAATGATAATATAACTGCGATTTGTTAAAGGTTGAGACAAGAAGTTTCTAAACTGTTACGTGGCATTTGTGTATCTTTATGAAAAAGATTTATTCGATATCGGTCTTTGTCAAATATATGGTTAATCCCAATCGCACATTGTACTTTAAACATTAACAATGATAAAGCGAGGTGCTTTAATTTTTTTATCACGGAAGTTTAAATACACTTATAGATGTGTTTTGTATGAACGCCGACAGCGGGAAACTTTTTACAAGTTTCGAGTTGTTTGGTATATCAACATTTCGTAAACTCCTTCGGCAATTTACAAAACCTAATAAAACATATACACACGCCATGTTATAATATATAGATATACACATAAGCAACATAATTATGGTCTAAAAAGCACAATACAAGTTATAAGCAGGCGGAATCTAATTAGCAGTAACAACTGTATTTACTGCATCAGAATTAAACTTAATCTTCGTTATAGTTGATATTCATAATCGGTCTATGCAGTCAGCTTTGTGTCAGTGGTCTGGCACAAAATGTAGACTGTTCTGATACATCAAGCATTTATTTTTCTCATACCTGGTGGTGCCTTATCGGTTATATTAGACAAATATAACTGTTTCTACAATTTGATATATTTTGCATATGTAAGCAAGTGGTCAGCTTGGCTAAACTTTGCGTATGCTAAAGTTTACATTAATCAAAGTGCCTCTGTAATTGTAAGCTCAAGTAAATAATTACCTTTATGTAATACTTTTAGGATGGGTAGTACAAAAGGAGCTCTCTGATTTTCAATGACACTATCGTAGAAACATGAGAAAAAATATGATGATACGTTGTTTTATTTCGTGATCTATTGAGGTGGTTCACAAACAATAGTTAGTACATAAAGTTTTTCAACGTCTGTTAGCTATATGAAAATGGTAGTTATCAGGGAATTGTAGATAAATTTCTTCCACTGAAAAAGTTATGAACGATATGAGTCTGATACATGTTATCGTTTAACAAAATACATGTATTAACAACAACAAAAAGTCAGCCTTAAGCCTTCTGTCAGATATTTAAATCACCTGATTGTTCAGTTTCTTTCATAAGATGTTTAATGTAATTAATTGGTCGGTCATGAAGTGCTTTTGTCATTTAGAACCTAATTATAATGTGAAAGAAGGCTGCGGACCATACAAAATGGGCAAGTGTTGTATTTCAAAACGTTGTTTCAAGAGTTATATTGTGAGGGCATGTTGAGGTACATTTTGAATAGTATATCAATCACTAAACTAAACTAGGTCAAGGACGGTTTCAAAACAAAAATCTTGAGAACAAAGTTGGGTATGGCCAGTTGGAATCTGAGGTCAAATTCGACCTCCGTGACCTACTTTTTGATGTCATATCTCAGTAAATTTTGACTTCTTAAACTAGGTCAAGGACGGTGTCAAGATATGCGTTTGCACTCTTTTTTATAAAGACGGACATTTACAACTGTAGGGCATGGGGAAACTATAGACAATGTTCACCATCTGTTGTTCCGCCTGGTCAAGGTTTAATCCACACCTTAAGAAACCCCTTATGTCGTTATTTTCCTGTTTGTTTGTTGGGGGCTGTGTATTGGACTGTTGCTGTTCCTGTTTGTTGTCACACTCCTTTCTACCGAAAAGAAAACAGAAAAACAAACAGCATACAAATAGACATTTATAAGTCATTGGCAAACAAACAGCATACAAATAGACATTTAAAAGTCATTGGCAAACAAACAGCATACAAATAGACATTTATAAGTCATTGGCAACTTATCTCTATGTAGAACAACATAGATAACAACTAACAAACCATTATTGAAATTATTTGGATTCCATCTTCATTTTTTTACTCAAGCGTTCTTTCAAAGATCTCTTTCCTGCCGTGAATTTGTAAATCTGGTACTTCAGTCTGTTCTGTAAGTAATCCCTTAAACTCATGCTGTCAACTTTAGCACTTGCACAAAATATGCAGTCCTTTTCTCCCAGTTCCAACAAATCACTTAACATCTGTTTCCTATTCTTAGCATTGTCATATGTCATAACGAACCACTTTACGTATGCTCTCTGTACAGGGTTTAATTTATCTGTGGCTGCCATATTTTCATTTCTTTTAAACGGCTTCAGTTTTTTCGATAAATGTTCAGGCAATTCCTTAAATGTCGTTAACGGTCTGAAAATATAAACATTTAACGGCTATATCGATGCAGCAACCGCATGCATTATCAGAAAAGAAGAGTGTGAAAACATATCAGGAACAGCAACCAAGAAAATTAGTACTGTATAGTACTATTTAGTCTATACTAATTTATTTTAGTTCCACTGTGACGGAAGCTTTCAGCTTATAGAATCACTCTCGAATCCGTTCCTGGGACCAACCACAACTAAGCGATGAGGATTAAGTGTCTTCCTCAAGGAAACAACGGATGGTCGCTGACGGGGTTCGAACTCACGCCTTCACTAGCGATCCTTAAATTACCATCCCGACGCGCTAACCACTCCACCGACCGCTCCTTTTAAAAAGTTGTATTTCATTTACTTACCCGTCTTCTACAGAGGAATTGTTGTTCACATCAGGGCATTTCTCTTCCACAGGTTCTGAACTAGCAACCTCAACAGTTTCTGAGACTTCTATCTTCTCATCCGTGGGTTGTAATTTTTCAATTACAACCTTTGGAGTAGAACTAGCCACCACTTCAAAAAAATTGGAAACATCTGCTTCACTAAAACTTATTAAGTCAGTGTCGACATAAGCACTGTCCAAAAGTTCGGCCTATACCGGCAAGGCCACCATTTATAAATTTCGTCAGGTGATCATTAATACTGTCATTAATTTGCTTCGCTAAGCCAGTCTGTGTAAGTTCATTGAAATCTTTCTCCAGAGTTTCTACTTGGGTGTCAGTTTGGTGACTCTTTATTTTGGCTGACTGAACCTCGTAATTTAGGACAGTCATTTGCCTTTCAATTTCTACTAACTGTTTCTGATCCGCCTTTGCGGTAGTGTCCTTCTGAAAATTATCAAGGTTAGTCTTCAAACCATTAACCTGTTCTTCCAATTTTTCAATTCGCTTTCTCAAACCCACTCTGTCCTCAATCGACTTCTTCTCAACTTGCGTAACTCTTTCCTGCAACTTCCCAAACAAACATTCCAAACCCTTTATGGACTTCAACACCTCTGCAACCTGATGCAACCTGATCCACAACAAAGTCCTTACACTCCTCTATGGGATCTTTCTCTTCCTCCTCCATGGGATCGTTGTCTTCCTCCTGCAAATCTTGCTCATTGTCATTCTTCTGCAACCAAATATAAAAGTCAAATCAATTACAATAGGAAAAAACGAGTGATGGGTGACGAGTTAGGGGTGACGGGGTAAGGGTGACGGGGCAAGGGTGACGGGGTAAGGGTAACGGAGTTAGAGTGAAGGGGTAAGGGTGACGGGGTTACAGGGAAAGGGTAAGGGTCAAAGGGCGACGGGTTACGGGGCGAGTTAGGGGCTAAGGGGTAACGGGGTGACGGTTAGGGGTCAGTTAGGGGTCAAGGGTAAGGGTTGACGGTTTAGGGGTAACGGGGTAATGTTTACAGGGTAAGGGGAAACGGTTTGGGTGACGGGTAACGGGTTAAGGGTTGACGTTTAGGGTTACCCGGTTAGGAGTGAAGGGTAAGGGGGTAACGGGGTAAGGGTTACGGGGTGACGGGTAACGGTTAGGGGTTATGACTTAGAGGTGACGGGTAAGGGGGTAACGGGACAACGGTTACGTGTACAATCCTTACCCTCTTGTGGTTTCAGTTATGTTGCGGACAAATTACAAAGTGTAAAAATTATCAAAGGGCAATAACTCCAAAAATACGAAAGGCACAGTTACGATTCTTGTGCACTGCGGAAGGGTTAGGGTTAATTTAACAAGAGTTTTATTGTGAGGGCATGTTGAGGTACATTTTGAATGTACCTTACTAGTATATCAATCACTATGTATGTAAGTTCATCTGTCTTTCCGTAATTGTGCATTTAAATTTGCTCTTGTCCGTATGTCCGAAAGTCTGTGTCGCATGATCTACCAACACTTTTGCACTTAGGTTCATGAAACTTTACAGGGATATAGATCATCAAGTGAAGTTAAGCACCTGTGGTCATTCGTTTCCCTCAAGCAGGGAGGGGAGTGATATAGCACCTAATGTAGTCCAAATAGCTACAAAAAGTTTGTGTTTGGTCGCAGTCAACACTACTGCACCCAGGGTCCTTTGCAGGAATTAATACAGCAAGTAATATTGCGCATCTTGTTTTTTTCCCAATTAATTAACAGATATCGCGTTAGCCTACGCCTCACCCCTTGCCTTGGGAACCCACCCAGTGGGTAAGCACGTGTCCTCTGGAAATAATGTTTTTCTCTACATGATACTACAAAGTTTCATAGATTCATTTCAACATTGACAAGTGTTGTAAAATTTAATGGTGATCATAAAATAGTATATATGGACATATACGGAGAGAGCTGATCAGCAGTTACATCATAAGTATTAAATATCATGTAATCAAAATTGACAGGCAAAAAACAAAACATGAACACACACATATATATAAAGCGACTAAGGTAGAATGCATACAAGTATCTGAAAGAAACAAAAAGCAGGCACACAAATAGGTATTAACATAAACCAAACCAATACTTGTTTTTTCCCCTTTAAATGATAAACCTAAATCTTTATTCCCATGTTATCTTTTAAAAGGAAAATGTTCAAAATTCTGTTACAAAAAAAACAAAGCGCCTACGTTATCAAAGTCTGTAGTTATTACCTGTTTTGTACCATTATTTTATTCGGATTATCTCCGATCAGTAAATCCAGACAATTAATTCATATATATTTGAAAATTAATTGAGAGCGTTTTGTGTCAACTGTATTATTACTATTTACTTCCTAGACTATGCATCTATGGTACATTTTAAATACGAAATGCTGCAAAAAAAGATACAAATGTAAAAAGTAATTGAGACTTCAGACCTTTAAACTTCATTTCTTTACCTCCCAGATTATCTACGAGTAACGGTCACTTTAAGTAATTAAATGGTTACTTGTATTATAGTCATTTTCAATCGCCTGCTGCGTAACGGGGAGGGGAATATAGGAATGGCCCTGTCTGTCCATCTGTCCGTCCGAATCTTCATGTCCGCTCCATACTTTTTAAACGCATAGAAAGTTTTCAAAATAACTTGATATAAATGATCACCATTATAAGACGATGTGCAGAGTGCAAAATTAGATCGCTATCACCAAGGTCAAGGTCACACTTAAAGGGCATATATAAAAAGTCCACATTTTGTGTCAGCTCCATAACTTTTAACCTTCACAAAAGTTTTTTAAATAACTTGGCACAAATGATCACCAGTATGAGACAATGTGCAAAGCATAAAACCAGGTCGCTATCTCAAAGGTCAAGGTTACATTTAAAGGTCATAAATAAAAAAGTCAATGTCTCTTGTCCGCTCCGTCACTATTAAACTGCTTGAAAGTTTTTAAAATCACTTTGCACAAATGATTACGATTATGAGAATATGTGCAGAGCGAAACAACCGGGTCACAACCCCCAAGGTCAAGGTCACACTTAAACGTCATATATAAAAATCAGCACATTTTGTGTCCATATCTTCTAAACTGCTACAAATGTGAGGTCCAAGTGTAGCTGCCCATTTGTATAGAAATCATTATCCTATGTCATATTAGGAGATCTAACCTTCTGTCTTCACACTTGTTATCCATTCCAATGTTCTACTGCGGCTGGGGATATAGCTGTCTTCAGACTGCCTTGTGAGTCTTGATAACGTGCACATCGTACTCTTAAAATCGATCAGTTGTTTTACCTCAGTAAGGTGTTTTTTGTTTATATACGAGTTTTTCGAAGAATAAATATAATCGCCGTATAATAGACCTTCAATAATGCATAAAACGTGTATAGACATTATATTTGATGAATACTGCGCGGAAAAAAAACTGGTTGTCCTCAATTGATTTATTATGTGATGGTTTCGTATTTGATCTCAACTTAATTCGTGTTATTTAAGCAATACTTAACGTTTAACGATTCTAGTATATTGCTTCGATGTGGAAAAAAACACAACTAAATTTGATTATATTTGAAATCGGTGGGCGTTTCCGATAACGCTTCTTAAGTCGTCGGTATTGTGCATAATGCTATACTTGGACAAAACAACACTTTTGACAAAACTTTATGCCATAACTTTATTGTTTATGGTTGGATTTGATTCATATTTTGACAAAACCACACTTATCATAAAACCAACATGATGAATAACTCAGATATGACCATGACCTAAAAATGACCTTGACCGTCAAGGAAGTTTGCATAAATAGGTCATAACTTTATTTATGGTTTGATTTGATTCATACGTAGAAAAAACAACACTTATGACGAATCCGACATTATGATTCTTTCAAGTATGACACTGACCTTAAAATGACCTTTACAGTCAAGGTCAAACTATTGAATTTTGCTAAAGCTGGCCATAACTTTTTAGTTTATAGTTAGATTTGATTCATACTTTGCCATAACAACACCCATGACAAAGCAGACATGCTGAATAACTGAAGCATGACCATGACCTAAAATAACATTGCTGTCAAGGTCAGATAATTGAATTTTGTTAATATTGGTCATAATTTTGTTATTTATGGTTTGATTTAATTCATACTTGGAAAAAACAACACTTTTGACAAATCTTACATGCTGAATATTTCAGGTATGACCTTGAGCCTTAAATGACATTGACAGTCAAGGTCAAATGATTGAATTTTGCTTAAATTTTCATAACTTGGATTTGATTCATACTTTGACAAAACAACACTTATGACAACACCGATATTTAGATTAATTAAATTATGACTTTGACATTAAAATGACGTCGATCAACAAAGTTAAGTTATTTGATTTTGCTGAAAGTGGCCATAACTTTGTTATTTATTTATGGCTTTGATTCATACTTGGACAAAACAATAGGTGACCGTCTAAGTTAAATTATTGAATTTCGCTTAAATTGCACCAACGTTATCAATTTACAGATTTGATTCATGCTTTGACAAAACAACACTTATTACAAAACTGCAATGCTGAATAATACAAGTATGACCTTGACCCTAAAATGACCTTGACCTTCAAGGACAAGTTATTTTATTTGGATTTGATTTATACATGGCCCAAACGACACTTATGTCAAAACCTACAGGTTTAATTATTCAAGTATGACCTTGGCCTTAAAATGACCTTGACCGTCAAGATCAAATTATTGAATTTTGCTAAAATAGCCATTTTTTTGTTATCTATGGACGGATTTGATTTATACTGTGACAAAACAACAATGGGAATAAAGCAAACTTATTGAGCAATTCAAGTACTACCTTGACCTTTAAATGACGTTGTCATTGCTTAACTTCTCTATATCTTTGTTATTAATGGATGTATTGTCGTCAGGCTGGGACATAACTACCTTTTTAAAAAATACCTCCAAAGAACGTTAAACTGAACTTGACCTTGAGCTTTAAGGTCAATTTTGTTGCTAAAATTGCCCGTTAGTTTGTTATTTATGGATGAATTTAATAATTATATTTCCAAATAATGTTTTATTTTAAATCCCTTAACCACAATGTGCTTCCTCTGATGTGTTTGCCTTTGGAAATAGGGAAAAGTCGAGCATGGGCCCCGCTTGCGATGGCTCTTGCTTTTCAGATATGCGTGCCTTATATTGAAAGCCTAGGTTACTATTCTATTTATGTTTTTTTCTTTTAATTTGTGATCTAATAAATCTGCTATCAAATTTAAAACATTTACAGATGAAATATCTTTTGTTGTTGTACAGTCACAAATAAATACTGCTAAGGGTTGTCAGCAAGAACTTTTAAAATTTCTTAATATATCACGCTAAAGTATTACTTTACGAAAATGCGCACAACTGAAATTAATTCCGGTATAATAGCTGGTCTGTTAGATACTTGATACCGTATTGTTGCCTGCTTAACCATCATCTGGTTCTAGGAGATATTTTCCAATTATCATCGTTCATCCTCACCAAGCAAGACATGCATAGGTCTTAGAATGTTCCATTGTTACACACAGCCTTATTGCAAGTTTCATAAATGTATTGAAGTCTGGTTTTGCGGAGTAGGTGTTTTCCCTTGTTATCAGTGAAACAATTCCCGTGAGCTTGCATATTTTTATGCAGTAAATGTCATTATGAACACATGTTCTTGTAATTTTAAAACGTTGTCATGGGAATCAGTGATAAAACGTGAAAAATGAGCCTGCACCTGATTTATACGTCATGAAATAGTTTTTGCGTAAAAGTGATTTGTCACTTTTTTAAAATAGTACACTGAAACTTTACAAGTCTTGTCAATAAACCTTTGATGATTTGATTCAAGCAAGCAGTCATATATAGGTAAAGGATTAAAATATGAAATTGAAAGAATTTTTTCACGGTTTATGCAAAAAACAAATAAAATTCAAACAAAAATAAAACAAAAACAAAATAATAAAAAAAAGTATGCACAGTGTCAGCAACTCATAATACTTTTGTTGTTTTAAGTCAGTGAACACTGTAATTTTCGCAAATACTTTTAAAATAGTGTTCTACGAGTGTCATGGCAAAAAACCTTCACACCAAAGCCGCCCCCCCAACGTTGTTACCTGTAGATGTATTTTTAACTATACAAAATAAAACTTAAAACAAGATAAAATAATACAATATATATGCCGAGAACACTGTAAAAGGAACATTTTAAGGTATATACAAGCGAAAGAGCTCACATCTTTTTTTCAAATAAAATGATGTAACTTCTAAAACAATACAGAACATAAATATAGATAATAGCAGGATGTAGAAACACAATGTTTTGTTTTTCCCGTTATACTATATGGGTGTAATATAAAGAAAAACGTAAAGGTTATATTATTAAACATAATTGTTTTTGTGATAAAACAGATCTGTGTCTTTTAATTCACAATCAGTTATTTAAAGGAAAAGTTAAATAATAAGGTCATGGTACTATTTCTAATGATTTCTTGCTTAATGATTAAGCGACGCGCTAATAAAACTATTCAAGTTAGAATTGCGTGATTGCAAACCATGTAACAAAATAAATGCTCGTTTAATTAACATGCGATGTTTCTTTTGGCACTATGAATAGTTTCAGTAATGAAAAACGTGTAACAAATATGACTGTCTTCTGTCTAAGCTGAAAGGTAAACCAAGATATTAAATATATATATAGAGAGATACTCATATAGATAGTGGGTCTGTGTTTTATTTCCCATTTATTGGGTCCACCATGAAATCGTTTAGATATTCCAAGTTCTTCGTGTTCATAATATAAAATATACGCTCAGGAACCTAGGTATATCAATATATACATTGAATAAAAATGGTTAGTAGTAGGAAAACACGATTTCCTAATACCATGTTAGTGGGTCTACACAAAATGTACACATTGTAATCCAGCAAAAAGTGTCAGAGAAATAACGCAGTAACGAACATCACTCCATATTGATAGTGCATAACTAATCAGGGGCAATAACTGTGACAAAGATCCGACCAAGAAACGCAAATCCTATGCCATCTCTTGGATTTAAAGGTTTCCACAAAGTTTTGTTTAAATCCAGCCAGTTGTTTCAGAGAAACAGGGCGGAAACGAATGTTACTCTGTAAGGACAGTGCATAACTAGTCAAGGTCCATAACTCTGTGACAGTGATCGGACCGGAACATGCCGACGACATGCGCATCTCCTATTTGTATTGAAGGGTCCCACAAACTTTCCTTGAAATCCAGCAAGTAATTTCAAAGAACTAGCATTGAATTGTAGGCTGCGCTTTCTGGCACAACTGGTCGCATATAATCGAGCACTGAAGCTACCCTAAATCGTGTATATACGTTTATAAGGAGGGAACCCTACCCATCCAGTGCTATCATTTTGTTACCTGAATTGTGCACTGCGCCCTTTTAAAATGGTTGTAAAGTCCGATTTCAAGCGCAGATTTACTTATTACTGATGATTAAATCTAGTCTTGTTCCAAGATGCTTGTAAAAATTGGAGCCAAAATAAAAGTGAAGCATTGGGACAACGAGACCACTAATACAATCTACTCTGTGAATGGCTATTACTATTGGAAGACTAGTCTCATGCTTGCTACAAGTTTGGCTACTTTCGATAAAAAAAAAAGTCTTTAGATTCGTATTGTGGACACACAAGACTGACTGCGTTCTCTTGCTCTACATGTAACTGAGAACTTGCTGGCCATAGACACGGTAGACTTATTATCCTGGGCTTGCAAGTTTGATTTCCTGCTGTACCACAAACAAAAACAGCCTCAGATGAGTCTTTAACTAAACCTAACCTATTGAATGCAATATACATCATAATTATGTGTGCAAGTGTTCGGTCGTACCACCCCGACCCAATAAACCAAATGTATTATATAACTATATAAGCAATTACTGGGTCATTTTGACCAAATAGCTTGGTGTGCTATTTCTCTTACTTCTGGCATGACACCGATACTAACATCCGAAACAACCTCCTCAAGCACACTTATGGCGCATTAAGCTAAATAACAACAGCAACACCACAAAAAGGTTAATTATCTTTAATGTCACAGAACTAAGTTTTGTGTTAAAAAATAATATATATCAGGAATATCAACAGAAATATGGAGAAAGTCAGTTTCCTCAGACTTACTTAAACAAGAGCCACCGCAAGCTATATATACTTAAACTCATACAGATAGTGGGTCTGTGTTTTATTTCCCATTTATTGGGTCCACCATGAAATCTTATATATACATTGAATAAAAATGGTTAGTAGTAGGAAAACACGATTTCCTAATACCATGTAAGTGGACCAAAAAAAATTATTGGGTTTAGTTACGTGAAGACCCAACTGAAGATGCGCAAAATGTATATAAATTCCTGACCCAGTATCGTGGTAAATGAACTAGATTTTTGTATAACAATTTAAACAGCTTCCAATTGTGTTTGATCATTTCCACGTGATCAAGTTGTAAGTTTCTACAACTTTTTCAATTTTTTTTAATTTCAACAAATTTTTAAAGAAATAGTGTCTTTAACAAATATTTGTTAAAGCTTGTACTATATAACTGCATACACTATGTCTTAACAAATACTTTGAACATAAACCAAATTGTTTTGGTGTAATATCAAGGCTCTTTAACAATTATATGTTAAGATAGCTTTTGCTTAGACTATCATCACTTGGACATCGGAGTTTAAACAAATCTTTGTAAAGCTATTCTCGTCACTTGACAGAGATGTGAAAAGAAAATTGGCTGAATTGTTAACAATAATTTGTTAACATCTCTGTTCGCTGTTACTAAATCTACCGTCAGTCAGAGTTTAACAAATCTTTGTTAAAGCTAATACTATTCTCGTTGACAGAGATGCAGAAAGAAAATTGGCCGAATTGTTAACAATAATTTGTTAACATCTCTGTTCTCTGTTACAGAATCTACCGTCAGTCAGATTTCAGAACATAACACATATTTGTTAAAGATTATAAGAGAATCATCAGTTAGCAAAGATATTCAATGGGCATCGGCTGGATATCGATGATTTTAACAATATCTGTTAAGATGTTTAATCTTTAATATATCATCAGTCTGATATCAAAAATAAACGAATCTTTCATATAAAAAATAAGTATATCATAGTGATTATTAGTTTTTAAAGACTAGGAATGAATGTCGAAGTGATGCGTATTTCCCGTCAACATATTTGTCAAAAAGAAGCTAACATGCTCTGTGAATCAACTTTGAAAAAACCTAATATGCCATTTATAGAAACCATTTTTAATTTTACCGGTTTTAAGCCTTTATAAATATACTGTCATCAATTTGTTTTGCTGATAATCATAAATTTTCAAAAAAGATATTATATAAATCATATTTTTCGCTATCAAACTCTGGATCATATCAGTAATTGAATCATATCTTATTCAAATCAAGTCCCCAAAAACAAAATAAAATTAATTTGTATGTAAACACAAAGCTTGTAAAATTTGATATTAATTTTTATTTACAACATTTTATTCGGTACTTTTAATAATTATTTTACTTACATAGTTTTCAAAAAAAACACATAAAATTCGCTACAAAGATAATCAAGATTCAAATTTACAATCAAGATGATAATTATAATATAAACAGTTTCAGAAAGTAAAACATTAACACGTTAAGAACAATTTTTAAGAAGTAACCCTAATTTGAACGTAACAGAAAAGTATTGTTTCAAACATGATTAATTTACACAAGTCATGTCCATACGGATATAAAGCTGTACATTCTTTACAAGTCATGTCCATATGAATATATACAGATAAAAATGTTCATATGATAAAGAAACACAGGGTGACATCTGCAATAGCTTGGGAGTGCGTTGATCGGATATAATTTAAATCTGCCAATGAATTCTCTAGGTTACAGTGCCTCTTGTTACGTATCAAATGTTTCATATTGGCATTGCGTTACCAGGTTTCCCGTGGAAAGCGTGAAACAGGGAAAACTAGAATTATCTGCAAGGTTTACTGAACGTTTCTTTATCCCCTGAGCATATATTAGCATTTCTATAGTTTAAAAACATAACCAATGTCAAAATTAAGTTATTAGATTTTGCAATTTAAATAAATAGTAATGGTTATTTCACCGGAAGATTTACACAGATATTGATATTGTGAAGTAAAGTAAAAATTTGAAATACCTGGAATGAATGTATCCTGACATAAATTAACATTCTTGGTGTGGATACATGGAGCAACAGTATTGTTTGTAAATTCTGCCTCTTTCAAAATTACTCGAAAATGAGATCTGATTGGTTAAGATGTTTGATAAACAGCTTTGAATATCTTAACACAGAGCTGTAGCAATTTTCACAAGGTTAACCCTTAAAGAATTTTTAGCATTTTCTTTAGCTTCTCAGCATGACATTATGGCCTGTCTGTGACCTCTTATTTCTCAGGGATGTGTTATTCTTTGTATTGATACAGAGCAAGATAGTACACAGCAGAAATTTAACAAGCATCTAGAAAATGCTTGGGCGTGTAATGTAGTTAATTTGCCTGGTCAATTAAGTTATTATAATTATTAGATGACCTGCTAAGCACTGACAAACATTATTAATGTTATCCTGACCACTTTATTTTTTACAGATAAGTTTTCAGAACTATGAAATAGGAAAATGTTAATTTTTCCTTTTACTGGGCTAAAAAAAATATTAATTTAAAAACAGATAAAAAAGGTATACTCCAGAAAACTAACTTTCAATTGTACTATACCACTTGAGGAAATAAAATTGGGTTTCCTGTATGAACAGTCTTTAAAATAAAGAAACAAAAACAAGTTTTGATTTATTACATTTTAAAAAAAAAACCAGTGTGTCCTCACTTAATGTGCCTGGTGTAATAACCATACAGGAAAATTGACAGAATATTTAGGCAAATTTAACATAAGTTATAAAAGTGATGAAATAAAAGTGAAATGGTATAAATTTACTCTATTATGTAGTTCTATGCATGTGGTCAGTTATGCACATATTAGCTTATATATTTAATATACTATTTTCACGACATCACCAACCTATCAATAACTGTTGTAGTAAGTCATGATATTTTTTCTGAACATGAACTATTTATCCTTTAATAGTATTATTATTATTATTATTATTATCTGATGTCATTTACATGACAAACATAATTATAAAGTATAAAAAGGTGAAGATTAACATTTATGCATTTCACCCCAATGGATGAAGCGACTAATATCTGAACTTGCCGGCCTGGCTAGTTCAGTTGGTAGAGCATCGGATTGTCAGTCATGGAGTTCCTGGTTTGATCCCAATCAGGACCGGCAAAATTTCTCCGTGGTAATTGATGTCAGGCAGTGGTTCTGTAGGTCATTTGTCCCTCACCTCTGAAGCAAGTGAGGAAGTACTCAGTCACTTGAGGAGAAATAGTGTAACATACAACTAGCATGTTGTTTTTTAAGATGTTATTGCTTTCAAATATTTTTCAAATGAAAAACATATAACATGTTTTGCTTTTGAACTTCAGTTTGAACTGAACTAATAAAGTATCTTACACTATACTTCCATACTGTGATATAAAAACTTTTATTTTTCTTTTCTTGTAAGATTATATTACTCTAACCATAAAGAGAATATCAGTGCAGAAAAATAATGATAAAATTAGAAAAAAATATAAAAGATAAATTGGGGCTGTTATGCTACTGTAATAAAACCAAAACAATGTAAAACTGCCAAAAATAGATACAAAATGGCTTGAGTGGGGTTTGAACCCATGTCCTTCTGTGAAAATGTCTAAATCCTACACAAATCAATGGAATAAAATACTCTAAAGAGTGGAGGTAGGGTATTAGGAATCTAATTGTATAAGTGCTTCTCTCTTCTATCTTTCTATTTGAGTATATTTATCGTTGGTACCAGTTGATCATATGACCGACAACCCCTGCAGAGATAAGTTATATTAGTGGAGAATAGTGCAAGATAAAAAAAAAACCATCCCATTCAGACACACCCCTGGGGTTCTTTTGTATGCTCATTGTACAGCACTGATACATTGCATTCAAACAGAAGACATTTAGTAATGTTAGTGGAGGAGATGGGGATCGATCTCGCCACCCCTGGGTTAGTGCGTTACCACCGCACACTCATCCACTCCTTGATTTCAACATAAGTTTATGTAGAACAGTATATTTCCGTGGGGTAAAGCTGATACAAATTCATTGAAATGGGTTGATTGTTATTTGAATATCCTCTTTCCAAAATTTTTGATATTACAATAGCATATGCTTGTTTCGATTAATCTAATAAAAACTGCTTTACATATACATGATAGGACATTACTGGAAAATCTGTATGATCTACACAATATTATAACTAACTGTAGTATATTTTAAACTAGACTTTTTTCAATTTACTGATAGTATGTTTGTGATTAAAAACAAGAGCCGGTCGAACCGGGTGATGCTCCCCGAATAGGTTTGCCAAATTCAGCATAAAGATATTATGTTATTGGTAGTTGCTGGAAAAAAAGTTAAAACTGATTAAATACTCAATGAAAAATGTAAGACAGTTACCATTTTATTCTTTATTTTTTCTATCAACTCAGACAGTGGCAGTCCTATCCAGACAGTGTCATGGCAACTGAAGTAGGCTGGTGACAGGTAAACCAGAGGTTTTTGATACCTCTTGTAGTTTCAGAGATATGTCCCGGACAAAGTTCAAAGTGTAAAAATGAATAAAGGGCAATAACTAAAAAATAGGCAATGAAGAGTTATTGTTCTTATGCACTGCACTTCTACTCAATAGGATCTAACTACCTAAAAGTTTCTTGTTGATACTTCTTGTAGTTTCAGATTTATGTTCTGGACAAGAAAATGCGGACGGACTGACGGACATACAGACAGACAAAGCGGCGACTATATGCTCTCCCTTAGAGGAGCATAAAAAACTGTCCTCTTGTAAATTTCAGTTGATCAAACATGCCATCATCCATGTAAATAAAGTTTTTCCTTAATTTCAATATTTGTTCAAATTGGGAACAAAATTCATTTAAAATTTCTATCAAAACCTAAAAAAATTGTCTATACCTTAGAGTTATTTGTTGAAGTCATAAGGAAGATCATTCTTTGTCGACTGTTCTGACTCACAGATAGGTCGACAATGCAAAAAATAATATTAATACACCTAGAAATTCTAGCTGTTTTTGTAAAGAACGTAACTAAACTAAATTGCTGACTCAAATTTTGCTACAGAAACACATCACATTATAAAGTTTTACTCACTTTTATTGTTAAAAATTATTCTGTTCGTCACGGGGCAAATATTTTATTTATTTTTGACAAATCTTATATAATGAGACTCTGTGGCTCAGTGGTGTAGAACTCCGCTCTTTATTTTCCTGAACAAAAGGGCATGGGTACGAATCGTTTCTTCTTTTCAGTTTTCTTGGTGTATAGAAGCACATGTTATGTTTTTCCATATTTAGTATAGTTTAAAAGAAAAAAAAATCAGCTAAATTTGTTGAGTTAATTTCTTTAATTGCAATCCCCTAATATTTACTTGTACAAGCTGATATTTGGCCATCTTTATAAGAAAATTATGATAAAAAACGATATACGTAGAACTGTTTCCTGACTTAAACCAGTTTGTAATTTTATTCATTATCTTTGACCTTCCATAGCATTTTTATTTGTGCCTAATTTTCTCAATTTCTAGCTGATCACACTCTGCATGTGCTAACATGTAACATGTTACAAACTTGACCTCTGATTATAGGTCAAACCAAGTGCAATGTGTAGTTGATAAGCCCTAGTCTGGCTGCAGGCTGTATGAGCCTTTTCTTTTTATGTTAACACATTGATATACTAAATGTTTTTACCCCTCTAATAACAACATTTTTCCTCTCCTAGCAATCATATAATTCCAGCCAAGAAAAGATAAAGCTGTAGTTTGAAAGGGACTTAATAGTAATTAATATAACTATGGAATAACATATTAATTGCTGAGCCTGAAACCAGTCTAGATTAGCCCCAGTATTTTAACGTAAAGTTGTATAAGTGATGGTATTATCCTAATTTCTTAGCATGAATAGTAACTTTTAGGTTTTAATTTTGACTGTGATTACAACATTTGATTTTGTAAATTGAAGCTACCTATCAGAAATTAATAATTTTCCATTTTATATTTTTCTTCAGACTGTATTTTAGCTTGTAAGACTGTTTTGTAACACAAGTAGTTAAAATTAAATTGCAATTTCTACTTTATATGCAATCATACAAATTATGAGGAATATTATTAAACTAAACTCCATCAAAAATTGTCAAAGCATTTTGTACTGGTGTTAATTCAGAAATAAATTTTAAGTCTGAGAGATATACTGTTGAATATTATCACAGTGTCTAATTCAAATGCATAGTAATTTAATTTAGATGAATATGCATATGAATGAGAAACCGTGATTTATACGAGAGTAGATCACGACAATTTTAAAATCTAGTCCATTCTAACACGTACGTGTGTTTTTTTTAAGGGGCACAAGTACGTGCACTATTTAACAGTGATGTTTGCTTTGACGTCAGCAGTCGCCCGCTTGTGTTCTGTGTGATATAATGTGTATGATATATCAAGGTTAATTTCTTCTTTGTTAAGTGTCGGCGAAATGCAGATAGTTTAAGAATTCATTTTGGAAACTGAAAAATGTTAAAAAGGGATTTGGAATGCATGATTCATGTAACAATATGAAACATAAAACCTGTCACACAGCAGTTTTTCTTGTCGTCAAATTAAATTTGAAAAAGTCGCTGTTCACTGTCGCTCTTAAACAGTTAATAACAAAATGGTGGGGGGAGGGGGGTATACTATATCTAACAAAATCTCAAAAGATGATGGATGCGTGTGGGATGGCATATTTAATATGAATACATTATATATTAATTGTCTGTTTTTTTAACATAACGGTTCTATATTTATCAGTTTTAAGGTTTAAGTAAGGCAGTTTTTTTAATGAAGTAAATAAGATAAAAATAACATTGCAATTTAAGCTGCTAATATATTTGCTTACAAATAATTTCTTTGAAATTGAAGAGAGGTAAATATACAGTGTAACTGCATCCTTCTATTCACCTAAAAAATGCAAGATAAATGTATTTTCCCTTGAAGAGGACTCAAATCCATGCGATTCCAGTAATTGAAAATGTGGTTAACCATAAAAGTAAAACCACAGCAACTTTTGAATTTGGTGCATGACATATGAAGACAGTCTCTGTGACTACCAAGGTAAGAAATATCAATAAAAGTATGAAAAGGTTGTGAATTCTGATTTTTTTTTCAACAAGACAACATGTGCTTTTCACAATAACAATATAAATGTCTAAAAACATTTGCCTTTTTATGCACCTTTAAATGAACTGTGTGTTAGTCACTGTAAATCAACAAGTGCTATAAAAAGGTGAACTAAACAGAAACAATTTAATGATGTCAGTGTCAGAATCAGTGAAAGTAGCAGTTTTCCATTCTTAGCATTCTTGACAGCAGCAGCTTTCCTTTGGTTCTTGAAACTTTAAATCTATATCAGCTGCAAGAGGTAGCAAGTACTCTTCTGTTCCTTCTAGTCATTCTGCAAAATCAATTGCAAATATTGACAATGACGCATACTTTCAACATGAAGAGCAAATGTGCCATTGTTTTTTTCACCTCTTTCCATGAAATCATGATAGTCTGGCCTGATTCTTCAGAAATCTGCATTGAAATAATTGATTTGATATCTTGTTCTGCTGAGGTGCGACTCAGAAAGAATTTGTGAATAAATGCAAAAAACTACAGCTAGACACCTTTTGTATTTTGCCGCAATTTCAATGTGTTCTACTGACATCAGCTTTTTCCATTCTTATCCTTCATCGCCTCTCATGTATTTAAAAGTATGAGTAGGCCAGCATCTGTATATGCACTTCTAGGAATTATATTTTTTTTTACTTTCTCAGATGCATGGCAAGAAATTCTGCAAGAAATTGATGGTACTTCTGTCTCTTTTCCTGCTTTGAATGAATCTGCTCCAATTTGTTGTCAGGTGCAAATGATAGAAATCATACTGCTCTTCCGATCTTCAAAATCTGTCTTGATGAGAATATCCTCTAAAACCTCTTGCAACTTTGATATGTCATCATATCTTCCAGGCACTGGTGGAGGGTGCAAAGTTATCATTTTAGGTGGTCTATGTGGCTCAAAACCAAGAGTGTGTATGAAATTGTTCATTTCATTTTCTTCTTGTAGAGCTTCATATAATCTGCCATCAGTATCTTCTACAATTTTAGTCACTAATGGATCTATTACTGAATTCTGTATTGAACTTGACTCATTTTTAAAGATGCCTCTAACTGCAGATACATCATCAATATCTAAATGTGTTATTCAGATCATCTGTGTCATATCTTCCATGTGCATTCTGAGCAACCGCAATGCACAAAATTTTGCAATATTAATGTTTTCTTCCAGCTCATTTAAATTTGTTTAAATATAAACATTTATGGCTGCAGGGTGGCGGCATGATGAAACACAGACAGCAAATAAAATTATTGAGGACTGTACAGTTTCTGGAATGTTTTTTCTTTAAACAAAAAATCTAAGATTTGAGGTATATGCAAATATCTTGCTTTCAGTTTTATTCCATCCCATATACATTACTAGAGTGGTCAGCAGACTATAAACAAACACAAGCTGGTGCTAATTGATTTATAACTGTAAGGGGCAATTCTCACTGATACGCTTACTGATAAGACTGCTCAGATTGAGCCGATTTTCCCAAGTATTTCGTAGGACTGTACATGAATCTGGTTTTCTGACCAGTGCCATGATTAAGTTAGATGGGATTTTCATTGCTTGAGGTGAAATTAACATTACATGCTTGAGCAGCCACAGTTCAACAAATCAAGACAATTCCATTGGAGATCATAAAATGCTGAATTATGTAAACAAAGAGTGAGTAGCAACCAGGAGTGTCCTGTTTACACCACAGTACCAAATGATTTCGTTTTGTAAAGGGCTCATTTATTTAAACACTCTCACAGAAGAAAATAAGGCATAAATTTAGTGGTTAAGTGGTAATAATACTACGGACAGAAAATCAGTGTGCTTAGACATTTCATCTTCAATGTGAATTCGGGTCATCAATAGATTGTGTTAAATAGAGTAAGTAATGTTGGATTTGCAATATTATAATGGTCAGGCAAAAAAGTGTGTTTTGTATCTTTTAATCAAGTGGAAAATACTGACAGAAATGTAAAGGAAATTGTATATATGGACGACTTTAATTTGTGTTTTCAAGTTGAATGTTATGTTTTCTTGCTTAACGGTTGCATTCATTCATTTTTAGATTTTTGATTTAGATTTATTTATTTTTTTAGATTTATTTCAATATTGTGTAAGCAACATGGATACAAAACATTTAAAATAGACATAAAAGTATATAAAACAAATATAAGAATGAAATGATATATTAATGAAAATGAACCATGTCAGTCACATCAATATCAAGGATAACACAAAAAAGAGAAGAGAATCCCTTATTTCCATTGTGGTCCTTGATAGTAATGGCCTGACATAGAGAGGCATGAGACCTTAAAGAAAAATTAGAGAATTTAAAAAAAAAATTGCTTAGCACATCCATTGAACAAAAAACATAAAACAATAATCCTGAGTAAGTAAATAATTAAAATATCATCACAGAAAATTGACATCACTTTAAGCTTGTAGAAAGTTAAGATCATAGATCATTTAGATATTATAAATCATAGTCTTAAAAATAAATATCTCGGGAAAAGAATACATTTTGAACAAATATGTCTTTGAAAGGATCAGCCATGTACAACATTACTGATAAAATGATATACATGTATTAAAATTTAATCTAAATTTGTTAAAAAATGACACTTTACGGTTTTTTTAAAAGAAGCAAGGCTGGACAGATTCCTGATTTTTAAAGGCAGTGAATTCCATAGCTTGCATCCCAAAAATGAAAAAGACTTTATACCAAAACCTTTGACCTTTGGGAGAATATAAGAACCATTATCACTTGACCTTGTACTATAAGTATGAATGGAGACTTGGGATACAAAGTTTTGATTCATATATTCTGGTGAAAGACCATTTCTAATCTTAAAAACATGACCTAGAATAATTTGATCCACTCTTTTATCAACTGGTAACCAACCTATAGACATGAAGTGACCTTGATCAATGTGTGACCTTTTTTCCATATTAAGAACAAACCTGATCAATTTATTTTGGGTGACCTGCAGCTTGTTTTTCCATAACTTGGTCAGTCCAGAATACCAAGCACACCAAGCATAATCAAAATGACATTGGATAAGAGACTGAACCAAGAGCTTTTTAGTGTGGACTGTTAAATATTTCTGCTTCCTGTATAAGAACTTTAACCTGGCATTGGCCTTCTTAATGATAGAACTAACCATAGATTGACCTGATAAATTCTGATCCAGTATTGCCCCAAGATATTTAACTGAAGAAGTGGACTGAATAGCCTTGTCACTACAGGAAATGCATAAATCACCATAATTGTTGACCTTTACTTTAGACCCAAACAAAATCGACTCAGTTTTACCCAAATGTAGAGATAACCTATTATCAACCAGCCACTGGTGTACTAATTCCAGATCCTCAGATAACTGTTTTTCTATGAATGACCTGTTCTTACCTGCAACCAAGATTCCTGAATCATCTGCATAAAGTAGTAGTTGACTATTTATAGCACCAGACATATCATTAATATAGATAAGGAAGAGAAGCGGCCCTAAAATTGACCCTTGGGGAACACCACAGGTAACACTACAGGGTTTGGAAAAAGTACCAGAGAGATCAACAAGTTGTTGTCTATCAGATAAGTATGACCTGAACCAGCGCAAAATGTCGTCACCAAGTCCAATCGCTTCAAGTTTCATCAAAAGGATAGAGTGGTCAACAGTATCAAAGGCCTTTTGAAGATCAAGAAGCACCATACCTACAAGGTGACCTTTATCCATTTCAAACCTGATATAGTCAGACAAATGAACAAGACATGTCTCAGTAGAAAACTTTCTTCTGAACCCAGACTGAAACATATAGAGTAACTTATTATCAGATAAATATGACTCTACCTGATCATACACCACACGCTCAAAGACCTTGGAAATAATAATAAGTGTGTCGTACAATTCTTGGTTTTTGTTGTTGTTGTTTAAAATAAAGAGGAAATTTCAAAAGATCGTAATATATTACCGAAGTGATTGGGGTGATCTCCTTCAAGACAATATACCGGAAATGTTGACTAGTAATGCTATGACAAAAATCTGAATGAAATTGTTACTCAATATTGATACTTTCCAGAAACCGGCAAAGGTAGCATCTTCAGAAGCAATAAAGTGTGATTTGGACCTGATGATACAATTAAATGTTGTAGGATTTAATTTAGTTGTGTGTGACCTGTAGTTAAATGTGGTCACTTCATTATCATAAAAAAGACGAGAAAATAACATTGTTTTCAAAGTCTTTTGTTTCTACATGTAGATGTTGTTAAGTGACATAAAATGTAGACGTTCAGATACACTATACAATTATAACGTATTTGAACAGAAGGGACATGAAATGTAATAAAATAACCAATACTAAAAGTGTGTTGTTGGTGCCTAATGTTTGATATGCAAAAATAACGTATGAAAGTTGATTAAAATATATATCTGTTTTTCAAATCTAAGCATCGGAACTGGCAGATTTCAATAAGCTAACGTGGGTTAATTGAAGAGCATTAGTGAGTTAGTTACAGTAGATAAGATGGGTAGAATTTGCAATTTTCCTTTAGTTATGCTATCTTCAAACCATTCTGTATATGTATTAGCCCTATTTATGGCTATATGATTATCTGTTTAGTAGATATGTGCTTCTCATTATTTTGTGTTTACAGGAGAAATACCAATTTTCAAAACGTTTCAACAGCTCAGCACTTACAAGATTCTGACTCAATCACGATAGTATTTTTTAAACATGATGGGTCATCTGTTTGAAAATAGTCAAAAATTAAGAGATGGGGGAATGTTCCCCTATCTACTAGTGAGATGAGGGAATGTTCCTCTATCTACCATTGAGATGGGGGAATGTTCCTCTATCTACCATTGAGATGGGAGAATGTTCCCCTATCTACCACTGAGATGGGGGAATGTTCCCTTATCTACTAGTGAGATGGGGGAATGTTCCTCTATCTACTATTGAGATGGGGGAATGTTACCCTATCTACTAGTGAGATGGGGGAATGTTCCCCTATCTACTAGTGACATGGGGAAATATTCCCCTATCTACCATTGAGATAGGGGAATGTTCCTACATTTACTAGTTTAGACGGAAAACGTTTTTCTATCAACTACTTGAGATGGAGGAACATTCTCCTATCTTTTTGGTGAGATGGAGGAATGTTCCCCCAGAAAAAGGACAAATGGAATTTCCTTTTTTATTCTGGAAGGCGTTTTATATAATATATTTTTTTAAGTCATGGTTATCAGCAAACACATTGTTCACAGTATATTTGTAATGGCATAAAACCGGAAAATTAATAATGGTTTCTATAAATGCCATATTAAGTTTTTTTCCAAGATTTATTCACTCAGTATTTTTGCTTTTTTGACAAATATGTTGACGTGAAATATGCATCACTTTGATGTTTATTCTTCATCATTAATAACTAAAAATCACCATGATAAAATTTCATAAAGGTTCGTTTATTTCTGAAATCAGACTGATAATATATTAAAGATTAAACATCTTAACAGATATTGTTAAAATCATTGATATCCAGCTGATGCCCATTGAATATCTTTGCCAACTGACGATTCTCATATAATCGTTAACAAATATTTGTTATGTTCTGAAATCTGACTGACGGTAGATTCAGTAACAGTGAACAGAGATGTTAACACATTATTGTTAACAATTCGACCAATTTTCTTTCCACATCTCTGTCAAGTGAAGAGAATAGTATAAGCTTTAACAAAGATTAGTTAAACTCTGACTAATAGTAGATTCAGTAACAGCGAACAGAGATGTTAACAAATAATTGTTGAGAATTCGGCCGATTTTCTTTCCACATCTCTGTTAAGTGACGAGAATAGTTTAACAAAGATTTGTTAAACTTAAATGTCCAAGTGATGATAGTTAAAGCAAAAGCGATCTTAACATATAATTGTTAAAAAGCATTGATATTATAATATACCACAACAATTTGGTTTATGTTTAACAAAGTATTTGTTAAGACATAGTGTATGCAGTTATATAGTACAAGCTTAAACAAATACTTGTTAAAGACACTATTTCTTGAAACTTTGTTGAAATAAAAAAATATCTGAAAAAGTTGTAGAAACTTACAACTTGATCACGTGGAAATGATCAAGCACAATTGAAAGCTGTTTTTAGTGAACTAGATTTATGCAAAACAAGTATTGGGTGATGCACACACCTTGGAGGCTGGGTCCTGAGGGTTGTGTGTAAAACATCGTCCAATGTTTGTGAACATTTGTGCCATATTATATTCAAACCCAGCAAAGAATGCTATGTGATTGAGCGAAAATAAATGGTTCCATATATACATAGTGAATATCAAATAACTTAGGCCAAGACCCGGAGTAAAATGGCCGCACCAACGATATGCGCATCTCCTCTTACTCACCGTTCCACCTCTGGCTGGTAAACATTACCAAGCGCATATCTTCGCTAGTGACATACTCATCTCCTCTTAATATTGAAGATTCTTCAAAGCTTCATTGTAATCCAGCAAAAAGTGTCAGAGAAATAACGCAGTAACGAACATCACTCTATATTGATAGTGCATAACTAATCAGGGGCAATAACTGTGACAAAGATCCGACCAAGAAACGCAAATCCTATGCCATCTCTTGAATTTAAAGATTTCCACAAGGTTTTGTTTAAATCCAGCCAGTTGTTTCAGAGAAACAGGGCGGAAACGAATGTTACCCTGTAAGGACAGTGCATAACTAGTCCAGGTCCATAACTCTGTGACAAATGATCGGACCGGAACATGCCGACGACATGCGCATCTCCTATTTGTATTGAAGGGTCCCACAAACTTTCCTTGAAATCCAGTCAGTAATTTTAAAGAACTAGCATTGAATTGTAGGCTGCGCTTTCTGGCACAACTGGTCGCATATAATCGAGCACTGAAGCTACCATAAATCGTTTGTATATACGTTTATAAGGAGGGAACCCTACCCATCCAGTGCTATTATTTTGTTACCTGAATTTCATTCATGTGAAATTTGGTCAAAATCCAGTAAGCGGTTTCAGAGGAGATGTCATTTAAGTGTTTTTCCTCTATGTCTATATACAACTGATGACCCCATGGCAGGGCCAATTTTGACCCCAGAGGGACAAATTGAACAGTTTTGGTAGAAGACCTCAAGATGATGCTACTTACCAAATATGAAAGTCCTTGGAATTTTAGTTTCAAAGGAAAAGATTTTTGAAAATTGCATTTTTGAAACCTATTTTTTTACCCTATGACTTACTTAAAAAATTCAGTAGGGGACCACCCAAGGATTATCCCTAAGAAGTTTGGTCAAAATCCAGTGAGCGGTTTAGGAGGAGTTGTTGTTTTAGTAAATAGGTTTACACATGACGTCCGCAGATGCACACTGCATGACAACAGACTAAGGCCGGTCACAGTAGCTCACCATGAGCACTTCGTGCTTAAGTGAGCTGAAAGCAGTCATGATGTGTGTGTAACACCATTGATGAATGTTAAGGATGCCAACTTCTTAATTGCCTAAAATAAATTCTTACCACCCATACAAAAAGGACCCTTATCCTGGATAAACAAACAAGTCAGTCAACGTTCATGTCCACAGGAGTCCTTGACCCTGCGTTTCTTCTTGCTGCCATATTCTAACTGACATTCTGGACACAATTCTGATTCTAGATTTGTCCAATTTCCTAAATCATTTGCTCTTTTATAGGCCAAAAAGTAGTTCTAGGTTTGTTGTGATCGAAATGTTTGCTGTGGAATCACTAGTATGCTGAGAGGAGTCTGACCTCATTTCTAGATTTGCTGCATCATCTTGTGATCTTGCTCTATCAATATTCTGTTCCTCACTCAGTATTAATGAATCATCAGTGTGCTCAAAAGACTCGGGAACTGCTGTGTCACTCTGGTTTAGTAGGACATCACTCATATGATGGGAGGAATAGGACCATATCTTTTGGTTTGCTGTGTCAACCTGTGTATCAGCAACTTCAGTCAGCTGTTCAATATCTGCTGTTTCTTCCTGTGTTACACTCACATTACTCACATGCTGACAGGCAGAGAATTGCGGTTCAAGGTTCATTGCACCATCCCGTCTTACTGTTACATCTTTCAGCTTAAAGGAATCAGACTTTTCTGGGTTTGCTGCATTATCTAGTTATCTTGTTATATGAATGTTTTGTTCAAGGTTTGCTGAGTCATCTTTAGTAACTGTAAGGTCACCTGTTTTATAAGGAGAATCGGACCTTGGTTTTAATTCTGCTTTATCTTCCTGGCGTATTGTAGCAACAGCTGTGTGGGTTGAATCAGACCATGGTTCTAGGCAAGTTGTGGTTGAAATGTCACTTGAATCAGAATATGCTGTGGCAAAGCTATTATGCAGTGATGAAACAGACAACTGTTCTGTGTTTGCTGTGATATCACTAGTATGCTGAGAGGAGTCCGACTTCGTTTCATGATTTGCTGCATCATCTTGTGATCTTGCTCTATCACTATTCTGTTCCTCACTCAGTATTACTGAGTTATCATCAGTATGCTCAAAGGACTCGGGAACTGCTGTGTCACTCTGGTTTTGTAGGACATCACTCATATGGTGGGAGGAATAGGACCATAGCTCTTGGTTTGCTGTGTCAACCTGTGTATCAGCAACTTCAGTCAGCTGTGCAATCTCTGCTGTTTCTTCCTGTGTTACACTTACATTACTCACATGCTGACAGGCAGAGAATTGTTGTTCAATGTTCATTGCACCATCCCGTCTTACTGTAACATCTTTCAGCTGAGAGGTATCAGACTTATCTTGGCTTGCTGCATCTCCTGGAAACAAGAAATAAAATATGTAATACAGGTCATTCTTTAATTAAGAAGTCCATTATTTCTGACCAGCCTCCTTTAAAAGTAAACAGAAGTTCTGCACAGGCTAATCCTGACCTATGCTGGTTATGTATCATTTTCATCGGAAGAGAATGAATATTTCCATAGTACTATCTACTGACACAATGAAATTTCCTGTCATATACTAAACGGGTCAAAATTGTTTCTAAATATAGGAAATAATTTGGGGGAGGGGGGGGAGAGACCCTAATTTTCTTCAGGAATAAATAAATCTAAAAGAAACCTCGAAATAAATGTTAAAAAGCTTTTTCTGCAACTCACTCAAAATAATAGATGTTGTGTAACATCTTTTACAATCTCAATGATATCAGCGCTGCTATACATGTTTTCTTGGAATTTCTTAGTAACTGGACAATGATTTGCCGTTTTATATGGATATTTTATTTGAATATTTTAACATTGATAATTATAAATGTTCTGCCAAACCAGTATCTCAAATATGTCCTAAACGTCGGTTTAATATTACCTGCATACCAAATATGAGTAGAATCTATGAAGCAAAAGTTATTGAGCGGAAACGAAATATCAGATGCACAGACAGACACACAAACGGACAGGGGTGACACTTCATGCCTATCCACCTTCGAACGATGGGGGCATAAAAAAAGACTTAAATGTGTTTTTCAATATCGGTCTTTATCAACTAAATGACCCTAAGAGTAGAGCCATTTTTCATTTTTAAAAGGAACCAAGGTCAAATGGATATTTAGCTAATGATTATGTTCAATTATGATAAAATCAAAACTGTACAGTTTTTTGTGTTTACAAGCAATAATGTTTATGAATGACAGACAGCATGACATCATGTAAACACTCCAGCCTTCAGCCAGTAGGCAAACGAGTTTCAACTAACATAAAAATTTAAAAGCAAATAAACAAACAAAGCAGGAGATAATAAACAAACTGTATGGTTGGGACTAAAGGTCAATTCACAATACTGTATAGTGCTTTATTGAAGCTCCCTTCTTCATAATAGTGCCCCGCCATATTTTCCAAAAAATGTTATGAGTGTACATGCATATTCGCACTCATTTTGATACACCTGCACATCAGAATCTTAAAAAAAACGAAAGACATTTTCTGAATCCTTTCTTGGATGTCATGGCTGACTTTAGGTATATTAATATAGTCCCTTGCCTTATATTGTTTGCATGGCATGGATTAAAAAGAAGGACTGAAAAATAGGCTAAGAGAAGGGGAAGTTTATGGTTGTTTTGATCACCTGGACTCAGTAAAAACTTCAGCAAGTTCAATACATTTTTTTAACAACTGATTGTCTCAAACTTGATTTTCACAAGACCAAGACCTGACCCTTTTGTCCTGACTCTATTTACTATTATGTAAGGGACGGAACACGGGTACTCTGGTGCACAGACACATGGGGTAAAGAAATAGTACTTGTTTCACAATCAGAAAATTTTGTGAAATTTTGGAGTTTCGTTACGAATTTTTTTGGCCGTTACAAGGATAACATGTATTTTGAGTTACATGAACGTGAAGATAAATCATTTCTGCGTCACATGGCATCAGTAATGTACATGATTCATACTGAACGAGAAAAATAACCGATGTAAATCAACGCGGGTTGAATGTTTACATGTGACAAACATTTATATCTTTATATTTATAATGCATATTAGTGAATTTTAGCAATTATTGAAACGTTCTCAGACAGGCACCAAACTTGGTATACGAGTGCCTTATGTTTTCGCATTGGTGAAACAAGTACTATTTCTTTACCCCATGTGTCTGTGCTCTGGCGGACTCACTTTGTCACGTTCACGAGTAGAAAAGGTAGGAGGACGCATATAATTTTCTGATCGCTTGTCCTACAGAACGAGTGCAAAAACCGCAAGTAATATACCGATGGATTTTAATATCATAACGTCACAGTTTACCGGCAGTAAATTCTCCATGTTATACGCTATCAAAACAAAACCGGAAACGTGAGTAAGCGGGAGCACAGCGCCTTTTTAAATTCAGTAAACCGCACAGTAACGTTGGTCTTCTTTCTCCAGGACGGGTGATGGTGATGCAGGACGAGTAGAAATTTGGTCACTCGTCCTCGAGTGGTCACTGAATGAAAAATTTTTCCCTGGTTTGATACGTATAAAAGACTTGCAAATAAAAAAAAATGCCTACCGCCTTCTGTATGATTTACACATTGATGCATTGTGTAACTGCATAAAATAAAATTTACACTTTTAAATGTTGTCTTTCGAAAATATCTCGCTTTGTTACTCAATTTCGAAACATGAAACAGTATGGAGCATAAAAACCGCACCGCTAATTCAGCTCAAAAGTAACTGTGTAAAGGTCGTTTATCTTTCAACTGACTTCAAAGGAGCCGACTTTTACGCACACGTGGGCTGATGTAGTGCTAGCTGCAAACTTTAGCTAAAGGATTTCATTTATTAATTTGAAGGCACCAACATAAGCTATCAATTATCGAACTTGTTTTCACGGTCATTCGCACTTTGACAAGTTTATTAGGGTGCAATTGGAACGGATTAGCGTGGTGTGATATACACAGCCGTTCCAAGTCAAGTTCCGGGACTTACGTTGTGGATCGTTTTTGGCAGATTTTTTATACTGTCAGGATTTACATTAGGATTAGAGAACGGTGAATTTCTGGACCGATTGAAATATGATTTTTGGAGATGCGAACCGGTCCCAAATGTTTTGAATCGGTAAAAACCGACGATTTGTCCGATTTCTGCAAGCCTGCTTTGTATGTATTGTTTTTATCCTTATTTTTGCGCTGAGTTTGGGTTCTGTCATGTGACTGGGAGCATAAAATAAGCACTCTACAGTATGTTCCAATACTAAAATACATCCATGTGGTTTTATGATAAACATTATAACACAAATAAATTTCTTAAATTTTTTAATCTACTTTTAGTACTACAGCTGTACAAACTTCTGTTACTGTACCAATATTCTCTTTTGTCCCAAGTCTACACAAAACTGTAGACAATTTAACATAACTTAAACCAGTCTTTTTTGTTGTATTACCTGTCCTGTTTTCCTGTAAAAGTAAACATTAATTTAACAATCAATCAACAAATTCAAAAAAGCCAAAATTGGACAAAATTCTGTCAAAAAGTTAGACACCTTAGACTTTCAAATGCCCTATTTATATCCAACCTCCCCTTATCCCCACTGTTCCCAAAAAGCCTGAAAGTAACTGTCAAATCATAAGACTTGCAAGCATAAAATGGTCAAACTACCAGCTATTACTCAGAGGTATATATTTAATTCACACTGACCACACAGGAAAGATAAAAGTGAATTAAAATTCAATCAAATAATTTAAAAGATGTTTAATGCATTCAAAAAGTATCTAAGCTGTAAATTATAATGTTTAAAAAAGTATCAGTGATAAAATGTCATTTACATAGCTAGAATATTTAATATCATGTTTAAGTTATTACAAGATCAACATTTCCTGTGTTTACTTTTTTGTTACAATATGAAAACCAGTTTTTATCAATAAGAGAAAACAAAAGCATCTGCTTAATTTCAACATAGCCACCTGTTTTTCATTAACCTAGAAAGAATATGTTTGATCCAATATTTTCAGTAAGATAATTTAAAGGTAATACTTCTGTATCAAATATTTTAACTATGAACTGGATCCATGAAAATGAATTCTACCTTCCTATGATATTATATGTCACCTGTATATACTTATATATCAAATAAGAAAACCAGAGACTTGTGTATAACCGACCCAATAATATACATTAATTATGATATATACATCTGCAGTGTTCCCAGAATAAAGACCCAATAATTGGAATAGACTTGGGTATATGAGACCCAATAATATACATTAAGTACATTAGGTATGGTCTAGTTAACTTGGGACGGCACTGTGACCCGGGAATAAGTCTCAGTGACTTTAATATTTAAAGTTTATAAAACGAAGAGCCATCATCGGGATAATGGGGTAGAATAAAATTAAGTTCCAAATGAAATAGCTGAGAACCTCTATAAGACTCTATCAAAGGACCCCTGTGTCGGGGTAGAGATCGATAAGACAAACTTTGACAGTCACCAAAGTGTAGTGGAGGAGATAAAGGGGAGATATTTAAAAACGGGGCAAAATAGAGTAATGGTTCTTTGGCACTGCACTCCGCGTCAATGCCCTCTACCACTGTGTGCAGTTTAAACAAATTATGTCCAAGGGTTTTCAGGTTATGCTCTGGACAAGATTTTTCTAGAAGGGGAGATAATTCAAAAACAGGGCAAAATAGAGTTATGGTTCTTTGGCACTGCACTCCACGTCAATGTATTCTACCACTTTGTGCAATTTAAACAAATTATGTTTTAACAGGATATGCTCCGGACAAGATTTTTCTGAAAGGGGAGATAATTCAAAAAACGGGGCAAAATAGAGTTATGGTTCTTTGGCACTGAACTCCACGTCAATGCCCTCTACCACTGTGTGCAGTTTCTACAAATTATATCCAGGGGTTTTATGTTATGCTCCGGACAAAACTATGACGGACGGACGGAAGGACGAGACAGACGGACGGACAAAGCGGCAACTATATGCTCGCCCTTTGGGGTGCATAATAAACACCAAGACCCAATATACATATACATGATCCTTCTTACAAAAATAAACACCAAGATCCAATATACATATTATACATGATCCTTCTTACAGAAATAAACACCAAGACCCAATATACATAAGAGTTGTGAAATATGGAACATCAACAAACTTCTAAACACTGGATTCTAGAAGGAATTTGGATGCTGGAAAAAAATGAAAAAGTTAACAGAAGTGAGCAAAGTAATTTTGTTCAACAGTTAGAATTCATATGATACATATATACATGGATATAATATTTTGGGTCTCAATGTTTATTTTTAGCAAGACTCAATATACATTTTGTGAATATATAGCTTGCTGTCAATTTTACATAAATAACTATGTAGATATCCAATAAACTTGCGTCAAAATACCCTGGTGCGCAAGTTCATATCTTGACAACTACTCATGAAAAGTTTCAAAGCTCCAGCAGTTATACTTTTGGAGTTACGCACAACACAATCTATGGGACGGACATACATACCTATGAGACGAACATGGGCAAATCTATATGCCCCCCTCCATTTCGTGGGGGGCATAATCACCTTGTTTTTATTTGTACTTGTATCAGGAATGACTATAAGTCATTTGAATTACCTTTTAATAACGATATATCATTAAAATGCAAGCAATATGGTGCAAAGAGATCAGATTTTCTATATAAAAATATCTGTTATTTTTTGTTTGCTCTTAACTTGTCTCCATTTCACTCAACAAAAAGTTTGATTTTTTCACTCGCTTGCAGTCTGGGAATTAAGTGCCAGCCCGAAGCCACAGTCGAGTGAATCCACTGTCAGTTGAGTTAAAAATCAAATTATCTAGCCTGACCGACTTTTAATGTACAGAATGTTAGTCATACTCATTATTTATAACAGACACATCATACAACCATAAGAATGTCTTAAAAACATGTTCTTATTGACATTTCGAGTTACATATGCTAATAACCTTCTTTACATTAAGGAAAAATTATTTCATTCGTGCCATACTGCAATCAGCTTTTTGCAGCAGACAAACACACCACTACTGATTTGATTTACTTTTTGGTAAACATAACTTAATATCTGTGAATAAAGTACAATTAATGATTTATTTATGGAAAAGTTTGCAGTAGATAACGTGTAGCTACTTCACTAACTTCAAACTAACACAAGCATGTGTAAAAAATTGACATCCACAATATGTGCATGCTTTCACTTAAAGCACACACTTTCAGTTAAGACAGTGACGTTATAACATAAGAGTGTCTATTGAGACCGCTCTCAGCAGTAACAAATTTAAGAATCATCGTGGAAAGTGCAAGTTTTTATAGCAAAGTCGAATGTCTTTGTCTTTCAATGTGATACATATGTAGATTTTAGTGAACATAGTTCGAAATTTTATTTTTGCATTTAATTTTTCGTTAAGACAAATACTTAAATCCAATTTTAAGAAGTAAGACTGTGAATTTTGTTAATAGTATTAACAAACATTATGCAAAAACAATGTTAGATCAATGCATAGCTTGCTAACAAAAATACATCTTATTCAGCTTGTAAATCTAACGTAGTATAAAGTGCAATTATATCTACTTAAAAAGTTCCATAATTGTGTTATTTTATTTAAACCACGCACTTTTTTCTGACCTTCTTTATTAATAGGCACACACTCATTACCATACTTATATTGGATCCTGGATGAAGTGTATTTGATTTTAACACATTACAAGAAACTGTGTTCAGAAAACACATATGCCCCCTGTAGCGAAGTTTGTCATGATACAAATTTAAAATGATAGCACAGTGTTAAAACAGCAACTGAAATCACATATGGTGCCTGAACCTGTAAATGAAACAATTTAACATAAAAGTCAAGTAAAGTAACCTATAACATAACAAGCAGATTATTCAGGAAAAACATGTTAGCTGGCACAGTAGATATGAAATTGATAACTACCTTTATACAGAAAACTAAAGTTCACTAATCTTAGAAAACTGGCTTGCATGCATCTAGATTTGTAAACTTCATAGAAACGGCACTGCAAATGTATTCAACATGTCTGTTATGAATTGACAGTATTTCCATTGTACGTGTACACATCTTATTTAAAGTGACAAATATTTGTAATGTTGTGTGAATCATCTAACAACTGGTGTATCTTTAAGGCAAAGATTCCTCTGGTAACTTGCCTTTCCATTATTGCCCATGAAGAGGCTCAATAATTCTGAGTCTTCAATATTTGCATATTTGTTGTGTTTAGTTGCTTTCAAAGTTCCGCTTTCATCAATTTCACTAAGGTAATAACTTAAAAAAACTAAGCAAGTATATTTTCTCAATAAGTCAATTCAAGCATGCTGATAAACAATTGCATTTTATTTAAAAGTAATAATATTAAAGTTGAAAGATACCCAGCAGTGATCACTGAAGTAACATGAATGTACAAAGGTATTGGATACTGCAATATTCAGTATATACAAGTGATCCAAGTAAGACCCACTGTCGTGCGTTTAATTCCTAACCTGTTGCTTCAATTCTTCAAGATGCCTGCATACAGCTTACTTGCACTCTGACACTAAATTTTCATTTAAATCTCCCTTGCACTGTTAGGTGAGTGGGTAAAGTTTCATGCCACTAGTGTTAGTAGAAATGTCCAACTTGCCAATACAGGTTTACCATTTGTCTAAGTACAGATTGGTGAGGTAACCCAAGAAATAAGGTAGCCAGAGTTATGTAACTTGTCAGGGTAAAGACCCATGCACTGTTTTGTGAGTGTGTAAACTTTCATTCTACTTGTGTTTGTAGAAATTCAGAAATGTCCAACTTGCCGAAACAGGTTAACCAATTGTCTAAGTACAGAATGAAAAGATAACCCAAGGAATAAGGAAGCCAGAGTTATGTAACTTGTCAGGGTCATGACCCGTGCACTGTTAAGTGAGTGTGTAAACTTTCATGCCACTGGTGTTTGTAGAAATTCAAAAATGTCCAATTTGCAGAAACAGGTTAACCATTTGTCTAAGAACAGAGTGGGGAGATAAACCAAGAAATAAGGTAGCCAGAGTTATGTAACTTGCCAGGGTCATGACTGGTGCACTGTTTGGTGAGTGTGTAAACTTTCATTCCACTTGTGTTTGTAGAAATTCAGAAAATTTCCAACTTGCAGAAACAGGTTAACGATTTGTCTAAGCACAGAATGGGGAGATAACCCAAGAAATAAGGTAGCCAGAGTTATGTAACTTGTCAGGGTCATGACCCGTGCACTGTTAAGTGAGTATGTAAACTTTCATGCCACTGGTGTTTGCAGAAATTAAGAAATGTCCAACTTGCCAATACAGGTTAACCATTTGTCTAAGTACAAAATGGGGAGACAACCCGATAAAATAAGGTAGCCAGAGTTATGTTACTTGTCAGGGTCATGACCAGTGCACTGTTTGGTGAGTGTGTAAACTTTCATGCCACTGGTGTTTGTAAAAATTCAGAAATGTCCAACTTGCCGAAACAGGTTAACCATTTGACTAAGCACAGAATGGGGAGATAGCCCATGAAATAAGGGAGCCAGAGTTATGTAACTTGTCAGAGTCATGACCGGTGCACTACTAGGTGAGTGTGTAAACTTTCGATCCACTGGTGTTTGTAGAAATTCAGAAAATGTCCAACTTGCAGAAACAGGTTAACAATTTGACTAAGTACAGAATGGGGAGATAACCCAAGAAATAAGGTAGCCAGAGTTATGTAACTTGTCAGGGTCATGACCTGTGCACTGTTAAGTGAGTATGTAAACTTTCATGCCACTGGTGTTTGTAGAAATTGAGAAATGTCCAACTTGCCGAAACATTAACAGGTTAACCGCGGACGGACGTACAGACGGAGGATTCAATCGCTAGATGCCAGGGGCATAAAAACTGCATTTTCTAACATTATTCTTTTGGGCTAGAAAATTATCTTTACAGGCTTGTGAATTCCTGCTGGCTAGCGCAAAGGGCTAGATCACTTAAAAAACTATTCCTCTGACTGCACTCGCCATAATTTTCTTGAAAAACTCCTTTGAACACATTCATGGTCATACTGGTGTGGCATTAATGCAGTCAGACTGGACTGTTTGGACTGAATTGCTGCAGCTTCAGCTCCACTGCATCATATTTGTAGAAAATCTACAGAAACTTAAAAAATTACTTACCACTCTATCATCTTTTTTTGAGAAGGTTTCAATCTGAATATAAATGTAAGAATACACATGTAAGCATAAACATGTTCAAAAATGTCCATAGGATCTTGTTACATAAAGATATTATCTCAGCTCTCTACTATATCTAATGAACGAGGTAAACTACCATCTAACAGCCTAAGAGATCAAATGACACAAGCCCAGCACAAAAAGAATGGGCCATGCTTCTGGTCACCAAGGCCAATGGTGGATAAATCATTTAATTTGATATAGATTTACTCACTTTGACTTACTACAACATCATGCATACAATAATGGTAGGTTTAAATGTCCAATAACCATATCTACACAAACTTAGATTTGCTAATTCTAACTGATACGTGCATTAAAGAGGATTACAAGCCATAAGAGATATCTCAATTCACTGATATGTATGCAGGGGGTCCAATGTAACGCTGACTTTAAAAAGTAGCGTCAAGCTGCCCTTTCTGTCAGTGGATGCCCCCATCCCCCAGCATTCCTAAACGAACAAGGAGACAAACCACTACAACTTGCAATCACAATTTTATTTGAAACGGATGCAACATAGATAAAAAGTTTTATCAAAGTACACCATAAATTTTTTCCAACAAACAATTAAATTGAATTTAGGCGGATGCTAAAACATGCATAAAGTTAGCAACTGATGCAGTAAAGAGCTTAAATGTATTTATTTTTAACTTACATTCAACAGACAGGCTGTTATAGTTGCAGGCGCCTAATGTAAGTGTATATGAATGATGGTTTACTAAATAATTACAACAATGATGTATTTTTTCTAGCACATGATTAAATAAAGCTATGTATCTATCCATGTGCCATTTTCAACCATAAAAATTGCAAACTCTTTTTGACATACGAAGCTGAATATCGCAGCTATTTAGCTGAAATAAAAAATCCAAGTGAAGTTTATATGCATTTCAACATACCCTAAAGATTTTTGGATTTTTGGTAAACTTCACATAAGAATACTTACTTGGCATAAAATGAGACAACACACCACCCTATCTGCCATTTTTTCAAGACAGATGCAGGTTTCTCACTTAAACGAAGTCAGATGTAATATTACGTTGGAACCCCTGATATGGCTACTAGAGTTATTTCTAGATAGCAGCAGGTGTGTCACGCCTTGATTATTTATATGCAGTCGGACATGTGTAGTGTCCTGCCTACGGCTTTTGTACAATGGAGGGTCGGTGATTGATAAGTGACAAGCAAATAGCAATCAGCAGATAAAAATTAATTCAATTAGTTTCCGTACAGTATGATGACTTTAATCTATGCTTACCGCTTACTACTGCCAACCCAATCAGTACACACATATTTCCAGTAAATCTGTATCAACCTCATGTCACATAAGGATCAATCTCTTATGGTGTGGAAAACACTTTTTTTTCAAGATATGTAAGGGTAGAAGATTGTAATATGCACCTTCTGGTTAATAACACCTCTCTGTAGAATGCTAACCTTCTTGTAACAAATTAACAGGGTTCAACAATAACTTTTCAAGTCACCTGTCAGATAAGTCACTTTAAAAAGCACTTGTCCTGACCAAAAACAGCACTTGTACTAAAAAAGCTACCCCACCCACCTCTATTTGTATGAAAACCGAAAAGTTAGGACCCTAAGATTTGATCGCCGAACATATTTTTTTTTATGACCCAAAATAAATTTACAAGTTCCGTCTTGTAAAGATTATGTAACAGCATATTTCAGTGATCAGCAGACCACACATTCCTTTGTTTGTTTTTATTTTGCAATGATGTAACCTGATCAAAGAAACGATTTTTTTAATGACGGCCTCGGGTGATAAAATCTGTTTACTAAAGAAGGGTTCTTTAGGACCTTACAGAATGAATGGAAATCTAAACAAATCCCTTTCCAAAAAAACTGTGACGAAAACCGTCTCTCTAAGGACTCTGACAACATATAACATGCCCATCTTTCTTAAAAGCAGTAGCATAAGCACCCTGTCCTTTTTTTGAAGCACCCTGCCCTTTTTGAGTCCTTAAAATAGCACTTATGACAGAGCAAGAAAATTAGATTTAAGCATAACTTTATCTATGATTTAAAATCTGCAAACTGAAATAATGAGTACTTAAGTCATTCTACAGACAGAAGCCAGACATGTCCTTATTAAGTTCTTAGCCACAATAATGCGTGTTCAGGGAAACCCAATTTTTCCTTTTTGATATTTTGTCATATTTATCTTGTTTCCCTGTAATGCCAAAATCATTTCGTATAAGAACAATAATGATTGACCATTTTCAAAAATTACACAATTTGACAATTATTGTTTCACCACAGTTCAATGTAAAAACACATAACAGAAACAAAAGCATTGGAATTAATGATCAAATAACATTTAAATAATGTTCTTTACCAAAACAGCATTTCAAAATTGGGCTGCCATTTTGAAAATTGCATTGTGTACAAACCAGTAATATACTGACATCACAGTTCTATGTAAAGAATGTGGAAATTGTTTGTTCTGCTGGTTCTCGATTTTCATTCAGAGTTTTTTCACCTTATCACCAGGGACCATATATTGGTCCCAATCCCAATGCTAAATAGTGTCATTTTTTTCACAATTTAAAAAAGAATTCACAAACTGATGAACTCAGCCTCAGAAAAAATGAAAAAGGAAGATGTTGAAAAATGAAAAGTTGAACAATTCTGACTTCAGAGGCTCAGAGTCAGAGCTGAAGTTCCATAAATGAAACAGCGAAATATATATTATCATACATTGAAATAAAGGTCATACACAATGCACTCAATCAAATCGTCACGGAGAACATAGGCCTCGCCCAGGAATTGAATCTACGAACTCCGATTCATAGACCTTGCACTCTCCCTACTCGGCTAAACAGGTGGGCTATAGAAATTAAATTTTCATCAAATTACCCAGATACGCAAGTTCATATGCTGACAACTATTCATTGTAAGTTTCATGTCTCAAGCAGTTATACTTTTTGAGTTTTGTGCGACAACTTGGAGACGGACAGATGGGGACAAGAGGAATTCTATATGCCACCAATTTTTGTGGGGGCATACAATCTCTTGGCAGACATTTATTTGGACTATGTCTTTATATGCTGAGCGCTAACCAAGGAAGCATCTGGTACCATTTTTATAACTAGCCTTACTAGTTTAGCTTATCGGGATTGCTCATTTTATTGGTTGATATTTTATAGATAAAGGCGACAACCTGTCAAAAAATTATCTGGCTGTTCGAAACGTCCGAATATTTGGACTTAACTGATAAAAGCAAACAATCTACCACTAGTGTGGCGATTACTTTAGTAATGTACTAACCGTAACTAAAAATTTCAATATTTAAATTTCAATATTCACATAAATAGCTTTTAGCTGGAACCTGTTTATATAGGAACACACCATCTTTGCTTCTACCAATGAATTAAAGTAAACTTTATGCCAATGACGCAATTTTAAGCATCCATTCGTTTGATATTCCTCACATTCCGTTTCTAATGTATAATCTAAATTGTATTTACAAGAAACACTTGTTATTCTGTCAAAAACTCCACAATATTCAGTAAGAACAAATCCGCATTTCTTCTTGTCAGCCATAATGACAATGCAAATTTGGCGCCTGATATATACTTTTTGATAACTAGAACGCATTACTCATTATGGGCCAATAGCTGTTTTTATAAATTACTCAAAATATAAATCAAGTACAAAGACTATTCATTTATTGATGCTGTAATATACACAATATAGTTTTTCACAGGCACCTCTGAATTAAAACAGTAAATGTTTTGATCAAAATTTAATTTGATCATTTAACAACTTTAATTTCTGGCCATTAAATACAAACATAATGGTATCAGTCTTTATCCTATGTCGGTGTGTTATCAATTGGAGATAAAAGGAGGTGTGAAAGGGATTATATTTGCCGTATTGAATAGAACATAGCTTAATTATTCTGATATAATAAATAAGATTTATTAGTATTAACTTATAATGTAATATTAATAGACATTTATACAATGATCCTATTCCCAGCCAAACACCAAAATCTATATGTGCCCAGACAACAAAACCATTAAAAATGCTATATGACTCATACGACACAAATACATATAACTATTAACACCTTTAATTGTCTTTAAGTAACAAAAAATAGGGGTGAAATGTCTGAGTCATTTTTCAAGAAATGAGGGTTGAAGTGTCTGGGGGTGAAGTGTCTGTAAATCGCCTGGAACAGTGACCAGGTTAACTGAACGCCGTGATTTGACTGAAATAATGCTTTAAACGGCGTAAAAATCCTATACTTCTTGGGAAATATTTACCCAGTATGTCTAATATTTAGTCTGGACCTAGGTTTGTTGATTATTTTCGTATTAAATCAAGTTGACTGAGTGTCCATAGTGAATAACATATTTTTTTCTAACCTTCCAAGCCGAGTGGCGTCGCGTGGCATATATTCCTTGTACTTTTTCTTGAGTACACTACAGAAATAAATTTGAAAAAAAGCTTATAACTTCAAAATAAGCAAAACATGTGGCCTACCCTGATTAAGGCCTCTTTGAAGAATCATAGACTAATTATGTCAATTCTACCTGATTTTCTCATTTTTTCGCTCTCCCTTCGCCCGCATTCCCAGTCCCGAGGGGTTATAGACATATTGGGTCTGCTGTCCCCAGGCAGATGGGGTAAAAATCCCCTAAACGGACTCTAAACTCTTAACACACTAACCTTCTCTTTCTTCTTTAATCTTGTCTGTCTTTCTCTTTGGTCTTAAATCACAACCCATTATTGTTTGTTTAAGCATTCATCGATACCCATTTGCGGTTTAGACGTGAGATAGCCTGGACAGTGCTGATGCGCCGTAAAACCAAACAAGAACAAGATCCCTTCGTCCGCGCTCTGAACTTTATAATAATTTACATGTATATAAAAGTATTCTTTAGATACGAAAAGGCCGTTGCAGTTGCCGACCGACCGGTCAAAAAGGTCCTGGTCCAAAAGTGATTTTTTTCCAGTTTCTTTGCGTGTTCTGTCATTCAGTTATTTCCGTCAGATTTAAGTTAATCCCGTATTTTACTTCTTTTCACGCCGCATGATAATTGTATATCATACTGTTATTCATTAGGAGCCATTACAATTGCACGGTGTACTGACATAATCCTCTTCGGACAAAATCCCCTTCACATATCCGGACAAAATCCCCTCCATGGATGGACATAATCCCTTCATGTTTTTGCAAGGCTGGACAAAATCCCCTTACCTACCCAGACAAAATCCCCTTGTTTCATAGGTTTCTAATGTATTATTATGCTCCATAAAAATTGATAAATAATATACTTTTGTTTTTTTATTTATAATTATGTATGAAGTTAACCTTTATAATATATAAGCTTGATAAGACATATTTTTTAATTGTTCAGATCAATTATCAACCAAATTATCATTAAAAACAATTTAATTAGTAAAGAAGTGTTCATTATAATTGTGGTAAATTATCAACTGCATAACAAATATATTTGATTAGGCAATTTCTTTAATTGTTTTTAATTGATTAGTATGAAAAACATTTTATTTAGTTTAACAGTGTTCATTTCAATTGTTTAAAATGATGACTTAATTCACTTGAGTAAAATTCATCTGAGGTGGATTTTGTCCTAGGTAGCAATTTTATTGAGGGGATTTTGTCCACTTCAAAATTTCACACATGAAGGGGATTATGTCCACCCATGGAGGGGATTATGTCCAGAATAACAAAAATACATGAAGGGGATTTTGTCCGAAGGGGATTTTGTCTGACATTCCAATTGCACATATACTGTAGAACCTGGAAAATAGGCGCATATTCGAATATAAGAATGTATCGACAATAAGCGCACAGTCCCTTGGTATTAAAAAATAGGCGTATATAAATTTCTTACCGTCAAAAGTGTATCAAAAATAAGCTTATGCTTGACGAAATTAAAGTTTGCTGGGTCAATCAATGTAGCAACTGCCCCACTAATTTGACCAAATTACTGTATGGGAAAAATGTGATAATCGCTCAATTAACTTGACTTGATCGCTTCATGGTGCTAGCATTCCGCTGAATGCTCATTGCAGAAAACTTTAACGCAATATCAGTCCGTGCCAATAAATCGATGAATAATTTTGTAAAATATTTTGTACGTTTTAAAGACACATTTTCAGATTTTTTCTATTGTGATTCTGGCTTGAAACAGGGAGACCTTTACTCTTCATGCTGTTCGTCAATGACATAATATGAAATACTGAAAAAAAAATGTTCAAACATTGGTTGAAAATACTTTCAAGAAAAGAGGATTATGTTGTTAAATGCACCTTTAAAATGTTAAAGAAGAATGCTGATAACAACATATAACAGAAATAATAGGGCACACCAAATAAAATGTATTTTTGACAAGCATGGATTTAGTTATGTTTGGGAGTACCAGTTTCTAATAGATATCCCTTTATGTAGTATTTAAATATGATTTTGAATTAGAAAGATATCTTAGAGTAATATATAAACCAAAACACAGAATAGCTTTATCCCGATTTAGAACAAAATACTTAAATACTAGAACGTTTTCTCATTATTTATGCATAGAGACTGGCAAATATGAAAACAAGAGAGTCAATGCTATGTAAATTCTGCAATATGCAACAAATTGAGAATGAATACCACCTTTTTATTAGTTTGTCCTTATTACTTGGATTTAAGAGGCAAAATTTAACAGCTGTATTTTTGTCACTGGCCTAATATGAAAAGAATGAAGCAATTATTTCTTCTAAATCAAGTAAAACATAGCAAAGTGTTGCTAAGTTTTTCTGTTAAGCGAATCTTAAAACGAAGAAGTTACCCATCTTAATGAAATACTGTATGCATTACATCATATGCTTTTCTGAAAACCATGTCCTTTGTGTTATATAATTGTAGCTAGAAACATTGTAAAATGTCGAATAAAATTATTGTATTGTACTGAATTGAATAATTGAGTATAAACGTCAACTGATTGTTTGCTCACTGTTTTAGTTTGTTTGTAACAGATGAAGAATACGATGGTAACCTTCCATTAGCATCCTCTGATAAACAAACAAAGGAATTAAATTAATGGCTGCGCCATATACAAACTGTATTACTGTGAGGAGGCATCGTGGTCCAGGGGGAGAACGCAGGGCTTATCGAAAATAAGCGCGTTTTTATTCGAGGTACAAGCGCATATCGAAAATAAGCGCATAAAGGCGTCACAAAATCAAAAATAAGCGTATATGCTTATTTTCCAGGTTCTACCTTATAGGGATCTCGGACTAAGGACTTAGAGAGACGATCTTGGTATCGTTGGAATCGTCTCATCAAGCTCCGTAGAGTTTTATTGGCGCTAACCCAAAATTAATCATTTTCAAAAATGGTGGCAGCACTATCCGGTTGGCGCATCCTTCACTCCGCGCCAGTGGACAAAACGCGCCCAAAGATACATCGACTGAAAATGTGCAACGCAACCGCCCGGAGATAATAAAAATTAGAATTTGCAACTTAGTGAAATAAAATTAATAACAATATACTAATTTTGTTCACCGATTTCAATAAAAAATAACATTTTTATACGGTAATTCACTATGCTGATTGCCAATCCGATGTCATTTTTAGCTATTTCTATCCGTTCTGATATATTATAACCGGAGGTATGTCCACAAAAACGGAAGTATGAATATCTCGGAGAGACGATCTTGGTATCGTTAGAATCGAAAATAAACAGAAACAGGAATAGAGACAAATGTATTTTGTCTGGTCCATTTTAGCAAAGTATTCGGGTGTGCATAATATTTTTTTGAGTGTATAATAAATAAATATAAAATTAACTGTTGGGTCAAAGTTAACCGGCTGCATCTCTGCAGCCGCTAGAGCGATTCGAATGAAGGAGATTCGGTCGGAAAGGGCATGTCAGCCAAGACGCGTCCGCCGATATCTCATTTGATCGTCTCAGGCGGCCGTCTGTAGGTCGGCACGACAGTGACGGGCACAGGTCCTGAGTTCGAGCCATGAACCGCGATACTCAGTTCAATAGCCGCATTTTGTCGATTTTTTCCAGCGATACCTAAATCGCATAAACCCGTCCAGGGACTGCAGAGATATGAGCGGTTAAAGATCTCACTGCAAAATATTTGGGTTTCGGAGACCCATCACAAGATAAAAACAAATATGCTGACCCAATATCGTGGTTATTGTTAGATTCATGTATAATTAATAGATAAACAATTGACTATTGGGTCGTAAGTGACCGGTCATACAAGTAGAGCTTGGTTGATTATCCGAGTATATAACTGCGAATCACTTCCGCGACAGTGTAATTATTCGCGGGACCTCTAAGTATTTGTCGGTTCACGAATCGTTATGAATCATAAGGAAAGAAGTACTTTTTATATGGATTTAACGCAGATCTGTTGCTCTCCTTACACACTGTATTTATGATTTTACCGTTTCATAGATAAGACGCTAGTTTTCTCATTTGTGTTCCTTTGTACACGTAGAAAACCTGTCCTTAAATATATACACTTTATCAATTTTCACCAGGATAAATTTTGTAATCGAATTAGCTCATATTGATTTCTCCTAAAGTTCACTTTTTCATTCATTGTATTGCTTTTCATTGCCTACTAAAATAGTGTTTTTTAGGATTCATCGTGCTTTTTTAATTGCATTTTCAAGTGTCCTAAACTGTCGTTAATATAAATAGAAATATTTTTATCGTTTCTATAGCCTCCACCAGTATGATACGATGTAAATGACAAATTACAATACTTTATCCATCAAAGATCACTCTGCCAACTACATATGTAAATCCATTGTCTGGCAACACTCCTGCATAGATCAACGCTGAAAGCAAATGAAATTGTCATTGTATTTAAAGTGCATTGATGAAGAAACGTAAGTTTTCAGCGTTGTTGATGCCCTTTATGACTTAACGCGGGTCTTTCTTACCATATAAATAAAATATGTCTGTTGCCCTTCTCGACCGACCCACGGAAAATGTAGCGATCCCAATATTATTTTGCATGATTTGACGGAGAACATGTTTTGTCCGCTTAGATAAGGAAAAACGAAAGCGTTCAAAACGAATGAAACGCGCTCTGTATAAACCTATATAGATATCGGTACGTTTTAGGCCAAAAATAAAATTATGCATTAAATTCAATTTGATACACATGTAGCTGATTTTCATCGCATTTTCATGAAAAAAAAAGGTTTTTGTCCGATCTTAAAAGGCCCTACAGATTTTTGCATGGGTCAGGATGTGAAAACAAACATAAGTTTATTTATAATCTTATTCACTCGACATAACCACATATCAATAACATGTCATTTTATCTGTTTTGCATAATCACGAGTATATTCTAGATCATCTATCTTCAATAAGCAAGGCAGTTTTATATATATATAAAAATAAGCGATTTTTAAATAAACTGTTGTCAGTTTGCCTATGCATCAGTTTCAAACTGGTTTTGCCTGTTATGTCTTATATAGTATTGTTTAATAAAAAGGAGGTAAATGAAACTGTTCTTAAGCCTTTTAGCTAAATATATGTCATCAAAGTACCAATTTTGCAGGTATTTGTACTTTATTATATATATTTGTATAAATTTTGAATATCTATAGATATGATTTGAGGATCACCGTAATTCGATTAGTCCAATATTCGCAAGTTCCTCGCAGTTACCCTGCCCTTCTCTGCAGCCGCTTGATTGATTAGAACGAACGGAGTACGGTTGGAAAAGTACTTTCAATGTGCGTCCACCGATAGCTCGTTCAACCATCTTAGATATCCGATTGCAAAGTTACGGTCCGCGCCAACATTTGGCAGACCGTTTTATTCGGTCTTTTATATATACTTTGTTCCGATTATTGGACCTTCATTCGGAGGACTTCTGCATTTATCCATCCAGTATTCTGATTGGATATACATATATATATATATATATATATTCAGTGGAAGGGAGACAACTCAATTTCATGGACCCAATACGTCGGTAAAATGTTTGAAGCAAAAATAAGTAAGCAATATTATACAGAGGCTAGTTTAATCAGGGTTGTAGAAGGGTTATCTAGACTTAGAGATATTTTTCAAGTAACTGATTCAAAAAGATTTTGAACATGCTTATTTTTATCCAATTCAGTTTGTTGGAAGACTTGATTAACTAACTCCAATCGAGAGATTTTTTTCCCATAAAAACATTCTCCTTACAGTGATGTGTTGCTTATTTGTCTGTGGTATATTTTGCTTGAGGTACGTGTAAGTAATCTTTGACTAGATCTATGATTTTTTTCATTATAAATGCATATCTGTTTTTTGTGGGGGGTGGGGGGGGCTTATTCATTCTACATTATTTTTGAAAACAAAACAATAATGATCAAAGAACAAATAATATGAAGAAGCCCTAAAAACTATGTCAAAATCATAACACAAACACATTTTTTTAAATAATTTGTTCACAGAAGTCGAATGATTCTTATTTTCATCATAAATAGATCCATTACATTTAATTATCTAATTAAAATATGTATCTGCATGGAAGCTTCATAACTAAAATCATTCAGACATGTTAATTGGAACAAGCAATAACATAATGTTTTCACAAGTGTGACTGATCAAAAGTAATACAATCAATTTGTAAGATCACTTGCCATAAAATTTTGCTATTTGTCTCAACTTTATCATTGATTGGGTCATAAAAAAGTTAATTGCTTTGTTTTGACAACTATGCAGAATATACAAGGGTCCCATTTGGGCAGGTTGATTTGCATAAATCCCACAGTATAAGGCGTGATTTATGGATCTTTGACATTTCATTGGATATTATTTATAAGCAGACACAAATTTCTACTTGATGGACATGCCATATTATTATTTTTCAAACAATATCCAACGTGAAAATACACTGTAGTGTGAATTTCCATTCCAGTGAAACAACTGTTAACACATTAGATCACCCAAACTCACTTCAATTTTACTACACTTAAATGAAAAAGAATTTGTTTATGACGTAAACATCAAGTGAGGAGGTGTTATGAGCATGAAAAAAAGGGGAGGAGATAGTTTTATATAGAACCACAACATGGAAGAAATTGGAACATTTATTAATATTTATTAAGGTAAAATTACTACCCGTTCTCCCGGCACAAAGTTTGAATTAACTTATATAAAAATCGAGAAGTAATCACATTATTTTATTTTATTTACAATCTATAGCATGTTATTTTTATAAGTGTGCCTTTATCGTGTTTCTTGAACTTGAGGTTTAGTGATATTTTTTCATTTAAAAACGGATTTGTTATGAGCAGTGTAATTCTGCACTACTGCCTGGTACAGTAGGGATAAATCTACGTCACAGCCAAAAATTGCGGCGGAAACTACCGATGTCGAAACGGAAACAGCCGATCATCAAAAACACGTTTTTTCTTATCAAAAGCAATATTTTCATAATTTCACAGTTAAACCATTTTAATCAGTACATTATGATTATTTTGAATAGACAAAGTTGCTATAATCATGTCACATGACCTTTAATAAAATTGCCGAACATTGGAATAATGAAGAATATTTTATTATTAATTAAAATATAGGAACGTATTCATTATTCCATTACGTAAGTCATTCGCTCTACATTTTTGTCATTTAAATTGCAGTTTAAAATATGGTTATCGGCTGAATTAGACCCATTTAGAAAGCATCAAATTTTCCTTTACAGATACTTGCTGCTTTAACCACTTTAAAGAAAATAGATATTCTTAAAGATTTCGTTATCACACCATGTCTTCAATTCGACGTGATTTAATTATTTAAAAAAATCGTGACACGAGATAATTTCATGACGACGTGGCGTTAATATTTAGTTATATTGTGCGCACATTGCATCTTCTTTTCAAGTCATAACGTTTACATGTAAAATAAAAGGAACGAATACATATTGTGACGTGACGTGACAAAATAAACAATCTGGTCAATATGACATCATCGAGAAAACGACATCAAATTTGACATCATAAACTAATTAACGATTTATGCAAACCTATGATGTTTTCTGCCTTCTCTGACATACCATAAAGTGTTGTTTTTGAAAAATGCGTGTCTTCGATGGTTACTGAAACATGAGTTTAGATCATGCAACATCCTTACAACTATATCACATATGTTACGTGGAATGACGTCCAAGTATTCCATGTTGTGAAAATTATTGATAAAAGATATATATATAAGCAAAATGGTAGACAAGATACACATAAAAAATGCAGAAAAAAATTAAATAATCTAATTGAACAAGCAAACTTAATTGACATATGGCGTCATACTCACAAAAATAAATGCGAGTTCACATGGCGATCTAACAACAATCCTCCAATACTAAGTAGACTTGACTACTTTCTTATCACAAATTTTTTGACCAATATTACAAAGTCATGTGAAATTAAACCTGGTTTTAAAACGGATCATGCTTTAATAACTCTAAACATCAATTTTTCAAAAATAAATAAAGGTCCGGGATATTTCAAAATAAACAATAGTTTGCTCTTAGAAGAAGATTTCCAAGTGATGATTAGAAATTCAATAAAAGAAACAGTGAATTTAAACAATGAAACAAATCCAAACACAATGTGGGAACTTATAAAAGGAAATATAAGAAATGAAACTATTAAATATTCAATATACAAAAATAAAAAAAATAAAGAATTAGAAACAAAACTTGAAAAAGAAATAGAAAAGTTAAAAAATAAATTATATGAATCGGATAATAAAATGGAAGAATATAAACAGGAAATTATACAAAAAGAAGAAAAACTAAATGAAATATACGAAAAAAAGATAAATGGCATACTTCTAAGAACAAAGGCGATCAGAATTGAAGGGAATGAAAAAAATTCGAAATATTTTTCCAACTTAGAAAGAAAAAATGCAGAAAAAAAGAATATAAATAAACTCATAATAAATGACAGAGAAATAACAAACTCAACAGAAATATTAAATGAAGAAAAAAACTTTTTTCAACATTTGTACCAAAAAAAAGAACAGCAACCAGCATCAATAAACTTTTTTGGAAATAACGGTAGTAATCTTTCTGAAAATGAATCTAGTCTATGTGATGGCTTACTTACTGATTATGAATGTTCTCAGGCCTTATTAGACATGAAAAATAATAAAAGTCCAGGATCCGATGGTTTTACTACAGAATTCTATAAAATGTTTTGGCAAGACTTAAAAACCTACTATTTGAAATCAATAAACTACTCTTATGCAAGTGGCGAACTGACCCAACTTCAAAAACAGGGGATCATCTCACTACTGCCAAAACCTGGAAAAGATTTAAATTCTTTATCAAATTGGCGTCCCATTAGTTTGCTTAATGTAGATTATAAAATTGCCACTAAAGCCATAGCAAATAGAATTAAAAAAGTATTACCTGTTCTTATCAATCATGAACAAACAGGATTTATGAAATCTCGATATATTGGTGAAAACATTAGGTTAATTTTTGAAACAATGGATTACTTAGAAAAGCATAAACTTCCAGGAATTCTTTTTTTTGCTGATTATGAAAAAGCTTTCGACAGTTTAAATCATGATTTTATATTCCAGTGTCTTCGCCATTTTAACTTTGGGGAATCTTTCGTAAGATGGATACAACTTTTTTATTTTGATATCAATAGTATTATCATTAACAATGGCTACTTGTCTGAAAGTTTTCAGATAAAACAAGGAGTTAGACAAGGATGTCCCTTATCTTCCTCCATTTTTATAATTTGTATGGAACTTTTATCAAGATATATTAATGATGATAAAAGAATTGAAGGTATACAGATAGGAGAAACAGAAATTAAACAGACTTTATTTGCAGATGATGCTACATATTTAACAAATGGTAAACAAAAATCTTTCGAGCGATTAATTGAAGTAATTACTGAATATAGCAAAATTTCTGGACTCAGACTTAATATACAAAAATCAGTAGTTCTAAAAGTAGGGTCATTAAGAAATAAACAAATAAAATATTCTAAGAATAAAGAATTCATATGGACATCAGAATATGCGAAAACACTCGGAATAATTTTTCATACAAATACCAGTCTAGCTTATGAACTGAATTTAAAACCAAAGATAATTGACTTTCAAAACTGCTTAAAACAATGGCAACATCGTAAACTCACGCTTATGGGGAAAATCATAGTTGTAAAAACCTTTGCTTTACCAAAACTAGTATATCCTTTTACAGTATTACCAAACCCACCAGATTCTGTAATAAAGGACATTAATAAAGCAATTTATAGTTTTATCTGGGATAACAAACCAGACAAAATAAAACGGAACATTTTTACAAAGGACTATAACATGGGAGGTTTAAAACTAACAGATGTAGAAAGTTTTCTTTACTCAATAAAATCTTGCTGGGTTAAAAGATTAACATCTACTCAAAATAAAGGTAATTGGAAACTGTTCTATGATAGGATTTTAAATAATTTAGGAAAGGAAATTATATTTAACTGTAATCTTAACAGCAAAATTATTGATCAAATAATAAAAGACAATGTGTTCCTTAATGATGTCTTAAAATCTTGGTGTTCAATAAATAATTGCTATATAACAGAAAAAAAGTTTGGTATCTCTCATGTAATATGGAATAATGCAGATATAAAGGTATTAGGTAAAACATTTTTTTGGAAAGAATGGCATGAAAAAGGTATAAATTATATTGAACATTTATTTGACTTTAGAACTGGCAACTTTTATAAATTTCATGTTTTTAAAGATATATATGGTCTACATGAAAAAGATTTCTTGAAATATAACTCTTTGATCAATTCGATACCTTTAAAGTATAAAAAAAATATAGATCAAAATTTTATTACTAGCACCAATGCCAGGAAACAGACATTACTAGACAAAATAAAAAAACATAACCAAGACAAACCAATACCTTTACAAAATTAGTATGAATAGTAAGAAATCTGATCAACCTCCTTCAGAAAACAAATGGAATCAACAGTTTAACGACAACCAGTTAGAATGGAAAAAAATTTATCAAATGATATATCTTACATCAATTGATACCACTCTTAGAAATTTTCAATATAAATTTTTGATGCGTCTTATCCCTACTAACAAATACCTCCTAAGGTGTAAATTATCTTCATCCAATCTTTGTGATTTCTGCAACATGAATATAGAAACGACAAAACACCTATTCTGGGAATGCCAGTATGTACAGAATTTCTGGACAGAATTTAATCAATTTCTAAATTTAAAAAATATAAATTACACAATTAATTTTTAAAGATATATCTTTTGGAATAATGGATAACTTTTTACAAAATGATACACTAGCAACTAATTTTATAATCATGCTAGCTAAATATTTTATTTTCAAGATGAAACTAAAAAATATCATTCCACATATAGAACAATTTAAAAACTATTTAAATCAAAGGATTACAACAGAGAGAGAAATAGCAATATTTAAAAATAAGCTAGATAAACATAATTTGAAATGGTTAAAATTCATTAGAGCATAACATACCTAATCTGAAAAGATCAAAAATTCATTAGAGCATAAAGATACCTAATGTACAGAAAAAAAATGTATTCCTTATTTTTGGAAGCGATATTACTATCCCCCTTTTCTATTTTTTTTTCGAACGAGCATTTAAATTTAAATATTTGACATCACTCCCCCTACTTTTCAATTTATTATAAAATCCACTTGATATACATAAATATTTTAAAAACAGACAAAAACACTTAAAATATAAAAAAAATATTCAAGTTTACACATGTAAACAATAACCGATGTAACAAATTTTTTTGTTGTTTGTTTTTCTTTAAATAGCATAATGTACAATAGCATATGTTATATGTATTATGTGTATTGTGGAATAAACGGGGTTACCCGTATGGGGCCTCAAAAAAAAAAAAAAAAAAAAAAAAAAAAAAAAAAAAAAAAAAGATAAAAGATATATAAATGCATTGTTATTTCCACTTTAAGTGTACCTTCTGGCAGTTTCAGCACGATTAAAAATATACAAAAGTAATTTCAAAATAGTCTATTATTAGTGAGGTTTTCTTTTATAAAATGCTTGAAAACTGTTTCAGAAATTAAAGACACATATACACTTTAGAAATGAAGAATACATAGTTTGTAAGGAGGGGGAAAAGATAACGAGGGGAAAATATTTATGTGGTAAGGCTTAGCCAGCTGAAACGGATGAGCCCTGTTCAGGTCTGTAGATTTGCCACGCTAGGCAGACATCTCTTCGTCAGCCTACTTACATATACACAAATAAAGCGCAGAAAAGAAGTTTTCAAGTAAGAAACAAGACAAAATTTCCGTTTTCTATCAGATTTGTTGTTTCGTTTTTGAAAATGTCGCACAGTACACGAAAGCTGTCGAGCAACGCAGTTAAAAAAATCATAAGGATATTGATAATGATTATCCATTATCATTTCTATATTTTTTCAAATTATTTGATTGTGTAACGATATACAAAATAAGACTTAATATTTAAAGCGTAAAATGTTGAAGTTGTCATTGACTTTCATAGGAACATTATTCTCTAAGGAAGTACCTTAAAACAGCTTAATGTTTCTTTTAACGTAAATAGATACGATAATTAATGACTTGTTAAAAAAAAGGTCAGTAGACGTACAGTGTATCATGTTAAAGTGTAAAGAAATCAATTACTTACGTCTGAGCTAAATGATGTCATAGATTCTCCAAGGTATATCATAGACTTTATTATTTAACCTATGAAAAGCTTTGAAATGCCTTTCACTGATTGGTGCAGGCGTAACATTTTGTTAAGAACTAACGGTAGATATCAGAGCATATTGACCGTTTTTTCCCCCAAAATAAATTTCCTGGAAATCCCCGCGTCTGTTTATAATTCGGACATTTCCGGCAAAACGACTCAATTTCGTGAAATGATGAAGGCTGTATCGGCAAATTCCGTCGAATGCGCCACCTGACAGGATGTTGTGAATTATGACGTTTCCGGTGATAGCGATATAAGAACAAAATGTGCCATATAAGAGCTATTTATAGATTATATTATACAACAAATATGGGATTTTAAGCTGGTAAATATGATGTGATATGTACCTAACAAATTGAAATTGACCTCGACCATCGCCTCGGTCAATATAAATTTTTAGGTACATATCACATCATATTCACCAGCTAAAAAGTCCATATCTGATCTGTATAATATACCTTAACAAAAATTTCAGTCGAAATGCCGAATTTATATACATCTTTTATGTGTCTGCAGTGCGTGCTATCATTTATAATAGAGTGCAAAGATATTTAAAATATGGAATTGTTTAATGATACGTATCGATACTCAGTATGCCAGAACACCCGGCCAGCAAAACAGAATGTGTGTAGTATAATGATTATTAACTTTAAATAAAAAAACAAGTTTGCAGAAAATATGCACTTAGACCAACATGACATGTATCTGTCAAAGCTGTGTAGCCCGAAGGGAAAATTATGAAAACAGGCTGCGTTCCTTAATAAAAATGTTGTATGATACATGAAAAAAGCGTCTATTACATGTTACAAGACATACTCCCTGTCAGAAAAACGTGCACTGGACTAGCTAACTAACATGAGCAGTGAATTGCTGGTAGGATTGGGACAAAAAGGCAGAAGGGTAGAGAGAGGATTTAAGGCTAGAAAGCGGAAATATGTTCTGTGTAAAATGTTAAGTTATGTATCAGAATTAAACTATGAAACGTTTGTGTGTGCTTAGTCGTTGGTACGTTACATATGTATACCTATCAACATAACTGATAACTTTAACCGAAGACGAAAACAAATCAACCGTTTCCCCTTTTAAGATAACCAAACATAGAAATTTAAAAAATGCAATATGAAAGTCAGTTTAAGATTGTTTGTGCTTCTTGTGAAATTCTTAAATCAAGTTATTTTATATTCCAATATATCTATCTGTGCTTAATTCATTTTAGATACTTAACAAAAGATGACATGTTAACGAACATACTGTATGGACGCACAACAATATAAAAATTTCTTTGCATATCTTGAGAAAACAATACTGAAATATTCCTTATTGAGAGGAAAACAGAATCAATGTTGCCTATTTTCAGATAGTTCTTCAATGTACTTACCTTTCATATGGTGGAATTCAAGACAGCTACACTTGTGTTCAGACATCAGTGTTGATGTCAATAAATGAGTGATTAATGATAATCTGACTAAAGTGACGCCACAACCACCAACAAAATTATGATGAAACAAGAAAACATATGCATTGGCTTAATCTAGTACGTTTGATTTTAGGTTAGCCCATATAATGTTTGTAAACGACAAATGGAATTTAAAATGTATTAAATATTTTTTTTTCTCAAACTACATCAGACATGAAGGTAATGAACCAAAACCTATCGATGACAAGATCTACGATAAATTGTTAGAATTATTGTGTATAAACTTTACCTGAAAGAAGCTAAGCAAACCGTTCAGTACCATCGTAAAAGACAGTGTCTGATATAAAAAATATCACTTCAAAGTAACTCTAGAACTGTCAGTCATTGATTATGTATAAAATGAATCCCTTTAAGAAACATTTAGTATTTAGTATAAATGTTGGGTTAAAGTCGGTAGCTAAAAGTTCACACAAATGGTACGACTTGTATGGACTGTTTAACGATTTCACTCCGATAAAACTTGGATTTAAGTTTTAGAAGTGATGTTTAAAATAAAAATAAAAAAAGTATCTAATTGTTATGATTAAAAGATCTTAAAAATATACAAAGTATTTCTAATTGCAAGAAAAAAAATATTATTAACAATGCATATTATATGCATTTACTACATCAGAGCTTGCCAGATTCAGAAAATTAAATTGATAAAGCAAATTCTTATAAGAAACTATATTTGACTTTTATTGAAACAAGACCTGTCACTGTAAAATGCCAATGCCCCCGAAGTAGTGCTTTGACCTTTGAGCTGAGGACCAGTCATTCAGAAGTCAAGGTAAAACAAACATAGGTCAATGGGAAGGTCTTGTCCAAAAGGGTTTTGTGTCCAAGTATGAAGTAAATCCACAAACCAGTACGAAAGTTATGGCCGAAGTATATCCATTTACTTATAAGGAAGTTATGACAAATGTTAAAGTTTTTGGACAATTGGATCTTCAAAGTGAAGGTAATTCAGGGGTCAATGTCAAATAAATATAAATCAGTGTGAAGGTTTTGCCCAAAGGGGTGTTTTGTCCAAAGTATGAAGTAAATCCACAAACTAGTACGAAAGTTATGGCCAGTGTTAAAGTTTTCGGACGGACGGACTGACAGACAGAGATAAACAGATGTTTTTACTAAAAGTAAATTTTAGATACAAAACAACAAGGTCAAAGAAGTCGAGAATTTTTATGCGAAATAGTAATTGTCGTTTTCAGATATTCGAGTTCCTAAAGCCAATCACCTACACTTTCAATATTAATATTTTTTGTTACAACTAGATGGGGACCCGCGCAAGCGCGGGCTTAGAGAATCCACCTATTTGCATTAGAAAGGCATGTCTGGAAGGAGAGAAGGACACGATCTTATTTATCTGTAAACTGACTACATTGTATAATGTTTTCGATACCGGAATGTTAAAAAAGCGTGTAAATTAGAATAGTGAACCGCCGCAACATGTTCAAATGCTTTTATACGGAAAAGTTTCCTAAAAATCCAGTTGTATTATGCTTCAACAACATGCTTGACCATATTTTTTTATTACTGTAGTAAAGTACCACGGACGTATAAAACATGTAGATAATGTATTTAATATTTCGTGACTCACAGACAATCGTTGTGCCACCTTTGTGACTTTTCAAAAATTGTGTGCTACCCTCTTTAAAGACAGTCTGAAGGACAGCAATATGCCTCGGTGCATTAGCAAATGCTGAAAAGGTTATTGATGGTGAAAAGGAAATGTGAAGTGAATTTTTTTATGTATGTATGAAATATTCCACACTGGGCTGAACATTAATGAAAGTGATAGTACAATCCGAGACAGGAAATAGTCTGTGTATGGGAGAGTTAATTCGCCAGATTGGCACGACCAAAGTTTCGTGAAATTGCTTCCATATGTTTAAAAGTTATGGGGCAGACGCGAAATACATAGCCTAAACCTTTGAACACCACTGGTTACGGTGACCTTGAGCTGGCACGGTTGAAACATAGGTTCTTCATCCCCCCTCCCTCTTCCCCTCACATATTAAGATTGTGTCATGTCTTAAATCATGATTAGGTTCATTTTTTTTAAAAAAAATCAGGGGAAATAACACTCATATTAATTTTACAATGATTTGACATAAGTACCATCACTTGTTTGGCTTGCCGCTCAGTGTCGCTCAAACCTTTGACCTCCACTTGTGACCTTGACCTTGGCCAGGTTGGATCATAGGTTTTGCATATCATCTTGATGGGATGAATATTTGACCAAAGTTTCATAAAATTCCTCCCATGGGTTTAGAAGAGCGGACACGAAATCCAGTTTAACACACACACACGGACAGACGGACGCACTAAGACCATTCCCATATCTCCCTACCGCTATGTGGTGGGGTGTAATAAAGACCAACTTATTCATGTACAGTTGATCCATTCCTACAATCCATTAGCAAACTACCTTCTTGAAGTTAGTTTGAGTGTAATACACAGTTGAGAATATGTTCTGTAATATGACCCCCCCCACCAACTGCCCTAAAGGATACATGGCCCGCAACATTTTAAAAGAAAACAAGTATTAGCATTTCCAAAAATGCTTGAAATCGCCGTTCAGCCACGTATGACGTTTGATCCATAAATGCATGAATTTCATGCTCGTCATTCATTAATTTGATAATTTTATAACATGCTTTGCAGTGAAAAGAATATATTAAGAATATTACATGTGCAATTTAAACAGAATAAATTTAAGGTAAAAAATACGATATTGCCCCGACTCTTATCAAGCATATATAAAACTAGGATATATCCTGATCAAACTCCTCGCACTGGTTTCGTCACGCTTTGCTACTGTTTCTGTACTGATCAGGGGAAGTAACCGCTGCGGGGAGTTTGTATCCTGATTAGAATCGCCCGGAAGCAAGCATTTATTTTTTTCTAGAAGTGCAAGTTTTGGAAAAACAAACAAAACATACTCTTATTTAGACTACATTCTCTAGTTAGAAATGACATGTAGCCAAAAATATTGCGATTATCCTGTGTTTATCTTGCAAGAGCCTGAAGACTGGTACTGAGTTTGTAAATTGATCATGGTATTTTCAGTTGTACGAATAAGTAACCCGACAAACATGGCGGTTGGGCGAGTCCATTTACGCATCCCTTGCTGAAGTTTTTTGACGTCCATTTTGTTATCATGTGATAAGTATAATTCGCTTTGATTGGCTAAAGGCAGACGGTGTACAGGCAAAACTGTTCAAATCTTGTTTATTGTATATATCGCCGTCCAGGAACGGCGATAAAAAACTGTCCATTTAAGCACATTTCCCAGGAGTTTAACTAGAGTGACGCGAGGAGAGGCGACAAAATGTTCACGGAGTGGTCCATTGAATCGTCCATCCATCAAATGATTTTGAATGGAGCCATTATCAAAGATCCGTTCCCTTTGTTCTACCATTGAATCCGCCGATTATACTGATTTTTATACATGAGGGGTGGATAACATCGCAGGGCTGATTTGAATTCATAAAAAAAACTTCAAAACTATTAATTTCAGCTTCGTTACATCACAGTGTGCAAGCCTGTAATCGTTCGTTTTAATTTAGCAAAATCTATTTATAGTAACTTTAGCAAAATCTATTTGTATAATTTCTATTTTTAGCCTTAGTTGTTCTCTTTACTTTTTGGCTATTTTCTCTATTTTCTTACATATCAGTGCTTATTAAAAAAAGAAATATCAACTTGAGATGCTCATATATGAGTGCTTCGGCGACATAGAACAGAATAGCTTGAGATCGCGCTGTTTCTCCGACAAAACGGCGAAGCTATTCTTTTAATAGTATATAAAGGTTAACTAATTAAAGTCATTAAATATAATTTGCGCAGCTGTGTTATCATTTCTAAAAAAATAATTAACTGACTTATTTTAACTTTAAACGCACACAATCATACATTATAGACACGACGAACGGATAAGACTAATCAAATCAAATATCAAGATTTTTCTACTAAATAAATGAATTAATTTCTTCAATAAAGTCGACATTTATGACATGTTAGACTTCTGCTTGAGGAAACATCACGCATAAAAATGTTTTTTTCAATCGACAAAACGTAAAAACAAATGTGACACTTAACATTTAAAAGGTTAAAGATCTTTTACGTCACATTTCTAAGCATATGAGACATTTAAAATGCAAGCAAAACCACTGGTGACAGTATCACTGAGCCCTTAGAAAGGAACAACCTGGAACATCAGTGAGGTGACATTTGTTTTCCAAATTTTTGCATTTATTTTTGTTAAAAAATAGTAAGCACGTAAAAGATTAACTTTGTAACGATGTACCTAATTAATGAACAATTGCACTGATATAAGTTGTTTTGTTACATATATCAGAGCGTTTTCTTCCAATAACCTTTGTTGTGTTTTCTTGCTGCACACGATCGCTTTTCGAAATACCCCGAATGATTTTTGTTATGAATGTTTTCATTAGTTAATTATTTGGAGGTGTGTTCCAATAGCCAATGAAAAAACTTGACACAAAATGGCATTTTCTGACGTGACAAACAAACATGGTGAAATGAAAATAAGATTACCTAAAATATAAAAGATTTCAACGCGAAGCACAAACACACAACATAAGTAAGAGATTCAAGTGAGTACAAATAATGATAAATATTTTTTTTCAATATTAGTGTAAAATACTATTTAGACAGTGCTAACATAAAATATGAGAATATTTCAAAGAATTTAACTCAGACACCTAGTCACCTCAGTGATGTTTTCGAATAGATATTTTATATATTACGTCATTTCTCGTAAAATATTGGACTGATTTTTAAAGTATCGTGTAGATAATTATACAGAATTTATACATGTTAGACTTCTGCTTTAGGAAACATCTATAGATATAACGGCAGATAATTGCTCGCTGAAGCATCTCAAATCTTAAGTGAAGAAAAGAAAAGAAAAAAATGCAAAAAAACAAAGTATTTTTACTTACTTTCCTGTCTGATTTTGTTTGAGAAAATCATGTACATTTTAAACTTCTTTTAATTAACTGAGAAAATTGTTTACATATATGATATAGGATACATAAAAATCAAACTTACTGCATTATGTCTATACTTATGTGTCTGTTTCTTCATGGTTTTTATTTCGTTGTTGTTGTTGGCGGTGGGTCTTAAGACGCATTATCATAAACACACTCTTATTTACATGTTTTTTTAAATTCATTTCAACACTGGAATCTGAACACCAGAACAAATATTTAAAACTGCCACTATCTGAAAAGTAACAGTCTTAAGAAACTATCCGAAAATAGGTAAAATTTATTTTGTTTTCTTCTCGACTTGTTCAACGTTTCTCAGGAAGTACAACGCAATTTTTATATTACGTTGGTACCACATGGTGTATTCTTTAACATTTCAACTTTACTTAATAACTCATATGACAAATGATTTATGCAGAACAGTTTATCGCCACTAACTTTCTTAATGTATTTTTTGAATTTCTATATTTTACAAGATAAAAAAGTGAAATGACTGATTTGTGTTCGACTACCATGATAATTATCAGCTATTTTGATAGGTAAACATATAATAAATATTCTGTTGGGTCGGGGATTCTTTGGACAGCATCTGGCACATTGGTAACTTGTGAATAAATATTATTGAAAATACTCCATATTTTGCATATAAACGTATACAAATATAAATCTATGCATACAAAGAAATGTTGTTTCAGTTAGAAAATACAGATGCACTGCAGAAACATTATACAAATCGGTATGACATTTAGACTGATAAGTAAAACCATTGTTAAGGTATATAGTCTGTAATATATACATTGCAAATTTTATAACAGCTCCGACGCTAATGAACACGTTGATCTTTTTACACTCAGACGTCTATTTTAACTATTAAATCAAGTTGCTATCCACATACTACGCTGTTCAATATACTTTCCTGAGGTCAACTTCGTCATTTAATCTGCAATTATTCGTTCTTACTTTATATATCAGTACAGTATCAAATGATTCTAGTTTAAACCTTATGGATTTTTTAAATTAAAAACTGTGTCGTTCGACAGCCTGCGTGTTTTGTGTTGCTTTTTCTTATACGACAGAACAAAGACTGATAAAAAAGAACTTTTGTGGTGTTTCTACTTTGATTTCTGGTCTTACAAACGGGTGCCGGATAGACTTGTTTTTCTTTCGTTCGCTAGTGTTACATTATTCTTTAAACGAAACAGTGCTGTTTTTTCTTGTGTGAAATGGCTGCTGTTACCTTGAAAAAAATAGGTACAGTGCAGACTTTGTTAGCTTTATACCTAAATTGCACTTATCACTCTCATAGAGTTTTTTTTAATTAATAGATCATAACCCTACGCACTTCACTCGAAATTACCTTCTGAATATTTCAACATATCCACCAAATTTCTATATAAGAAATAATACGGGCAATTACATACAATATATAGTTGATGCACAAAAACACGCTTAAAATGAATACACGTTTGGTTTTTTAATGTCGTAAAGTTTATTGACAATGCCTTTATTTGAGAAAGCATAGTTATTTTAAGTTTACTTTGACATAATTCTGTTGCACAAAATTCGGCTTTGGAATAAATAGAATAATAACCTTTAATAATTTACAGTCAGCCTAGCGTTTTTGGTCTAAAAGGGGACAAAAACTATTTAATTAAACTCACCCGTTTAGCTTTGTAAGCATCACCGGATAAACTTTTCCCATCTCGGAACCAACAACTTTTTTCTATTGTGTCTCATTTTATTTCATTTTTAAAGAATTTTCTTGTATTTGATAAAAGCGCTTACAATGTAAAAGAAATTGCAACAGTTTGTTTGACTAGTGTTATACAAACCATTCTTAGTACATATTTCAAAAAACTGAGACAGATCATTATCTACTTCGTTCCTTTATTTTACATTTAAAAAAAAAACAATCTACAAAGTACGCAAAATGTTTCCGTAGAGGTGTTAACGTTACGTCGTCTAGATAAGTTATCTCGTGTCACGATTAAAATTTTACGTATCTATATTGCTTTTAATTAATTAACTTTATAATATTGAACTAGATTCTGACCATGTTGTTGGCTTGATACAACCAAAGCCTTGCCAGTAAAGCTCGAAACTCGGCCAATACGAAAAAAACACGGCCAATAAGTAAACAGTCGGCCAATTCGAGATTTAGTCAATCAGGATTCAGGAAAAACTCGGCCTTATATGAGCCTAGGATTTTCACCATGTTGGACGCCATTTTGAATATGCTTAGCCTAGTTTTTACATAAAGGTTTTTATCTCTTAAAAAGTTCAAAAAGTAGCAAAAAAGGTTTGCGGAGACCCTGCGCTATCGGATCACAGTAAATTTAGCAGTGTTCAACTTTTCATTTAGTGATTTTCATATTTACCAAATATTATGTTGCGCTGAAGTGAAAAGCAGACGATCACAAGTTTTACCCTGTTATAAATTACGAGTTTTGGATTACTTAGTTTGATAATTGAACATAATATTATAAAGTTAATTAATAAAATTGTCATTTATTAGTCGAATTCATATTGGCTTTGTTATTGGGCTTCAGACGTCATATGGCCTTCGGCTTCAGGCCAATATGGCTGTCTTCAGCCCAATAACAAAGCCAATATCAATTCGACTAATTAATAACATTATAGTATTGCCTATATGATGCAAAAAAGGTGCTTTTCAAGAAAATATTTTTTTTCATTCTGTTTCACTAAAAGTGTCAAAAGCAACCGGTTTCTGTAAAGGAAAATTTCGTCCCTTGCCAACGGAATTGTTTAAGCTGATGACCGAATTTTAAACTACAATACAGAAATGTAGTGCGAGTTATATTGGTATCAAGAATAACGAATACCTTTCTATACTCAATTAAAACAAAATATTCTTCGTTGTTCAAATGCTTCGCAGATTTTATTGACAGAATAGATAGAATGTAAGAACTTATTAATTATAAGATAAAAGGCAGGCATATTTAAGATACGTTTTCAATTCCTAAAGCTATTTATCGTGGATTATGATGGCTTTAAGATATGCGACAGAGCTCACTGACGCTGGAATAAAAATGATACAACAAAAAAAACATATTGCGGATCCATTTGGTTAATTAAACGAGTAATTATTTTTTACATGTTTTTCAGTCACGCATTTCTAACTTAAATATGTTTCAGTGTGTCTCCTTGAACAAGAAATCACGATAAAAGTGTCATGACCGGAATATTTGACATTTCTTTTAAACAACTGATTGTGAATTTAAAGACGCCGATTTTTTTTCTTCACAGACACATTATATGTTCCATGATAAAACCTCGACGTTTTTCTTTCTATACCACCCATGTGACATAACGACAAACAAAACTATGCGTATATACATCCTGCTACGTTTTCTTTTGATTTTATGTTATTTTTGAATGTTTATCACGAAGTTATTTTATTTCAAATTGATATGATCTTTTTCGCTTGATTTTGATATTTTTTTGAATTTTGTTAGAACTTGTTCTCAGCAAATGTTCTGTTAAATTGTCTTTTAGTATACTTAAAAATACAGCTACAATAAACGCGATTTTACTGTTCATGTTTTTTTCCCCATGACTCTCGTAGAACAAGAACAAAGTACTTGTAAATAAAGGAAAAAAAAGTCATTGTGTAGCACTACTTATTTATGACAACAAAATCATTATGTACATGCATAGTAACTGTTTTGTTTTAATTTGATTATTTTGTGTGTGGTTGTTGTTTCTTTTTTCGTTTCAGATATTATTTGATTCTTAATCGATCTGGAAACAAGTTCTAACGATGTATATATTTTAATCAGTTTACTACTAGATGGCTGCTTCCTTCAGTCAAACCAGTACTTGTATCAATGTTTAAATATAACAAAACATCAAGAATAACAATAATCTGTTTCATAAACGTGAAAGAAAGAACATATACGCAAAAAACTATTTCACAAAATATAAGTCAGATGCTAACTCGTAATACACGTATTATCACTGACTCCCTTTAAAGGGTTGTAAATTGTAAAGACATGTACTGAAGATGACATTTACTACATAAAAACGTTCGTGCTCAAACGATTTTTTCTGATTACAAAGACAAGCATCTTTTCACCACACCAGACTTCAATTCCTCTGGGACACTTGCAAGACAGCTGTGTTTAACAAGGCAATAAGACCCATTAGGGTTTTAAGACCCTTGCAAATAGTGTGTCGTGAAGATGAAAGAGACATGTATTTAATGTACAATATCGACGTTTGCAAACACATGATGTTTATCTGCTGTCTCTGAGTAACCATTAAGTGTTGTCTTTGAAAATGCGTGTTGCAAGTTTGTTCGGATAACGTTGATGATGTGCGAATGATTAATAGAAACGTTAAACATGCATTGTTTATTTCACTATTAGTGTACCTTGTGGTAGTAAAAATGAGATCAAAAGTATGCACAAGTAATTACAAAACAGTCCATTATCTAAAAATGATCATGATGATAATAATAATGATAATGATAATAATAATGATAATAATAATAATTTTAATAAAAACTTAAAAATGTAAAATTTGACAACATTGTTGATAATCTCATTGCATGGACCATATATTGCGGACAAAACGTAATGTTTTGTTCTTTTTTTCTATTAATACGACAGCAGATAGATAACAGAGATTCAACTAATTAAGAAAAAATAAAATAGTAACCCTTTTACTATAAAGACCCAAAATCTGAAAACGCTGATGATATACTGAAGTACTTCATACACCAAGCAGTAAGGCCTGAATGTAGAAAACATATAAGTAATCAAATATCCAATAGTACTAAATTTTATTATATGGATGGGAAAAAAATCCCCTAAATTTGGTTATATTTAAAATCGGTGGGGTTTTTGATATCGTGTAGTGTGTAGTGTTTCATCAACTATTGTTTACGCACTTTTATTTACATTAAGTGACGTCTGCTATTATCGTTATTTTACGGAAATCTCAATTGTGAACAAAAACATCTTACTGAAGTAAGACGTATTATCAATTTTTAGAATAAAGAATGTTTTTGACGCAGTGCACGTTATCAGGACATAACGACTAAACTTCAACAATCACTCAAATCGAATCTAACTCTTCAGAAACCTTGGAGGTAAACATAAACTTTGGGATGTTCTTTCTATTTAATCCGTTTACATAAAGTTAAGAATATATCTTACATTTTAGCTCACCTGGGAACAACGTGCTCATGTCGAGCTTCTGTGATCCCCCCTTCGTCCGTCGTCGTGAGTCGTCCGTCGTCAACAGTTTCTTAAAACAACATCTTCTCTGAAACCAATGACTTCACGTAAACCAAACGTCACATGAATGGTCCTTGGGTGGTCCCCTATCAAAGTATGTAGTAAAAACTTTAAAAATCTTCTACTCTGAAACTACATAGACTAGAGCTCAGATATTTGGTATGAAACACTGTCTAATAAACCTCTATCAAGATTGTTAAAATTATAGCTCTGGGGTCAAAACTGGTCCTGCCCCAGGGATTTCATGGGTTTTCCATATATACATATAGTAACAACTTTAAAAATCTTCTTCTCTGAAAGCACAAAGGCTAGAACAGATACTTGGCATGAAACATTGTGAAAAAAATTGACCTGCCTCGAGTGTCATAAATTTTCCTTATATACATACAGTAAAAACTTAAAAAAGCAACATATTTTCTCTAAAAATGCAAAGGCTAGAGCTAAGATATTTGGCATGGAACATTGTGTAGTAGGCCTCAAAAGGGATTGTTCAAATTATAGTCTGAATATCAAAACTGGTCCTGCACCATGGGGGTCATTGGTTTTTCTTTATATACATATAGCAAAAACTTTAAAAAAAATCTATTCCGTTAAAACCGCAAAGGCTAGAGCTTAGATATTTGACATGAAACATTGTATAGTAGACTTCTACCAAGTTTGTTCAAATTGTAGCCCTGGTGAAAAAATGCCCTACCTCGAGGGTCATAGATTTTCCTTATATACATACAGTAAAAACTTTTAAAATAATCTTCTTCTCTGACATTGCAAAGCCTAGAAGTTAGATATTTGGCATGAAACATTGTGAAGTGGGCCTCTAAAAAGATTGTTTAAATAATAGCAACACTGGTCCAGCCCCAAAACACAAATAACAGTCTGTTCTCAGTGAAGCGCTGTGTCAAATGTGACAAAATGACTGTTTCTTAGAGACAATGAGGGTTTACGAAACTTAAATTAGTTTTCAAAACAAAAGCTTTTATCCTCTTCAAACATTTTGTTTATAAAATAATGAAGGCACTTCTTTTAAGGCACATGTGATTGACGTTATTTGAGAAGAGTATTGCCTATTTCCATTTTATCTTCTGGCAATCTTGCTGTAGATATAATAAAAACACCTGCTAGATGTCACGACAAAATACGTTCACAGATTTGGTTTGTTTTGTTTTGTTTTTGTTTTTTTTTAAAGAAAAAAACATAGCATGAAAGAATCTACACCTTACGCATTAACCTAAGTTTTGTTCCTTTTTAGGTCTCTGCGAAAAAAAGCAATAAATGTAAGTAAATTGTGTCATTTCAGTTATTCGTATGATACAAAACGCTTCCATTGAATTTTCAAACATTTACGCAACACCACTGTGTTAAAAACAGTAAAAGAATTACAAATGTTAATAAATTTTAGAGCTGAAAGGATAAAAGAATATATGTTGAGACTGGTATATACTCGTCACTTACTATCAGGAAAACTGTTATTGTAAACAAAATACTGAAAAAGAACTCTAAGAACTTATCGAACACTTTAATTTTGTTATGGAATAATTTGGTATATGTAAAGTAATCAAATATTAAGATTATCGGAGCATCTAGGTTAATATTGTCACGGCCTAGGGGGAGGTTGGTGCGGGTACTGTTATTAGTGGTTATTTGTTATGCTCCTGGGGCGGGAGAGTGGCGGATTATTTCTCCTTTGCCTCCAACAAATCATAGGTGTAATTTATCTGTATCCCGCGTTTCGTGGTTAAGTGTTTGCCCGTACCTTTTCAATAGGGCGATACTGAGGGCTATCCTTTAAAGAGTGGAGTTGGACTTTCGACTTTAGAACCGGAACAACTTAGATATTTTTATTACTTGAAATGAGAAGATAAAACTGATAAAACTATAAAGTATCACTTTATCTATTGTGAACTATGTAACGTTCTAAATATTAATGCATATTAAATTTACTTAACCACACCTAATACATGTACATAATAAAACTGTACAATATTATAATCGCGGAGGTTCTTGAAAGTATCAAGTAAATATATTCTATTAAAATACGAAACAATGTGTGCAAGCATTTAACCTTTAACAATTACAGTAAATGAAAAAAAGCCAAACAAAGTCTGCACCTTTAAACTGGATAAATCTTATATCAATCTACTTTACTAAAAGACCGACTTCTAAGAAATGCTCGATTTCAGCAATAGTCTGGGTATTTATACTAAACACTGGTGCAGCAAGAGAAGCATGCAGTAAAATACTACACCAGTGTGGATATGATGTAGGAACTGCACCTAACTGAAACAGTGTAGCACAGATGCTGCGCTGTAACCATAACGCATCAAGGATGTGCTTCCGCTGCACGTAGATAAACATAGAAAAATACTGGAATCGAGTTAATTATACTTTAGCAAGCTTAATAAAATCATTAAAAAAACATATAAATAACCTGATAAGAGCGTTTTCTTTGACTAATAAGATAGATAGATAGATATATTTGTGAATATACATGTCATAATTACAACAAATATCACAGATTGAAATATCACAAAATTACAGGTTCAAAGCACCAATTTTCAATCACAAAATACAAATTTCACAAATTTCTACTACGCTCATTATTACGATTATAAACTAAAAGTATCGCACATTTTGGTTTAACATTAACTACAAGAATTTAAGCCATCATATTATACACCATTTAAATACTAGAGTTTAAACCAACTACACCACTGTGCAAATCGTTGTCCGTAGCAACGACAGGTAGTACATACAAATATGGCTGCAAGTGGAAAAAACTCGTGATAAATTGCAATTCATTTCAGAAATACAGAAACATATACATGGATTTACTGTGAATTACTGAGCCCATAGTCAATAAAAAAATGAGTAAGATCAATTAATTCTAGTGATTACTAACAGATAAAAGTAAAATAAATTGAATTGAAGACTAACAACTGATTGTTTACATTAAGGGCTTAGCTCATGTGCAGCCGGGATGTGCTTAAGATTCCTGGCGCATTGCATGAACAAGGCAGATTGAGCTGAAAATTTAAAAAGCCCAACTGTTGACATTCATTTGTGTAGCCGTATTAGACTGCAAGGCACTCTTTCAGAAAAATATTAATATTGAACACAAGTCAAAAGCAAAATAAATCAGGCATTACAACATTTTAAAATGTCATCTCTTTTTGGTCAAATATAATACAATAATGAGCAAATACACATATCATCAATAATTATTCATCAATACGTTTTTTTTAAATATTGAAAGAAACAGATTTTGAACGGACGTTCAATTTGATCTATGTTTTAGCTATACATAATATACTAAACATAGCGCTCTAACTTTTAATTTTCGGAAGTTTTTTCATCAAAAGCTCAGTATGGTAGGGACGGGAACAACTGATAATGAGCCGATTCTACATGCAGTTAAATGATTTGACATTTATCTGAAATCGGTCAAACTAATGATTTTTTTGTTTTGTTTAAGACATTGCTGTGATATAGGTATAGTTATGTATATTATATTGATGCATATGTCCCAGATGGATTGATAATGGTTGAGTAGTTTTAAAGATTTGGTTGTTAAACGTCTGTAATTGTTTAAAATATAGTTTTAAACCAATATCTAACCAGGGATCGGATGTGGTTTGTCAAACTAATGGGCATACTTAAAGTTTTAGAGTGGTCCGTGTCCTTCAAAATGATATAAGTGTAAATGAAACTGAATTTATTTTTACCGATGTCAAGGATGACATTCACAAATTCTGAACATAACAGGTAAACGTATCGGAAAAATATTTGTCTTTTTATAAGAATTGCTGTTATACCTTTTCTTGTAATTAGCGATGAATTCTCAAATATAACTATTTCTAGTGATTATCTGCCCTTAATTAGTATGAATATCATTACGTTTTTCCTTCCAGATTTTTAAAAAAAAAATTTTGTTTGGTTACAGAGTATTCGCTAACAGCTGGCATTTTTGTACAAGAACACATTTCTAGTTAGAAAGTTAGAAATCGAAGTAAAATCTCAGTAGGTAATCTTAAAATGACTTAATCTGTTATAACTATTGTTTTTAGGAAAAGCTACTAAATAATACAGTTTTAATTATTGGATTTGTCTTTTTGACATCGACTATTTGCCCTCAAGTAATCTTATAATGGAATAAATGGAGCACCTGCTACTAAGAAATAATATCTGATGTCTGGCTTCACTGGTTGGAAATAATCTCAATTAAAACATGGTACAAGGCAAATAATATCCTAGGATTTTGACGGCGTAAGCACTTTTTTAAGACTTATTACATTTTACCAGTTTGGTTTATCTGCACAAATGTTTAGCTGCGTTTATTCCTGTTTTATTGTATTTAATTCAGATTTTCGACAATTATTGCCATATTATGCTACCTTTAATTTATACAATATATTTATCTCGAGCCTCAGACCAAATTATTTTTCGGCGATCATCATCTTTCGAGCTCAAAATAGCCTATTTCTTCGCCAATCCAATAAAGTGATTTAGAAATGACTTGCAGTGACATCATTTAAATTGTAGGGAAAAATACATACTCGTACATACAAACAGTGTAAAGTTTATATAGACTGTCATGCCACCTTAAATGTATAAACTTAATTACTATTTCTAATTCGCCATAGAATTACTACTTTCTCCAGAGCTCAGTCACATTTCTAAACATAGTATTCTTTAATACTTTCCTAACATACAATATCTTTATGTCAAATCTAATAGAGCTCAAAGCGTGCTCAGTTGCATAAATGAATACTAATATTAATTCTAATGAATGCAAAATTTTCTGTGTATGACCGACGTGGCTCTTAGAGAAAATTAAATCATACCATTTCTGAAACATTCTTTTGAGAAACAGTTCAGATGAATTTTTCAGAATAAAACAAAGTATTCCTATTTTTATCAGTAAGTGTAACGAAATATGCCAACTCTCAACAGTCTCAAATGAGTGAAGGGCGATTTTTAAAATACCATCTGCAAAAATAACCCTTTAAAATTTATCCTTTTTTGTGTAGGGGAATATATAATTACAAAACACAGCAAATATTAACACATAACAAAATGCAAGCTGGTTGGATCACAAGTTCTAGCAATTCTTGTAATTTGCCCGTCCCAGAAAATATATAAATATTCTGTCTATGATAAAACAATACATGTTACATGTTATAACAAGCCACATATTACACATGTTGGCATGGTTTTAAAAATTAACAGGAAGAGAGAATCTATAATCAAAATTGGATCTTTTAAACATCAGTATAAGGTCATATTTGTTTGGTCCACTTCCTTTCTTTCCCCCCCCCCCTTTCACCCCTACCCACGAACACATACACAGACAGAGAGAGAGAGAGAGAACCCTCCTAGCTGTAAAACACTCTTGCGATTGCGATTTCAATGTAAATGTGCAATACGATGTGACATGCCGCTGGCGAAATGTAACGCACTACTTATATATGTTACTAATTAGCATAATTAGCATAATAATAATTATTGTCACATTTCGGGTCTGTAATTACAGTCTTCAAAAAAAAAGCATGCCTTAAACCCCAAAACTTTTGTCACTAGCCGTTCAAAGGTGGTAACCACGCGGGTTCTCAATTTCGTTAATTGTTTGTTGTGTCTTCTTTAATCAATCAGTATATAAATTCAAGTTTTCTTTTCCTCTCTGCTTTTTGATTATGTCAAAAGGCTGTATTTTCTGACTGCGTTTTTTTCCTGATATGCGTTGTTAACCGTTTTATGCTCCCGCCACTTTGGGGTGGTGGTGGGGGATATAGATTTGCCCTGGTCCGTCCATCCCGTTGTCACGCTGTCCCACTGTCACGCTGTCCGTACGTAGACCGTTTTGTGTCGCGTGTAACTCCAAACGTATAACAATTAGAGCCATTAAATTTTCTAAGTATAGTTGTCAGTATGTGAACGTAGGAACCCTGGTATTTTAATGCAGATTTATTGGAGATCGGGAGAGTTATGCTCCCTGATTAAGCAATAAAAAGCAGTTTTAGATTTGTGTCGCATGTAACTGCAAGAGCCATGAAACTTTCCAAAAATTGTTGACATCATGTGAACTTGCAGACCTGGGTATTTTGACGCAAATATGTTGGAGATCGGAAAGGTTAGGTCCCTTGATGAACAAAATATGTAGCATTTTTAGAATATTTTCGCATGTCACTCCAAACATATAACTGCTAGAGCCACGAAACTTTCTACGAATAGTTGCCAAAATGTGTAGTAGTTAAGCTCCTGAGTTTTTTACGCAAATTTATTGGAGATTGGCATAGTTATGCCCCCTGATAAAGCTAAAAATAACATTTTCAGACTTCATACGCAACTGTAATTGTACAGGATGTTTTGTGTCAATAAAGCGGAATCACCATAACTCTTAAATTTACAACACCTGATTGGTAATGTTGAAATAAATCTTTCGAATATGTATTATCATGGATAATAATAGAAATCTAGAAATGTGCCAAGAGGACGCGTATATTCCCGGATGGGGACTATTGGCTCTAAAGCAAGAGGTGAGGCGTTGGCTGTCAAAATATCTGTATATCAACTGGAAAAAAAATAAGAAAAAACAGGCATGCAATTTTTGCTTGCTAGGATATATCCCTGTAAAATGTATGAGCCGTTATTTGATAGTATTGGCTAAGTGTAAGACAAAAAAGTTTAGGTGGCTTAATTAACTAAATCAAAGGCCTTGACTGCTTCACGAATGAAAACCAAATGGCGAGGGGAACAACTTCCCCGGCAGATATATATACCTGTAAAGTTTTATGATCCTGGGTGCATTATTGTTGGCCGAGTTCATAACACAATAATGTGTGGTGGCCATTTTCAGTAATCAAGGGCATAGCCTCTTTCTGGTAGGAAGGAGACTCAAATCTCCCGGTTCACATCTTCATTTGTTGATCGATGCCCAAGTGACGTTTCATGACCGTAAGTCTAATATTGTTTGCTGAGCACATGACTCAAACTTTACGGTAGATATTTTTTACTAAATTATGGGCCATAACTCTTCTTTCCCTAGATGGAGGAGGCAAAAATATGTGCGTACATTCACTTTCAAATGTACATGAAGTGAACTAAGTGTAAACGTGTTGGTTGAGAGCGCGACCATTAATTTTGGACTGACGGAAAAACTGACATTAGCAAATCTAAGTGACGCATTAATGATGCACACTTATGGAAAGACACACTAACAGACACAGTGATTAATATATTAGTAAGGTACGTGCAAATTATACATAATCATTTTCTCACAATAATTCTCAATATAACTCTTGAAACAATGTTTTGAAATTCTACACATGTCCAGTTGATATAGTACAAACGCAGCCTGCTTTCACAATTTTATGGTTCTTTATTATAAAAAGTGCTTCGTGACAAAAACAGTTGCATTATATAGCTTTTGAAAGACACCGAAGTCACGGCGATCAAACAAATATCTGATAACAAAAGACATATATGCTGGTTTTTGGTTAAAAAAGCCTAATGTTCTATATATTTTATTTGAATCACCACAAAAGATCAGGAATTAACAGTAAGTATCAGGTTATCGCTTCTCGCGTTTATACGACTGAATTATTGTAAACCAGCTTACGTATTTAGTAACATCCATTACCGCTTCTGTACAATCCATCCTATAAAAGAATGGACTAAGATAATTATTTACTTGCATTTACAATTACATATTCATGTAAAATCTATCATACCTGAAATTAAGCAATACTGATCAATTAAAACAGAATGCACTTTTTTTTAAATTATACAAAAACACATATTTTGCCTAATATGAACAATGAGGCACCAGCTGGCATTAAGAAATAAACATCTGGTATCAGAAGAGATTATTTATGAGACAGATCACTTAAATAAAACTCCACATTGATCGATTATGAATATCATTAAATAAATGACGAAGATTATATTAATACTTGCTTTTCCATGCAATGAAAGTCAGACAAAAATGAATTACAGAAGTTACCCTATTTAAATGTTCTACTTATAAGTTAGATCATAATCATATTTGTTTATGTCTGTATGTATATGTTATATCATGGATTGTATTTGTCATTTGTTTGGTTTTTTTTTTTAAGAAAAAACGGAAAAAAACGGTAACGAATTGTTTATATGCCAGTAGACTTGAAACTTGTTAGAAATTTCATTCCTTCATTGTATGTTTATTCATTGTTAAATCATTCGTATATATCTTTCAGCAACGGGTTTTATCATTGTATTTTATCATTTTGTTAACTGGAAAAGTACTTAATCAATCGGGCTTTTACATATATATTTGATGACAGATACTATAGAAAAGAAGAAGTATTTATTCAATGCATTGTATAAGAAACTTTATACTTTTCATAAGGAAACTCGTACGCCATGAAATGTTTTTGAAACTTCTTGTCACATATGTGATCAAAACAAAGTTATTTTGTTCTTTTCCATTCTTTTTAATAAGAGAAATAATAACAATTTAGATTCTAAATTCCTCAAACACCCACATTCATCTTTTTTATGTCAAATAAAGGCTCAAGAATAGTGCATTTGCATAAATGTGGTCAAACGTACGAGTTTCTCAATTTGCATGAATACTAAAATTGGCGTATATGCCGTATATGACAAGGAAAGGCTTTTTACTAGAGATTGCTTTTTACCATTATTTTTTTTTGTATTTTACCAAGAGCACTCTAAACTTATGCTTATGTATAATGGTTAAATGGATTTTGGCTCTTAGAGGCGAAACGGCAGCCTTTTATTTCTAGCGATAATACTTGTACATAATTAGTTTTAATTATTCGCCTGGTTTGATGCCAAACTACCTAATTATTTTATCGTATTTATGAAATACCACAGCTGTTTTATTATGATGAACATAACATTCATTTGCTTATGTGTTACTGTGTGAAGTAGTAAATTAAAAACATATGTTGAACAAGCTGCATTTATAAATAATGCAATGCCACCACATTGTACACTACTAAATCATAGTTGGAACGAAAGTAGTTTACCATTTGCTTGTATGGTGGCAGATACCAGGTTCACACTGAAATTTAGTGTCTGATGACCATTCAAACTGTTTGCGTCTCACTGACAATCCCAATACAACAACCTGAAAAGAAAAGCTATTCTTATAGGACTGAAGACAATCTACAACAAAAACTCAAAGTTCAGATGACACACTTCTCTAAAAAAATCAGCTGCAAGAAAGAAACTACTCCCAAGCTCCACTTTTCGACCCCTGGCCGAGGCAAATTCTATGAAACAGACAAGTGGCCTGATATTCAGAGGCACACGGTACAGTCATAACACTACATGCTAATTGTTCGTCTGCTATGGCACACCTAAATCAAGTAGTGCTAGATACCTGTCAACCCTACACTTTTTTCGGTATCCAGCTCAGACGGAATCCTATTGAACTTCTGCAGCCGAAACCACTGACATTACCTGCTTTCATCAGTTTCGAATTTCAAGCTCCTACTTCACACTGAGTGCATTTCAATACTGTTCAATAGGGAAAAAACTAAGAGAACCTCATCCTGACCACTCTGAATACCCATATCTTCATGTATTAATTAATTTTGACTTCAGCAATACACATGTTAATGCATCATACCCTCTTATTAATAATTTCTACATGGCCAGTTCGAATGTGTGGCTGAAAAACTGGTATGTGCTACCTATACATCTCCTAAACGATCAATATAAAATAGAACTCAGTGTAAATAATTTAGCATGTGAAACAAAATGCAGTTATCATATGTATCTAATGTTAAAATATAAAAGGTCATTGCATAAACAAGTGATAAGATATAGTTGAAAATTTAACCTTGACCTATGATCAATATTGAACATGGGACAGGGTCATTTGAAGCATGTCAAATGAATAACAATTGTTCATCATTTCGAGATATGATGGCAAGAGCTTGAACAAAAACGAAGTTATAAAGGTTTAAAAATTTGACGTATGACCTTAACTGTCAAGGTCAATTTAGATCCGAGGTCAAATATCAGCATATCAAATGATAAACAGTTTTCAGATAATTCATATGCCCGAATATAAAGTTTAAAGTTTAGATATCAATGCAGTTAAAAAGGTTCTAAAGTTTGACTTATTGACCCCTGGGAATCATGCTTTTAACAAACTTGGTAAAAGTCCTCTAACGAATGCTTCTTGCAAAATATCAAAGTTCTATGCATGCCTTGCAGTTCTGAAGAAGAAGAGTTAAACTTTTCCTTATATATCTCTATATAAAAATATGTGTCCCTTTGGTGGGAACAATTTGACCCCAGGGGGTCATGATTCGGACAAACTTGAAAGAGGTCCACTAGGGTATACCTCATGCAAAATATCAAAGCTATAGGCCTTGCAGTTCTAAAGAAGATTTTTTTTCTTTTTCTTCCTATATATCTCTATACAAAATTATGTACCCCTTGGACGAGGTCATTTTGAACCCAGGGCCCATAATTTGAACAAACTTGTTACAGGTCCACTCGATAATGCCTCATGCAAAATATCAAATCTTTTGGCCTTGTGGTTCTGGAGAAGAAGATGTATTAAGATTTTTCCTAGTATTTCTTTAGGTTACCATGGCAACCAGTTTTCTGCACGGATGCTTTTTTTGAACAACTTTGGAAGTCCTTTTCTCAAAGAACGATCAAATTCAGAATTAGCCTGTAAAAGCTAATCTTTGTGGCAAAATAGAATTTTCTCCGTTTCTTCCATATCATTCAGTTTATGAATTCATACGCCATATAAAACATCCATTTGAATTCAAGCTTGTGATTACCTAACATTTATCGGTAGCAATGTTTGCAAGTCGGATGCGACTGGTCTAGCAAACGCTTATTTGAGGTTTTCAAACTAGACGTCTACTTATCAATTGTGTATTTGTTTAGCGCAGACTTAACAATTTAACTTAATTTTTAATAAGCCACAAAATTGTAGCAAAAAGTAGAATGGAAGAGGGGAGTGTCGTTTGTTTGTTTGCTGCTGATGCACTTACTCTCACGGCCATAAAGACTTTTCCCGACGTTTAGTGTCGACAGGATCGCGGTGAAAAATTATGAATCCGGCAGCGAAGCATCTCACCAGATTCATGCGGTGGGCAACCATAAAAGGCAAAACAACTAAAACGGCAGCTTCCATAGCTACAGCGTTAAGCTGCATCCGTTAAACCAAGGTGAGTCAGCCTTAAAGTAGGAACTATTAATATATATTTTATTAATATATAATGTTGTCTCTCTTGTACTGGACGTTCTGTCAAGTTAACGGCGTAAAGTCTATGTGCGTTGAATGACTTTAGTCCAAAGAAATGTCTATGAACACAGTCCCTCTTCTGGTATTTGACTAAAAGCAAGAGATCAAAGGACTGTATGGCTTCACGGATAAATCCAGAAAACTGGTGCCTGATGTCGTGCGACTGAGCCTTGGTTAATCCTCTGCGGTGGCTTGCCACTACCTGTAAAATGGTCGCATGATCAGTCTTTCGTCTTCTCACAATTTAATGTTATCATTTCTATCGTATCGAATTGGTGCTATTTAAAATCAGCAGAGACAACAAAAGTAGTAAAATTATTGCTATCAAATTGCAGAACAACACAAACAGTACTTGCAGTAACATCACTACACATTGAGATACAGATAAACAAAAGCGTTACGTCAAACGTACGGAAGAGCGATTATATTCAACCAAGCTGTTACAACTTGTGAAGACATCATCAAAAAATAATAGATTATCTGTATATAAATTATAGATTTTTTAATCGAAATGTAAAGGAATGTTTATGATAGATGAAATAGATCTAAATACAAGTCCATCTGTAAAATGTGTAAGTCCTTCGTTTAAAAGTTGTACAAATTACCTCGCTTTATTTTGTATTCCTTTCGCTCTATCTGACGTCCAATGTACATATGATATGGCAGGCAAATCGATAATTTAAGTACGTGAAAAACTAAAAGAAAAAAATGAAATGGTGACCACTAAAATCACACTAGAGAGCAATTTAACATTTACTTGGACATGCTGACTTTATCTAAAGTTTACAACACATTACAACACTGGCACATTTTAAAATTGTGTCATGTTTACAAAACGCATTGCAACACAATTGTTCATGAATGCTATTTTTATCTTTGTTTTTAAAAGCAACTTTTTTTCTAAGATGTTTAAGGATATAACTAGATAGCTAAGTAACTTAATTTGGCCGCTATCCGTGCAAATAAAATTTCTTTGATTTTTTTCACGGTCCATTGTCTAAATAATTGTAAAGCATTCCACTTATGAAATCCACATATCAGCGTCCCAAATGATTTAATTTTCCACTACATGAACAACTGACTCAAAGTAATTCCTATGATTGAATTCTGAGGATTTATATTTTTCTATAATGATGTTACCATTAACATGATTAAGGAAGTCTTCATGACTGTGGACTATATGCAATAATTGATGATCTATGATTCACAGAACAATCCAATTTTACAGTGGGGCTTCATTCCCTAAAGCGAATCTCAAACACCAAATAATGCCTTATCCGAAAATGCTGATGTATTGTAATGATTTTTCGTGAATGTGAGCAATAGGTACTCTGTATAATCAATATTATAAAAAGTCTTACAGGGTTTGTTACTAATAAAAACAAGGAAATCGTTGGTAACGATGGATACTCCCCAAAAACACAGAACAAAAATAATGTGCAGTTGAGGAAGGTGTAGAGAGAAGGAGTTTTTTTCTGTGTTTCATGATGAAGAGGTTTGGGTTGAAAATGAATGAATAGTAATTAGGGCTGTGGGCTAATATAATTGGGTGTGATTACGTATAAGGTAACAAGGTAAATATTGAAACAGAATTTAAATGTTTGGGTTATAGTAAAGTTGTAAGGCTCTCTAAATCTTTACAAAAGCAACAAATAAAGAGGAATTATAATGAGACACATTATTATATATTGGTATGTCAATAAGAAAATTTTTAAAAGTGCGAGAGAGAGAGAGAGAGAAAGAGAGAGAGAGAGAGAGAAAACCGATGAAATGAAATCTTACAATGAAATCTTATTAGAAAAAAAAGAATTATGTATGTATGTTCCACAAATTAATCTCCTCGTAGTAGTAAAGCTTCCTATAAAGTTTCAATGAATTCCAGTCAGTGGTTGCTGAAAAATAGTCCGGAGAAACTTGATAGCTGAATAGGAGTTAAAGTGACATAACTTTATGAGAAATCATTGAACCGAAACATGCTGTTGATATGCCTAGACCCACTTAGTAGTAAAGTTTTTTACGAAGTTTCCATAAATTCCAGCCAGTTGCTGTGGAGAAATAGTCCGGACAACATTTTGGAACTGACAGACGGACGAAGCGCCGACAATATGCATCCCCGTTCGTGAGTATAGTTAACCCTTTGTGACTTGAGATTTTCGTCAGTGTAATATAAAATGATTGAATAAGATATTTTTTAAGCCAAGTTTTTTTTTTATCTTCTAGAAAATTGTACAGGTTTCTATGTATAAAAGTTTTCATTATATCAAAGATCTTCCAAGTGAAAAAAAGAGTTATGAGGGTATTTACAGACACATATTGGAAATAAGCAATTCGGTATTTGACAGTAGATTCTTTTTATGCTTAAAGCGACTGACTTACAGATGGGCCGACGATGAAAAAAAAAATAGAAAATGTTTATACATATTGAAATTCCTGCTGTAATTGTGAAGAACATATCTAAACTAAGTTACTGACTCATTTTTTTTTGTTACAGAAAAACATCAAAATATAAAGTATTACACACTTTTATCGGTAAAACATTAACCCCGTTAGTCACGGGGTAGATACTTTAGTTATAACATTAATTTTGACGAAACGTTAAAACGAGACCCTGTGGCTGAGTGGTATAGATCGTCGGTTCTTATTTTACCGACCGGAAGGTAATGGGTTCGAATCCTGGTTAAGTCAAAATTTTTTTCATTTTTCGTGGTGTATAGAAGCATAATATTACGTTTTTCCAAAGTATATTAACTTCTCTTAAATTTTAAAGAAACAAAAACCCAGCTAAATTCTGTGAGTCAGTCGCTTTAAATATTCTTGATCGCATTACTTGATAAGAAGGGAACAACAAAGAAAAAAATACCTTAAAAACTTCTCTCCTAGTTTGGTCATAAGCTCAAGCTCATTATATGACAGTATGTTTCGATCTCTCTTCTAAGAGATAAGAATGTTTCGTATGGTGAAGCCTTCATTACGTAATATGTTTATCCGCAAACAAACTCCATAAATGGACTTTAAGTCCTAAGCTATGACGGGACGAAAGAGTATATAGAAAAATAAAATACATAACCATTTTTCAAATTAAATTAAAACTCACAAGAAAAAAATCACACAGAGTTATTTTTCAATTTTTAATCATCTTTTCCAATGACTTTAAGATCCTTAATACAAAATTTGCATAAAGCAAGGTATAAGTATACAAAGATTCATACATGACATCATGATATATCTTAGCCATGCCACCTTTGGCGTGTAAGGGTCGATACGGAGACATATGTAAATAAAAGGAAATACAGTTTGAATCCCCCCAAAATGTATGCTTCTGTTACTGACAGTGCCACCCGAAACAACTATAAGATCTATTTCAGGCAAAAATCAATCCTGCAGGTTATTTTATATTCAAGGCAGTTAGAACCATAATTATTTTAATATATTAATTTCTTTAGTCTCCATTGTTTTTAAAAGAACAAATTGGGAAATTCAAGGATATATGAATAGTTTTGAAAAAGAAACAATTAAATGAAATGCGCGCATATCACAATTTCATCTACTGCATAGCCATGGTTTGTAATTGAAGCGTGCGAGCCTCTTTAAAGCCTTCTAGTTGGTTATTGCTCCACCTAATAGCTGGTCTATTTCCTAATATAAAACTTATTTCTTTCTTTACTGTTGTCTTCTAAAAGTCTTCAGTGGACTACATGGATTATACAGAAATATCCTGAAAATAGTTATGCTATATATCTTGTTTTGAAGACTTCAAAATAACACATAAAGCTAACGCGTTGTCGACATTGCAATGCGTACAATCCTTCAAATGTACAAAATGTTTTTTTCTGCTAAACCTCCTTTCTCTTGTCTAAGGTCACAATGTACTCAAAATATAAGAGAGAAAATTATAAGCATATTTTGTTGTGTCTATGAACTGCAATTTGGTTACTCATTTCTGTTCATTTCTAGCTACAACTAGACACCTCTGCAAGATGGCAATGACATTCCATCCGGACTGCAGCTGACTGCAATTATATTGCGCTGTTAAGATAAGATTTTACGTGTGAGTATTCATGCGTTCGAGGGTTTAATCAAGTTCAATAGCGTTATTAAGTTATATAACATAAGTTTGTTATGAAAACGGGCTCTATGTCTAAGTTTTACTTTAAAGGAACATCACACTCTTTTGATATATTTAGGACAAAAACAAATGACTCAACATAAGGGGCTTTAGCTGTCCATCATCAAAATCTACGGTCTCATGTAGTAGTATATGAAACTTTAATTACATAGTTTTTCCGTGCATAACCATCCGTATACTTATTTAATCATGCTATGTAAATGGTTAATATCATAATTATTTCTGAGTGTTTATTTTTTAAAAGTTTGCAGTATGTAAGTACTTGAAAACATATTTTAGTAACGTGACTGTTTGCGGAAATATTTTCTATAAGATTTCTGTATAATTCTGAATTTTTCAAAATACTTTGTGAGGCACAAACATTTTTTACTCTGTATACTCAAAAAATAATGAATCATGTGAGTCCATCATAAAGCTATTTACTTATAATGTTCATAGTAGCATTAACTTGTCTGAAATAAAATGTGTGTTTGTAAATACAAAGAATTTATGACAGCGTCTGGTTGTAAACTTGAAGTTAATTTAACAAAAAGCATTACAGTTAAATTGAATGTCTGCAATCTTCAGACACGTTTTGTTTTGTCTGCCAATACTAAAAACTGAAAAACAAATGTCTGGTATTATATTTCCTTATAGTTAAATAAGCTCTCAGATCTAGAAAGCAACTAAACTATTTGTTAAGAGAAGAACTGGCGCAGTTTTGTTCGTTTTATTAACAATTATGTAGAGAGCTATTTTTGTGTCTGAGTGAACGTTCCGCTAATACTTAAAAGAACACTGAACATAAAGTTTCCTGTAGTAAGATTTAACTGATATAGTTGACTTTCTGTAACCAAGTTGCCAAGATCATTAGGTTAATTTCTTTAAGATGTTTTAGAAGAAAGAGCAATTCAGACTCTAGATTGCAATAAAAAGGGTCCAGTATTTATTTCAAGCATCGACTTGTCACTTCATCATTTTATAAGTCTATTTTCAAGTATGCTTACTTACTGCTTCTAAAAGTTTTAGGTTCGAAAATAACATGTTTAAAACTTATTTGTTCGTTTGTTTTGTTTTTGTTTTCGAAATAATAGCTTTTACTACAGTATATCTGGTAACGATGAAAAGCCGTGCGGTGAGAAAGAGCTAGATGTGAAGTATACAAATGTACAAGTATATTCAATAAACGACAACAATAGAGTTTCTTATGGCAATTTGATTTATTAGTTAAACATTTTAATTTCCCGTATCTCGCAGGTTCTGAAGAAGTAAATATGCATGAATGATATCTGTAGAAAGATTTATTGGCATTGTTAATGAGCTTCTAGAAATTTGTTTTTATTACAAAACAAATACCTTGCATGGCTTTCAGATCTTCTTATCATCCTTAAATACGTTTTTATGTTTCTTACAGAACTCTCTTGACTTAAAATTTCTACAAACTAATATATAATTGTAACAATGTTCAAGATTTCCCAGAACGCAATCTTTGTATAACAGAAAAATTTTGAAACAGGTGTATTGGTACCAGAAATTAAGAAAAACGTTTTGCAAGATTTATAGCCGATATCTAGATTTAAGTTATAATACAATTGCAGTTTAAAATCACTACTACAACAAGGCATTTCTCAACCAGGTTTTTATGGAGGTTTAACTTATAAATTAGAGAAAATAATAAGCACTATTAATTTTTTCATGATATTTGTAAATATAAAAAAAATAAAAAAACCCATCTAATTCTGTAAAGTCAAAAAGAACATGATATTCTATAGTGCTCTGCCTGGTCGGTGATTTACCCTTCTACAGTTGATCGCCTTGCTTACCTCCTTGCTTGCACGACGGTAGCAGGAGTTCGTAAATTAATGAAGGTGCCTGGTGAAATCTAGAATAGAACGAAGAAACTCGGTAAGTATCTTTTATTCCTGTCATCGTGTTCTTGCTGATTTGACTCCAAAAGTTCTGGTTTCAGGAAGGTCATTGAGTACCTACCATTTTCACTTTACAATGCCATTAGCTTTTTGTTTTATATCTTTGTGTGCTTTTGCGACATTAACGAGTTGATGCGTAGGTTGGAGTTAATTCACTAAGACAACTTATACTTTTTTGTTCTAACGACAACTTGTTGGGGCAAGTGTGGATTGGTGCACCCTACAACCTGGTTTAAACCCCTTGGCGGCAAAAGTTTTGCCACTTGCCGTTTCAAGGCGGTAACCCCAGGAGTTTTCATTTCCATTGGTTGTTTGTAGTGTCTCTTTTTTAACTGATCACATAAAAAATCTATGCTCTTTGCTCCTTCTACTTTTTGACTTTGTAGGGAGGTTGTGTTTTCTGACCGTGGGTTTTCCTGATATGCATTTTTCCCTTTTTTAAATATCAATACTACTCGATAACAGCTTCCTTGATTCAAAACTCCACTCCAGCCGAAAGGATGAAATGCAGTAGTCACTGGAGACTCTAACATACGGTCGGTCTGATTAAAAAAAATGATCTTTTGTCTGTCAGTCATTTACTGCTGTCTTTTTAACAAACTTTGAAAAAGACCCACTATTTTACTATATTTTGCCTATTCTTTCTATTGCAGATTTGTATATTTACAATCAATTTTATGTATTCTTTTTCACTGAGTCTCAGTATCAATACAGAGCCAGCACTATCACAAAGATTTTTTTTTCGGCAAAAACCCATTTATTAGCCTCGTCATAGGTTACATGGGGTCGAGGCCATCCCAATGGCACCTTACAATATAATATGATATATGCTATGACTAAAATGAATAACAAAGTCATTTAAATGACAATATACAAAATCATAAATTAAAATAATTATGACATATTGTCAAAAATGGGTAGCCTTATTTCCTTTGTGTTGAACTTAGAGTGACAAAGATATGTACAAATAAACAATGGTGTATAAAAAAAAAACAGTAACATAATGCAGATGTTTGACTGTGATCCTTTTCTGAAACGTATCGTTAGTTTTTGCACAAAAATAAAATAAATGCTTGTTCTTAATTATTCAAGTTTTTTTTTCATTTATATTGTTATTGAAAGTAGGTACCTTATCATGTATTATCGGTAAACGATCTTACAACTGACCAGTAACTCAATAGTTTATCTGTTGTTGTTGTAGATCTATATATATCCCAGGCTAATTTTAAGCTATTCTGGAAAACTTTTATGCTTGGATTTGTTTTATTAATCTTGCATAAAAATATGTATTATATTCTTATATTAATATTATGTGTAGATCATATTTATTGTTTCCTGAGCCTAATAGAACTTTTAATTTTGTAACCAAACAATTATACCCAATTTCAACTAATTTATCAGATATATAATGTTATATTCTACTTAAATCTCGACATTCCCAAAATAAATGACTTACTGTTTCTTCTCGTGTCTTACAAAAGGTACACACATTATTATCTTTAATACTCATTTTATATAAAAGAGAATTTGTTGGCAGTATTCTATGTAGTATTCTTGTTTGTAGCCACTGAATATAAGAATCTTTAGTACATTTAAAAAATCGGTTATAAATATTTTTCCAATCAATAGTTTCATTAATAAATTCATCATTCCATTTTTTCTGACTTGTAGGTATATCTTCATTATTACTTATCGTTTTATAAACAAACTGATTTGTGTTTTGTTTCAACAATAGTGGTTTTAGGTAACAGTTCATACATGGATTGTTATATTCAGCACCTAAGCTATACTCTACTGGGAATTTTAATGTTTTTAAGAATGATGTTAGTGATTTTTGTAATCCCATTATATTTAGAAAATTTAGTTTTTTCCCAATAACCTGTTCTAAGTATTTAATGCCAACAAAAACCCCTCTCCTATCAATAACATCTTTAACATATCTTATACCTCTATTAAATAGTTCAGGCAAATATATATGTTGTTTATTAATGAAGAAAGAGCTATTATAGAATATGGGCAAGTCAAGTAGTTGTTCTGTTGTTTCAATTTTATATTTATTTATCTAACATTTATAAGCTACTAATACATCTTTCTAAAAGTCATGTTTTAATCTTGGTATAATTGCTTCACAGTACATTGATCCTACACATAATAATTTATCAATGTTAAACATTACTTTTACTAATTTATAGCATTTGCTATCTCCATGTAGAATATAGTTTCTTATCCATTTTACTTTAAGACTATATATAAAACTTGTAATATCTACCATTTTTAAACGTCCCTCTGTGTAATCTTTAATTACTATTGACTGTTTTATTTTAGCTTTTCCGTCCCACATAAAATCGACGAGGCATTTTGAAACTTCATTTAAAAAATCCTTCCTTGGGTTAGGCAAGCTAAAAAATAAATGCGTTAGGAGTGGAAATAACAACGACTTTACAACAACTATTCTTCCCAATGGACTTAACCTCCGCCGTTTCCAATATTGTATGAACTTATTTATTTTTATTATTTTACCGTCGAAATTTAGGCCCAACATGTTATTTAGATTAACATCAAATACCATACCTAACATTTTAAATTGAGTTTCACCCCATAATAGTTTCCAGCGAGTTTTAATTGATCTTGTACTATATTTAAGAGAACCAATCCAAATAACTTTAGTTTTGTCAAAGTTAACTTTCAATCCAGATATAAATGAGAAATAATTGAGGGTATCAAGAGCAGTATCTAAAGATTTTTTGCTTCCGTCTAGTAACAATGATGTGTCATCTGCAAATTGAGCTATTTTATATTCTTCCTCTTCAATTTTTATTCCTTTAATATCAGAGGTATTTCTAATCTTTATGGCCAAAATCTCTGCACATAATATGAAAATATAGGGTGAAATTGGATCCCCTTGTCTACAACCCCTTCCAACTTCGAAAAATTCTGAATTAAAACCATTAATTTGTACACAAACTTCAGTATTATACAAAAAAAGTCTTATCCATTTTCTGATCATATACCCAAAATTGTAGAATAGCATAGTTTCTCCAATAAAATCAAACGATAAGGAGTCAAAAGCTTTTTCAAAATCTGTTAGCATTACTAAACCTGGATTTTTGTTATTTTCAGTAAAGTTCATTATATCATACAATAAACGTGTATTTTCACCAATGTATCTACCTTTTATAAAACCTGTCTGATCCTTTGAAACTAGAGAGTTAAGAACAGTTTTTAGTCTATATGCAATACTTCCGGTTGGCAGTTTATAAACAACATTTAATAATGTTATAGGTCTCCAGTTTTGTAAGTATTGTTTTGGCTTATTTTCTCTTGGAATACAAGTTATTGTTCCTAATTTTATATTTCTTGAAAATTTTCCTAACATAAAAGCATGATTTATAGACCTTAAAACAAACTTACCCATTTTACACCAAAACATTTTGTAAAAATTCACACTGAACCCATCACATCCTGGACTTCTGTCATTTTTCATATTTTTTAATGTTAAAGTATTTTCATTCAAAGTTAAAAGACCTTCTAGTTTGTCTGCCTGATCATTTTGTAATATACACACAGGGCAGTTTTTTAAATAGTCTGTTAAATTAATTTTATCCACTAAATTTTGTTTACTTTACAGATTTTCATAATAATCACTAGTTTCTTTTAAAATTTCATTCTGTTCGTATAGCTTACTTCCATCTTCCGTTTCTAAATAATGACCTTTTCTCCATTATCGACCCAGTTTGATCTGGAACGTATAAAGGAACCTTCAATTTAAAATCTCTTAATTCCTGGAGTCTATTTTGTAGTTCTAATGAATTTTCTTTATTTTCTTCTGTTAAGTTAGATTCTATATCTGCAATTTTTGATAATAATTGACTTTCATATGTTTTCCTTTCTTTAGCTTTATGACTGGCATATGATATAGTTTTACTCCTAATTTCCATCCATAAAGTTTCTATGAAGAGTTCATCATTTATAACAAAATGTATATTTTCATAATCTGTTTTAAGTATATTAAATTTTTTTTAAATTATAAACTGGCAAACAGTACTGCATAATAATGTTATCAATTAGTTTATTTATAGATTCAACATACATCTTGTCATTTAATAGAGAATTATTAAACTTCCAAAAGCCTTTACCATGTCTAATTAATGAAAAATTTAAATTTAAAAGGACTGAAGAATGATCTGATTTATAGCTAATGTCTATGTTACACTCTATAACCTTATCAACTAATGTGTTGGAAATTAAAAAGAAATCTAATCTTCCTTGCTGTCAACACAAACCTTGTCAAGTTGAATAATGATAAAATGTGTAATTGGGGCACGTTTTCAACACGGAATATGTAAGATGACAATACAAACCTTGTTGCGTTACGAAAATAGTTGTCAGACCACTTTCAAGTTAATGTTTTCATACGGATTTCATCACAAAACATGAGTCAAAAGAATTGCAAGAAAATTCCAATTTTAAGAAATTAAAACCTTATTTCTAGACAGACATGTGACTGTGATGATTCTTTTTAAAATTTGAATAGGAAACCAACAAAAACAGTCAACAGTCTTGCTGAAAAAAATACTTTGAAACAAATTTCATTCTATTCACGTCTTGTTATCCATTTTATGAGTATGAATGGCAGAGACATAAATATTTAATTTAACAAGTAACAAAAAAACATGGTAATTTGTTGCAGTAAAATTTAAAGACAAAAAATAGATTGTAAACAGCTACAAAAAACTAATTCGAACTTATATAACCGCGTTGATTTCTCAAGAATTAATTTGATGTAATTGCTATAATTCTTGTGAAACAAAGTAAAAACAACCTGCCATTTCTTTGTATAATGCAATAATATATTTCTGTTTAATATCTCAGCTGATGTTTTTGGCATACGTTAAATAGGACACCGATGCACGACTGAAGGTATTTGAATACTAATAAAAATTTTGTTAGCCGTCATTGAATTCAATGACCTTTATAATGAACTTTACTACCTTAGAACAAAAGATAGGCTATATAAGACACTTTTACAATGGAAGTTTCAAGATATGACTAATATACACTTCAAACCTCTTCCGACTTGATGGGTTTATATAGTGTAGAGAAACACAAATGTGTTGTTTTTTTTCTAAGACTGACCATAAAAACAAGTGTTACTTGGTATGTAATCATTCACATTATGAAGACCTAATGACTGCTGACAAAAACAAACACAATTAAAGGCCGAAAGGGAGAAGGCACGAAACATGTTTCCATGACACGAATTCACCCCACCAACTTCGTTATGAGGGGATGTTATCAACGTAAACTTAACATAAATCTTCGGGGTTTCAAATTGTTACGTTTTTTATTCATGTACTATTCTGAACACAGAAGCAAAATATGAAACATTGTTACCGTCTCGTTTTGGAAAAAATAATAGCTGTAATGACAGATACCCAATTTTCATCAATTTACCATGATGTTGAAAGGCTTTGTAATAATTGAAATATTTAAAACGAAAGAAATTGAATTTAAATTCTATAAAAGTTATTTCGTAAAATTTAAACAATGTAAAACTGACAAAAAAACTAGAGAAAACAATGGCTTGAGTGGGGGCTGATCCCATGTCTTTCAGTGAAAATGTCTTAATCCTTCACAAATTAATAGAACTGAATACTCTTCAGAGTGAAGGTAGGGTATTAGGAATCTATTACCTTAAGTAAAGTAGAGTTGAATACCTAGCACGTAACACATTTTTATGTATTGTGGTATTATTAAGTAGGAAAAAACTTATTGCCGCAATTAACGAAACAATATTAACGGAAACATGACATAACAGTTGAACACATTTGACAATTGCTTCTATGTATTCCATATTTAAAATGAGATTTATTCTCAACGGAATATTTTAATCGATCAATTAAGTGGAGTTGGTGTGCTGTTTTTTTAATATTTCTTATCTTCTGAGTGTCTTATACCGACGTCAGTGTGGTTTGTCTCCGATCTTAATACACAGGAGAATTTTTACTGTATAGCATTATTTGAAATATTCTGTAAATATTCTCTCATGTTTTCTATCTAAGCTAAAAGGTTAATCTTGATAATGAATGTCAACTCAATCTTGAATTTTAAGGGAAAAAAAAACATAAAGCAAGGGCAAAGGCAGGGCAAAATGAGATAACATACGAACTAATTTGAATATCAAACTAAATAATTTAACATCCAGAATTCGTGCATGCTCAATGTTTAAACAAAAATCGAGAAATCAAATTTAAATATTTAAGCGATTCGATGATAGCTATCTTTTTTATTCCATATTTCAGTCGTAGCTAAGTATTTTGTGAGCATATACCGCATTTGATAAGATCAACAAAATATGTTTCTTCTTACAAGATGACTTTAAATCAAAACAATGTTGTATATGAAAATGTTTTTGAGTAACATTCTCATTCCTAAGTGAAAAATATACCAAATAAATAGAAAACAAAACTACTTTTGATTTGCTTTACAAAAAAAACACCCACGTGTAAAAAACTGGGTATATTTAGTGAGCTTAGAAAACTCTGACAACAGAACTTTCATTTATTTTGAAACTGTATAATAGTTAGTCCTCGGTATTATTGGATAGCAAAACTAAAAAAAGATTATTTCAATTGAAATTGTCTTTAAGCATTGACTGGAAATAACACTGTTTAAAAAAAATCCGAAGTATTAGAGTTCGTCTAAGATGAGTTACAGACGTAATGTCAGATATATTTTGTTTTCAAGTTAACGGTTAAACATGAAGGGGCTGAGTAATGGTCTGGAGGTAACTAAGAATAGATGGCATGGTGCAATATTCTCTTGAAGAATCCAATGTCGATTTTGAAAAAGGCTAGCAACAACAGGCAATAAATAATTATCGAGGAAGTTTCGATATACTTTTCATATAATTTTCGGGATATGACCTTAGCTGTTAAAACTGTCGTAAAACCACAACGCAACTAAAACTAACCCCTCTTTTTCTGGTTTAACGATCAGGGTTTTTTTTTGCCTCCACTGTCACTTCTTTGCATAGCGGTGCCATTTTTAAAACATGGAGACAGGCGGTGGCAGGTTACCATCGATTCCCGACAGATTTGTCCTGGATATGTTTATCAATTATATTTACTGTAGATCTCCGATGTTTACTTAAACTTTTTACCTATTGTTATCGTGTACGCCGCCACGAACTCATAAGGAAGGTATACTACTCAAAATTTGATAGGGATCACTTATAAGAATGTGTAAATTTACTACATAAGGTTGAAAGGTTACATTTTTTTGTTGTGATTCTGAAAATATGTTCATATGACAACAGTTTTGTATCAAAAAATGAGTAAGTCTGTAAACCGTTGAAGCGTGACAGAGGCTGAGCCGTGGGAGGGGCACGAATTTGGGATAACATAGACAGGAGATGAAATGGAACGTTTTGGAAAAATCAAGTCTATGGCCTGAATTTTGATTTAATATCGCGTGTGGTGTCCGTTTGCTTGGATTACAGCTCTGCACCGCCCTCTCATGCTGCTAATGAGTCTCCGGATGCTTTGTTGTTGGAGTCGAGCCCACTCGTCCAGAAGGGCCTGCTGTAGCCCAGTGACCGTGGTTGACTTGGCGAGCATATATTACAGTCTGCAGCATGTCCCAGGCGTGCTCTTTTGGATTGAGGTCTGGCGAGTCCATTTTCTCTATGGCTGCTGCCTCAAGGTACTCGTAAGTGACACTTGCCCTGTGAGGCCGGGCGTTGTCGTCCATTAAAATGAACCCAGGGCTTCTAGCACCAGCGTACGGACGAACGTACAATCTAAGATCTCATTGTCGTATCGTACAGCCGTCAATGTGCCGTTTTGAACAATGTGCAGGTCCGTTCTTCCCTTAAAAAGATATTTAAGAAATAAAAAGTGATCCCTATCAAATTTTGAGTAGTATATTTATGGCCATTGCCTGTAGAACGTGTAGTGTGAAAAACACCATAAAAACATAGTTTGAAATCTGAAACAATTTTAATATAACATTTGGCAGGTTTATCGGACTTCTGAATTAAATTCGACAAAAAATGTTATTTTCTTAAATGATTGCTCCTGAGTTAAAAATTGGGGGTTGAACATATATTTTGGTGAATATTTGAACAAAGCAACAACAAATGTTTAATGCTTGACAGCATCACTGCAGCTGAAAAAAGACGACAACAGTATTAATGATAATAATATCCAAAGTAATAATGCAATTCACTCCTCAAGCAACTAAATATTATTTTTTTTATTTCTCTTTGTTTCTTTTTTAGGCGGCTGTGTGGTCTGGAACCAATATAATATCCCATTATTATGTTTTTAGTATAAAAGGATATCTAACTGAGACGAATATCTCTAATCTCAGAGACCACATAATGGTAAAAGTCAAGGGAATCATAAGAATAATTCCATCAGACCTATTTATTATTCAAAGTTTGAGATAAACACTGTAAGCAGATGATTCTTTTATTTCAAATTATTGTCTTTACGATGACATTTAAAATGACTGCAGTTATTCAAAACAAGAGTGACAAGATGGCTCTTAAGCGCTCGTCTGAGTACTTTGATAGTGGATACACACAACGCATAAAAGGCGAAGAAACATTAACTTAGATACTTTATATGGGTTTACAAATTTAAGACTTAAGTGAACATATTTATCGCATGAACGTTTCGTGGTCCAATACGTCCATATTTTTATCCCGGGTGGTCATAGTCATGCCCTCAACATGTATGAAAATTCCATTGTGACCGACTTTTGCAATAATACACTCGTGCATTATTGCTCTTTACTTAAGTTTGAAGTCATCGCTGATTGTTATGGTCATGGCATTTGTCTGTTAAACCGTAATTGTTGGATTCATATCTGCTGACGTCTCTTCCCCGTTCAGACTCAGACCTGTTCATCCATTTACTTATTATAATACCATCCGGCCAGAAGCTTTCGTTTGTTACAGTATTTGCATCAGAATGGTGAAATTATACTTTTGCTGCTGACCCATTATGACCGTAGATCAAATTTGTTTTATATTTAAGATAATCATGCAAATCTTGCTGTATTGCATTTGAGTCTGTATTACTGACGAATGAAACAATTTTCTTTCGTTTAATATCAACAAATTTGTCGCGACTTGACGTTCCTATAGAACTTTCGTTTGTTAAGTTAATAAAAACTTGATTGTCTGGATCATTATTTCAGACGTGCATTTGCTCTGGGGCAAGTTCTTTGATTGTATTGTAGAATCTGTCCCAAAGGAACGTTTAGTTGCATTTGATGCCTGCGACATTTCACGTTTCTCAGTGTTTAACAAGCTTGCCTTATTGTTTGAACACTATTAACCTCCTTAGTGATCATAACTTTCCGGTCTGTTATATCAGTTTCGATGCGCATATTTCGACGATACAGATGTTGCCTCCGTGGCAGTTTTGCTATTATGCTACTATGTTGTCTTTCGGGTTTCGGAATTGTCTGTTTGTGGCTGAAGTGAAGTTGCGTTCTGAGTAACGCTGGAGTATGTTTAGTTGTAGCTGCTGTGTTGCAAAGGCGTCTATGAGCTTTTTATTGATAATACCAACGGATGAGCAGACACCAGTTTTCAGTATATGGACAGCAGATTGAACGGAATTGTCTTAACTTCGGCTCTGTATACAGTAAGATGTGTTGTGAACAAAATTCCTTTGTTTGCCTGCTATCTCAGAAATATCAGCTTGCTTTTTTTTAAAAATAATACTGCTGCTATATCAATAGCTGTGAATGGGGACCATTTGGAACGTCACCGTTTGCGTCTTGGTCAATGTTAATTGTGATATCGTAGTTCGAGGATTTAACATTTTAGAACACTTCGTAAAAATCACGTGTTTGGCTGCCATTAATTAACATTTGCAGCACATAACTATCATTGGCGCATTTCTCTTGGCCTGTCGCATATTAGGAGTATTTCCAGTTGACGAGTTTGACGATTGGGCGTTTTGGGTAAGAGCTAGCCTTTTCCGCAAGACATATTGTGTAGTCATTAACACTGACAGTCATTTTACAGTACCTTGGAAAGGAAAGTTTATACTGCTCTTTTTGACGGCATTGTAAGCTGTAGTCAAGTTCTTGAAAAATAAAATGCTGTTGTGTCGAAGGCTACGAAAAATCTTTATCATTATCTGAATCATAACTAATAAAAATAAATAAATAATATAAAGCTTGATCATGTTTCTCTTTCTTAATTAGTAAGAGTTTGTCGTTGACTATTACTACAGTGACCGTTTTGTCGTCATCCATTTAATCATTACAAATATATAGATTTATCGCTGATTTTCGACTATTCTATTCTGTTCTGTTCTATGCGGTTCTATTGTTTATTTAATGCCTAACCATTTCAGCAAACCAGTAATTTGAAATGACAGTACCTCATCGTAAACTCCGTCTCAAGTACATTCGATAGATATAAATTTTATATTACTTGAAAAACTATAATTCACAAAACATTAAGAAATATTGAGAGCACAACACAAAACAAACAAAAAACCTGTCAATTTCATGAAAGGGAAGTACTTTTTTTAAAACTTATGTTGAGAGTCACCCAAATTTCATTTGTGCTGAATTATTTTCAAATTGGTGATGAGGATACTATAACACCCGGAGCGGGAGCAGTTTTGACCACGGGGACATGAGATTTTCAGAGAAAAAGATTTTCAAAGTTTTTCCTATACAAACCAATGTAAAACACGTGACCCTGTGCGGGGTCAAGTTCGACCCTATAAAAATAATTTGAACAATCTTTGTACTGATCAACTATACAATGCCATATAGTAAGTACCTCTGGTCTAGAGCTTACGGTTTATAACAGAAAGGGCCCAGCGGGAAAATAAGAGTAAATTACTTTTTACTTTATTTTTATGCTCCCCGAAGGGCGAGCATGTAGTTGCCACTTTGTCCGTCCGTCCGTACGTCCGTCATAATTTTGTCCGGAGCATAACTTGAAAACCCTTGGATATAATTTGTTTAAACTGCACACAGTTGTAGAAGGCATTGACGCGCAGTGCAGTGCCAAAGAACCATAACTCTATTTTGCCTTGTTTTTGAATTATCTCATTTTTTAGAAAGATCTAGTACGAAGCATATCCTGAAAATCCTTGGACATAATTTGTTTAAACTACACACAGTGGTAGAGGGCATTGACGCAGAGTGCAGTGCAAAAGAACCATAACTCTATTTTGCCCCGTTTTTGAATTATCTCCCCTTTAAGAAAAATCTTGTCCAGAGCATAACCTGAAAACCCTTGGATATAATTTGTTTAAACTGCACACAGTGGTAGAGGGCATTGAGGCTGAGTGCCGTGTCAAAGAACCATAACGCTATTTTGCCCTGTTTTAGAATTATCTCATTTTTTAGAAAGATCTTGTACGAAGCATATCCTTAAAATCCTTGGACATAATTTGTTTAAACTACACACAGTGGTAGAGGGCATTGACGCAGAGTGCACTGCAAAAGAACCATAACTCTATTTTGCCCCGTTTTTGAATTATCTCCCCTTTTAGAAAAATATTGTCCAGAGCATAACCTGATAACCCTTGGAGATTATTATGCTCCCCGAAGTGCAGCATATAGTTGCCGCTTTGTCCATCAGTTTGTTCGTTCGTCATAGTTTTTCCGGAGCATAACACAAAAACTATAATAGATATCAAGACCAAACTTCATAGGTAGTTAGATCTTATTAAGGAGTAGTGCAGTGCTTAAGAAACATAACTCTTGCTTTATAACGTTTTGAGTTATTGCCCTTTGAAATTTATCATACTAATTTTTTGTCCGGGGATATCTCATAAAGTATAAGAGTTATCAACTTGAAACTTTATAAGCTGATAAATCTCATTGATGGGCAGTGCAGTGCACAAGAACCATGACTCTTGCTTAATTAATTTTTGAGTTATTGCCCTTTAAAATTTCTCATACTTATTTTTTGTCCGGGGCATATCTCACAAAGTATAAGAGATATTAACATGAATCTTTATTGATAGATAGATCTCTATGAGGAGAAGTGCAGCGTGCAAGAACCGTTACTCTATTTTGCATAATTTAGGAGTTATTGCCCTTTGTTATTTTTCATACTTTAAAAAAAACACATTTTAAACAATAGCACTTTTGGAATTGGCATTTATTCGGGGAGCATCCATCGGTTCTACCGATTACTTGTTTGCCTTGGTCGTGGTGCGCTTATCATGGAGCATTTCATTGTGTTTACATTGATTCTAATATTTTGTTGTATATTTATTTGTTACTGCCAGATATTATTACCTAAATAAACACTTTCTATTTATCTATAAGTATTTAAAAAAAATATATTGTACACAGCCAGGCAAAGGATCCCAGAAACGGGGCACAAACGGACTGTGTCCATGGTTTGTAGCATTTGTATTTAGCATTTATGATTTTAATGGTTTTTATTAATCAGTAATAGTTATATTTGTGGCGAAAAACAACAACAACAGCAACAAAACAAAAAACGAACTATCCTGTACATCAAGGTGGATTTAATGGGCAATTATTTTTATTAAGACATTTGTGACCTTTTTCTCGAAATAATACCCTCCTTTGGAAAAAATGGAAAGTTTGAATTGACTATTCTGAAAACTACTTTTATTTTGTTTTTGTCTAAGAAAATCTGAATAATAACTTCTGACTTTTAAAAACTACAAAAACTTGTATATCGTAATCTACACTGCACTGACGCTGTTGCGCATCGGAAATAATACAACATAAGAGCTAATTCGAGATGTCTTAAGACAAATTATTTCCTGTCAAAAAATGTGTACATCCATCCATCTCTCTCTCTCTCTCTCTCTCTCTCTCTCTCTCTCTCTCTCTCTCTCTATATATATATATATATATATATATATATATATATATAAACATGTTGCTGTTTCAGACAGATTAGAAATATAATGAGATTATTCTTCACAATTATAGTATACTAACATTACATTCATGGTTTTAGAAGTACACGCTTGTAAGTCTAAATGGGAATGATAAGGAAAAGTATTCAGCGTAAGTCTATCGTCCAAGTGTCCAGAAATAAAACGAATGTAGTCAATTGCTTTAAATTTAGTTTAAAAGTAGTTAATCCGTATAATGCAAAGAAGGTTATGTTGTATTTAAGATTAAATGCTATTTCAGTTTGAGTCAGTGAGTAGTCTGTTGTGCATATAGCAAAATACTCACTATTTGTTCATATTTTTATTTCTCAAAATTAGCACTAATTTAACAAGGTCAACAACAAAACAAAGCCTGTGAACTCGAACCCCACCTACGTGTAGAGTGCAATGCAAGGAATTTACATACCAAATACCAAAGATATTGGTCTATAAATGAAGACTGTATGAGGTCATGCAGATAAATCTATTTTAGGCTCTGTGACCTTTACCCCAATCTAATAATTTGGACAAGGTTGGTAAAAGTCCACTAGACAAAGCTTCGTGCCAAATTTTAAAACTCCAGGCCTTGTGGTTTCAGACCAGAAGATTTTTAAAGATTTTCTTCTATATTGCTATGTAAGACTTGTGGCCCCTTGGGCAGGGCTAGTAATTACCCTTGGGACATTATTTGAACAACTTTGGTACAGGTCTACTAGACAATGCCATGCCAAATTTTATAACTCTAGGCCTTGTGGTTTCAAACAAAAATATTTTTAAAGATTTTCTGCTATATTGCTTTGTTTAACTTTTGACTCCTCGGGCGGGGTCAGTAGTGACGCAGGAACATTATTTGAACACATTTCGTAGAGGTCCACTAGACAATGCTACACATCAAATTTCATACCTCTGGGCTTAGGAGTTTTAAACAAGAAGATTTTTAAAGTGTTTTCATTCTTGCTGACATAGCAACCAGAGTTCTTCATAGAATGGAATTCTTTGAACAACTTTGGTAAAACTTTTGCAAAGTTTTATAATCTAAAGTTTTATGATATTTCACCTAGTGGTTTAGAAGGTGATGTTGTTTAAAGTAAAAAGTTGACGCATGACGGACACAGGGCGATTACAAAAGCTTTCCTTGAGCACAACGTGCTCAGGTGAGCTGAAAAAAATAGCACATGCTCCAATGCGCATATGCAAATAATATGTTTTAAAAAGGAGAGATTTTATCAAAAAAGAAGCATAACTGAAACCTAGACAAGGATTTGCATTTTTCTGTTTTACTGTTAGTAACGGCAAAACAAAAACCTTTGGATGAATATGATATATTGCAAAATCATTAATGCAACGTTTTGTTTCATTTGCATACACAATCAGACAAAACGGTGTCTTTTACCCCATCCATTATGTAAGAACTGCCTGAACTTAACTCATTTTTGTTCTGAAGAAAAACTATGACTTACAGATCTAAATGTGATACTTTCTTTGTTTTCAGTATTGGTCTAATATGCTGATACACATGTCTATTTCTCCTTATAACGTTTCTGTAAAAAGGTTTTTTGACTTGTTATTTAACACAGAAAATAATCATTGTAAATATTTATGTCAATTTTGTTTTTTAAGACAATGAAGAAAAAAATATGTGTTAATAAGCAGTGTAGTCAACTGTAAAGTATCTATTCTAAATCTAAGAAGTATGCACGAATGTAAGCAAGCAGTAACTTAAGTTCATAAACTAAATAACTTAAATATTCTTAGGACTATCCAGAGTGATATGCTATATAATGTAGCTAGAACAAAATCAGAAACGCAGTCTAACATTTTTAATGTAATGGAAGTCAAGGCATCAACAAAAGGGCTAATGTATTTGCCATCTTACCATGACATTCTGGAATCAAAGTGCACTTTCTATGAGAAACACGTTTGTATTTTCATCAAAGCTCTACTGTCATAAAAGGCTCTAATCTTAAATGAAACGAATGAGAACAAACAGAGCTCCCTCGTAATTGGTATGTCTACTTTCGCTTAAATAGAAGATTAAAATGTAAAACTACGAGACATTATCCCTGAGGGAGCTTGTACTATCACCAACTTCCATTTAAACTTAAGCATTTAACAATTTTAAGTACCGCTGTGATCTTAAATTATTCAAGCCAAACAAATAACAAACATGACCGTACCGACAACAAGTATTTTTTTATTTATTTAATATGCTGAACGAATGTTGTCAAATACTTAACTCCAAACTCTTCGCTCTTCACCTCATAGTGTGGGGGCATATAGATTTGTACACGTCCGTCCCGTACATCCGTTAGTCCGTACGCACGTCCCGTTTCTGTGCGCAACTCCCCCTACACTCCTGGATAGATTTGAACCAAACTCGCACACATGATCGACAATGTTGGGTTGTTTTGCAAGAAATCAATATTTTCTGTACGGAAAATTGCCAGTATTATATTCCTATATGTACAATTGGAGCGGGGTTAGTGTTATCCAATATTATGTAATTCTATGTTTTGATTGGCTGTGAGAAGATCCGATTATTGCCGAAGCATTACGTATTTTTACGATGTGCTACCTGTTGAATCAATTTGTGAAGTTGTGTTATTCCGGAAATCTTCGGAGAAAATCACGTGACTGTCTGGTAATACTGTGTAGGAACATTGGATCTCATTGTTTTGAAATCTATTAATAGTAACAAGTAACTGATAAAGGATAAGGTAACTTTTTGAAGGTTGGCAAAACTATGGCGGTTGATAACAATACAAAACATAGTAATTTTGTAATTATCGTTTGAAAGTCATTTTTCATAAAACAGTTCAGTATTTTATATCATTTGAAAGGTCTGTAATCTCATATTTTAGGGCCTACATATTTAAAAAAATAATTGTCAAAACTTTTTTTTTTTTTTTGTAAATGGTTAAACTTAGTGCATCTTAGCTGCTAGAGAAATGCTAAAACGACATGACTTGTATAAATTAATTTCGTTTTCTTTAATTAAAGCAAAAATTCCAAATCTGCTTATATTTTCAAAATATGAATTTAAAGAGCCATCAAATGATGTAAAATGATAAATGTTTATGTTTACTGTTTTCAAATAATAGCATTCGTCTCACGAAGAAGTTATCTAAAATTAAAAATTCTGTCTGGTTCCTGGTCGTACTTTGCTACGACAGTGACTGTGTCTCAACTGGTCTTTATGTTGAATTATATCAAAGTAATCAAAGCATGGTCATAGTTTATTATCATCATTGATATTACAAGTATATTTGTTATTCTGTTCAAGCATGTTTGTTATTCTGTTCAAGCATGTTATTCCATGAAATTCATGTAATTTTGTTACTTAACAAAACAAACTAAGTTTCAGTACCATAACTATCACCATTAATATCAAGACATATATGGAAATAAAAGGTTGAACAAATATGTTGTTGTTGTTCTTCAAAAAAATGTGCATTACCTTAGTTATAATATGCCTGATCAGACAGGACTTCATTTTAAAGATACACGTTAAATTTCATTATTTGGCATCTGCAAACAAAATAGAGAGCTGTAGATTTAGGTTCCTTAAAAATACAGTAAAAACCGTACACTCAAATGGACTCAAGTCCATTTGAATTTTTCTTGTTTCTCTTGGATCAGTTTTCAATGAATTAGTGCCCTTTGTTCATTTTTCGTACATGCCATAAATAGTTAATCTTGTGTGCGCTCCTCCTCCTACACCCATGGGTCGATTGATACTTTACTCGTTCACATAAAAGACCAGAATGCGTAGTTATGCAAGAAGTAAATAATTATTATTTTCCTCTGATCATTTTTCACAGGATTATTGTTCTTTGTTAGTTTTTAACCTTTATGTTAACGTCCCTTTCTCAGAAACTGTTTTCTTCATATTCAGAATACATGTTCTATATCAAAATGCGACACTGTTTCTCAAGGGCAGATAACCCTCAAATTTATTTTTGCAAAGTTATGCCCCTTTTTCAACTTAAACTTTCTTAGTTAACCTTTTTGTTAATGTCCGTTTCTCAAAAAGTGTCAAGATAATCTCTCCAAACTTGGAATACTTGATCATCAGCAAAACTTCCACAAAGATTGTTGATTGTTGTCAAAATTAGCCCCACTCCAGAGGTCACTTAATTTTGCTTATACTTAAAAATAGGAAAAAATTTCTTAAGCCTTGAAATAAACTATTTACTTACATGGAATGGGTGAGTACTTCCCCCATGGTCCCCCTCCTCCCCTCTCTGCCCACTCCTGGTCCATCCCCCAGATTTTTTTTATTATTTTTTTTAATATGTAGGTATGTAGGTACTTAACACCCCCCCATCAGACGCTCCCCTCCCCCTCCCCCACCCCCGAAAAAAATTCTTTTTTTCTCGCAAGAGAAACACAAACCCACCCCTAGCCTAGTACTAAACTATTTATTTACATACCCCCATCCCCCGTCCGAATTTTGTTTTTAATACGTAGGTACTTGATTCCCCATCTTCCCTACCCCTTCACCGTTTTTCTTTGTTTGTTTTTATTTGTTACTGTCATTAATGTGAATTATAATACGATACATATTCTCTTTAATGCAAATTATTAGAGCATACTGTAGTCATGTGATGAAAATTATCTAATACATGTAATTATTTCAAGTAAATGTTTCTCAGGTCATCCGGAAAAAAGCCAGATTTGCTCAAACCGTTCAATAAGTTATACGAATACAAATTTATGAAATACAGTGTAATTTTCTTACGCGTTGCACACAAAACCTGTACTTTGTCTTTGAAAATATTTATGTTTCATAACTACTGTCTGATATATTTTTGAAGGACAGATAAACAAATATGATGTGAAGTCTTCAAATATATAGTAGAAACGGAAAGCCAGCTACGTCCTGCAACCTATATTGGTGCCGTCATCACTTGTTTGTGATATTTTCCTATTGAGAGCAGAACTTAATTCACCAATGCCATTCACATAATCATATGCTTTTTGATAAATTGATTAACGTTACCAAAGTTTAATAGATTGGGCGCATCTATCAGTGCTTTGTCAGAAATATCCTATTTACAGATGATTAGATGGAATGAGATATGAAAATGTTTTCAGATGTTGTTGTTTCCATTAAATTTGTTACTTTGACTCAATGAAAATATAGGTGGCAGGATTTGTTAGTGAAATAGTTGAAACTAAAATGAACTCTGTTGGCCGAAAAATAATGTACACATATAATATTGCGGATATAAATTTGTTGGTGTAAATGTAATGTACTTCATGAAATGAATACAAACAAGAACTGTCACTATAAGATGACAATGCCCCCGAAAGTGGTGTTTTGACCTTTGAGCTGAGAACCAGTCATTCAGAGTTCAAGGTCAAATAAATATAGGTCAGAGGAAAGGTCTTATCCAAAGCGGGTTGTGTCCAAGTATGAAGTAAATCCTATTACTAATAAGGAAGTTATGGGCAACTGGATCTTCAAGATGAAGGTCATTCAGGGGTCAAGGTCAAGTAAATATAGGTCTGTGGGAAGGCCCTGTCCAAAGTGTCGTTGTGTTCAAGTATGAAGTAAGTCCACTTACTAATAAGGAAGTTATGGCCAATGTTAAAGTTTTTGGACAATTGGATCTTCAAGGTGAAGGTCATTCAGGGGTCGAGGTCAAATAAATACAAGGCTGTGGGAAGGTCTTGTCCAAAGGGGTGTTGTGTCCAAATATGAAGTAAATCTACTTACTAATTTTAAGTTATGGCCAAATATTAGTTTTTGGACAATTGGATATTCAGGGGTCAAGGTCAAATAATTAAAGGTCAGTGGAAAGGTCTTGTCCAAAGGGGTGCTGTGTCCAAGTATGAAGTAAATCCACTTACTTATAAGAAAGTTATTGCCAATGTTAAAGTTAACCTTCATAACAACATGACTAAGTAGAATCAAAACTGAAAAATAACATAGATTCTGCAAAACAAAGAAAGACAGCTACTTAGGTAATTCTTAAAAAGAATCCACAATTAAAAATAAAACACATCTTGGATCATTGACCTTCATTATTCTAAGCACACACTAACCCCGTGGAAATCGTGAATTTTTAGTAAGACAGTGTCATAATATAAATAAAATAAACTTAACATCAATTGTGCTAATCTACAAAAAAAACAAGCACAGGTACAAAAACATAAATGCCAAACTATGATCTGTATTTGGAACGTTGAATTGAAAAAAAAATGAATACATACTCGTAGAAGAAAAATGATTTTTTTAGTAGCGTTTGCTTCAAAATAATATCGTCTTTTGAAATCTCAACTAAATTTGATTATTAAATAATTGAAGCGACTCTATTAAAGTAGGTCATTTTTTATCAAACAGTTAATATATGAATGTAATATTACAAGAAAATTCGCTAATAATGCAGCCTTTTAGATTTTAAATAAACATACATTATTCTATCAAAGTCAACTATGCCTTCCTTGGAAGAATTGTCATCCCCTTAGGATTGTTTGTATAATTTATCTCTAGTAGCCTTATCCCTTCTCTAGTCTGATTAAGAAATACTTCTGGCATACAAGCCCGCGGAGATTTAGATAAGACAGCCACTTCTGTTTTCTGTCAGAACAGTACAGAACACACTTTTTCCACTTAAACAATTAATACACAAAACGTACAGTACATTATTTCATTTAACAAAAACATTGCTTATACCACGTGACTTATGTTTGGGGTAGTATAAATCCTGTGGTATATAAACAATTGCATCGGATAATTTAGAAAAAAATACACTTTAACCTAAAACCCAGACTAGAAAGAAATAGTTCGACTTGAAACAATATTCTCTACTTCTTGCAGTATATATTAATAAATACATAACATGGAAACTAAGAGAAATCAAAAAGGAGAAAAAAATGCGCTATGACGTCATTAAAACTGCGCGAAGATGTCCACTTACAGCACATTTAAAGTGGTGTAGTATATGAATTACTAACCTACAATTAACTAAACAGGCTCATGTTTTTATTGTTTACTCGTCTAAGCAATATTTTTAATAACCTACGTCCTCGATATTGTGTTGTACGCCCTTGAAATAGGATATCTATTATTTTTGTCTTGTATTTGTATCAGCTGTAAATCATAGAAAATGAACTACTATCTTAGGCAGGCGTCCTAGAAAACTTTGCTTCTTCTAGAAGCTTAACTTAATCTATGATGAATATTTATGTCCAGGGAAAGCATGCTCATAACTGTTTTTTTTTCTCTGCTTCATGAAGATATCCCGCATATTTCAAATTTAAACGTAATCTCTTCTAAAACATACAGGCATATCTGAATTATATATCACAAAAAGATTTATAAATAATACCTAATTCAAAGAATGTTCTTTTTTTTGTTACATAGGGAGATGTTCAGCCTTATCTTGAAAACAATTACGAACGGTTTGTAATAAGTCAAAGAAGAACTTGTTCTAATAAACGTTACTTAAGGACATTTGCTATAGTAAACGTAGGACGTTTGCTATATTAAAAGTAACAGTTAGACTTGTGTAAATTTTCTTGATGTTATTTAAAGAACTAAAAAGATGCAATGAATTAAGTCTTATTAGTGAAGTTTTCACAATTATTTTAAAGGTTTTTGACTGTTTCATGTAATGTAGTTGTATATGGACTCGCCGAGGTTACTGTTTGGACTTTGTTTTAAAATTTGTACCACATTATTGAGATTATCAAGCGGCAGAAACAATTGTTCCTGACATGAAATGATTCATGTAGGCAATTTTCCTGTAATATCTTTGGTGAGAAGGTGAAATATTTCTGTGAAAATATAATTATGATTTATGCTGTATAATCTTTAACAGCTGGCGTACAACGTTTCGTATAGGCTGTGTCCGCTTGCACCATTCTGAAAAAAAAAATCACTTATTGGTTGCAAGAAAATTAATCATGACATAAGCCCTATAAATTGTTATATCTACAAAATGATTAATGTACCACTCAGACACGTATAACTACCTGAAGCAATGAACATCGTGAATCTGTTTCTTTAAAAGCAGCTAAATTTATAATGAAACTGGCCATTTTAAATGTAAGTGCAAACATTGTGTTGGTATATCGTTTGGAATGAAGTTCAAATCAGTTTTGGCAAAGGCAATTATTGTACACACAAATCTGAGTTTTAAACAAATGTATTTTGCTCTAAAATATTGGGTTTTGTTTACGAGAACTTCTGTTTTAATAAACTTCATTAAAAGCAGATTTTCTTCTCACTTTTGTTGCCGTTAATGAATATTGGAAATAATTAGTTTTTCTTATTTCGCTAATGAAAATATTCTATTTCGTGCACATTCATCTATAGTTTTGTACACTAAAACGCTAACAAAACCAAACAGAAATTGCATTCGTTCTCAGTTGGAAGAGAAAGACTTGAACTTAAGGAGAGTTGAGGGGAATATTCAATGTCTGCTTTGTCAGTATGCGGTCAATCTTGTTTTATACTGACATAAGCATGTCAAGGCAACAAGAATGTTTATTTGTTGGTTTCTTACAAATGAACGTACAAAATATTCAACGGGTCGGCTAAGACCACTTTGTATTACACAACTGGCCCTTTATATAAACCTGTTTGCAGAAGTCGTAGAAAACAATCTAGCTCACAGCGTTTCGCACTGAAATTTAGTACTGCTAGTAAGTATTAATGTTATTTTTAGAATTGTTTAGACTTTTAATGAAACTAAAATTGCAGGCAGAAATGTGTTGAGAATTTTGAACAAAAATTCAAACGAAATTTTACTATTAAGATACTTATCAGATGGGAACCCCCAAAAGCGCTGGCTAGGCGTTATATGAGAACTGGTGTTACAAATGTTGCATGGTGGTTTTTGCATGGCGTGTTTGATTGTTACAATACTGAGGAGAATAATGTTCTGTTAACTTTACTTCTTTCCGACCGCTGTCGTGTAGTCACGTCTTTTCCTGCAACTCAATTATAGACCTAACGAATGTTACGGACTAAACAGACAATTACACATTACAAAGAGGAAGTGATCTTTTTACAATCATGGACTGAGATTCTGCGAAAATTACAGGAAGTAAACCTATCGTGTTTGAGTTGTTGCACACAAACAAACTTACATACCAATTTCCTGCACACTATAATCAACAGAAAAGTGAGATTGATCACCGTTCTGAAGTCAAATAATGGGTGTGATATAAACAACGGTTTCTAATAGACAATGGCTAAAACTTGGCATGATAAATAAGAAACAGTTCTATAAGTAAAAGAAATAAGAATAAAAAAATGCAGACGATATAAAAGTCATTTGTATATATGGTTTTTCATAGGATATCAAAAATAACACGCTGTGTGCAATATTTTTCAACAGCAAGTTATTTGTTTCATAATGAGTCTTTCAGTATGTGGCAGTACTGCACGTCTGTTTTGACATTAAGGGATACAACTGTCATAGAAAGCCAATTTTCTGATGCACATTTTCCCTCTTTTTGGAGGAAACGCATTTTTTTGACTTATCGAAAAGTATTGCGATTGCTTGATGATAAAAAATGTTCTTAGTTTTATTGCAATTTTATCATCTTATAAGGAACTTTAGTTTTGACAGGCCTAACAGAAAATAGAAATTTCTAGCAAATTTTAAAACTAAACCTTTTTCATGAACGTCAACTGTAAACAAGACATTTTAATAATATATATTAATTTCTCTATTTTATGAATATATAACAAAAATATAAGCATACATCGTACAAGGACACATGCCATTAGTAGCAGTCATATTCATGATGTTTATATAACCATGTAGTACAGAAAAAAATGATAAAGCTGTCTGCCGGGTGATTAGCAATTAAGTAATTTTCTGAATTTCCCATGACAACTGAACGCATGTAATTCATTACGTAGTAGAAACGATAGCTATGTGTTTTCATAGTTTCCTGGCAATTCTTACAATGCAGAGACTGGTGGCCATCGGATAACATATTGGCACTTTGAGGTATGGTCTGATAACAACAATACAAAGACATTCAATGTAGTTCATTCCATTCTAGTAACTACAGTTTTATACGGAAATAAAGAATTGAATAGAAATATAAAATACAGAAGTTTTTTTGGATCTGGATATATATTGTAATGGATGACGTGGACGTCTGCAATACTTCTATTATTTCCCTACTTAATAATATTTGGTTTGAAAAGATTCATTAAAATTACAGAAAAGGTACTACTCTTTTCAGACCACCTAAGTTAAAGTTTTAGAAATAGGTTATGATCTCAAAAGTTAAAAACATTCTGTAAAATAAGAAATCAAGTTTAGTTCTTCCTAAACCCACATTTTCTGACAAGAGCCGTAAAGTGGACCATTGCGATTATATAATCAGATAGAAGTTTTTAATTTCGTCCCATTTTAGAACACAATTTCAGACACGGGCAATGCTTATCGCCTGCTGTCTTTTATCAGTTGTTAAGAAAGAAAATGATATCGCTTTAGATACATAATCTCTTAAAATTCCAACACCAACTGCATTATTTGCTATGTATTATATTAACTTCTCTATATTTCGCAGTCGGTTCTAAATGGCTAGATAAGAATGGTGTAACCGAGTTGCGTAAATTGCAACCAGCTAGCTCTACAACGCTATGTGACTGAACGTATGTCTGAAGGCAAGTCATTGTGGCAGAATACAGTATTGATAAGGATTTGCCCAACAGAAACAATATATCATCTAGTTTTTGTAAAGACAAAACACGAAGGAAATGATATCGAAGAGAATTCTACAAATTTCATTACAGAAGTTTGTCTGTGTGAAGATAGCAGAATAGCAGAACAGCCGTATTTTTACTTTTTTACTTTACCATAGCAACCGGAAATTTCATACGCGGATAAAAACAAAGTCACTTGCATAAATTCCATGTTGCAATGTATTCATATATCAATTTCCATCAACTTAACTTATATGTTTTTATGTTGTCGCAGGTTCCAGATTTCCGGACAGTCGGTAGACGGACAGACGGGAAGACAGACAGAAGGAGGACAAACTTTGGTCGATATCTATAAAACTGAGTTAGACTTTGTCTTTGACAGCTGTTCTGTAACTCTGCCAGTCTGCTGTTCTGCTGGAGTGATTCTGCTATTCTGCCATTCTGCTATTCTGCTGGAGTTGTTCTGCTATTCTGCCATTCTGCTATTCTGCTGGAGTTGTTCTGTTATTCTGCTGTTTTGCTACTCTGCTATAGTTGTTCTGCTATTCTGCTGACGATTTTCATTTGACAGATAACTAACATCCATCGGACTACTAGATCTTAAATGTTTTGGCTGTTAAAACAATCTGTTAGTTAAGGCCGAAGTTTTTATTTTTTTCTGTTACCATAGCAACCAGAAATTTCATACGCTAATGAAAAGTAACTTGCAAAATCTCCATGTTGCCATGTATTTATATATCAATTTTTTATCAACTGAACTCTAACGGTTTTTAAGTTATCAAGGAATCCATATTTCCAGTTGGACGCACAGGCGAAAAAGACGGACAGACAGACAGACAGACAGACTGAATGCAATCTTTGGTCGATATCTTAAAAAACTCAAATAGACTTTTTTTGTCTTTCCGCTGTATTGTTTATAAAATTGCTGTTGCATTTCGTGTATGATTTTGTTTTTGTATATCTGTGTTTTTCTCAACACTTTTAATTGAATAAATGAATTTCAAAATCATGAAAAAACGCAGAACAACAAATCGAAATGAATGTAATTTCTGAAAAAATGAAAACAGTTGTTGACGTAGATAAAGATTTCAGTGTACAAAAATCGATTGATTTCTTACAACGCTATATTTTGTTTGGAAGTAGAATGGTCATATGTGTCATGGAATGTGATTTTTTTGCGTTTTATGGTGTTGACATTGTTGGCGAGAAAAAGCAAGATTTTTGCTATAACATTCAGTGTTGCTGTACTACGTGGTATATTATGTCATTTAGGCTGTCGCGAGCAGCATTTTTTGACTCGACTCGACGGAGAAAACTGCTGTATGTAATTATTTCTAGCTCAATTTAAAGGGGACATAGTGCAGGCGAAGCTGAAAATTGTGCCAACAAACAGGCACTAATGATTTTTTTTCAAATGTACAGTTTTACGAAACATTCGTGAAATAAATAGTTCTTAAGATATGTTTGCTATCGCGAAAAGTGCATCAGTTTTCAAATTCTTTACATCTGAGAAAAGAATCGTCAGAGCCAATGTCTAGGACATATTTTTTTGCATGCGCTATACACCATTAAAATTGATAAAGAAATAAAATGCTTACAGCAGTTTTTTTTCCGAATCGAGGCAAAAAAATGCTGCTTGCGACAGCCTCAATGACATCATTTACCAAGTGGTATGACCCTGAGAATTGATCTGCTGCTATCATACAAAAGCTTTACAAATGGTTTAAAATGGTAAAATAACAAGGAAACTCTCTTTCTGATCTACCCCTCAGGACTCTGATTTGGTTGAATTTAACCTGTCAGAACGTACATTCCAAAAGAAATCAATATTTTACATGACCCACTGACGTCATAAATGATGCATTTTTTTTATTGGTGTTTACAGTGTCTTCTAACTTTTTGATTGATTTATTACAAATGATATTGTTTAAGCATTTAAACTCGAGCACATAGAATGTTTTTTAATGAATTTCACTAATTAAATAGAATTTTTATGGTTATGCTTAACCCAGAAGTGACGAATTTCCCATATATTTTGTTGATAGAAACCAGGTATTCTTCTACAAATCAAAACCCAAAACATTGTCCACCGCTTTTGGCCACCAACAACCAATTGATATATTTTAGTTTTCGTCGGTAGGCTTTAACATTTGCAAAATTGAAATATAAAACCTACTCCGAGATCAAGGTTTAATGAAGATATCAGATTTAGGGACAAAAGGCCAAACACTTTTTCACAGTTTTATCTGTCATTTTAAGATTAAGTGAAGCTCTTTTTGTGTTTCAGACTTTTATAAAATTGAAATTTGGACAAGCACATTCAGAAAACAAAACAAAACAAAATCCTACTGTTGAAAGATTGTCAGTATGTGAGTCGATTGAGCTTACTAGACTCTCTCCATACAAACATTCCCATTTTTCGAACAGCTACATTCAACTTCATGTCTACAAATCTAAGGTAGCACTAAGTTGTGATGCAACCACTAAATGCCAATTGGCTAAATTCATGATACCCTAAGCAAATATAAATTAACAAACATAACGAATGTTTACTGTCTGCTATAAATGTAGGTGCTATGAATTAATGGTTTTAATAGCTTTTGTTAATCAATAATACATGTTTGTGAACGAAAACGAACTAGTCCCCGCACATCAATTTTAAATAGTAGCCCTTTTTTGGGGAAAAATAGAAAAGTTTGAATTGGCTATTTTGATAACTGTAGTTTGTTTTGATTTTGTCTAAGAAAATCTGACTTTTGAAAACTGGAAATACTTGTAAATCGACATCTAAGATTTTGCTATTTTACTGTAGATCTTGGGCAACTACATTGGAAATAGATACAACATAAGAGCTAATTCAACATCTGTCCTAAGACAAATTATTTCTTGTCAAGAAATCTGTACAGCCATCTCTGGAAAAGACATGACAATGCCCAGAGGTGAAAACAACTGTTAGGTTTCTTAAATCTTGAAACAAAATTGTACATACAAAGATATACAATTAATTATCAAATACGAGAGGTGTTTGACCTTTATTTGAACATAATGAAGACCTCGAATTCCTCGTGTATGCACGGAGTAGTGTTTACACGCTTATTTATAAATGTAAATACACCTTAACCTTTTGATGTCATATCATTGAAAGTGCATGTACAACAATGGTACGTACAAAAATAAGCGATTAAGTACAAGTTTTAGTAGTTGATCTTTTGAAGACTTAACGTTGCTATAGAAGCATCAAGATAATTGTTAAAGATCTTGAGTTTAGTGTTACTTTGGGCAAAAAAAAACAACAAAAAAACAAAACAAAAAAAACGTCCATTTGTGGTTACATCCAACATCGTACGAAAGATCTTTATAACGTCCAACAAGGCCAATCCGCCAACGCGACGTGCGATGGCTTCTGAGTTGAATGTATCACCTAAAGCCGTCAAACGTGTTACTCGCCAGGTACGTCACACAGAACTCCGGAAAAGGTGCAGATATAACATCGACGGAAAGTTTGTTGAGCGGGATGTCTTTTCAGCAGGGTTCATGGCATGGGCTGGTGTTTGTTATAATGGCAAGACAGAATCAGAATTATTGAAAAAAGTACTGAAGTCAACTTAGACCTCTATATTAATAATAATCCGATTAAACTCCTGGACGAAGATGTAACCAGATTGTTTCCCGATAAAACATAGAAAACATGGTGTTTCATTAGGACAATACCTCAAGCCGTACTGCCAAAAACAAATTTAACTACGGTAACCCTATACTTTATAACACCAGAGGAACAGATGACAAAGTCGCCGGATGCAGCTCCGATGGACTATGGAATCTGGGATATTTTAAAACGAAAGCTTCAGAAGAGAAACATTAACAAACTAATTAGTTTTTTTAAAAAGCGCCGAATCACAAGTGGGAAAATCTTGATCAAAGTACGATTAACAAAACACTAAATTCTTGACTCAAACATTGCCGAATGATCTGCTTCTGCCAAGATTCACATTTCGAACATTTCTTGCAATGAAACACCTTTACCACCTATAGTACACTGGATTTTATTTTGTATAAATACAAGTTGAGCACCTCTCCTACATGCTGCTATTTTAGAAAGATAAGATATTTATAAGATGATTCTGTATTTTCATGGTGGTTTTAGACGTTGTAAATGGTAGTGAGTATAAATTGAAATAATGTTTATCTGCTTTTAAATGATGTTTATGTTTATACTTTGTGTAGAATCCTGCGTAAGTCGTTAGTCCAAGTGTCCAGAAATATAACAAATGTTGCCAATTGCCTTAAATATAGTTTAAGTGGTTAATGCGTATAATGCGTTATCTATTGAGCAAATATTGAAATACACACTATTTGTTCAAATCTTTATTTCCCAAAATAAGCACAATTTTAACAAGGTCAACAACAAAGCAAATAAGAAAAAAAATAGCATATGTTCCAAAGCGCATATACACACAATGTTTTAACAATAACATATTTTATAAAAAGAAGCATAACTGAAACCTAAATGAGGATGTGTATTATTCAGTACGTTAAATATCGACTTTACTGTCATTTACTATAAAAAACCCTTTGACTAAATACGATATATTGCAAAACCCTTTAAGCAAATTTACGTTTTAATTACATACTCCACCGGTATCCAAACAAAGATGTCAGCTTGGGCTTAATTACGCTTCTTTTATAAAAACGTACATAGGAATTATTTCACTTCTATAATAATTTTAACTCGCTCCATAGTGGGTAGCCAATTAAATCACGTATCAATATGTATCAATATGTATATAATATGTACAGTTCAGTTTCATATAACATTTACAAATTATACATTTATATGTTAAAGGCAGCATGCATTAAAGAGTTCACATGACTTAAAATGGCATTATCTGTACAAATACACTCATGATTGTCATGTATCAAGTTTCTCTATTATAAATAAGTAAACTTTCGTAAAGGGACTAACGTATATTCGAGTAATATTGAAAAACGAGTTTCCACGTTTTTCTTTGGACAGAGAAATAAATATTCGTGTTCAAAATAAGTTAGACATCGTTACTTAAGTTTAAGACGGAAAAGCCGGTAAAACATTTGTCGTATTATTAAGAGGTGTGATATATTGGGTTATGTTAGGAAATTTGACTCTTTCTGTATATTAATAAAAACTAATTGTAATGTAAAGACAAACACAGGTTCAGTTTTATTTTCTATATGAAAAAATAGATATTAAGAAAGTTTCTATGTACAAGTAGTAAATCACTATCCACCCAAATATATTTACATCAACTAATCTATATAAACTTAGGAATTCTGTACTGCCGGTTTAATTAACTTATTATCATGCATCTAAAGAAAGTGACAAAAATCCTAAATTTTGACCTGTAGATACGACTGAGAATCATATTCTCTCAGACAAAATAATGCATTTTTTATACAATATCCACAAAATATTTTGCAGCACCTTTTCAAAATTTTAAATATGTTGGAAACATCCAACGCATTTACACTAATAAACCACTTATAAGGCAAATAGACTAGCAAATAACGAAAACGTGTGTATAACAGAATTACAATAGATGACAAAATCGAGCCTTACAAGTCAATATAATTACTTAGATGTGAATTTTAACATCTAATGTATCATAGATTAAATGCGCCTTAAACAAGGAAAATGTAAATGTTCATTCACCAGTTCTAGTTTGTCCAACAATATTCGTAGAACTTCCATTTTTCAAGGTCCATTTTGTTTCACTTCTTTGGTACAAAAAGAAAACCTATGAGTATCGAAAATATATATATGAACAGCAATGTATATAAAATTGTATTGTGAATAATAGAATAAAGTTAGATAACTTCAAATTAACTTGTATATTCACTGACAGGTAGTAATGATAGTATTGGTAGCAGTTAAAGACAAAAGACCGACATAAGAATATCATAAAAAGGTACAGTTGTTACTAATTCTTGTCACGGTTTAATCCTGTCATTTCCTGTTCTCAGTTTCTCTACCCAGTCACCCAATAATAGACGTTTTTTCGCATTCTATTATGCCTAACACAATCGAATTATATTATCGATGTTCAGGTTATCTACTTATCATTTTTAACTTTTTGAGACACATACTAAAACAATTAAAAGACGTTCCTTTTTTGTTTGGAGGAATGTTAAAACATTAAATTTTCATGTTGCAGTTTCCATTGTTTGCTGCGGTACACTTCGGTATCTAAGCCTCCCGTATCTACAACAAATGTTCAAAAACAACTTCCTGAAGTTTTTGCTGCATGCAATACATATGAAAAATTTCACAGAAAATGACGTGTAGCTGATGAACAACAATATTAGAAACAACAGTCCCTCGGCGTTTCCTAGTTGTTTGGTCTGTGTAAACATAAACTTTAATCGAAGCACGTGACTTGGCGCATTTAGTACCACAACACTGAGAGACAATATATACAACATCTTCGCCACTCGAACCTGTGGCAGTTTGCGTTTAAAATTCGCGCCTTTTTCGCTTCCATTCTCAACATTTCTCTTTATGCTTCTCTGTTGTTTCCTTTGTATCGACTGTATTATTGATAGCGTCATCAGCGTTAAGAGGATTATCAATAGGACCATTGGAACCAGCAGCGTCAAAACGGTGTCGACGTAAGAAACTATTTTCTCATGTTGCTGAAACTTATCCAGCGTTTTACATTGGTAAAACGTTCGATTTATACCAGGGTAGGTGACTGGTTGAACCTGAAATTGTATCAAGTAATAACAAACTATAAAAATATTGTTATATTTCTTTGATGATCAAGTTATTCCCAAAGTCCCATGTAAAATATTTCCGTTTAATCATTTTCCCTTCAGCAAAAATATGCTATACAGTAACAAGAGAGAGTTTAGAGAGAATGTCAAAATGCTGTAAGAAATATGGCTAATATTTTCTAAGTTCAAAGTCTTACCTCTGTGATGACTGGCGACATAATATATAATACCAGTGCCGTCAGGAGGAGTACTAACGCAACAATTCTTGCACGAAATAACGTACACATCTGTTTTATTTTTGTCGGATGACATATTGTGATGAACGTTTCCACCGTGATACAGACGACGTACCTGGAAGGAAAATGAAACAACGATACTCTGAAAAAATGTCTCTTATCTTATTCTTAAGAACAAGAAAGATCGTAACAAAAAGATGCAATGAATCTTAGAAAAGACCATCCAGGGACGGATTCGTACTCAGGTCCTCCAACATTGGAAACCAATGTTCGAGACCACTGAACCAAAACTCCGATTCTCTGACGCAGTCGTCAGAGGTTGTATTTACAAAATTAAAGGCCGGTATGCAGTAGACTTCAACAATTTCCAAAAGGAATAAGTACTTCAAATAAAACGACCAATTTTAGAAGTAAAACATGCACCACAAGGATATGTTTTACTTATAAAAAAATAGTTCTTGTCGAATATAAGTCAAGAACCTTTTTTCTTAAGTCTTCTGTTATTGACTTATACCCCGATAAACGTTATTTCTAATGTGATGCAACCATTAAGCATACATGTACTTGGAACTTCTGACGTGTAATATAATGGTAAACAAAGCGCGTGCACTTACTGCTAAAAACTGTTTAAAATTACTTTCATTTTTGTAAACTTATAATCGGTAAATTCTTTTAAATAAAAGTAAATAGAGCATAGTGTGGTCGTATGATGAAAAAAATATAATACATGTAAACAATTCATGTAAACGTTTCGCATGTCATCCGAAACAAAATCAGATTTGCTCAAACTGTTCAATTATATGAATGCAAACTTATGAATGTATTTTCATACGTGTTGTGCAAAAAACCTTTACTCTGTCTTTTTAAACATATTTATCTTTCCTAACTTTTGTTTGATAAAATTTGGAAAGGCAGATATACAAACATGATGTGAAGTCAAACAAGAGTAGACACGGAAAGCTAGCTACGTCCTGCAACCTATATTAATGCCGTCATCACTTGTCTGTGATATTTTGTTACTGACAGCAGAACAGAACCAATTCAGAAATATCCTTCACACTATCATGTGCTTCTTGATTAATTAATTTACGTTATCAAAGTTCAATAGATTGAGCGCATCTATCAGTGCTTTGTCAGAAATATCCAAGTTACAGATGATTAGATGGAATGAGATATGAAAATGTTATCAGATGATATTATTTGTATTATATTAGTCATTTATATATATAATGAAAATGTATGTGTCAGGATGGTTAGTTTGTTATTGAAATCATTTAATTAGTTGCAACTAAAATAAACGTTGCTAGCCGAAGAATAATGTTCAGATATAATATTGCGAATTTAGATTTACAGGTGTATATGTATGTACTTCCTGAGAAGAATACCAAACAAAGATCAGTAAAATTCATCTGTTTCAGCTTATTTCTTTTCAAGACGTCAACATTCTTGCTTTATATTTCAACACAAGAACTAAAAGATACCAGTTTCCAGTTTTTATTAAGCAAATCGGCAATTGGTTGCCTTTAGTCATTTACATAGAAATAAGACAAATACCGCCAAGACATAAAACATAAGTAAAGACAAAAATCATAATCACAAAAAAGGAAATACTGGTGCATCTTTACTAAGGAGCAGGTAAACTGACAAGGGTTGTGGTTTGTTTCTTAACAGCTTCAGATATATATTTTGCAACATTTAAAGTAGTTTTTTATTAGTAGAACTCAAAAGAACAACAAATGTGTATATGTTAGGCCAAGAAATAACTTTCAAGTATTTTCTTCTAATATCTGAGTATTTAGAACAACATAATAAACAAGAGCACCGCCGGGCGGAGCATTATATGCCCGACGGGTGTTTTTTCTAGGTATGATGCATTTGTGATAATATAAGGGTGGAAACCTTATGCTTTTAAAATTAAATGATTTGCTTTAAATTTTGATTTTTTTAAACATTTGACCTATTGACCACAAACTCAATGGGGTCATTCACTCAGTGTGTGCAACCATTATAAGAATTCTGAAGTCTGGTTTGTCGAGTTACAGAATGTAAATTATTCTAAACATTTAGGTCACTGTGACCCTGATCTTTAACATACTGATCCAAAAATGTGTAGGGGTCATCCACTCAATGTGTGCGTACATGGTATAAAGTTTGAAGTCTCTGTAATAAATGGTTGTCAAGTTACGTGGCGGAAATGGTTTTCAATGTTAAGGTCACTGTGACCTTAACCTTTGACCAACTGACCCTAAAATCAACAGAGATCATTCACTCAATGTGTGCAGCCAATGCCTGAATTTTGAAGTCTCTAAGATAAATGGTTGTCAAGTAACAGAGTGAAAATGATTCTAAACATTTAGGACACTGTGACCTCGACATTTGACGTACTGACTCCAAAATGTTTATGGATCATCCACGCAATGTGTGCAATCATGATATAAAGTTTGAAGTGTCCATAACAAAATATTGCCCCGTTACGTGGCGGAAATGGTTTTCAATGTTAAGGTCTATGTGACCTTGACCTTTAACCTACTGACACCAAAATCAAAAGGGGTCATTCATTCAATCAGTGCAAACATTATGTGAATTTTGAAATCTATAAGAGGTTGGCCAGTTAATGATTCTAAACATTTAGGTCACTGTGACCTTGACCTTTCACACACTTACCCCAAAATGTCTAGGGGTCATCCACTCAATTTGTGCAATCAGGATGTAAAGTCTGAAGTCTCTACAACAATCAATTGTCAAGTTATTTGGCGGAAATGGTTTTCAATGTTAAGGTAACTGAAACCTTGACCTTTGACCTAATGACCCCCAAATTAGGGATCTTTCACTCAATGTGTTCAACCATTATATGAATTTTGAAATCTCTATGACAAATGGTTATCAAGTTACAGAGTGTAAATGATTTTAAATATGTAGGTCACTGTGACATTTACCTTTGACATACTGAGCCCGAAATGTCAAGGGGTCATCCAATCAATGTGTGCAGTAATGATTTAAAGTTTGAAATCGCTATAACAAATGATTGTCAAGTTACATTGCGGAAATCGTTTTCAATGTTAAGGTCTATTTGACCTTGACCTTTGAGCTACTGTCTCCAGAATCAATAGGGGTAGTCCACTCAATGTGGGCAATAATCATAAGAAGGAAAAAAAAGACTGTAAGCGAAAGAAAACTAAAGTTATCCTCCAGAAACAAAATTGCTAACGGACAGACGGACGAACGAACGGATGGACGCCCTGGACCATGACATAATATGCCCCCTTCGGGCATATAAAAAGTGATAGTCTGATTCTAACCTATTATATTGACAGAATTTACAAGTACGCATGTCTCTAGCCATAACAGACAATCATGAGAAAACCTGTAAATTATTTTCTTATTGTATTTTTCAAAATTATATCAAGGTCCTTTTCGTATTCAAAACTGTTTATATTTCATATAATACTTCAATTTGGGACATGACATATCGTTAATTGAGCTTGCCAGTTTGGAATATATTGGTCTCTAAGCTGTTGTTTAATCAAAGGGAGATAATGTATATATTGATTAAAGTCGGTCCAAATATAACTTACACCTGCAGAATCTAGCAAAAGTTTTATCTGTAGTGCCAATCAATTGTTCAGTGTTCTATACATGTTCTGCAAATAGGTAAACTTTGATTTTTCATTAACTTTATCCAAACTTTAACGGTCCTTTCTTTACAAATATTCGATAAATGGTAGCTACCTAATTCGCCAAGAACTGCTAAATTTGATGTTTGCTGATGCACACCTAGTATGTTCTTGCAAATTTTATGTGTAAATTGTCAACATCTAAGATATTATAAACTCCCCAGACTTCTGCACTGGACAATAATATTGGAACTACCATGGTGTCTAATAAATATGACTTTGTTTTTACATCTAGAGATACTCTACTAACAATTGAAAATAAACCATTGTAGGCCTTTAGTTCCTGTTCAGATAAAGATTTTACAATATATTTAATGTTACATGTGTACATAAATGTTTCGTCTAAATAACAAAATTTATCAACAACCTCTATTTTCTCATTATCAATAAACCACTCAAAAAGTTGATTTTGTTTTCTTTTTTGAAAACGACAATATCTTTGTTTCTTTCACATTTATTTTTAATCCCCATTTTTTCTGAGTATAAATATTATACATTTAATTGTGTTTGTAAGCTCATTGGATTAGTCGTGAATAGTACAATGCCATTTGCAAACAAGAGTATATACATATTGCGTTGTTCTAAGTAATTTCAACTTAAGTTACTAAAATTAATACTTTCAGATATATCATTTACGAAGAGGATAAAAAGTAAAGGTGAGAGTGGCTCCCTTTGCTTCGAACAAAGTGTAACATCGAAGAACTCGAAAGTTTTCATATCTTATTTGATACAAGATTTAACATTTGCATAAATAGACTGCAGTGTATTGACCATTTTACAACTAGTATAATAGTATTTAACAATGTTAACCATAACGCATCTCTAACTACTGTATCAAATGCCTTCTCATAGGCTATAAATGCACAATATAATTTACAATTTGTTATAAGTATCCTTTTAATAAATAGAATGAAATATAGATATACAGTCTGCTGTACTGTGATTGCCTCTAAAACCATATATTGTGATTCAGTCAAAATATGTTGTGTTTCGCATTATATATTCAACCTATTTCTGAGAGCAACTGAAGATATCTTTAGCTGTAACATTTACGAGTGTGAAACCTCGATAATTAGCAAGATCGTCAAAACATCCTTTTGTATATAAATGGAAAATAACCCCTTTACACCAAAGATCAGGATATAATCCCGCATTATGTATTTTATTAAAAATAGTAACAAGATATGGTGAAATAAATTCATTAGTGTCAATGAAAAAAAATCTGCAACAGTATTGAAGAAATCGTTATTTTTTTCTCCGCTGTAAAAGGACAATCAAGATCTTCTATTGTAGAATTGTTCTGATGTAAATTACTGTTCTGTTATTTACCAACTAAATCATTCGTAAAATGAATTGAGATATGTTTAAAATGTTGAACAAATTCATAAATACTTACATCTGAAGAATTGTTTGGACTATACGTACTTGATTTAAATTTTTCAACGTATTACCAAAATTTTATTGAACTCTGTTTACTTACATTTAACAACGTAGACTTGTTTTGAATTATACTGCTTTTTTTCCTTTCCTAACACTGTCGTATGTATTCCTGCTTGACAAAAATATAAAATAATGATAAGCTTGGGATTTAGGTGTCTGTTAAGGATAAATACTGCATTTTTTCTTCATTAACTGTAATTACTAAACTCTAATTGTTCCTTTGTGTAGGCGTTTTAAGAAGTATGATATCGTTAAAAGCAAACTACTGGATTGTTTGCAAATTTTGTAGACAGTTCTCATTGTATCATTAACTGAGCATGTTAACACAGTTTTCTCAAGGTCTTCATGAAAAACGTTTCCAGTTTACGAGAGCGATGACATTTTCAGTTAAATAATTATCAGTGCTTTACATTTAAATTAATGTTTTAATTACGTCATATTGGTTCATTAAGATTTCTATGTTTTACGAACACTGACAGTTAAACTTCATCTAATTTTAATTATTCATTTTGGTTTTTGCAAACTTCATGACATTGACAGAAGCTATGCAAAGACGCTGTGCGTCAGTTTACATGTTTTGATAAAATTAAATATACACATGCTTTAATTTTGTAGTAGGTCAAGTTCTGTACCTTCTGTTGACAGGCGATATTCTGAAATTCGAAATTCGCCTTTTTTATGTCTTTCGAACCGAGGATATACTACTTTTTCTTAACTACTACAATCAAAAACTAGACTTAATTGCAAAGTAGAATCAAAGTTTAAAACAATATATATATATTTTTTTCTTTTGCTGAAACATAAGATACATTTTGCAAAACAAAGAAAGACAGTTACTTAGACAGAAGGTACAAATTAAGATAAATCACATCTAGTACTAGAAGCATTGAGCTTTTTTAGGAAAGCACAAAGCTCGTGAAAATCGTTAACTTGAGAGAGACGGTGTCAAAATATGAATAAAATAAATTTAACGTCTTTTTAGCTGATCTATAAAAAGATTTGAATCCGGAAAAAAATATATATATTCTACGAAATACAAACTGTATTTAAAACGGTTAATTGAACAATCAAATAAATAAATAAAGAAAGAAATAAATAAATAGAGAAATGAAAAAATAAATTACATTATTTGCACTTGCTTCAAAACTGTATCATTTTTGACATCTCAACAAAGTGAATGTATGCAATATTTGAAGTGAAGTAGATCATTTATTAGGAAACAGTAAATATTTATATACTAATTTGATTTATCAGAAAAATCGCTATTTATGCGGCTCTTTTACATTTTACATAAACAGACATAATTCTGCGAAAGTCTTCTGTGCTGTTATCACTAGAATTGTCACTCCCTTATGCTTCTGTTAATAATTTATCTTCAGTAGCCTTATTCCGTTTTCAGTCTGATTCAGAAATACTACTGGCAAACAAAAAACAATGCTGATTTAGATAAGACAAACAATAGACTTCTATCAGAACTATATAGAACAAAGCATACTTTCTTCACTCAAAACAATATAGTACAGCTCATTATACAGTTTAACCAAACATTCCGTATACCGCGTGACATATTTAGGGAAGTATAAATCCTGTGATATATAAACAATTGCACTGGATAATTTATTAAAAAAAAACTTTGTCCTAAAATCCAGACTAAAAATAGTTCGATTAGAAAAAGACATCTCTAATGTTTAAAGAAGATATTAATAAATACATTAAAAAGGAAACTAAGATGATTCAGAAAGTGGAAAAATGCAATGTATTGAAACTGTAAACAGGTTTTTCGTATAAAAATGTAAGCATTAGAGGTTGTCCACAAAGAGCAAACTTGAACTGGTGTATTAAATGAATTACTTACCTACAATTAACTAAAGAGGCTCAGTTGTTATTGTTTACTCGTCTTTGCAGTATTTTCAATAACTGTCTTGCTTGAAATTGTGTTGTACGTCTTAGAAGTAGGATGTCCGTTAATTATTTTTGTGTGTATTTGTGTCAGCTTTAACTCATTAGCAATAAACTTCTGCCTTGAGTAAACCTCCTAGAAATATGTGCTTCTCTAGAAGCTTAACTTAATAAATAATGAAATTGTATGTCCACAGGGAAACATTCTCAGTTTTTCTCTCTATTTAATGAGTAAATCCCGCATATTTCAAACATAAACGTGACCTCTTTTTAAAGATACGCACAGTTCTGAACTATAAAGCACAAATAGATTTATGTCAAGTTTCCAAACTAATTCCATTGCGTCTCGAAAAGGAATGTTATCAATTTTGTACTTTCCTGTATCTTTCCAAGATGTTGTTCTAGGTATTAAACGTACACACTTAAGTAAAGAAAGCAAAGAAGAACCCTCAACCAAGCAAAACATTTTGACATTTGCTCAAGTAAAGTAACGTTATGATGACCAGTATAAGTAAAACGACGTTTGGTCTAACAAAAGTAACGTTATGCCGTCTGGTCAAGTAAAAGCAAGGTAATGCCGTTAGCAACGTTTTGACATTTGCTGTAGTAAGAGTAACGATATGACGTTTGCTATAGTAAAAGTAACCTTGCTAGGACATTTGTTTTAGTAACCTTTAGTTAGGACGTTTGCTTTAAGAAACGTAACCTAATGACGTTTGCATTAGTAAAATTAACCATGACACGTTTGCTCTAGAAAGAAAAAAAAAACTTCAGTTAGAACGTTTGCTCTAATAAAAGGAACCTGAAGACGTTAACTCTAGTAAAAGAAGCCTTAGGACGTTTGCTCTAGTAAAATATACCTTTAGTTAGGACGTGAACTGTACTGTATTAATCTAATGATGTTTGTTCTAGTAGAAAATAGTCAATGACGTTTGCTGTAATAAAAATATTTTAATGACGTTTGCTTTAGTAAAGAAGCCTTAGGATGTTTGCTTTATTAACATTTACCTTTAATTAGGACGTTAAATCTACATGAAGTAATGTAATGACGTTTTTTTTCTAGCAGAAATACAGTAATGATGTTTGCTCTACTAAAAATTACCTTTTGACGATTGCTTTAGAAAAAAGTTACCTTATGACGTGTGCTCTTATAAATGTAACTTAATGACATTTGCTGCAGTATAGGTAACGTTATGAGGTCTGTTATAGTAAGGTAACTTTATGACGTTTGGTCCAGTTGTGTAATGACTCGCAGAAGTTACCGTTGGACTTTTTTCAATTTGTTACACGTTATTGTTATTAGCAAGAGACTGAGACAATTAAAGATTTTTAACTGAAGTTGTCTTGATTCACCATATAGATATAGACAATTTTCCTGTTTTAAATTCGGTGAAGAAATGGAATAATTACTATGAAGCTATATGATTTCCGCTGTATAATCATTAACAGCTAGTGTAGGAGTTTTTGTTTTGTTTAGGCTCTGTTTTTTTGCACCCTGTTCTTTTCTTTTCATTGGTTACATTTATTCATTAATCATGATAAAAATAGCTCTACAAATTGTAATATCTAGAAAATGATCAATGTACCACTCACTGACATATTCGTGCCGGAATGAGAAAAAAACAGCCAAATCAATGATAAAACTGATTATTTTAATGACGAGTACAACAATTTAGTTTTTGTCAATAGTTAGAAATTAACTTCGAATAACTACACATATTTCAATGTGTGAGAATATTCGTTTTAAACACGAGTTTGCAAGGTGTCCTAAGATACACAGAGGTCTAATATAGAGCGTATCATATTCCTCTTACATTTGAAACGAAAGGGGAAAAAAGATAACTTATGTATTTTAACTTCAAGCTTATTCTGAGGCACATCTATGACATATTCTGTATGTATTATTACAAGGAACTATCTTTAAAGTCTTTTAAGAACACTCATTCTTCAAGAGGCATGGAATAACTACTATTCAAAACTCATGGAAAATCCTTTTGCATATTGTCCTTCAACACAATCATGACAAAGGTAAGAAATGTGTATATGTGAGTAATAACAATAAAACCTTGAGCATCCTCCGTGTATGGTAGGTAAGTTAGTGATGGCGTTATTCCTTTTTGCTCTTCTTAATTTGTCTCCAGTCTGATGTCTTAAATGTAGCTTTCTAGCCTAGATATGTGATGTGAGCGGATATTACAAAACATATGAAAAATAGTTTATTTCTGTCCAGGGTACTGATTGGATCTTTTGAGATAAATGCAACAAAGAAACAAGAAACAAACCTGAAAGAAAATCAAACTGTATCAATATATTACTTTGAAGCAGTGATTTTGCTCACTGAGACAGAAACAGGAAAACAAGTAACAAACAACAACAACAACAAAATAATCATTAATAAAAAATAGCTATTCTGATTTTTTTGTATTCCATACTTGTTATATCTTGAAGAAAACAATAGTATTTTTTGCAATCGTAGGGGTAAACATAACATCATTCCACAGAAGAATCATTTTAAACATATACATATTGCACTAAAGGATTAAACTTCTTACATAAGAAGCAGATCTTATGCCGATAATATAAATTGGAAATAATTATCTTTTGTTATTTTGCTAATGAAACATTTTTATTTCGAGCACATTCATTTATAGCTCAGCACACTCATTAGTTTACAAAAGATTTTCATATTCAAATTACATAGTGATATTGATTTCTTTCTCAATTAGTTGAATTAATACTTGAGCTTGAGGAAAGTTGAGGGGAAAAATGTTTTGTCTGCTTTGTCAGTATGAGAGGAGTCTGATGAACATATTGTATGTGATTCCGTAAAGTGTTTGTAAAAAATGTACGTGCACTTTCTCAAATTTAACCTTAAGGCTAATGTGGTCAATTCTAGGTTTAAACAGAAACAAGTGTGTAAAGGCAACAAAAATGAATATTTGTTGGTTCCTTGTAGGTAAATGAACGTGAAAAAAAGTCCAAAGGTCCGGCTAATCTTTAGGATGTAGAACTACAACACTTTGCATACCGACTCCTCACTACTGGCCCTTCATATAAAACTGCGTGCAGAACTCGTAGAAAAAAAACTTAAGCGTTTCGGAATGAAATTTCGTACTGCTTATTAGTATAAATGTCACTTTTACATTTGTTCAGACAGTACATGTAACTAAAATTGTAAACAAAAATGTGCTGAACATTTTGAACAAAAATTTAAATGGCATATCATTATTTATATACTTATCAGATGGGAACTCACGAAAGGGCGGTCTAGAGTTATGTCAGAACACATGTTGTACATTGGTTTTTGCATGACGTGTATGATTGTAACAACGCAGAATTGAATAATGCTCTGTTAATTTGACTCCTTTCGTGTAGTCACGTCTTTTCCTGCAATAATATTACAGACCTAACGAACGTTACAGTCTAAACAGACAATTACACAAACTGATCTTTTTACAATCATGGACCGAGTTGCATGTTTGTGTTGCTGCTCACAAACAACTTACCAAATTCCTGCAAATTTTAATGCACAAAAAATAATGTTTGTGGTGTCAAAATCGACTTTAACAGACTATGCCTAAACTTGGTAAGTAATAAGAAACAATTATTTTAAGTAAGATTAATATTAATTAAAATGCAGGAGAAATAAAAATCAGTGGTATATATGATTTTAGTATAGGATATCAAAGATAACACCTTGTGCGGAAATATTTACAACAGCAAAGGTTTTGTATCATATGATACTTTGATGACTCTAATGAGTCTTTTAGTATGAGTCTGGAAACAGAAATGTTTTGTCTGTCGTTTCTAGCAAATTTTGAAATCTAACAATTTTCATGAACGTCAATAGAAAACAATTTAAATGATTTCTCTATTTTGCGAATAGATCACAAAAATATAAGCATACATCGTACAATGACACACGCCACTAGTAGCAATCATAATTATTCGTGACGGTTTATTTAACTAAATCGTATAGAAAAATAATGTCACAGCCGTCTGCTGGGTGATTAACAATTAAGTAATTTTCTGAATTTCCCATGACAATTGACAATTGAACGCATAGTATTTATTATGTAGTGAGAATACGTAGTTGAAACAACAGCTATGAGTTATTATAGTTTCCTGACGAAACTAATGGCATGGCCATCGGAAAACATATTGGCACTTTGAGGTATGATCTGATAACAACAATACAAAACAAATGCTATGTAATTCAATCCATTTAGGGTAATACAATTTTATACGGCGACAAAAAAGGAATAGAAATATAGGGTATAGGATTACTTGGATCTGAATATATCTTGAAAGATTTAGATGATGAGGACATTTGCAATACTTCCACTATTTTCCCTACCAAATTGTACCTGTTGTGAAACCATGAATTGAAAAATACAAAAGAAATACCACACTTTTCAGACCACCTCAAGCTAAAATAGGTGATGACCCTTTTCTGGGACATAATATTCCTAGAATCTGTTGGATTAACAATCTCTGCAAAGTCGAAAACTTTCTATGAAAAAAATACATATTTTTTCTGACAAATGCATAATCCTTTGACGCGAAGTGGACCATTACGATTTAATAATCAGGTAAACGTTTATAATTAAATTCTGTTTTTAGACGACAGTATCAGACAAAGGCACTGTTTATCCCCTGATGTCTTTATTGGTTGTTTTAGAGAAATGACGACGCTTTAGATATTTTTTCAATAATAAACAGTCTTTCTTAATGGCATGATTTCTTGAATATTGTTCCATCAATAGTAATTACTTCTTTATGTACAATACTATCTTTTGGATATTTGGGAGTCGGCTGGAAATGGCAAAATGAGAATGCTGTTACACAACTGCGTAAATGGCAACCAGCTTGCTAAACAATGTAATTGTGACAAATCATATGTCTGTAGGCAAGTATTTTTTACAGCATACAAATGTACATTTGGTTCCAACAAAGTAATGCTTTGTTTTATTTCAGCAGAAACAATATATCGTCTAAGCTTTGTAGAAACAAAAAATATATAAAATATTATCGAAGAGAAGTCTTAAATTTCTAAATAGAAGTTTATTTTATTCAACCTGTGCCAGAGTATTTACCATATACTTTTAGTTGTGCTCGAACCAAAAGCGTCTGACAATATTTTTTCATGTAGATTTCAATTTTGGCGTTGATTGTCACTTGCTGACCTACTTTCCAGCAACGAAAATCGAAACATGGTACAGTTATGAATGTAGATTTCAGTATTAACATTGACTGACATTGATTTTCTCTTGGTGACCTATGCTCAAGTTTTCGAAGAGAAATTCAAACCACATGGACTGCATATTTCAATTTTGACTTTGTGTGAAGGTAGGTATATTTAGTCCATTTATTCCACTTAACCAGCTTTAACAGTGTCAAATACCCTCGTCATACATTCATTTGTAAAGTCAGCATCCTACAATGTTTATCATTTTCTTAGAACTGCTACAAGTTTTTATTTCCTGTTGATCACGCGCTCAAATATTAGTTTTAATTAAAACAGTCATAATTGCTGCAGCAGATAACAATATGAAATATTGATATGTTTAATTAAATGTTGTCGCATTCGTTTGTATTATTGTTTCTTTTCTTCATCTTTTTTTTAAATTTTTTTTACAGTTTTATCTGAATAAGTGAATTTCAAAAAAAAAAAAAAGTAAATAAATAAAAAAAAAAATAATAATAATAAGACAGAACCCGAAACCGAAATGAATGTAAACCACAAATCATAAGAAAACCATTTTAAACGTCGATAACAGACTTTTAGTGTACGATACCAATCTTTATTACTGTTTCGAAGTATAATGGTGCTATTAGGAAATGATTTCCTTTGCTGTAGTTTATATTTGATTCTACGGCGGTTAAATACTACGATTCCTTTGTGATTTTTATCATTTATCTAAAAGGCCATTTCCTTTCTCCCAATTGACAACATAAAAGTTCTAGAGTAGAAGTAAAGATCTAGACAGGACAGTGATACGTGTTAAATGGTTTTGCTCAAAGATAAGGCTTTAATTATAAATGTTGTAAGCTTTATAAGTATTCAAGATACAACATTTCGTTCAGGCAGATTGTTTTAAAAATTTAAAAGAATATTATTGTTTATAAGAGTTTTATATATAGTTTTGAATGTAAAATGATTGGTTTCTATTACAGTAAATGAAAAATATACCCTTTTTAATTACTTTTTTAAACAGAATATTTTACGCAAAAAAGAAAGTTTTCACTTTGCAGAATGATTCCATTTAAACAGCAAAATGGTGTATTAATAGAAACAGAAAAAGCTCAGCTTACGGCGAGGCGATATAGGTAAAATGTATAAAATGTAAGTTATTGTCGCTTAATGACCTGTCTCTAAAACATGTATGATCTAAAAATGATGCAAGTAAAGAGCACTAAGAAAGCCATTTTACAGGTAGCATTAATAAAGCAAGTATCTGGCTAAAGTTTTATAATTACCCTGCAATGTTATATGGAGCGGAAGGCAACTCTATGTATCAAATCTTTGGCTTTGATCTGCGACGTTGACCATAAAGTAGAACTTTTGGAATATAAGGTCTGCCTGTCGTCTCAATGAAACAAACATTTCACTAAATTTTCATAATAACTTAGGCACTTCAAGATACAGAGCGGACAAATAATTCCAAAACATGTATTATCAGAAATTGTTCCATTTCAATGCGACTAAATTGTTGGTTCTCAATCTGCACCTTAATAAACTAACAATAGGACTAAATTTTCATGTATATCTTGGAAGGGTTTTAGGAGATATGAGGTGAGAAAGAATTCTGTGGGTCAAGTATTTGACATTGATTTGTGACCTTAAACTGGTGTGCCTGTAATGTCGGTTTTGCACGTTGTCGCAAAAAGATGAACATTTAAGTACACTTTCGGGCGTATAACAGGAATTCAAACTTGTTTGCCTTACAAAATATTATGCCAGATAATGACTTCATTGTATTAATTAGTTGTGTGAAATTTTTACTGCTTACAGAAAAATTAATTTAAAATTAATATAACAGATTTCCAATTTATGTGTTGTTTTTAAGGCTTTTATAATTCATGAGAAAAAAATGAAAAGAAGTAAATGTATCTCTTTTGAATAGCTATAATTTCATATAGGCGTGACATATAAAACTACTCAGAATTTACGAAGTAAATAAAACTGTCAGTATAGCAAACAAAATACAAGTTTCAAACAATACGGTCTTGTAGTGTGTAGTGTTTATTGTTAAAAATTTCTCAGAAGAAGTAGTAAATGTAATGGGTAAAAAATGTACGGGTAAAGGTCATAACGCAATGAACGATAGTTAGACACCAGCGCTGTTAATGAACTACAAGCTTTGATTAACGATAACTCATTTTGTGTAATGTTACACAAAGCAATTTATATCTAAGTAAGACTATTCAAAGACAAAGAGATTGGATTCTTTACCTAAAAAAAGAGCAGACTGACATTTAGGACGTTTCAATGATTTTGTTCGAACCAGCTTAGTACACATAATAATATCAGTAATACAGGCAGTTTGCTAATGTCACTTTGGTTGAAATAGGTTGTAAATATACTTAAAAACGCTTGTATACATTCTACCAGCACTTTGTAAGCAACATTTTGTCGTATTCGTCAATGGCATTTGTTGTAATGGGAGTATATACACATAACACTACAATTAATATTAATTGTCTAGGGAGAGAAATGCCTCGTAAACCTATACATACCATAGTGTACCACGTATGCTATGAGGAATTATATGATTACAGCTTATATCAAGGAACGACTGCAACAAAGTTGTGTTTTCTCAAACTGTGACATTACATGTATTATTGCATACTTTAAATAATGTCTTCTTTATTTCATTCATTTCCTAGAGCTTTATATTTTATATAATAGGTTTTTAAGGCATTGTTGTTCGGAATTTATAACCTTTCAGGGATTCATTTATGTAGCATAAGTCGTGATCCCGCGTAGTGTGCACTAATTTAGGGTCCAAAACATTGACATTTTACTTTGAAAATCTTATTATTGGCGATTAATAACAAATAAAAGACTAGGTTTTACATTGTTGGTGTCTAAAGGTTCTTCATCTTATGTCAAGCATTTTTGTTTGCATTACATGTACTCGTTGTTTCCCGCTGAGTGATAAGGGTGCTCTAAGTAGCGTTATATTATATTACTCCACGGGAAAAAATCGAATGCATACAACTCATTACTTATTAATAATAAGCAAATATCCTATTATTTTACCACTATGTGCTTAAGGATGGTCGAGTCATATGCATATTTCCATTCTCAATATGAATAATATACCCATGTCCGTCATTTATTTCAAATTGAAATAATACAAAACCTTGTGTGACGTGACCAAGACTATGTGTGTAAAAGATAAACAGTATAAGGTATCACTGTGTGTGTGCGTGCGCGCGTGGGCGCGCGTGTGTGTTTAATTATTTTCTTGACGCATATATATTAGTGCAAAACAAATGCCGTTTTTATTGCATACGCTTGAAGTAAAACACTGAAATCATAACAGAGGGAAATATCATGTCAAGCAATCTGTGTAAAAGGTTTGAAATAAACATATATATGTTTGATATTTGTTAAGGTTAACATTTCTCGTTTTGTTCTTTTTTTATTTATTCAAATGTGACAAGCAAAAAAAATGAAGCTGTATATAGCTACAATGTAGCCAACCATCAAAGAGTTTTATATGTGTTTCGTATACTACAGATTCAGTCAATAAGAACTTAATGTAACCCTCTGTACCTGCAAGAACAGTTAGTAGAAAGGAAAAAGTACACACCTTTTGTTCTTTGATTGTTTTGTTTATGACAAAATGATCATCAGCACATGCAGAAAAATGTTATAGTTAAGATAATGAAATTTAAGATTGCATTATAAGCCTCATAATTTGTGAGAGTGTAAAAGGTATTTTGACAATAATTACAGTTGAATTAGTTGAAATTATGCAAGATGCACTTTCACTGATATTATTTTTATACTTAGAACTTTTACCTTTTCCTATCTAGACACTCTAATTTCTTTCCGTTAAATGTATGATCTTATCGGGATATATGTAATATTTCCAATTTATAGCAGTTAACAGTTTACCCTTCTTTAGATTCTCTGATACACACGAATGACAAATACATGAATCCACGTTTGAGATTCCACTTTTCATTACTATGCTCAATAGATTCTTTGCATTTTTAATGTTTCATATTAACAAGTAAAACTGATAAGTTAGTGGAACTAAAGTGTAAATAAAAATCCAGCGTATTGAAATGCATCAGGTAATGCGCACTATTTCGGGCACAGTACATTGTGTATTACCTACAGCACAACCTACACAAATCAGCACAACCTACACAAATGTACAAAGATGACAACCGCCGTCTCAATTCAACGTCAAGTCCTTTTAAGAAGAACACAATAAGTAGGCTCAGTAATATTATCCATTTCATAGATACGCATATATGCTTTAAATGTGATTTTATAGCATCAGGCAAACACAAAGAATTGTTTCTGATTGACGGATAATATATCATATATTTTTTCCACATGATATTTGTGAGATCTAAAGAGCAGAGAGAACATCGCTTAAGACTTGGTAAAGACCAAAACAACAACAACAACAATATCCTTCAAGCAACATGCCTTCGTAATTGTAAAGATACTGATGCAATGCAAATACTATATTCTTTTAACGTTTTGTACATCTCTTTTTTCATAGCAGGTCCAAATTCTTGATAATTCATGCATGACGTATGCGTGGAGGAAATAGGGCAGTAATTTCCAGTTATTTGTTGTAATTGTTCAGTCCTTGATTACAGTGCTAATTTTTTCTGGCATATTTCTTTAAAACAGTGCAACTGATTGATGGTGTTCTTTTAATTTTATTTTATGTTTTTCGAGGTTACTTGAATTAGAATGAAAAAAAAAAAAACTGTTTATTAGGCATCAAATCAGTCTCGTGTATTGGTGTGTCATTTATAATACTCTTTTTAACTATATCTATATTCTCCCTCTAAGTCTTTTTAATGTATTTTTATTTTCTTATTCTCTGAAGTCCACATTTCTCCCCCTATGTCTAGAATCCGTATCCAATTTTGTCAAGTACTTACCAGTTTCTGGCGTTAAGATATGAACGAATATTCACCTCTGGTTTGTCTACACTAAACAATTTAAAACCCAAAACAAGATAAATCGTTAGGTATTTTATTGGAACCTTCTACCTGACGAGTATATACAAATTCTATCTACAGGGCATGAATAATTAATGCTATCGCAGTATGTCACAAAATACATTCACTTTTGCAATTTGACGATATTAAGACAAAAGTTTTCAAGTTCTCAATTTGAAAACAAAAAATAAAAAAATAAAATCACTTAATTGATGCACCCGGGGTACTTTTAAATATAAAATCAATCTTACATTAGTATGTCTATAACGTAGAAAGACCTTCAGAGGTCTATACTGTTTCGGACGTCCGGTGAATTTAGCATGCACTGATGTCACTAAACTACACCAAACAATGAACGTTTAAGGGGAGAAGGTATTCTTTCATATGCCTTTTTCCTAATTAGGAAGTACCCTTTGCTTGCCCACTGGTCGTATTCAATTAACGATAAGAATGTGGAAACCGAGTGTATGTCAAGTGTCTTAGCGCCTTAAATCAGGTCCATTCATTGTAATGAGTAAAAGCACAGCTGGAGGACTGGATTTTAACGACAACTAATTACACGCTCAGGGGACAAAAAATGTTTTAGTAAAGCAGCAGGTCTAAACGCAGGTGTTCTTGTCATTTCTGTGCTTATTTCGGTCGGAAAACTGTAAACGAAAGGCACTGGCGAAGACTTCTACTGACAAGACATGAACGAACATAAAATACGCTTTCTTTTCTTTGTATTTCATCTTTTAAAGTATGGCTATTTAACTGAAGGTGTATAAATAAACAATATTGTGTTGTTAAGTTCCTTTTCTATTAATGACTTGTTCAATATATTGTTAATAATGATATCTATGTATATTTAATCACCAGTGAAACATATATTCTTTATATATTTATATATCCCAACGCTTGTTGCATGCCTTGGTTTGATAATTCCTTTGGCACTGACGTATATTCCTTAAAAAACAATCCTCAGAATTTAATACATATTAAGATATATCAGTCTACTTATTAATATTTATCCCCAGATGCCACCGGACGACTGACGGATTTTTTAATGTATGGGACATAATGCTAATCAGTGTGTATCAAGTTTTCTTTCTGATATCTATTATAAAATTACTCTTATTCTTTTATATCAAAATTTTGTTTATAATAATATTAATAACTATTATTATAATTTTTATTATTATTATAATTATTTTATTATTATTACTATAAGATAAGAGTATCATCATCATCATCATCATCATCATCATCATAACGAATATTATAATTATTACATTATCACTATTACTAACTAGCTTCCCTTTTATTTCAATTCCGAAATGTTAACAAGTGACTGTTTTTAACGAATCACAGAAATTGATAAGGAGAACTTTTGCGTTGATGACGTTTCTTTTTCAAATATGCACTATACTAGTAATCTGAATATTATATTTTTCAGTTAATAAGTTTACACAAAACTGTCATCTCGATGACTTAAATAAAAAGGATTTCAGGAAACAAGAAACTAGAGATGTGTCTATAGGATACGGATGCCCCCACATTCCGAGGTATTGTCACAAAAAATCCTGTACAATAACAGTTGCGTATATAGTCTAAAAAAGCTATGTTTTGGCTTTATCAGGGTGGCATAACCATGCCGATCTGCAATAAATTTGCGTTTAAATACCCAAAAAGTTCATGGCTCTAGCAGTTATACCTTTGGAGATACACGCGACACAAACCGGTCTACGTACGGACAGCGGGACGGACGGACAAGGGCAAATCTATATCTCCCCCACCAAAGTGGTAGGGGCATAAAAAAGTACAAAAACCCTTCTCCTTGTTGCACGTATATGTGGAGACAATTGTCTATTCGATGTATCATCAAATTGACCATCTGTGTAAGGACATGTAATTTCCGGGCTATACAATCTGCAGCTGCTTCCTAAATAACTAGTTATTAAATTTCTATTTTAGGAAGGAGTAACTCCTTAAGGGAGGAAATGTTCTTAATTAAGGGTTGTTCAGAAATACGAAAACGGCAAAGTTATATGCAAAAACATATAGATACACTAAATAACAGTCGCATTATCGTCCTAAAAAGAAATGTCTTAACCTTTTGTACTCAATCGTTCCAGGCCCAGTTTCACTTACAGAGTTAAAATATACTTAGTCTAGAATATACTAGAGTTAAGGATTTACATAATGATGTGTTACAACTTAGCATCATACAAACATTCTTTTTTTTCAAATACCTAAATACACCCAATATCTACAAATCTGTAGAAAAAATACCAACGGTTACACACTAAATGCAAATTAGCTAAAAGCAAGAGACCCTAGGCAGATGCATGTATAAATCAACAAACATAACGAATGCTGATTGCCGGCTATAAATTTAGATACTCGTAAGAAGAAGAAATGTAGCATTTATTTGAATCCTGCTATTTTTGTGCAGTTTATCTTTGCAAAATAACTATTATGATACGGTCGAGTGCATACCTTCCTATAACTGTATAAATACAACCTCTGTCAACTGTGTCAGGAAAACTATTCTTTAGCTCAGTGGTTAGAATGTTGGCCTTCGATGCGCTAAGATCGGAGTTCGAATCCCGCTCTGGGTTTTGTATTCTAAGATGCATTGCATCTTTCTGTTACGGACTTTCATGTTCGTAAGTATTACTTCACAAAACAACGGAAACAACGAATTCCAGCCTTAAACAATGCGCTTCTTTAACTGTTAAGTACTATATGAAAATGCGACTAACTATCGTTTACATTAACATAGCTGTCATATCGAGTACATTTGTGTCATATTCTTTCACTGTACTTTTTTCTCAGGGGAGTAGTATATATAATACAATTAATGTAATGGTTTACCGCGAAAACTGGTGCATATAAAGCTGAAAAAAACATCAGTAAATTCATGCACGATTCTTCGTTGCTTGTGTATTGCTCCATGTCGCTGATTGTGTTTTTTATTTTTTAAACTTTTATTTTTTTTTGTCGTTTTTTCAATTGCTGACCTTAATCCTAATTCAGTAAATGCCAAGCAGGATTTAATATATTGAAGGAAATAAGAGTATGTAATTATCTACTTACCATATGGATAGAAATCCAAACACATATGTAAGATAAACATTGGCTCTGCATACCACAGGCAGATGGTTGATTGGATAACCCAGAGATTCAATCCATACAAAGAAAAGGCTAAACAGCATGCCCGTATCAGCCGCAAGGACAGCCATAAGGTATATACTGAAATGATATCTAAACAATTTCGGCCTGTTTTTGTTTTCTTTTTCATAAGCGTCCTATATCTTCAACAATACATAGTTTGGTAAAGATTTCATATAATGCCTTAAATTCTTTGTATACAACATGTTGAACAGTATAATCATGCGTAGTTATATCATTTAATTTAAATGCTATTTTATCGGTGCTTTAAATGTTTCTCACTCAAGATTTTTGTTTTTTCGTTACGTTTAATGATGGATAGGTTTCATAAAACTAAGTCAGGTAATGTCTTGATTAACATTAATTTCTTAGATTCAACCCACTTTTATAAAACTCGTAGTTCATTACAGCATTTCGAATAATCTTTAAAAATTGTATGAAGCACTTTGTCTGTGATTATATTTGATATTTTATCCCTGAAAGTAAAATAGAAAGTGCAAAATTAATTGGCTGGTTGACTGTAGGTCATGTTCTGGATTAAAGCGGTAGACAAGTACAAAAAGGCTAAGCAAGAGGCCAATGGCAGTTGCTATTTCACTAGATTCAATACTTTTTCTTTACACGTTGCATTTGAAATTCCAATTATTAGTTACACAATAAGTATTTACTGTTTTTGTCTTTAGATATTTGGCATTTCTTGTTTATTTTAAGTGCACAGTGTTCTGATAGACGGACACGTTAGACCTTGCAATAAAAGGAACCTTGAGTGTCACTTTTGAATTTTGAGGGAGCTTGATATCTTGATATAATATTTTATGTACTGTAATATTGTACGCTTATTTTTTTATATAAGTAGAAACTGCTAAAAAGTTTAAATAACTGTAAATTTCAATAAAAGCAAAAATACACAGTTAATTGTATCAAGCATGTAATTTATCTAGAAGAAAATTACCACTATCTAAAATTATCAAAATTCAAAATAATTTTGACATCTAAAAAAAGACTGACATTTTTAAGTGTACTATTTTATCTTTGTTTTTATCTTTGAAAACTCATTTAGTTTTATCCAATAGAAAAAATTAAAATTAAAACGTTATGTTATGTTTTTATCAAACGAAGTTGGCGTGTCATTTTTAGCAATATGCCAATGATATTAGCAATGAAATTGTAAGTACATTTGTTCCATTTACATGTATATAACAAAAAAAATATATTAACACTATGAATATTTTCTAACTTATAATAATAATATTAATAATTATACTGATAATAATAATAATTTGCTGTTTGAGGTCTTACCTTGACGAAACGTTTCTCATCTGTTTTTCGGCAACAATGACCACAATAGACGTAAAGTTACCAACTAGTCCAATAAAGACAATGAAGGGTAGGACATAAACGTATAACACGTAGTTCACCTGCATCCTGAGATTGCCCCCTTCCCCTGCTCCTGATGGTTCTACGGACGATATATTTGTTAAATTCGTATCATTCATTTCTTTTAATGAATTTATATCAGCATAAGCCGGCTTTTAGCAATCTTAAAATATACTTTATTTAAAAAAAATGTTTCTATTAATTCTATTAAATGAAAAAAATATATATATCACACACTTTTTTCTAAAGTTTAAGTCAAAATTTTAGAAACATTATTCATGACAATTATTCTTTAAGAGTTATGGCGCACAGAGATTCCTTGCAATGCACTTATTCCTTTAATCATCAGCGTATAAGACCTAAGTTGTGAAAAATAAAATAAAGCTTTATAGCTTGCCAATAAATATATTGAGATGAATCAGACAGTTAAAGCTGTGTTTGTATAAGACACATTATCCGGCGCATTCTTGTTTTCCGCTCTTAATATTTATTTCCAATAAAAGGAAGAACAAGTGAGTTCGACTGCCGTTGTCGAAACTAATCCGTTCACAGTAGCACAGTTTCTTTTATAACTATGTGATGTCTTTGTTCTGTGCTGGTATTGGTTTCAGCAAATTGTCATCCACTCTCAAACTGAAATGAAATTTAAATAAATTGACATTTGCTTTGCCTTTGTGGCATACATAATCGACTAACTTATGTGCAAGTTTTAGTGCGTTTCATTCTAATTGAAAATGATTCATTTATAACATGTAAAAATGAAGCTACAGAAACGATTTTTAACTATAACCTGAAAAAATTGCATGCATTCTGAAGAAATTTTGATAATATTAACATGCAAACAAATTCCAGAAAAATATGAGATTAGAACGATCATAATCATGGTATACATCAAGTGAACGCAGTAATGCTCCTTTTAACGTGCTTACAATTTAGCAACAACATAATGAACATAGTAACGATAATAATCCATTATTATTGCGATATTCACTAAAGCATTTTATGATAATCTCGTCGGTGCGTCTGCATAGAAACAGTTTAGCACATGCTAGACTGTTACCATAAAAAAGCACTTACAGACAGACAAATACTTTAAAACAAATGCGTAACAACTTATTGACGCAAAGACGGTTCTAAGTGAATCTGATAAAGCAATAGTAAATGGAAGATGTTGAAATGTCTAAATGAATCCCATGTTGCCTTGTTAGACAAAGGTTTACAACGCATGAAGTCCTTCGTGGCAAATTATTTCCCGTGACTAAGACAGACTAGGATAATACCAAATAAAGCTTCTTATAACAGTATCAGACTCAAATAAGAACAGACAGCAATGAAAAATTTCACGTAAATGAGAAAGAAGTTGACAGATAATCAATCAACAGTCTTTTAATAACAGGTGATATCAGCTGAGGTGGATACGGTCAAAAAGGCGAGTTTCTGTCGAAACTTTTTCTGGCCGTATCTACCGAACCTGATATTAGCTGCGGACACTGTTTTCTCATAATGAAACATCATCAAACCTTTGATTGACTGAGGTTAGAAATTTAATTCTAAATTCAATTTTAATTGTAAGTCTATGAGTTCTGAACGTCTGAATGCGACCTGGCAAGTAGTTCATGCCTTAAAATTATAAAAATACCCTAATTGTCTTCCAACAGTAATGGTGTATTTTATATTTCCGTTACGCACACCCTTCCCTTTTGATACGAACATTGAGTCGGAACTGTTTATGCTTTTTTATCAAAATGCATGCTAAAATTGCTTAACAGACAGTACCATATATATTCTGGCGTCTTTCAAGACGACATCGACAGAAAAAGTGCAGCTGTGTTTAATTTTGAGAACAGATATTTTTCTTTTTATTTGCATGTAGAGTGGTTGTTAAGTCTAATAATTGTGAGTGAGGGGTAAATAATCGTGAAAAGTGTTTCAAAATATATGATGGGTTTATAACTAAACATCCGACTGCACTCGTTTTCAGGCAGAGGCAAATTTTAAAAGATAAAACAATGTAAAAAAGAGAATGGGAAATAGAATTCACCGCTATTAGTTAAATTCAGCCTCCTTTTTTTCATAAATTTATTCTGTGCCTCTTTTCATCATTACGTGCGTTTAAAGTCCCAATAAATAGCTTTCAAAATTTCTTTTGGGTTTCAGACCCAGCAAACTAGTCTACATAGCGGGAGTGGCTAAAAGTGTTATCAGGTAAGGGATGTGATAATTCTTTGAAATGTCAGTTATCTTGTGTGGTTAGTGTTGTTTTTCTCAGAAGATTCAAAATAACGTATTACACATCTAGATTTAGATTTATAAGATCGTCGAAAAATACAGCTGCAGTAAATAATATTAATGAGATTTCAATATTTGGTTAAAAATCAGTTATGTTAATATTCAGGAAAAGTGAAAATCAGATACAATACGCGAAACTTTAAGTGCAAATAATGTCTTCGAACTCGAGATTGCATTTGAAGCCAAAAAAATACACACACTAATAAGAAAGAAACATTAATCAAATGCCTCCTTTTTAAATTGCATCTGGAAACAGATGCGTCTTGGCTATCGCTGATAATTTCTATTTTACCAAACCCCTCGCTGGCATTGTTATGAGAATTATTCTATATTATTCAGCATTTAAATTACAATCTTCTAAACTAATATCTTTTAGATCTATTTCGTGTCCTCAGAGAATCTATCACTGTACCAGATGTTCTATTAAACATGTCTTTGGTGTCTTTGTCGTATTCTTTCTATCCTGATAGTTGTAAACCCAAATATCTAAATCAGATAAGCATTATCTCAAGCATGTTCAGAGATATGTTTGATACTTTACATTTCGGAAAGGTTTTTTAAAAAAAAATCATTAATTCATATGCCTCAAGACTTTAATCATAGCACAATACGTTGCATATCGAGTTATTGGAGATTTGCACCTAAGGAGACAGGTTTCTTAAGTGAAAGGAACCAATGCAATCGTGTGATTTATTCTATGAACTGAAGAGAGTGTGAAGGAACCAATGCAATCGTGTGATTTATTCTATGAACTGAAGAAAGTGTGAAGGAACCAATGCAATCGTGTGATTTATTCTATGAACTGAAGAAAGTGTGAAGGAACCAATGCAATCGTGTGATTTATTCTATGAACTGAAGAAAGTGTGAAGGGAGAAATGCTTGACAGAATTTATTAAAAGAATGAATTTGTCTTCATTGTCCTCATACTTAAGCACTGAAAAAGACGTTATGCAAAGATATCTGCACCGTTAAATATAAAAGTATTGTACATTTGATGTTTTTGTTAAGTACTTGTCTCTTATTCCTGTTCATTTCAAATAAAATATAAAATTATGGCGTCTCAAACAACAAAAAACACGTAGAATAGTTATCCTAATCTTTGGCAATTGACATTTGAATACGTATGCTAAGCGTTTTTCCTTGAAAAACGTATCCCGCTATGTGATTTGATGATAAAGAGCAATAAAATGAATGAATGGCTAAAATGAAAATATAGCGGTAATATCCGCTAAACTTGTTTTTACTTTTATAATAAACTGAAAACGCCATATTATTAGCATTATTTCTAAGTTTACTTCTTAAAGGGATTTAAGATTACAAACCCAAACCTTTTGTAATATTTACAGGATAGTTCGAAAGAGCACCGTTTTCTTAACGGCCTTCCCCATCAATTACTTTGTACATCTTTGCCCGTAGTAAGAAAGCAGCACTTAATGTCAAATACTTATCACAATTTCCATACATTCATTTAAAAGCCAGAAACACTTTTCTGTCTACTTTTGAAGACACTTACATTTATTTAGATCATTTTCTTACGTGACAAAATTGTCTGCAAGCAAAGCCTCTAATTGCATGTATGGTTATAGATGTTAAAACGACACTTAGTGTCAGAAATATTAATGGCAATGCTATAAAGTAACCAGAAAAAAATCAGGAGATGTCTCGTTAGCCAAAACATTTTTTGGGGGAAAATAATTCTAGAAAGGTTAAGAGGTTTATTCAGTCTAGAAGACTGACTGCAGCTAATGCTTTAGCTCCAGGGAACTGCCAAACAAGTACGAGTAGTAACTACAAAGAACGGACCAAGTGTCCTAGACAAACAAATAATACATCCTAAAATAGGATTCCCTTGGGTAACTATGTCGCCGTTGCATGTTGATAGTAGTCATTTCTTAAATATCAGATGATTTTATTTAAAAAAGTTTAGTTTGTCTCATAAACTCCATTCACTTTCTTCAGTGGCTTTGCATCAGTACTATTACCAAAATTGTGAAACATTAAATGCATTTATATTTTTTTTTGTTTTTAACCTTTTGAATCTTTCTAAATATTTAGTATTGTTAACTGCTGAATATAGTTTGAATACTCTCATTGCATACGATCTACTAATACCAAACGAGTACCACAGTTACAATATACGGCCGATGACCTAAGTCCCAAAAGCTGAAAAAGCCTTGATCTGTCAGCTGTCAAGAAAGTAAGTTTTTTTAATTAACTGCAGTATAGATAGACTAATAACACATTCAAAATCCGAGTCTTCATTATAGTCCAGTTTTACGTTCAAGAGAGCTATTTGACGTTTGAATTAAATACACAATTTCTAGCCGAAACATCTTGAATTATGAAGACGATTTATGATTTCAGACAACTTTTGTCAATGGAATAAATTTGTAATTGAAACTGTCCGACATAGCATTACTGTTGTCACCTTTGTTTCTCTGAATATCTTCAATTACATTTACTTTTGTTAGACTTTTGATTTCTTTTTTAGTTTTTCTTGTCAAGTATCCTTAACGACATTGTAAATGAATTACCATTTTTCCAGACCTACACCGTTAACCTTCAAGAGATATGCCAGAACTGAATGGGAAAACATAAAGCTAAACTGGAACTCCATCGATCTATCCTGAAGAATGCATTTATTTAATATATTTCTCTCGTCAAGATGTGTGAGGTATAAATTGGTAACATGTTTGTAATCACATCTCAGTAATTCGTTCTCACCATTTGGAAATTTTTAAGCACTCATAAGATTTCTATAACTGTTGTGTACATCAATCAAACAGACAATTAAAACAGACGCTTTAGTCATCAGGTTCTGTTTCTTAAAGCTGACGCTTTAGTCATTAGGTGCTATGTTTCTTAAAGCTGACGTTTTAGTCATTTGGTTCTATGTTTCTTTAAGTAGACGTCTTGGTCATCGGGTGCTATGTTCCTTAAAACAGACGATTTAGTCATTTGGTTCTATGTTTCTTAAAGCGGACGCTTTAGTTATTAGGTGCTATGTTTCTTAAAGCTGACGCTTTAGTCATTAGGTGCTGTGTTTCTTAAAACTGACGATTTTACCGAGGGTTGAAAAATGGGCAATTAAGTCACATCTTACTTGACACGGTAACATATAAGTTCTCTTATCGATAAGTTTTACAAATACAATGTACATGTATATGAACCTATAGACGTGATATCACCACCCATCACCAGTTTATTTAATTGCACACCAATAAATGAACGAGTAAATTGACATTTATACAAAGGATACACTATTTTAACTTTAATATCAGCAAAGTCCGGTTCTTAAGACAAAACTAAAAGTTTTCTTAGAAACAAAATCGTTCTTTGATCCTGTTGACCCTATTTGATCAGAATTTTAGACTTTGAACTTTCAGTTGATTTATCTATTTATTTATTTATATCTATCGATCTATCGCGGGACTTTCTGACGTACATTTTCACGCATGCAATCATTTTTCTTAGTTATTGTTATCGTAAGTTTCCCTAAAATTATTGTTTTTATGAATTGTTTGTAAGAAAATACTTCCCTCTCACAAATACCTGACAAACATGAATAACATTTTTGTTAATATGTAATAATCAGTATCTGACAGTCTGGTACCAAACATGCCAAAAGTATCATATTTGTATTTTTTCCTAACATGCGTCACTCTTCTTTATTCATTTATTCATATTCATTGATAAATAACTGTCAGAAATGCAAATAGTCTGCTCTCATGGGATTTAACAATCTGTTTAAATTAATAATCAAATGTTTAAAGACGTGCTGTTTTTAATGCATAAAATCTCGAATGCAAATAAAGCACTAACATTCCTATTTTTATTTTTTTTTTTTGCAAATTTTAAATGAATGTGAATATGGTAATTAACTTGGAACCACTCTAGCTTTTATGTCTTATTTTGCATAAATAAAAGTACCCTTGATCGGCATTTAAACAAATGTTGTTTCAAAACACACTGAAATGTCTCACAATCTATTAAGGTGCAGAATGATATTTGTGAAGAAGGAATAAAACAACGGATACAGGGGGTTGTCTTTAGTTGTTTTTTTTTTTAATTATTTAGAAGCAAGGGCAACAATATTAACAGAACAACATAACTTTTTACGACTTTATATCCACCGGCTGATTAATAATTATTTGTTATCGTTCTACGAATGCAAGCCGTTAAATGATGGGGCCATGACGCTAATCAGACTTCAGACTTGTTATTTCTAGTTTTTGAAATAATATGTACAACTTCAGAGGATAATCTTTCTACACAGTTTTCATTTATAGCGTGACACTGAATATCAAATGGATAGATTATTTTACGCCTTCACAGCTGCAGTATCATATTGTATTTGTCTTGCTGCTCGCCAAGTGTGACTCTTGCCAGTTGTGTGTTCGTTCAAAATATAACTCCAAAAAACGCATGCCAGAATTTCTTAATGGCTGGATATTGAAATCTCTGAAATGCTTCATTGTCGCAGATAAAAAAACTATGACTTTTAATAATGGTTGATATAAATGTAAATGAAACGAAAGTAAGAACCATTGAAGCATTCACTCTGATAGAGAAATCGAATTTCACAAAAGACGCAGACATTTATTTGTGATTTCTTTTTGTACATCCTCTGAAAACTGCTTATAGAGATGATTTTTTGTTGTTTTTTTTTGTTTTCTTTTTTTTTAAATTTGACTTTTAAAGCGACCGACTCACAGATGGGCCGACGATGAAAAAAAAGAAAATGTTCTTACATCTTGAAATTTTTGCTGCAGTTGTGAAGAACGTATTTAAACTAAGTTACTGATTCATTTTTTGATACAGAAAAACATCAAAATATGAAGTTTTACACACTTTTATAGGTAAAAAATTTACCCCGTTAGTTACGGGGTAGATGCTTTAGTTATAAGATTAATTTTGACGCATTTTCACAAGTGGGCTCTGTGGCTCAGTGGTCTAGATCATTGCACTATATTTTACTGACCAAAAGGTCGTGGGTTCGAATCCTGGTTAGGTCAAAACTTTTTTTTCAGTTTTCATGGTGTATAGAAGCATACTTTTATGTTTTTTTCCATAGTATATTAAATTCTTTAAAATTTTAAAGAAAAAAAGATTCAGCAAAATTCTGTTAGTCAGTCGCTTTAAATAACAGAGTATCAAGTATGTTGGTAAATTAGTGCAGGATATTATTCAGCAACTGCAAATTATTAATTATTATTAAAATGATTTTATAGGCCAAGGTTTAGGTACAAAGTGGCAATATAGCAACAAATAACAAGATTTATAAGATTTGCCTATGCGTTATACTTCTAACAAATATTCTCATTATTCAAACAGCTTCATACATTTTCATGTCTAAATATTCGCAGAAAATACCATCGGTCTGGTAACAACTTCATGATACAACAACTAAATCCAAATAAGCTTTGGTCACGTGGCCAGTCACGAGACCCTAGGCAAATCTAATTTTAATTATAAACATAACAAAAAAGTCCAATATCTCTTTTAAATTTGGATGCTCGGTAGAAGAAAAACTGTAATAAAGTAAATCCTGGCATTTAAAATGAAAACAAAATCTTTGCAAGTGAACCTGAATCATCACGCCATTTTAATTTCTAGTGGATTACTCTTAATTTACAAGTACACTGTTTTTCTGTCAGATATCACATAAAAAAGGATATTTATTTCTATGGTTTCCCACTACCGGTGAACTTGTTAATTTCACCATTCTTATTGATCACTTCAAATGCCGAACGCATTCTCTGAAACAGTGTCGATGAAAGAGTTTTATGCCCCTTCTCTCTACCAGACCTATTCGAACAACCATTTAGTGAGTAAAGACACATTTTACATTTTTCATTAAACTAAAATTGATATTTCTCATGCGTAATGTTAAGATTAATCTATAGTTAACATGACAATATATATTTGCTCTGCTACTTTTCAATCTGAATTTGAATTAAAGACTTTTTTTTCTAAATCAGAAAAGCTAAATTACAAGAAGTAATAAGGATTAGTAATTGCAATTTTGATATACGATTACTCGTTAGCAGCGCTAAGTTTAATTTGATTTTCGTAAGATACGGTCTCGCGTGCCTTTCACAAGTAGTACAAGGCAGTCATGGAGCCAAAAGAACCTCACTGTAACAAAATCTTTGATATCTGATCACACTATCTGATGTATCCAATTCCACCTTACTTATAATATAAAGGTTAAAGTTGGAGACGCGAAATCAATAGCTTTTCATGCAATAAACGTGTAGTTGAAGATTGACTACGAAGGAGTATCAGTGATCATCCCAATTCAGTTTTCCAATCAGTCGTAAGGATTTTTTTTATTTGAAGTTAAGGCCTTCTAATCTTCATAAAACAGAAACTGACGCTCTAACTTCTTTTCTTCGAAGATCATACAAGTTCATAACGAGTCTTTTGACTAGAACACTCCAGATATGGAAAATATGACGGCGTGATGTAATGTGTTACATGTCAGCATTGACAATGTTATGAGGGCAAAGCACTATCTTATACAAAGAACCGAGCCTTTGACACAAAAACCGTCTGACATTAAAAAGACAATTATGTTGTAAAACTTAACAAGAAGCCATACGAATGAGAATATGAAAAACATTTTTGGCAGACTTAAGTAAACATACAGAATGTTCTTCCTGTGATAAATTCATCATGTATGGATACATAATCAAAAAGTGAATATAAGAATTACATAGCGCCTCCTAGGCAAAGTTCTGATTCATTGCATATCGTGGCGTTCTCTGTCTAGACAAAATTCAATCAAAGTTGCACTCCTGAGTGGTTGGAATGGAAAATATTTACTTGTCTTCTATAATGAAACAATTAATTTGACATGCGCTATGTTATCACAAGAGAAGCAATTTTTTAAACAGAAGTTAGCTTGGCCATGCACGTTTCTTAATTGTTTTTGTTATCCAGATACTTTAAAGACATTTGCCGTGAACGACATTAATTTAACGAAGGGAATCGAAACAAAATAAATTTTATGAAACTCTATGTGTAAAACGTATAAAGATACCTTAGACAAAATAAACCGGTGATGATAACGAACAAAACAAAAATCTTACAACAGATGCACAAATAAAAAAAACAAACAACAAACATTCGCAGCAAGGCCAATCAAAACCTTATTTTAATTGTTACTATTACCAAATAAATCGTCTGAAAATGAACCCAATGTCAACAATAAAAAACACAAAGACAGGTTTTCAACATAATGTGTGTTTTTTTGTTTTGTTTTTTTTTCACGGCAACTTCATCAACAAGCTTGAGCTTAAACTGTAAACGATTTTTTAAAACAATGAGACAGTGTATGTAAAGCTTGTAAATACATGCTTGAAATCACTGTCATGGTATTAAGTTAAATGTAAGTTAAAATATTACAGCAGAAAAAGGTAACACATATATACAAACTAAAATGGTATGGCGTCTGTCAGCTGGTACTATCAATTTGATGTTTACAATTGTCAGTTTCTAGTCTTTGTTACTATCCCATCAGCTGTTATACGTGAAGGGTCGTGAAGTGTATATTAATTTAAACGATATCACAAAGATACTTTTATTCAATCCTTTTATACATAACGATCACAAAATTGATTTCAAGTAGCTGACATTTCAGTTTTGTAACATTTTGTCATTCTGACCCGATAGTATCCTGCAATATGTTGTCTTTTTTGAAGAAGGCAGAACAGCAGAAGAGTATAATGACATTTAGATCAAACCGTGTCCTAGACAACCAGTACATTAAGCTTTTAAGATGGTACACAGTGACCTCTACATGAAAAAGAAATATTGTAAAACTATTCTCATTCCATAAGATGTCTTTATGGTATTGTATGTACGAATTACAACTACAATGTAGTATAAATGTAGTCGTTATTTCTTATCTCAAAACAAATTGTTGAACAAAGATTGTCGAAGTTGTTACTAAAACAGACACAGAGTTAGAAAGTGTTGAGTATGTTCTTTGAAGATAGAATATACGAAAAAATCGATAATACGAAAACATGACCATAGTTCACGCAAATTTCTTTTTCGAATTATACTGAAAAACATAAATAAATTGTTATAAATGTAAATTCACGATGATGAATATAATCCTTTGCATTTAGATCTATATTGCTTTGACTATGTGTACGATGACAAAAAAATGTAAAATAGGTGACAAGTTACATGCTTTTGCAATTAAATGTGCTTTTAAGCGCAGCATCTACAAAGGCTTACCTCATCTGATATTGATTTAGTGGAGTTTTAATTACCGTGATAAAACTGTTTAGGACTGAGTGCGACTCTCGAAGGCTACCTACAAATAGAGTATACTGATTTAGACGAGGCATCAGATGCAGTATCAATAGCTATTAAGTCGTTTCACGCCACATTAGACGGAAATCACTCATCATCAACGTCAGGCTTTAAGGACTGTGGTGCAAAATTAATGTTGTTTTCATAAAGTGACTTCTGAATAAAAATTCTGGTTAAAATTGTGCATTTAAATAGTCGCAACAATAACAGTCATCCGCCTAGTTAATCTATGCGATTATGGCAGTAAACATTCTTAAACGTGCGCTACTTTATTACTAAAACTAAATTAATTACTAAAAGATTCCTGTAATAATCAAGTTGTAACTTTTTACGAGACTTTTACCCTATCTTTCATTTCACCCGATATTTGAACTTTTCATTTTTTATTCAGTTTTCATACTTCTTATACTACTTTTCAATTGTATATATTTTTTCTCAGAATTTAAAGTCACCGGTTCGACACAGAAATATTTAATAATTAAAAGGAGAAGAATTCTGTAAGACTCAGTCTTTCGTTCTAATCCTGTTCTCTGAATATGTTACTTTTTTATGTGTACGTATAACAAATGTTTATTATGTATATATCTGGGAATAAAATATGTTTAAACTAATCTATGGAATGTAAGCTGGATGTGTGAAAAGACATATTTATAATTAAAAAAAGTTGAAAGAGCTGAAGAAAATTTGCCTTAACTTGCCAGCCATCTTTCTACTGAAAACAAAAGATAACTGAAAATTATGCAAATGCAGTTTAATGTAATTCACACCGACAAATGCCAAAAAAAGTCCTCCGTTTTCGAAATTATAAAAAAAATGATAATAAAATAAAAAAGCTCACTAAATTTATGATTTTGTGCAAGTATATATTGTTTTTAAAGTCTAATTCATCACATTTCCCATGTAGATAGTTCTATAGTCATCAGATTTTATTGTGTGTTTTACGCTTTAAGTAAGTCAAGACCTCTGAATGTATGAGAAATCGCATGACCGCAGGAACCTGGTGTTTTTACACACGGTTGTTTACCGTCCCTTTTTTAGAGTAAAGGTAAAGAATAGAAAGCTTTAATAACAACTAAAACCAAAACATCGAATAAGAAATTAAGAGACCTGTCACCTATCTGCCGTAATCAGGACAAGAACATCACATGAGGCATACAAAATACAAAAAAATGAGTATGTTGCATTATATAATCATATCAATTACTATAATATTCTGAACTTTATAATTGTCCAAAAAAGAGTCATTCCTAGACTTCTTGTGTAAGAACATACAGATGTATCGCACCTGACAAATCTATTCTTATAAATGCGTACTAATAGATAAGATAAATTTCGTATTGTCTGATTACTACAACCGACTGATCAATTGAGTTAGTGGGAAATGCTGATTAACCACTACACCACTTACCAAAAACCATTTGAGCAAATACTACAGTGCGATTGGGCAAGTTTTGTTTCTTATAATTAATTAATTTCAACCACTTCATTCTTAAACAGTAATTTGTAATTGTTCAATTTAATACAGTGAACATCCATCCGGTATATCGGCAATAACACTCCTGCTGAACATTAATAATATCTAGAATTCAAGCACAGTCTTAAGGTCCTATGTCGTATAATTGAAATGCTCTTTAAACCTGGCTTCATTTGTTCTAAATTTCAGATTTTTTATTGCTTATTTTCGCGTGATTTTGAAATAAACAAAATGTTCTTATAAGCGAGTCTTTTTTCTACTGTTATATAAGTATTCAACAGATAAGTATTAGTTCATTTATTTTAAAAGGTTTGCATCTGTTCTCATTTGGCGGCAAAGATAAGTGCGTTTCTGCATTTTATTTTAGGTTAGTGTTTGTTAAATAGCGGACTGATATTAACATGATTTTAAATAGGAAACGGTAAACATTCTATTTCTGAAATAAAATCAATTAAAGGCAACTTGATCAAAGAAATGTGACGCAGATTTTACAGAAACATTAAGAGGAAAAATCAATAATTATCCAACGTGTAAACAAGTAACATTTGCCAGTCAGCAGTCTGGATACATGTGGCAACATCTTGTGTCTCGTGTTTACAGATTTATTCTCATTTAAATAAAACAATTTCAATTGTAGAATACTACATCATCGCGCATCTGTTTTGTGCTCTCTCGAGGATCAACAACCCGTCTGTTGAAAGGTAAAATGGTCTTTTTCAATAAGAAATCTGTAGGGTTGCAAAAATTCATGTTGTGCACCGATTCGCTGGTGTGCTTTGTATTTACGTAAAGAATTTTTATAATTTAAAATCTAGTTTAGGGCTGGAAACGGGTGAAAGTTTTTTTTCTGAATTCATGCTCAAAAACAACTTTCACCCGTTTTCAGGCCTAAACCAGAATTTTACATAAAACTCTTTACGTAAATACAAAGTACACCAGCCAATCGTCGGTGCACAACATGAATTTTTGCAACTCTACAGAATTTTAAGTAAAAAAGACCATTTTACCTTTCAAGCGACGGAAAGTTGACAAAACAATGGTCTGTGTGAGATCATAAAACAGGTGCACGATAACGTAGTATCCTACCATTGAATCTATTCAAAGTTACAAAGTTAAAGACACCTGCCCCAACTATTTGTCGCAGTTTTTTTTAAAGTTTTTTTCCCTTGAACTTTAAACAGACAACACAAAAGTTAAAACTGAATGACTTGTACCTGATACTAAAGTCTTATTAAGGTAGTACACTCCTTATTCATTACCTCCACCTTGAAAAGTATTTAAGTAGGCTAGGATTACTGTCAAGTGCATGGAAACTGAGGGTTGTGGGTTCAAACCCCAGTAGGGTCAACTCTTTTCTTTCTTCTTTTTTTCTTTTATTATTATTTATGTATCTCTCAGCTCCTATTTAGAAAGAAAAAAATGTTAAATTCTTATTATACCATTTCTATAGGTATTTATTGGATAAATAATTATAAATTTTTGATAACAAATATGGTACCTGATATTTTCAAGGTCTGTGAAATAAAAACTACATGGTTAAAGTCTTTTATATTCGACAAGATCAACCAATATACTTTTTAAAAAAAATTGGGCAAAGTTTGAATAAAGCCTTTTAATTAAGTAGATTAAAGCGATATTTTGTATTGGGTACTCTAAGCAGGAAAATGGTAAAACCAGTGTTTAAAATTGGTGGGGCAGGTTAACATTTTAATACATATTTCTAACATTAAGAGTAGAAACAATCATTTAGCTTGTGTGGTTCATAACCTGAATGCTATTGTTTCTTAACAAAAAATCAATAGGAAAACATTTATCATAAGGATGATATAACAAATTATTTAGAGTTTCCCTATTTCTGAAAAAGAGCCCTTCTATTATCCAATCTTTAGTTCAGAAAAGTGTCCACAAGTCCAAACCCGTACGGCAAATTTTGTTTAAATTTTGCATAATGGTGTCAATTAAGGCATTCAGCTTATCTGTACTGTCAATTTTCCAGTTCCTTATAGTGCTGGTAAGGGGTGTACTACCTTAAGGCAATAACAATTTAGACACAAAATTGCAAAGCTTTATACAGTAGTGACATTATTGATTACTTTACATTTAGTCTTCCAGATTACCAGATACAATTATCATATGAACGCATCACTTATAAGTTTGCTTCTTTTTTTAATAAGATACTTCTTTAACACACGTAAGTTACTTCTTTCAAATAGGAACATCACCTGCTTCATTGCTTTTTTCACCGGGCACATTTTTTTAGTACTTACAGTATTTTCATGGTCAAATTTGAAAAAAAACATCAAACGAATTCAATTTACACTGACATATGTTTTATATAAACACGAACGTTTAAAGAAGGTTTACCTACTGGCATAATAGTTATTCAATGTGAAAAAAGAGGTTTCCTTCCACTGATAAAGCCGAGTTATCAAAAATCTGTTACGCTTGGTCATGAATTAAATTAACAATTTACAATACTGGATTTTATTCAAATTAAAGTGTTTGAGCTCCTTGTTATATTTGTACTTCTAAATCTTATAGTTTCAGAGCATTCAATGTGCTTTCAGCTTTTATCTTGAGAGGCCTGCATTTTCATCATAGAATCTTGAAAATCTTTTTAAAAAAATCCAGCATTTTATCACGCAGTGTTTCATGACGAATGCTATTTTCTGTATCATAAGGTCTTTAAAGTGAGTTTGCTGACTTTTTATTTGAAGCAATTTTGACTTATTGAAAGGAAAGGATGTAATTCAAATTGCCTGACTATAATCTAATATTAAAATATTAAAAAGGGAGTATCTAACTGAATTATCTGTCTTAGCTTGTGAGCGATTAATCTGGATTGGCAGAATATCAATCAAGAGTCAGGCAAATGAGTTCATTTTTTTACAATTATGTGCCAGCAAGAACATCTACTAATAACAGAATAATGACTGAAGTCTATTAGAATGAGAATAATTAGAAATGAAACCTAAAATAGATATAAATTCTTCTGAAGGTTTGAAGTCCACATATCTCTGGTAAAAGAAAGATATATAAAGTATGATAAATATATAAAGTAACAAATCCAAGCATAAAATATTATTTTAATATCTTATACGGTGAAATGCTTAATTGCCAATATGTGCTTTTAAATGAAGTAATAACAAAATAAATGTTTAATACAGATGACATTAATTTCCAAATGAAACAAACGATTAAGTAGTCAGTGTTCTATAGACCATAGACAAAATTGCCTTTTTTTGTATTGTTATTTCAATAATTATACATTGTTTTTACTTCTTCAAGTTTACATAGACTATAGAATTTTGTATATAAAACAAATAAAGCAGCTTTTTTGAGAGCTGCCTAAACACCATTTTCTAGGATGTTGCTAAGATCGCTGAAAGAGGGTCCTATTGATATGCAAATTTCTTAAAAAAGACAAATATTGTTTGCATATCATACAAATCAATATTGAATTAAAACTGTTATTTGAACAACTGTTGCAAATGTCACAGACTTTGCACAGAAAATGGTCAAACTTTTTCTAACACAGGAAGAATGAATTATTCATATTAACGTATAAATCTTCATTTTCATTTTAGCCTATTCATTATTCAACGCCTAGAGAAATAAAGTCGCAAGGCATTCTCAATTGTCTCCATCACAGTCGCGTTCTTAGGATTTTGGGTACGATGAAAGAGCATCAGTACAAGCAACACCTAATTTTGAAGTTTGGATGAAGGATTTCGACCATTCTAAAAATTAAAAAAATACCGGCGATTCCAAAATGACAAAACTGGAAACTATCAGACAGAGATTATTGTTGTTAAGTTTGAATCATTTCGTCACTGGAATGAAATCAGTTTTATCACTATAACTGATTTTTATCATATAGTTTGTAATATATTCATAGTGCATAGTTTCCAATATATTTCTATTTATTTTAGATAAGCACCTTTGTACGTTAAACTACAAAGAAAAGAGTGAAAATATTGAACGTCAACATCTATCTATATCACTTTGTTCGGAGGTCATTATATTAGATTTTTTTTTTTGACCAGTCAAATAAGTTTTGTTGGTTTTCTTTGCAACTGCGCATTCGTCAATCACTTGCATAAATGCTTTTTTGCCAAAGGCGAAAACTGTTGGGTGAATGTATATAATGACATAAGACCACATCAAAGTTTCGTAACCTCGTTGATACCTTTTCTGATACTTATATTTTATTTTTTCTTTCTTCAAATGACGGAATATTATTCAGCATTTAATCTGTTGCGAAGATCTAAAGGAGTTAAAATTGATTTGAAAATAATAATATGCTTCGCCGTATCATCTTATCTGTTTAAATAAATACAAGGTATTTTACCTGAATGTTTAAAAGAGTAGTACTTACTTTAGACATATGTGAATTGTTTTCAATGCGCTTATTGGAAAACACCCGCCCGTACTTTTGTTTAAATTTTAGCAAATGTGTTAACTAGAGAAATAATGTCCGTTTATCTATAATGTTAATTCAAAATAAATTGTTGAAGTTAATGAAGTGGAACACCTATATTCATATCTAGTGTAAGAAATTAAATTTCCTCATCAAATTCAGATAGGAGAAGGAAGAAAATGGTCACTGAGTTAGGGTTTCTTACAGGCGCAATTAGTTTTTGTCAATTTTCGAATATGTCAAGACTTGTTTTCTTGGCGTATGCGCTTGAAAATAAGTCAATTTGTAAACATTATATCAAAAAAATGATACCCATGATCATACTAAATGAAAAGTAAAGAGGATGATTTGTTGGCTGATTTGAATCTTCATATCATTGATAATTCAAGTACTCAAATATAGCACTCTCAAGCGTCCATTTGATAAGTTTACTGGACATAAGAAGATGTCATTAGTCGATTTCGCACACTTCAGATAAATATTATGTTACAACGAGTGCCTGATGCTCGCAATGTGACTTGTATTTTGTAAAATGGAAAAGTACGATATTTAACACGATTCTTAACAACTTCACAGTGACTGTCATGTATTTCCTTATGTTATATACTACATGCACGATATATACTACCATTAATTTAATTAAAATTATAACAATCGTCTATGGCATATTGCAGTAGTCCATACTAATTGCATTACTTAAGTTTGCTTGCTTGAATTTTATTCACTTAAATAGAACGTACTTTGAATATAAGCGCATTCTCTTTCAGTATTTGCCAAATAAAAGTTTATTGAATCTCCATTATTCTTGAACTGGCGTTTAAGCTGGCGTCTTTAAAACAATGATGTTTTAGCTTGTAGACTGTTATGTCAATGGTATTTTAAAAATCACAACGTCCATTCAAATCCAGATGTATTTGCAGTTTTATTGGTACACCAAAACATAGGTTGTAAAATACAACAGGAGGTGATTAAATTTCACTGGTAACATAAAACTTATGTTACAGCAACAACTTTTCCGGGATGGTAAATATTTGAACTCGTTGAAACCTTTCGTGTTAACCATCGAGTAAAATTAATTAATTCTCAGAATCATTTCTCTTATATTGACATCGACTTTCCTGCCTTTGAAATAGTCGAGAAATGGAACGATTTTTTTATATAATAAGCTTAAAACGTTAACGATTATCTAAAGCTTATGTCAAAGTAACATATTGTTTGTTGCCAAGTAGATTTATTAATTGAATATTGAGCTAATTTAACTGCAGTTACAAAACGTTGTTTGTTCTGTTTGTAATTGAGTCTAAAAATTTGCTCCTTTTTTGTCTGAGACCTCTTCAAAGTAGAATTTACCTTTATGCCCTTGTTTTTGTAACTCGTTTGTGTTATGTCGATATAATGAATAACAAATATTTAAAGAGCTACCTTTAGAAAAAGAAACGCTTTCGCATAAGTTAAAATGTTCCCCCAGCATGCAATATTTACCGACACTTATATGTATTTTATTCTCGTAAAACTTTTTGTTTTCATTTACGAATCAGATAGAAAATTTAATGTATTTATCTCTATAGTTTCACTCTGTTGACATGCGTTTATTGAAGGGAATTGATCGGTGTATAAGACGTGTGCGATATCTTATTGATTCGAATTAAGACGTCAATTACTTTATTTAAAAAAGAGGAACAACAGTAGTAAACAATGCATATCATTATCATTTTATATTTTCGCTGAGCCTTGTTAAGAATAAATACTGTATTCTTTAATATGTGTTTTAGGTGTGCTTGTGCAATACTGCCTAGGATTTTGCTTAAGTTAGATTAAATAACGCAACTCATTGAAATTTTGGCTTTAGAATAAGGCAACTTGGAATAAAAGTAAAATATCGTTTGCATTTTACGCAGATAGATAATTAAGTAACATGTACTTTTTACACGTGTTACACATATCAATGAGAGTCAAGAGAGACATGACGGAACATTATTCTGTCTCTAACCACAAGGCCTACAGCTTACATATTTAGTTAATAGCATCAATTCCTAGACCTCTACAAATTTATATAAATCATGGCTCTGTGGTCAGAATTGGCTCCACCCCAAGGGTCAATTGATTCGTAGACTAGGAAGACATTAAAAACATCTTGACAGAAGCAATAAAGCTTAGAGTTAATGTATCAGCCGCAGCAGTGTATTTATCAGTCAATAAAATTGACTTTTGAGTCACTAGTTGTGAGCTATTATTCATAAGTTAAGACCCATGAGATGTATAAGCCTAAGTTAGGTTTTGATCTTCTGTATTTGTTAAAATGTCTGAGGGTTAAGATTATATTAACTCTCCGCATAATCTAAAAGGAAAGAGAGGCATTTCTAAATTGGCTGACTTTCATATACGTTGACAATTCAAGTTTCGTTTTAAATACCGAGGTAAAGAATTCTCATACGTCCATTTAAACAATGTTTTTAGAATGCACTTTGCGTTCATGCTTTACTTTCAGACACCAAAATATACTTTAGAAATATGGACTTACAAGCTTTTCAACAAATGCAAAAATATTAAAAAAGCAAAATGTATTGGTCATTAAGACTGTCTAAATGAATTATATCTCGTTTGTTGTTTTAATACTGTATGTTACAAATATAAATAAGTTTAATAACTTGCTTCCCCATCGATGTAACGTAGGCATAAATAACACTACATTTATTAAAGCCTGCCTGTTATGTCTGAGTTGCGAATGGAAAGCAGACGACACTGACTGATGAAGAAAATAAAACAATTATGAGAAAAAGTTTGAAAATTCACAAATATCGCGAAAGTGTTAATTTATAAAATAGTTTTTCTTATATGTTTAGCTGAAATTTTATTGTAATCATAATTTAAATAAAATGTCTGACATTATTCCACTTTAGTACCTTTAGTCTTATATGGTTACCGTAGTAGTTCAGATTAAAGACTCTGGATGCAATGCTTTATAGCTATAATTCATCCATAATGTGTTCGTCAATGTTCGTACTCAACACTATTTGCAACTACATTAAACTGCAAACTGTGTTTTAAGGGTGTCGACGACATACCTGGAATAATTTGATCCATGTGTAATACCCATATTTTATTAAGCATTGGCCTTAGTTGTTTTCTTTTTTTGCAAAGAAAAGCAGAATGTATTTACACATTTCTTTTAAATTCCTGTTGTTATATCAGAAAATATGAGCAGACAGCTATGTTATATTACTATGCAACATGTTTTGTCTGGTTTTCATTGATAAGTTAAAGCTTATGTCAAAACAATCTGTTCGGAGTAATAAACATGTGAACTCATGAAAAGATTTTATAATCATCAGATACTGGGAAAGGTAAATTCCTTCTAATTTCTTTCATATTTTCACTGAATACCCTGCTTTTTTAAACAGTCGGCACAATCTAAGCTGCTTTTACTATAAACAAGCCACGGAGGTAAACGTTGTAACCATATTTGTGGTTGTGGTTAGGTTAGGGATGGACTAAATGTTTTAGCCCTAGCATTAGATATTTTTTTAGAAACAAACTATCTTGTGACAAAATATAGACCAAATGAGACAGTTTTACCAAGGCTTTTAAAGGCATGACTAGTATTGACTTTAAACATCGCCAATAAGTAGTGTAGCAGGTTACGAAGTATAAGTTTAAAAAAAAACTGCCAGTACTGCAACAACTAGAAATGCTTAATGACTGCATGACTGCTGAGAAGAAAAAAAATACATTAATTGTTTAGAACAACTAAAATTGGTTACATATATGCTGCCAATTTACCCCACCTTCTTTATAACTAGGGCAATATATCAAAGACAATTTCGAAAGAAATCAATGGGTCTTCCAGTAAGCTTATAATTTTAATGATTACCATTAATATAATGTTTTATTAATTAAGGCGTAATATGAAAGATGTTTAGGGTGCAGTTTTGGGAAAAAATAATAACCGAAATTACTGATACTAATTTTAGTTTAATATAAATATTCGAAATTTAATACAAACAATATAAATATGTCCAATCAAAATATAGGATACATTTTAATTCCAATTTAAAAAAAGGCAAAAACATAAGACAAATGTCTTGATCTGGAATCGAACCATTGTTGTTGCAACAGTTAAGAAACTAGTGGAAAGACATTTCTTACAAATAAAGACTTACTAAGTCCTTAAGGAGACTTTTGATTATATGATCTTTTTGAATTATCAATTACTGTTCATGGTATTGAGAAAGAGCCTATAAAACATAGCGTTGTATTGCTTAAGAATACGGTATTCTTTTTACTGATTTAAAAACAAATGAATATATTAAATAAATTGTACAAGATGTATACTTCACCTATATCTTTGCTATATCATATAAGATACACCATGATTTACTAGTGTTTCATTTTTTTTCTTATAAAATTGTCCGATTCATTAAAATTTTCAATCTGTTTGACTAGAGAAAATACTCTGTAAAATTATATATACAGACTGAATTAAATTCTAACGAAAACGATTATGTCAACGGTGACTGATAAATTATAACAACTTTAGTTGCGTATGTTTTTGTTTTGTTTGCATTTAAATGTAGAAACTAATTGCATTTAATTGAGTTACATTTCTTAACAGTAGCTTTTTGTGTTTATACCTTTACTGTGTTTTGTTTGTGATTTGTCGATATTGTCACAGCAGGTATATGATGATTTAATTTAGAAAAGACATTTCGATAACTTTACAATCAAATGGTCCTGAAGCATGCAACGTTAATTGCCATTTGTCTGTAATTTAGTGTCGTAAAACCCTTCTGTTCGTTTGTAAACCACAAAGAAATGTTTTTATCTCTATAGTTTTATTTTGTTGACATGCATTTTATTTATGTCCCAGAAGGAACCTGTCACTTAATTATTTAGGCCTGTGTTTGGTCGTATTGTTTCGAATTCAGACATCAATAACATGTGCAAAATCAAATGTGTGATTGTTCTTTATGTTTAAATATAAAGGAATAATTATAAGATGACAGCTGTTTTGTTTCCTTTAAACATTTTACAGCATAAACTATTTAATTTTCTGCAACGGAGTTATAAAATAAAATGTATTGTTCAAATATTCCTACAAAGTAGGCAACCACTTTTTCAGCAACTAGACTCATCAGTCATTTAGGCAGATATATAAAACGAATGACAATAACTTAACTGACCAAAGCTACTGTTTAAGCGGGCTTACTCTTATACGCAAGCAATATTTGAACAAAGGCGTTGTCGTTTTGGGCCATTACTGTTTTGTTTCTATTTAAGTTAATGAAACAAAGCTGTTCGCCTTCTTGCCTCTTCAGCAGCTCTCCAGACAGAAAATACTGGGGCAGCATTTCAAAAGCATTAACAAATACCAGACAAAATTTGTTCCAAATCATTACTGTAACTTCTCCTCTTACACAGATTACTTAGAACGACGAGTAATCTTCAAATATTTCATGATTTGTGGGATTTAATGTCTGGCGCTGTGTAAGATATAGAAAGCAATCCATTAAATTCAACAGACTTGTTCAGGGGATTATCAGAACAAGTTCTTAGTCTGGATTACATGCTGTAGCACTTTCACCAAAGCGTTAAAACCTGTTGCAACTGATTCATTTACTGAGCTTTGTCACTTCAGTATCATTTCATACAAATGTTTATTGACAACCTCAATGTCTTTAAACGAGTGTCAAATAATAGCATAGTTTTAATGTAAATATATAGCAGCATTTTCCTCATCAATAAGAACAATAAAATGGTTGCTAGTGTTCACGGTGTCTGAAGACGGCTTATTACTGAATAAGGTATCAATGACATTTTAATCCCTCACAACTTCTCTTAAACAATCATGTCAAAACAATTCCGTACAAAAATGTCATATTTTGTTTCTCTACACTCGATAAGTTAGAAGACATTTGGTTTTCTATATTTCCTTCTTGTTTTCACTATTATATACTTACCTTAGTTCGCGTGAAGTAATATTACTTTCAGCATATTACGTTCTGTTAAAAATAATACTAGAATTAAATCAGTTGTCCTGGTTCATTATATAATTCAGATAGTTCAAAAATGTAGATTTACTCGCTATTTCAGCGACTTAACTGTGAATTATCGTTAAAATCGGCGTTTACATTTATTTAAAGATACCTAACAAAAGCGTTTACTTGAATAGCATACATTTAATATAAATATTTTAATTCTTTGACTTAAACTGACGAACTAGCTTCCGTTGATATTTTACTCTGCCTTTATTTTAGTGGCACCTGATCTTTAATTTAATATTATTCAAAGTCAGGTATTTCACAGAGCAGATTTTTTTTTCAGTTTGGTATAAAGTACCTTCAAAACATCATAATGAACTTGTGGTTTTTAACAAAGTTTCGAGAGTTAATGAGCTAATTCAGTTTCATCAAATGCTAGGTATATTGCATAAAATGAAGTAAATGCTCAGACGTATTGGATTCAGTTACATTAACCCAGACAATATAATTCATTTTTATGAATGTTAAGTGACGTCGAATAACAATTTACTGGTATCTGCAGGTAATGATGTTTAAAAGAGGTACAGATACAAAGATAAAAACACCAATATTGATCTAGCAAATTTTTAATCACACTGATAAAAATATCTAAAGAGCACTCTGTCTCCTCGAGGACATTGACATTTATTGTCTCTTATTGATTTTGATGAAGTATTTCAAGTTGCTAAGCAGCTAGTATATAATTCAGTATCATTATTTAGCCATTTTTGAAAACGATCAATTAAAAATTATTTTTGCAATCTGATTGCAAGGTATACAGTTATATCAATACTCCGAAGGGTTAATGTTTGCAAAAAAAAATGTTGAACATTAGCGCCAATCTTTTTTCAAATCTTGTCGCCTAAAACTATGAAAGAGGACAAGCATATAAGGGATGTCAATAATCGTTATTATTTAAACATACAAGTAGGTAGGCTTATTTTTATTATATTAAATGTCAGTAGATGAACAAATTGCAAAACATAGTCTTAACCTGGTGACATTTGTTCCAGTCTTATTTTTAGTAACTGTTTTGTACCAGTAAGACAAAGAAGTGAGTTCAAACTCACGCCATTCATATAAGATGATTCGGTATAAAGTTATGACGTCGCTCGTTTCACGAACAGTTAAATATAAGGCTTTAACAATTGCATCGAAAACGAGATTTGCCATCTGGAGAACTGTATTTCTTGTAGATTTTGTCGCCGTTATATTACATACATGAATATGTATAATAAAAGGCAATAATCTTGTGAACTAGACAAGATTTGTCTCAATTTTATCTAAGTTTCCATTTACAGAATAAACAGATATACGCAGAACATTAATCTTTATTAAATTTATGGAAAACAAATTGTGGCACTTTCTATCTGGCTGAAAATTGAAATTGTATTCAACAAATGATGAATGTAACGTGAAATCCTGAGACTGAAATGGATCGTGCACAGTTCCAGTTAATCTTTCGGTAATCAGAAAACTTAATCATGTTCCAAGATACAGTCTAACTTCAGTGAAGCTTTTGTGTCTCAGGTAAAACTTTTTTTTATAAGCCTTACTTTAGGATACTCTAAACACTTTTTTCTAAAAAATAAAATTGCATGATCAGATCTTTAAGGTGAAAGAGAATAATTATCTTAATTTCGAATGTTTAAAGGTTTACAGAGCTAATGCATATTACATAGATTACGCTAAAATAAAGGAAGAAAATGCATTTAGAAGATTTTCTTTCTGTATGCTTTTAATGCTAGAAAAATCCAATATTCCTGGTGAATGTGCAGAACCAGTCATAAATCAGTTTTTTTTCTTTCTCTCTTCCTCTCTTTTTTGCGGTTTTGAATAAAATAACATGATAATAAATAGGACAAAGATAAAAAAAGACACTTAAGGCCTATAGCTACGTCGTGGTTATGTTTAAAAGGAGCAGTTACTGTAAAAAGATAATGTAAGACTCATTCCTTATACACACGTTACATTTTGTTAAGCATACATCCCAATTATTTCTGCCATTTTAGTGAAAAAAGGAACAATGCCAGAGTCAAAATGTTTATACTGTCATTTAAAGAGATTAACTGAAAGCCATGCATAATGCTAAGAAGACTGATTTTGAACAACATTAAAAAACAGACATGCGGGGTATTTACTGCCTTGTTGAGGCTGTTAACGATGTGTTGTCTGTACAGATAACTTTTTTTTGGACAACGAAGTATTATCTATTCAGAAGAAAAAAAGACATTTATGTCTTTGCTTATAAGTCTGTTGACTGCATGTGGTTTAGTTTTATATAAAAAAATGACATTTTAGTGAAAGACACATAACAATAAATAGAAAGAATTGATTCTCTAAATTTCATCTGCATTTTATCAGTTTATTTAATACTGCCTTTTGATTTAATGCTTATTACAAAATTCTGATATTTAGATAACACAGTGTGCGGGGTTGATTCACAATTTTCAAACTCTAAAGCTCTATGTTCGCTCAATATTGTAAAGACTGAGTCTGTTTTGTACTACAACTTTCCGGAAAAACTTCTTGCAAAAAATATAATGCATACACCAAAATTGCCAAATAATAACTATATTTAGGTCGTTAGTGTGTACCTCAAATATCTAAAGAATTGTAAAACTACTTTTCGAATGACTGCGTTTCCTACTAATTAACAAGAATCGGCGAAAACATACTATTATACAGTACAAAATGATGATAGGAGAAATACAAGAAGTTATATCAGCTCATTGTTTTCATTCCGCTGACTTGCTTTCATTTTGACCAAGATATGACTTTAAGTGTGGTTTTGCAAAATGCCCTGTATACAGTTATGTTTAGGAACCATCTTTCAAAAGCGTTTAGAAATATTTACTATCGCTGTCAATAAATTAAAACATGAAGGTTTATCCGTATCTATACTATAATTGTATTTTATGTTCACAACACGCGTATGTTTTGGCTTCAAAGTTGATTTGTTTTAATGTTTTTTTTAATATATTATTTTTTGTAGTGTTGTCAGGAATAGGATTTTACAAGAGCAGTCATGCGCTCGAAACATTTGTAGCATACTACAGTATTGATCTGAAGAGCTTACGAAACCTCTGCCATCACCATGTTTTTTAGATTATGACATCTGTCACAATGAAAACAGTTACAAAGAAAATCCATTATAAACATATGTCTAGGAGTCTTGCGCGTAATTCAATAGAGACAACTTAGATTTAATGGATACGTACAAAATGCCTTTATGAAGACGGCAATTGTTGAACAATACAATCTAACTGCAGTGGTAGGTAATGTTTCTATTTTTGTACACATTTAAATCAGTATTTTCTTGTCTAGTGACAGACTTTCAAAACAGCTTTGAAAGAGCTCGATAGCTTTCAAACCGAGGTTAAAAACTCAAGCAATGTGTTTACCTTGATCGTATTTCACGCGAGCATTTTTTTGCCGTAAGTAACGACTGCCCTTAAGTCAAGCCGCTAAAAAGAGTTTTGTTTATGTATGTTTCTATTTCGAATTTTGGAGAGAGTTGACGATAAAGCAGGAAGCAATTTCAGATAGTTTAAGATGCCTGTTGACTGCCTGCCATATGGGCCTTTGATTGAAGTTTCATGCTAAAGATCATTAGTATTGAAAACGGAGGAGCAGATGCCATGCAAGACTTCAATTACAAGCACCATTGATACTCGTATATGCGTAAAGATTGCACGCTTTACTTTCCAGAGGTTTTGCAGTTGCCTTCCCGCAGGTGGAACGTGAGAGTTTGAGTTGAACCAAGCCATCAAATGTGTGAATCGTCCATATTAGAATCCTGTTTATTTCATTTAAGCTTAGCAAGGAATATACAAGGTCGTACAGTTGGTTTGACACAAGTACAGCACATTTAGAAAAAAAACACGAATATATGGATGTTTGAGGCTAGAAACTTTGTATGAGCTTTACACACAGCTTATTACCTTCCCAACCCCCCCCCCCCCAAAAAAAAAAAAAAAAAAAAAAAAAAAAAAAAAAAAAAAACCTTTGATTTCTGATGTTAAACGGTCTAATGTAAAGTCTAATGTTTATGATTGAGGTTGAGGGTTGAGAAAATTGTAAACTATTTAAATTGATTAATAGCAAAATATAGTACTTAAATGCTTTTAAAAATCGCAGTCGAACTTTAAGCGTGAGTAAAAACTGTTATACAATCTGTTTACAATTACAGTCCTTTTTTAATTACTGATTTTTTTCAAAATATTTCCTTCGCGATAATTTACAATTTTCCGAGGTTTGCCGCAAAGGAAGGAGGCGATCTAGAAGAATATAGAATTATTTAATTTAGTTAGAGCGTGTAAATAAATCCTTATGCGCATGAAATTTAATGGAAAATAAAACTCCTGTGTGAATTCTTTTCATTAACAAAAGAGATTTTAGAATCTTTTGACGCACCAACATCTGGAATTTTTTAAACTTCATCTTCAGAAATTCATTCGCACTTCATTATTGATAAAAATTATGTAACATTGATTCATGCTTTTCTTTGCAAACGAAGAATTTGTAGAAATATTGAACTTAATTTGAATCTCAATATGATTTTTGATACTCCACTGTGTATTCTATATGCATTTTTGTTTTCTCTCCGCTTTGACTTAATAATTCAAGATTGATAAAATAAACAAATTATAGTAAAGCGAGTGTCGTTAAATTAGATATACCGAGGTCTCATACTTTCATGGAATCATAGGATGCCAGTGTCAGCTGCTGTCGAGTAGGTGGCTGTATTAAATTAAACCTACTTGATACTAAGGTCTCATTTTATGAGGAAATTTTCTGATCATTAAACAATTTCGGATGCGATATATTTAATATGTTTGAAAACGCTTGTTTTAAGCTGTTAAAAAATAATAATTTACTAAACGTTTTAAAAACAGGTATCAGCAGTTGAAGTAAAAGCGTACACGGACAGTATCTGATACTTATTTTTTTCTCTCTTTTTTTTATCATACTTTTATCATCTGCAAATGCATTAATTTATTTCCTGGGAAGGGCCGTTCAGCAGGTTGCCTGACTGTTTGCATTTTGTTTTGTGTTATAAAATCTTTTTTGTATCTCAATTGTATGTGTGGCAATGAATTATGGTTATACTTTTATAAAGGTTTGCACTTCCGATTACATAATATTAACCTAGGCGTGGGACCGCTCTTACATTTAAGTGATATGCCAAAGCTAAGACCCGTCAGTTGTTCCACTAGATAATATCACTGTAAATGAATACAAACGAATAAATAAATAAATAAATAGAAATAATTGTTGGTCTGAGTATTAACTACTAAGCAAGAAATATATAATAACAATGATCATGATTATCAATACCAACCTTCATCCACATAAGCATTAACAATCTATATTACATTATTAACACACTCATCAAAAAGTGTACTATCATTTCTACTGACAAAATACTTATTTCACTGAATCTTATTAGTAAATGTTGCATTATATAAATACACAAACTAAATTAGGTGTGTTATCTAGAGACTAGATTCTATGGGAGAGACAATCTAAATTAATTGCATCAATTAAGAAAAACGAAAAAGCAAGTAAATTGCCGCGTCCAGAGTATTCAGACAAGCATTAATCGCAAGCACTCACGAATACTACGATATAAATACAAACTTAGAAAATATAGAAACTAATGTAAATGACGTTTTATATTGTAGAGCTAACGAATGTTGCAAGGACTTAAACAGAAAATTTGATTTTAACATCCGCCTATTTTCTAAAAATATTTGTTGTTTAACTGTTTATGGAAACTTTGATTTACCGTCGATTGTTTCCACACTTTCAAGTTCGAAAGCATTACCACTGTCTTGTTCTTTTTTGTCGATGTCAAAATCTCAAATAAAAGAGAAGTTTTGTCTTATCTTTGAATGATTTCACATTTCCAAGTTCAGAAGCATTAGCACTGCTTTTTTTTATTTCTTTCATTGTCTAAATGTGAAAAGGAAAAGAGACTTTGTTTCACTTTTGATCACAAGTTCAAGTTTGGTAGCATTAACACTGCTTTGTTCGAATTCTTTCAAAAACTTCGTTTGTCGCTAGGACTTACATACAGTTGGAACTACAAGAAGAAATTGTGAAACGAGATTTATAATTCATGTAAACCAAAGATTACAATCAAAATTTCAACATTAAGAGCACACTTCAGACTCAGTTTTTGCTATACAGACAAATCTAAAGACATGACATTTGGAACGGGTTTTATTGTCTTAGTTAATTAAAGAATACGACACGAACCTGTCAGCAATAAGTGCACATTGAACACGTTATGTCGTATATTCTACTTCGAAACAATGAAAGCTATTAAAACAATTGCTAAGAATGCTTACGGGGAAATGTTCTGTACGAATTATTGCAAGTGTCGGAATATTTATATATTTTTCGAAACATTTACCATCACATTGTTCTGAGATTTCGCTTAAAGACAAGTAAATGGCACTTATCAAAATAGCTCAAGTCTCCTGTGGAGAAATACATCTTCACGTTAAGAGTGATTTCTTAACCACGTGTAAAGATTTCATCATTTTGCATTCACTAAAAAGAAAGAAAGAAAACGTTTGGCACCGAATAACTCACGCAAAAGCAACTATGCAGACATGTTGAGAATTTAAATAGGTTAACTTTTGACAAGTTATTGTTAAAAATGATGTTATTTAAGATAATTATAAAGCAAATTATAAATATGAATGACAAGAATATGAACTCTTGATTTAAGACCTTCAAATATGACTAACGGGTTTGAATTGACAATGGTGCTATTGTCTTTTAATGTTTCATGTTGAGCCATTTTAGTAATTGTTTACGTCTGGAATGGACGGAAATCTTTGATCACTTCGTTTGAATTCACATTTTAAAGGTCAGAAGCATTAACACTGTTTTGTTCAAATTGTTTCAAATTAATTTTATCTCAGATAAATGCAAGGATATATACATTACCGACAATGTTACTTGTCAGTCAGTCTTGACTTATACTTTTGCAATCTAAACCATTAGATTCTTTTGTTAAATGATTATAATTAATGTTCTGCACAGTTTCTGTCGAAAATGCAAAGATATGTTACGTTAAATATAAACTATTAATTTACTCTCTGTATATTGACCCATTTTGTAAATTTGCATGGCGATGAAAGTAAGTACATTTCTTTCTTTTTTTTTCTTTTTTATCATTTGTGTGTGTGTGTGTGTGTGTTTTGTCTGTTATATCAGAATATATAAACTAGCGACGGGCATTAACATATGGTTTTAAAGTACTCTCTTCCACTGTTAGTAATTTCATTGTAGTTTTGGTTAGCGGAAACACTTAACTGAGTTCCTGAAATATTTTTGTCAAGTCATTTACTCTAATGTTTGGCAACAAAACAAATAAACAAGTGGGAACAGTCAACAATTACTAAAAGCTAGTATTCCCAATTATTGTTTGAGGTTTGGAATAAAATACAGATAGAATACAGATAGAAGACAGACAATTATATATGAAGCTGAAAATCATATCCACCAAAATGCTTTTCTAATTAGCACCTTGCAATAACAATGCTAAAACGATAATAAAATGTGCTAAAGGCACCAATATAAAAGTGATATTACTTCATTATTTCAAATATTTCATAGCAATATAAGTGACATGTGTATCCAAGCAATGTGTGAACAATATATACATATTTTTTATGTAGAATATGCACTTTATTTATGATATTCAAATATTGCAGTCATTTTTAGTTTTATTCCTTTATCAAAAGTGATTAAGAACATTTTTTTATTCTAGATGAATAAACGGATTTTGTTTTGATTTCCGCAACTCATTTAAGAAACAAATGTCTATCACAGCAAGTAAGTGTTAACAAGTATACATACGTATTTGAGAATCCGTTTTTTATATCGTTCACGTAAACTTAAAGCTTATTCCAAAACTTTGAAAGCAATCTCTTATCTACACAAAAAACAATATCCACAGTGAGAGAAGCATTGTACCTTATAACTTTCCTGCCAAACTATGATTCTATTTAGAGAAAAAATTTTTACTTACTAGTTTAGCAAAATTAAGCAATCCCAGGGAAAAGTATTTATTTCGCCTAACACTTGCTTATGGTAAGGACTAAGCGTTGTAAATGTCCGAAAACCTATACAAAATTATCAACTTTTACAGCTGGCTAATGCATCATATGTGTTTGAAGTTGTATCAGAAAATGAAATCACTTCTCCCGAGTTCATATTGATTTGCTTGATATCACGTGACAAATCATGTGACTTTACTAGTTGTTTTGTTGTTTTGCGTATACAATGATAAGGAAGTGCGAGAGAACTAAACAATTCCACGGACAGCCATTAAACGAACATTTCCATCTGGACGTAATTAAGGAACAAGATTTCAATACGTATTAGGAAAACATACATCAAATCAGACACTGCGAAATCATTAAAGAAAGCCGTTCGCATCTGCGACTGATTTATACATGAAATAAAGATTGCCCGGTCTCTTACCAGAAAGTTTTGATTGACGGGTAAAATGAGTTGTGGCTCCGTTATTTGTAAAATATTTTTTCTAGACTGGCGAGAAGACAAAGAGGCAAAATGTAAAAAAAAGAAGAAAAAAAAGAGAAAAATCATTTAATCGCTGCAGAAAACGCTCATTGGCTTCTAATGAAAATATATTTTATTATTTGCAAATAAATATTTATAATTAAACCATTGAACAAATTTGTTTGAATTTTGGCAATCCGAATTGCAATTTCCGAATTAATGAAATCAGATCATCGTGTAACATGTGACGTCACAATTTGTTCATTATGTAACGCACCAAAGCAAAAACTATTTTTTTTTACAAAAAACGCAGTAATGCTAGTGTTTATTGATGGTTTTGGTAGAACTCTAGATGTTTTAAAGAAAACAATAGAAGACTATGACAAAGTGTAAATCTAGGCGTACATATCATCTTATTGCTTCGATAAAAGCATTTTGCAGATCGCTCTCATGTCTGTGATGAGAATAGAAACTGCACAACTAGCCAAAGATACTGTTATAATTGTATTCCGTTTGTATATACTGGTGTATCATTTGCTATTACCCACATATAACAATTATTCAAAGAATAATACATCAATGCCTCTCTGTAACAGAAGCAATGGTTTTCATAAATGCATTAAGATCTAAAAATGCATCTATAAATAGTTATGTAATGGTTCCTATATATCAGCTTTTCTTTTTCGTTCGAAACATTTTGCAACATATGGCGTTCACTCTCGTTAATTCTGTTATCTAAAATGGAAAATGCAACAGCTGAACACTGACGTATGCAATATAAGATAAAGATATTATATAGACTGAGACTAGAGGACATTAGGTTAACGGAATTGTTTGTCTGAAGGTTTTGTCTTGACAATATTGAGGAAATAATTTACTTAGACACAAATAATCCCGTAGACCTTCGGTCCTGTAATCTCAGTTAACGTTCTTACAGACATCAAAGTTTGTACAAACAGAAAGATGCAATGCATCTGGAAAAATAACAACAAGAGCGGGATTCGAAAACCGACGCTCTAGACTATTGAGGGATAGAATCGATCCCATTTACCACCAAAGTCATAGTTTGTATTTTCTTTAAAAATAGATGTGAATGATAATAAGTCATTACCTGATGTTAATGTGTGGGTAAGAATATATAAGTAAACTGAAAAACTTAATACCTTAACATCAGTCTTTATATAGTGAATTGCTGCTGTGCCACTTTTTGGTGGATAAACGTTTATTCCAAATATTAAAATTCTAAATACCTAAATACCAAAAATGAAACACAATTGCACATATGTTCTTCTTTAATTATGAGTCGATAAAATGGAACTATGCAGTGTATCATCTGTTAGTGTAGGGTTGGTCCCTTTAAACAAACTTAAGTGTAATTATCATACTCAAACCAGTTGTGTTTAAAAACGCATGCTAATCGAAAATGCACTATTCAAAACTGTAAAAAAAAACTACGTAAGTCGCAATCTAATTGTTTGTGTCTGTATTTCTAGGCAAATATAAAACATGTCAGAACAAATTTGCTAGGAAACAGATGATGGAAATGTATGAAAAATTAAAAAAAGAAAAGTGCGACTCTCTTTTCTTACATATGATCCATTCGCTACAGCTAGGATTGGAACTAGATACGGACAGCTTTTAAAACAAGTGAGCTTTTAACCCGTTAATGCCTGGCCTCCACAAAATTAGACACAGACAAATAGTGCAGTCTCAGAACAGGCGCCGTCTGATCAAGGGCTATACTGTTTACATAAAGGCCTTTCTTCCCTAAATAGAATAAAATTTATACCAGAAGCCCGTTTAACTGAAAATGGACTCGTCCAACTAACAAGGATGGCATAATCCATTGGGTATAAATGAGTTAATACATAATGATATATTCCTTCAAACTACGGATAACTTCCTGAAAAAGAAATATTTCAGATTATCTGTCAATTAAAAAATTCTCAAAATTCAATAAATGAAACTGTAAATTTTGTTATCAAGTATGGTGACAGTACTTGAATCATGTAATCAAATGTATTTGGTAACATTCTACCAATTCAAATAGTTATTCTGATTCAATACAAAAACAGCAAACATAGTTGCGGTTTGTTTTCAAGTTCCAAAATGCGTTAAACGTGTATTATGTTTCTAAACAAAATTGAACAAAATGCAATCTAAAATTCCACTGCTAGTTGCTCGATGACAATGTTGTTTGATTCATTAAATTTTATCACGATTGTTTTAAAAAGTGAGGATAGTCAGAATTATATGTATACTGAACACAGAACATAGCATAATCAAAGGAAATATCTTAGGCGTTGTGTCATGCTATAAAACATTTGCGTACTTCTACACGCTAAAACAACGAAATGTTTTAGTATTATTGTTTCCTTTCGGAAATAATATAGTTTTCCTGTTCTATTCTCGAAGGACTCTAGTATCCTGAACAACGGCACCGAAAATACCAGCATTAATGGACTAGCCAGTTTTATTGCAAAACATTAGAATTAGAGGATCGTTTTTTATCGGCTTTGATTTGTTCTTAATTCTGGAAAGTTGCTGTTCATCTGTTTTATGAACGTCTAGTAAGCTTATCTTGTTTTTGTTCATGTTGGTTTTATAAAAGCGTGTTACAATTGTGTTATTTCAATTATTATATTGATTAGACATGATGGCATATTTGACTTATTCTGCGGTTTGTTTCTTGTTCAGCTACAGGCCAGAGAGACCATAAATATTTAAAAAAAAAAGTAAAAGAAAACAAAGTAAAAACATAAAAGAAAGAAAATAGGAGAGGCACAGAGGCCAGACAAACATTAAATCTACAACTGTACTCGAATACATATCTTTGTTGAAATATCATAAGTGAAAAAGTCTTTGTTAAATGTAATTAACACGATTCCTGACAAGTTGTAATTTTCATCATTTTTTTTTCACTGCCATGGAAATCTGGTCATCAAAATCTCGAAATTAAAATAAAATGAAATAGTGCAAAAAAAATCATCGGCGGTGTAAACCTTCCTTTCGCATTAACCGTACATAAACTTAAATAAATGTGCTTACATTGTTCCTATAAGACGTTTGTGTATAACTACTACATTTTCGAGAAACTGTATTAACATGTGGAATGACGATGCTGAATGCGAATATATCAATTGATTTATATCAGGGCGTTAGACAGGTTTGCGCCGCGCTAGAACTAACCAATTTCAATTTCATGGTCATCCAAATCTCCAAATAAAATATATATAAAATCACTGGAAAATCCACATGACGTAATTTTGATCTAAGTTAGCAGTCAAGAGTCAAGATATGATTGAGCTAAGATTATAAGTTAAAACAGAAAGTGCTTTTCAGGCGCTCCTGTACATATATTTTTCTAAACTCTGCAGATTATATCTTGGAATAAAAGACAGAACAGATCTTTTATTCGCTGATATCGTAGGCGCCTTTGCAAAATGTCAACGTCAATGTTTGTGCAGTTCTCAATAGACAAAATATAAAGCAGTAACAGTTCGTTAGGAAAATCTTGTTAGTTTTGTATTTTAACAAATGGTGAAACTAATATTTGCCATAGAGAAGAAAAACAAACAATAGCATGAACATTAAAGTATGTCAGTGCTACTCTAGTAAAGCGGGCAAACGAGCAGTATTAGTACGAGATAAACTGTTCATCAACAATATCCAATATAACGGTGAAAACACAAAATAGGAGAGTGGAGAAAAGTGTGACAGCTTACGAATAATTTCATGGAATATTGAAGGATTGAATAGTAGTATCCATGATGAAGATTTTCTGAACTTCGCTTTAAATTTTGATATAATATTTTTAAGTGAAACGTGGCAAAAAAATGAAAATGATTTTTGTTTAAATGGGTATGAATCTATTTCTTTACCTAGGCCTGAAAGTTTAAAATCTAAAAGAGGTCATGGTGGAATTTGTCTTTTTTATAAAAATAGTCTTAAACATGGTATTATAGTACAGGAGACTGATAATGCGGGATTCCTTTGGGTAAAATTTTGTAAAACATATTTCGGATTTGAAGAAGATCTATATGTTTGTTTTGTATATATACCACCGAGCAATTCAGTTTATTACTTAACACATGAAATCGGTTATTATGAAGTACTGGAAAGTAAGATTAGAAAATATCAAAAATATGGTAAAGTTTCAGTAATTGGAGATACAAACGCCAGGTGTGGCCAAAGGTCTGATATACTACAAAACCCTCATGATTACAATAAGTATATTATGTCATTAGAGCAGGATGACGATGCTTCTTTATATTATGATTTGCCAAAACGATTTAGTATGGATAAAACTGTCAATCCCTCCGGTAATAAACTACTTGATATATGCTTATGCACTGATTTGAAAATTGTTAATGGGCGAATAGGTGATGACGCCGGTGTTGGTAGCTTCACTTTTATGTCCTCAAATGGTAACAGTTTAATTGATTATGTTCTTATGCCTCATGATTTTTTTCAATATATAACGGATTTTGTTGTACATGATCTATATACATGTTCGAATCACGTGCCTATTCAAGTCGATATACGTGTTTGCAAACAGGCACCTGAGCCGCAGATAGATGATAAATTTACTGATAAATTATTTTGGAATGACGAACGAAATAATGAATATAGAACCATGATTGACTTAGAGTTTTTTAATTTAGAAAATATAATTGATAAAGATTGTTACAAAGTTTACATATCTTGGAGTTACCTTATCTTCTAACGGTTGTTATTTGCAAGCTCAGAAATCGTTGTCGCAACAGGCCACAAAAGCCTTATTTTCTCTCGTTTCATTATTTGATACTGTATCTTTTGCTGTTCCAGAAAAAATTAAGTTGTTTGATTCCATGATTTCTCCCATTGTAAATTATGGCTGTGAAGTATGGGGATTCCATAAAGCTCCTGATATTGAACGAGTACATATGAAATTTTTGAAACAAGCTCTACAAGTAAGGCAACAAACAACAAATGCTACAATATATGGTGAATTTGGTCGAGTCCCTCTGATTATTATACGTAAGGTTAGAATTCTACGTTATTGGTTTAAAATCATAAAAACTCCAGACTCTATTATGTATAAATTATATAATATGCGAGATAACAATGGTAATTATACATGCACATGGTCTAATAATGTCAAGAAATTGTTGGATGATACTGGAAACTCATATATATGGAATAATATGTCAGTAACTAATGAACAAATAGAAAATGTAATAAGGTGTATATATGATCAATACTTACAACAATGGTTTTCAGACCTGAGAAATTTATCTAAGCTAGAAACATATGTTATATTCAAAACAGATTTCCAAGTTGAAAAATATTTGTCATGTGTTACAAATAGTAATCATAGAATTAGTTTGTCAAGATTTAGGTGTTTCGCTCATAATTTACTTATAGAAGAAGGCAGACACAGACATATTGAGAGAAACCTTAGAATTTGCAAAAAATGTAATATGAATGTCATTGAAAATGAATACCACTTTCTTTTAGTTTGCCCATTTTACAGAAATCTTAGAAACACACTTTTACCTAAATATTATTGTCATTGGCCTAATTTGAACAAGTTCAAAACCTTGCTAAACAGTACACAAAGTATTATTATTAATAAATTAGCTAAATTTGTACACCAAGCATTTTCATTAAGAGGTTAAGTATACATGAGATTTTGTACATGGTATTGAATTGTGATTGTAAAAGTTATGTCTATTTATAGAACCAACTTCCTGTATATTTGCAAAGGTTTGTCATAAAAAGTACATTTTATGCATGTCTTATATTTAATATATATAGTTGTAATTAGAATAATACACACTGCACTGAATATATATTAAATAATGTAATAGTGCAGGTGCTCTTTATTTCGTTTCGTTAAGAGCAACCTGTACTTTTCTCTAACGTCGTTCCGCATTCCTCTAAAGTATGCTATTATAACAATAGCATATTTTTCGTAAGGGTTGCGTTCATTGTAACTTAGTTGATAACATTAAGTATAAAGCCATTGGTTACAAATAATATATAAATATATCATCTATATGGGCTTATCATTCGGTATATAATAGCCACTGAGCAAGCCTACATAAAACAGCTTAAATTAAAACAATAAATTAGTAGTATTTCATACAAATATTGTGATGTATTAGTTATATTCGTGCAGTGTTGTGTTAACTAGTTTTTGTTCGAATGTACGATGATATAATGAATAATTATTAGGAATGTTCTAATGTCAGTATATGTTCTAATGTCAGTATATGTTCTAATGTCAGTATATGTTCTAATGTTAGTATATGTTCTAATGTCAGTATATGTTCTAATGTCAGTATATGTTCTAATGTCAGTATATGTTCTAATGTCAGTATATGTTCTAATGTCAGTATATGTTCTATTGTCAGTATATGTTCTAATTATCAGTATATGTTCTATTGTCAGTATATGTTCTAATTATTAGGAATGTTTAATGTCAGTATATGTTCTAATTATTAGGAATGTTTAATGTCAGTATATGTTCTAATTATTAGGAATGTTTAATGTCAGTATATGTTCTAATTATTAGGAATGTTTAATGTCAGTATATGTTCTAATTATTAGGAATGTTTAATGTCAGTATATGTTCTAATTTGCATTTTATCAAATTTATCCTAAAAAATTTCATATATCCAAATGGACATGCCTTTAACATATGTCACCTTGTATCATACTTTTCTCATAAAATTGTTAATTTCAAACCGCCATCAAAGTAAATGGCGATGGACATTGTAAAATGTTTGTGCCAATAAACTTTGTATTGTATTGTATTGTAAAAAGTAATTAGCTGTCATTATGTCGGAAACCAATTGGAAACAAAGTGAATAAAAACTAATTAGGCAGACATGTTTTCAGAAGAAATATGGGATTTTTACGTGCAAAAAATACATCTCAAGTGCACCTCATTTAGTGAACTAAATTTAGTTCTCATGCATAGTCTAGATAATGAAAAACTTCTAATATATTAAACTAAGAATTTTGCAATAAGTTAAACTTATACAATTTATTCAGCTATACTTTCAAAAATCGAGTTTGAATTTTATTTTACTCTCTATAACCGTTGTGACGTCACAATGGAAACTAGGACGTCATTAATGTCGTTTTTCAGGTGTAGGTGAAATTAGGCTGAACTTTGTATTTTCAAAGAAATTAAAGCTGATGACGTCACTGCGACGTCACACATAAAATAAGCTTAATAACGCAAACGGCTGTATGTCTGAAATGTTTTAAGGTAAACACTTGTACTTTAGGAAGAAGATAAATCTTGATGACTTTTCCCTTCTTTTCTAGAAGGATCTCCCAGAAAAAACACCAGGTAATTCAGAAATGTTTCTGTAAGAATGCAGTTGCAGCAGTTTTGTTGCTTATGATCAAGTAAGATTGTGCAAACATTTGTGGAAGGTTTCGGGATTTCATGACAGGCTTTAAAATGCCCATTTTACTATTTCAATGGCCGCAGTTGTAGTTTTACTGCAATGAGCAACAAACAAAACCCCTGGTGCACAACAATTCGTCATGGCGAACATTCATGCATGATGTGAATCAAGGTTTTGCGATTTCATTTCAAAAAGTTCATGAAATATATGCGACACAAACTTTAAAATGCAATTTTTTATTATAAAAAGGGCAGTAACTGAGGTCACACTGGGACAGCCAGCAAACAAAAGCTCGGGTGAACAACAACTTACCATGACAAACATTCATGGAAGGTTTCATAATTACATTCTAATTTAGAGGTGCGTGCGACAAAAACTTTTCGGACGGACGCACGTACAAAGGTAAATCTCCCCCTCCACACACACACACGCACACACAGAGGTGGAATGGGGAGGGGTGGGGAGGGGGCACAACAAAGCTAGAAAGCATATGGCATTATATACCTGTTTATGTCAATTTAGATTTTCAAGTAGTTACCATATTTTCATACAAGCTCTTGAAATTTCCATGAATTCTGGATGGTTAAACGTTAAAGTAATGTTTTATTTTAAAGTCTTCTGTCGTTTCTCAGGTCATTTATTCTTTTTTAATGTCAATATGATAATAGACTTTGTGACGGTATAGGTATGTTGGTAATTGGCAATTGATAGAAAATAATTGTACTGTTTCTATGTTTTATTTATCTATCAATCAAAGTTATGTAAGTCACACACAAATAAGATCATGTGTAGCATTTTCAAACAATAAGGGGGATACCGTGAAGCAAACATAACTTGTTGTTTTTTTTTTAAATTTTAATTAGCAGTTTCGAGTCCCATTCTTATTTTCGAATAATTGCAAACATTCGTCAGCATTATCCAACAATATGTAAATATCATCTGATCTAAATAATGCACTTAGATATCTTAAAAAACATTGAGCTACAAATGCTTTATGCTATCTAAAAAAATAGAATAGGAGTTTTGAAAATAAAAAAAACAACACTTTTTGATGTCAGATAGTTATTTTGTAAGACCTTTAGTCGCAGTATCTTGAGACGTTCAAAGTCTTGAGAGAGAGAGAACACTGAAATTAAAACAAATGAAGTAAACAAGATTTTTTTTCTAGAAGATCTGTAAGAGCTGTAAGATTTAGTCATGCAAGATTTTGTCATGCAAGAACACATTAGCGTGTCTTTACTTGGAACTCTGTAATTAGTCACAGATTGGAGCGACATGAAACAGAAGATTTTAAACTAAACAAATGATATTTGATCACGTTGTTTTCATGATAAAATGTATTTTACAGAAGCATTTTTGACATAAATTCTTATGGATTAGGACCGAAAGTTAATAATTTCGAAGTATGTATATAAATTAAATATGTAAACCTCCAACTGTGAACTTTTGAGATCAGCTGTTTAGAAAAAGTAAACATAGAATAATTTTATATTAAATTTTAAGTTCAAAACAATTATAGGATTACGTTCGTTATTTTCATGTTAAGCATAGACTAAGTCAAAAAATCTAATCTTATAACTGGTCAGTATATTCATTACATATAAAGATAGTTCGATATGTGATATAGATTTAATAATTTTTGTAGACATTGTTAAAAACAAGTGCAATTTAACATGTTTAAGCGAATATTGATGTACAGAAATGCGGAATAAAATGACAGGCACTTTTTCTACAAATAACAGAATTCAGAATTACAATATGTTAATGTGAAAACCTTCTCTCGGCTGCTAGTTGAAATTTGAATTTAGAATTAACCAAACGCTTCGGGCCGAATATACACTTATATTATCTGGGAGCTGGAAATCCTACTGAATTAACACTACAAGTTACTGTTAAATTATTACATCATTTTTAATTAGAAAAGTTATGTTTGGCTAATATATATCGAGGGACTATACATGTCAATATTGAAGAAATTAGCATCTGTTTCATCCGCTCAGTGTATTTTCATTTCCCCCTTGGATATCTACAAAAAAATCATTAACCACTCTATAAAAGTAACAGGTAACGGCAGTTCTTTTCCAAGATAAATATATACATATCCTCGAGGTATGAGTGATTAATTGTTACAGGATTTATATATTCCGAACACCTCCATTTAAAAAAGAACATTTTTCAATAACAAATAATTAGTACGATATTGATGTGAAGTCTTTATTTTCCCCATATGCATGCTTGTTCACATAAAATATCCGCCATTTTTCCTCCATTATAGACATAGTTAGGCTATAAGTTTTCTGGCTGGATAAACGATAATTTCTGATGTGACATAAGGCGCCTTCTAAATAAACAAATCATATTTTCGAATTTGATATTACAAGCACTTTTGCTTTAGTTTATCATGCTTTCTTATTTGACATAAAGCAATCCATGCGCTCAGATTTGACAAAAGTTTAATATGAACATCGAAATCTTACGAAGATCATACTGTATAAGCATAAGCTGAAATCAAAAAAGCGACTTAGAAGATACACATCTTACAAAGGCTGCTTCAGCACTTTTTCTTGAATTTGTTTATGCGGGCACATGCTATGGTAAATTCTTATAAAGATTTTGAACCAAAATCTACAAATGAAATGATGTTTGACAGGCAAATGAAAGTTTCTTTTACAATTCATGTAATGGTTACATCGAAAAATATCTATTCACGTGCTTGTTATTTTGTTTTTCAAAATTTAAGGGTATGTGGTGACATGCTTTCAGTACAGTAGCAAAATTATAAATAATAAATGTTTGTAAAACATTTGTGCCCTCCTAGCGCCTTATCTCTAGAGGCAGCCATGAAGTTTTGAGGAGCTGGGACCAAGCGTTCTAGAGTTATTGATTGGAAACCATTTTGCTATTCAATGACACTGTGACCATGGCTTTTGACATGGTGCCCTGTTAAACTAAAGGGCTCATCTACAAGTCATGAACAATTTCTATACAAAGTTTGAGGAACATTGGCCCAAGCATTCTAAACTTATTCATCGGAAACTACTTGCTTTTCAAGGTCACTGTGACCTCTGACCCAATGACCAGAAAAATGATAGTTGTTATCTACTGATCATGACAACCTTCATACTTAGTCTGACAAACCTGAGCCCAAGGATTCCTTATATATTGAGCAGAAATTGTTTTGATTTCCAAGATTACTGTGGCCTTGACCTTTGACCTAATGACACTTAAAACTACAGGGGTCATCTAATTGTCATAACCAACCTACCTATGAAGTTTTGAGGAGCTTGGCCCAAGCCTTCTAAAGTAATTGATCAGACACTATTTTGCAACATAAGGTCACTGTGACCTTGAAAAGCGAAACGGTTTACAATTAATAACAATAGAATGCTTTGACCCAGATTCCCAAATCTTGGTACATAGGTTGACCATGACCCTTAGATGACTTTTGTCCTGAAAACCTATAGGGCTCATCTAATGATCATTGCCAACCTATGTACCAAGCATTCTATTGTTATTAATTGGAAATCGTTTTGCTTTTCAAGGTACCTGTGACCTTGGCCTTTGACCTGGTAACCTGAAAAACTATAAGGGTCATCTACAAGTCATGACCAACCTACAGACTAAGTTTGAAGAACATGGGACCTAGAGTTCCACAGTTACTGATTGGAAATCGTTTTGCTGTTCAAGGTCACTCTGATCTTGATCTTTGACCTGGTAATGAAAAAAACTATTGGGGTCATTTTCTGGTCATTAACAACCTACTTACTAAGTTTGAACAACCCTGGACCAGCGGTTCTATAGTTATTATTTGGAAACTGTTTTGCTTTTCAAGGACACTCTGACCTTGATTTTGACCTGGTGACGTGAAAAACTATAGGGGTTATCTAATGGTCATGATCAACCTACACACTAAGTATGAAGAACCTGGGACCAATCCTATTATAGTTATTGATCAGAAACTGTTTTGCTTTTCAAGCTCACTCTGATCTTGACCTTTGATTTGCTGACCTGAAAAACTATAGGAGTCATTTACTAGTCATGATCTACCAATAAACTAAGTTTGAACAACCTGGAACCAAGAGTTATATAGTTATTTATCGAAAACTGTTTTGCTGTTCATGATCACTGTGACCTTAACCTTTGGCATGTTGATCTGAAAAAACTATAAGGGTCACCTACTGCTCATGACAAACCCAGATACTAAGTTTATACAGCCAGAGGTTCTTTAGTTATTGATATGTTTAATACAATACCTACAAACTAAGTTTGAACAACCTGGGACGAAGTGTTCTATAGTTATTGCTCGGAAACTGTTTTGCTCTTCAATGTCACTGTGACCTTGACCTTTGACCTGGTGATCTGAAATCTACTGGTCATGGCCAACCTATTAACTAAGATTGAACAATCTGGGACCAAGCGTTCTATAGTTATTTATCGGAAACCATTTTGCTATAAGATCTCTTCGACCTTGACCTTTGGCATAAAAATTGTTTATTGATAAAACAATACATTCATGTTGAGCTATAGCTACGAACTTGAAGAAAATCAGTTTTGTATGCTGCTGTCGTATTGAAGCACTGAATCATGTTATCTGTCAAATTAACGCAATAGTTCTGGTCAATACTAATAACTTTTCTGAAACGATTTTTCACCTTTCTGATATCATGCCAAAAAGATAGATAAGATGAAAAGAAACTGAAATACTACCTTTAGGCCGACCCATCGGGTCATAAACGTCATCTTGTTGTAAACATACTGGCGTTTTACGTTATCTTTCACGTCTGGTCAGTTAAGTGTATTTTGCACAATTTGTAATTGTTATGTTCTCTTTTCAGATTTGTTTTCTCATTGCAATAATAAAGAGCAAAATGTTTTCTTACGTAAATGATTGCAGAGTTGTCGAAAATACAAATCAAATTATCATTGATATTAAGATACTGAATCCAATGCCTTAAAACGTTATGCAAAAACATTCAATCTTGAAACAAGAGATCAACACAACTTCAGTTAACATGAATGAAAATAGTCGTAAAACCCTGATTATTTTTTTATTCGTCTACAGAAGTCAGAGTAATGAATAATTTAATACGTTTCTGTCCCGGTATTATCGTTCAAAAATGCTATAACTTCACAAGGCAGAATAATATGAATGCATGGAATTTTAAATATTGTTGTTTTTACATATAATGCACGCACTGCTTTGACATATCTTATATATGTATATCGTGTGAAATTTCAATATTTCACTAGGCAATAGCTTGGATATGAATGTAATGACCATATGGGATTTGCGCTTTTCAGCTAGCTTTTAATGACACAATGTGTAATGTGTTTTTCATGACAATAAGAAAAGGGAATTATCTTTAGACACATATGTTTTATTTTTAATATATGCCTTATTTTACTTTACAGTGGGCGTTTGAAAATTATGAAACGGGAAGCAAAATGAGTGAATAAATGGTACATTTGCTGTCATAGAACATTTATATCAGTCTATGCAACATGAGAGTTTATCATGGATTTTAAATAATCCGTGTAATTTTTGAACCGATTTGAAATTCAGGTCCACCCTGAAACTGAAATATTTTGTTTGAAAGACATATATGCGAATTCATCTGCGACATTGCTACTCTTTAGGCAGAAATAACTTTCATTTTCCTGGTATTGTTTGGAAGGCATGAGTCTCAGAGAGCTTATAAAAGTGGCATTTTCAAACTGAATTACTATGTTTTGTAATACAAATACAACTTTTGGGGTTCTTATTTTCATTACTTAGAAAATGGTCTTCTTCAGTGGATGTTGTCAAGCTAACAGTAATTTCTGTATGTCCAACTCCTGTGGAAAGCTTAAGTCTGTTTCATTCTTCTTGAGTTCCAAATGAATAACTAGAATCAGATGATCTATGTTTGCATCCAGTTTTTGATTTTATTAAGCAGGCATATTATTTAAAGTTCTTAATTCTTTTCCAGACTTGATTATTATGCAGGCTTGTGTGTTATTATGTCTGTAATGTATCTGTTTCTAATTTTCGAGATTTCTGAAAACAAAACTTAAAAAAAAATGTCATTTTTATATTTTGGCAAACTTGACAGTTCTGCAAAACTTGTCTATTTGCAAACTAATTTTATTGATTCTGTTATGTCAGCATAAAAAGTCAGGTTCTTCTGGAATTTTTTAAGCCCCTTCCCCCCCGCCCCCAGCACACTGACAGGGTTTTGCCCCTTATTTAGCAAACAATAGCATTTTTAGATGCCTTAGTAATAAGAACAATGTTTATACGCACCTGTAATTGAACAGGATTTTTTTTGTGACCATACAGTGGAATGTGGGGGCATGCATGTCCTATGGACACAGTTCTTAAATATTGTTATGCCGGCATAACTACTCTGTCATTTAAATTTGGAAATATCTTTAGAAGGCTTGCATAATCCTGAAAAATATGTCGATTTGACAATATTTTTCATGCCCCTGAAGGGAGGCATATAGCTTTTGAACTGTCAGTCCGTTTGAAAACTTAAACATTGGCAACAACTTCTTCATTAGTAAGTGTTTTTACTTCATACTTGTCCACAACACCCCTTTGGACTAACCTTTCCACTGACCTTTACTTATTTTACTTTGACCCCTGATTGACCTTTACCTCGAAGATCCAATTGTCCAAAAACTTGAACATTGGCAATAACTTCTTTATTAGTAAGTGGATTTACTTCATACTTGGAAACAACACCCTTTTGGACAAGGCCTTCCCACTGAGCTATATTTGATTGACCTTGACTCCTGAATGACCTTCTTTTCTTTTTTTCAATATTTGTTCGTATATATTTAGCATGATGAGTGTTCTATAAGAATGATCTATTTTTTGAAATAATTTATTTGTTTTGTGATGCATATTAACATTTCAGGTTCTGGTTTTTAAGACTTTTGAAATGTTAAGGCAAGCTTTGCTGTTCTCTAAATTTGTTATGCCAGCATAACAATACAGTTTCTCATTTCAATAATATTGTATAAAAGAAGACCTTTTTACTTTAAATATTGTTATGATGCCGGCATAACAGTTCAGTTTTTTCTTTCAAGATTTCTTGAAAATGGACCTTTCGTAAAATGTGTTAGCCGGCGTAACATTTCAGGGTTTTTTTCAAGATTTCTTAAAAATGGACCTTTCGTAAAATTTGTTAGCTGGCATAACAAAGTTTCTCATTTTCATGAATATTGTTTAAAAAAAGACATTTATACTTTAGGTATTGGTATGCCGGCATAACAATTCAGGTTTTTCTTTCAAAATTTCTAGAAAATTGACCTTTCGTAAACATCTGTTATGCCGACATAACAATATAGTTTCTCATTTCAAGACTTTTGTAAAAAAAGACATTTTTTAATTATTTAACCGGCATAACAATTCAGGTTTTTACATTAAAATAGACATTCGTAAAATTTGTTAGCCGGCATAACAAAATTTCTCATTTTCAAGAATATTGTTAACAATTCAGGTTTATCGTTTTAAGACTTCTTGAAAATGGACCTTTCGTAAAATTTGTTATGCTGGCATAACATTTCAGGTTTTTTTTCAAGATCTCTTAAAAATGGACCTTTCGTAAAATTTGTTAGCCGGCATAACATTTCAGGTTTTTTTTTTCAAGATTTCTTAAAAATGGGCATTTCGTAAAATTTGTTAGCCGGCATAACAAATTTTCTCATTTTCAGAAATATTGTTAACATAACAATGCAGGTTTTTCGTTTTAAGACTTCTTGAAAATAGACCTTTTGCAAATTTGTTAGCCGGCATAACATTTCAGGTTTTTTCAAGATTTCTTAAAAATTTACCTTTCGTAAAAATTTGTTATGCCGGCATAACAATATAGTTTCTCATTTCAAGACTTTTGTAAAAAAAAAATACATTTTTTAATTATTTAGCCGGCATAACAATTTAGGTTTTTCATTAAAATAGACATTCGTAAAATTTGTTAGCCGGCATAACAAAATTTCTCATTTTCAAGAATATTGTTAACATAACAATTCAGGTTTTTCATTTTAAGACTTCTTGAAAATGGACCTTTCGTAAAATTTGTTAGCCGGCATAACATTTCAGGTTTTTTTTTTCTCAAGATTTCTTAAAAATGGACATTTCGTAAAATTTGTTAGCCGGCATAACATTTCAGGGTTTTTTTCTTTCAAGATTTCTTGAAAATGGACCTTTTGTAAAATATGTTATGCCGGCATAACAATTTTTTTTTCATATAAATTTTCTTTGATTAATGGCAGTTTTTAGTCTTATGGAATAGAGGGACAATTTTGTTGAAAATTTGTTATGCCAGCATAACAATCCAGCTTCAGTTTCTTGTAACATATTGTTATGATATATATTATATATATATATATATATATATATATTATTTATTATCTTTGTCAAATGAAATATAAACTCACTTTTTTGTATATTTATTGTAAATTACACAATCTGAACAAGTCATTTGTTGTTGTTTTTGTCACATTTTTTGCCTCATCGGTCTCAAGCATAAAAATTTTGATGCATTTTCATAGGCAAGAAATGCAAAAATAAGCATTTTAAATGGGATTGCATGAACAATCCTTTTTTAAAATGCACAGCGTTCCTATAGTTTCTTATCCTTATTACATGTCGTGACATCCTGTCTGTGAACAGAAAATTAAAAAAAAATTCTAATGAGAATGAATTGATTTATAGATGCAGCGAATTGTTTTCATATTGCAATATCGATGGTCAATCAATCTACACTTCTTTATTCAAACTGATGCATATTAAATAAATTCGGTTAGAACTTGGGCAAATTATGAAGCACTAAACTATAATTACGTTTATATTCAATATACTTCCTTGCAAATATACCATTTACCTTGAAACAGAATAAAACATCTGTTGGCATTGTATTCGATTTCTAAAGGGAGCCAGGGAAGTTTCTAGAGGATTTGTGGATATGAGGTTAGGTTCTTATTATGATTTTTCACCATTTTGAGACTTCTGTTGTTTGAAACACACATTTAAAACAAGTTCGACCTTCGAAGCAAATTTTTAAAGTCAGCGCTACTTTGAAAGGATATTTCATCAACAGGTTCTAAAGTACTGTCTGCTAAAACGCAAGTTTGCGGTAAAATTGCTTAAGCCGAAGGAACTATTAGATAAACTAGTACAGAAAGTGTAGATATCTGCTATTTGATTTTTAGACTTACTTTCTTTTTCAACTGGAAAATATGTTAGGCATTACATTTCAAAGCACGCACACTTTTCATCATCAGGGCCATTTTGATCAAAAGTTATGCTTAAAATCAAATGTTTAAACGATCAGAGTCTTTAGAGAGAACACCGACATTCATGCCAAAAATTGAAGTAAACAAGATTTTGTTTTCTAGAATAGCTGCATGACTTGGTCATGCAGGAACACATTAGTGTCTTTACTTGGAATTCGTAATTAGTCACAGATTGGAGCGAAATGAAATAGAAGATTTTAATGTAAACAAATGATATTTGATCACATTGCTTTTGTAATAAAATGTATTTTACAGAAGAAGTCTTTGACATAAATACTTGTGGATTAGGACCGAAAGTTACTCTTTTCGAAGTACATAAATAAAATATGTAAACCTTCGACTGTGAACTTTGATCACGTTGCTTTTGTAATAAAATGTTTTTATAGAAACATTCTTTGACATAAATACTTATGGATTAAGATCTGATCTTACAACCAAAAGTTGTTATTTTCATACATAAATTAATACATTAATTAAATTACATAAATTAAATAATTATGTAAACATCTGACAGTGAACTTTTGAAAAAACTTTTAAGGTCAGCGCTGCATTGTAGGCAATTCCATATTCTATAAACAGGTTCTGAAATGTCGTCTGCTAAAACGCAAGTTTGTAACAAAAATTTGCACGTGTCGTCACTGTCAAAACTCCAAAAACATTAGAACTGAGGAAAAACATAATTGTAGATTTTTGCCCTCTTGTTATAGATGGCGGTTATTTGAACTGACAAATGACTGTAAGTTTAGGATAAGATGAAATGTAATTAAATTTTGCTTGGAGTAAATGTAAAATAAAAAATAATAAAAAACAAACGCCCGATATTTTAATTGTCGTGATCTTGACATCGACATTGCTAGTCGAAATGTTAGACACATGAAAAGATGCCAAACAAAGAGCAAAAAGCACGACGAAAAGTCTTCATTACGAAATCACCAGATAATAGCTATTTGTCGAGTTATCGACTTTTCTTGTTTTCGAGATTTTGCCCCGCCAAGTTGAAAACTCAACATGGTAGAAATCATCCACAATGATCTAAGCAATCAAGATATAATAATGTTTTTTCCATTTTTTTCATTTTTTCTGATCTAGTTTTCTGATTGATTACAAATATTTTAATTGAATTGTACTATTCTGAATACGTACCACATAAGTTTCACACAGAAAAGTTAAGGAAGAAGGTGATTTTCTATAAGTCCTGTATAATTTACTTTCTCAACTCTGCAGAATATATCTCGAAAAAAAGACAGATCAGATAATCTGTGCCGCCTTTGAAAAATATTGATTTCTGACGGTTCCCTATAAAAAGCAGTAGCTTCCATAAGTTTATATTTCAACAAAATGTGGACAGTATAAAGAAATACCAACAAACAAAAACATTTACATGACAAACAATAACAATGCTACTTAAGCAATTTTCTGTCATTCTAAAAATATTGGAGGGATTCAAATTGAGAACAATGTGAATAAAAACCAAATAAGCAGACTTAGTTTCAGGAGAAATATAGGATTTTGACGTGTACAAACATATCAACTGGACATAATTTTTAATTTATTACTCGTGTATGGTCTCAACAAGGAAACAACATAAGAGGAATCCCGAATTGCTTTTGGACTTTGTCTTTTTGACAAGATTTTTGGCACCCGATATAGCCTAAACGGCCATAGGTTAACACATAACTTAGTAGGAGGGCAGATCCTGGTAACTCTATGGTTTTCAGATGGTCATGTGAAGACACGTTACCGGCATGGTGATATGAAGTTTTGGCGTGAAAATATTTTCTTTAAATGTGCAAGGGCTACAGACATGAAATTTGACATACAGACCTGTAGGAATGTTCTGTAGGAACGCAGGTGCCGCATTTCCGTTGTTTACTTTTATCTAGTAGGATCTGGGGTAGATTAGGCTTTCCGGCATATGTATTTCAGGACGAGGACGGAAAAAAGCCTTGCTTTGAACTGGAAAACACAAAGTTAAGATCAACGAATATTGATCAATTAAAAATCAAGAAAGCATTTTCAACATACGGTGTAAAATACATTATTTTAAATTCTCTAGTTGTTACCTTGTTTTGATATCAGCTCATGCAATCTTATGTTTAATGTCAATATAATAATAGACTGTTTGACGGTAAAGATATGTTACTCAATAGATAATTGGTAATTGATAAAAGATAATTATACCATTCCCATGTTTTATTAACCAGTCAATATATATATATGTGTGTGTCAGTCGCGCGTTTTGGAACTAAACAAATGATATTTGATCACATTGCTTTAGTAATGAAATATGTTGTAAAGCAGAATTCATTGAATCAAGTCATTATTAACAACAACATTAATGATTTAACGAAGGTTATCGTTTTTGAAAAATGTACATATTTAAAATATGTTAACCTCAGACTGTGAAATTATGTGTTCGGCATTTTTTTTACAGAAGAAACAAATGAAAATAATGAACTAATTATGTTATGTTGGTGTTAGTTCGTGAAAAGATCTACATTTTCATTACATAATGATATTTCATTTTTTGATATGGATTTATAATTAATATAGACATTTTTTAAAATAAGTGTCATTTAAGTGAATATTAATTAAAATTCGGAATATAATAAATTAGATACATTAACTACTAAGTGATAAAATATATAAATGTTAAAGTAGCCTCCGGTCTGCCGTTAGTTCAAATTTAAATTTGAAAATACCTTAAAGCTTTAGGCCGAAAATACTCTTACGTTATCTAGAAGTTGGAAAATTTATTAAATAAATACTTAAATAAATTGTAAAATTATTATATTATTTTGTTAAAACTATCGGTGTGGATTATATGTACCGACGGGCTATACAATGTACATGTTTACGTTAAGAAATTAGCATCTGTTGCATCCGTTCTGTATGATGATATTTTTCTCCCCTTCGATATAATTGGGGGACCATTCCATAACATTGCCTGCATGAACATGCATTTCTTATCTTAGACAGATATACACACATCTTTTAGGTATAAATAACTTATGTAGCAGTCTTTAAACCGAAGGTTTTCATTACAATAAGAACGGTTCGCTATCAGATGATTAGTATAATGATAGAAAATGTGAATGCTTTAAATCCTCCTACATATGTTCAAGCCAATTAATTAAAAATAGACCAGATGCAAAAGGGAATTTAGCTTATAAGGTTTTCCATGTTCTAGACTAAACATGAGTAATAAATTTAAAATTAAATGCATTTAGTATTTTTTACACGTAAATATCCTATATTTCTCCTGAAAACGTGTTTGCTTAATTGGTTTTTATTCTCATTGTTTTCAGTTTGTATCCTTCCTATTTGCGTCCGATAGAATGACAACTAATTGCTAAAGTAGCACTGTCATTGCTTCTAGTGTACATGTTATTGTTGGCATTTCTTCGATGTGGTGAGCATTACTTTCCAAATTTTGTCGAAATATAAAACTTATAAAATATTTTTAATGGACTGCTTCTGCTTTATATATGATACTAGATAACTGTGCAGACAATGACAATTTGCAAAGGCACCTACGATATCATCGAATGAAGGGTCTGATCTGTATTTTAGTTCAAGATATAATCTGCAGATTTGAAAAAGTAAGATACACAGGACCTCAAGGTGTGCTTCATTTCTTCTCCACCATTCGACTATAATATAAAACATCATGCTTTCTAATATGATATAAGATGCCTTTTAAATTAACAAATCATTATTTCTAATTTGAAATAAGAAGCTTTCTACGGGACATAACCAACATTTTAAATAGATGTAAAACACAACATGCGCTCACATTCAACGACAGTCGATGGAAAAATGTTTAAGGCCTTGTCTTACCAAATTTCAGACAACAATTGATTTTTTATACTTTCCTTATTTACTTGAACATCGACATATTGAAAAAATGATGACGTATCAAATAAGCTGAATTTATTTACAACGTAGAACATGAAACAAATAATGAAAAACAAAACAAAACACTACTATAGAATATATAAAATAGCAATGAAGCAGAAGAAAATCGGAGCATTAATTTGGATAGTCTGTCAAATGAATGCAAGATTTATAACCAGTAGTTATAATAATTAGAGATATGTTATGCCCATCTTTGCATATAATATTTTTACTGTAAAAATTAATTGAAATCTAGGAAATTCTTACTGAATATGTCTAATTAGGCTACTAGAATACACACACTACATATGGGAAGCTGCATTCCCTATTACAGGTCAAGTTATGTTGGTGCTTTCTTAAAAAAACTACCAGTTGTTTTAATGACACTATGTATTTATACTGTGTTTACCTATAGTGTGAGTTTTAAACTAGTAGGAAGTTAGCAATAGCAGTACACAGTAGCAGTTGGCAGTATAAATTAAAAACAAACGTGAATTTGGCAGTAGCAGTACCAACAGTAGCAGTAGGAAAAAAAGTGAAGTTGGCAGTAGCATTACCAGCGGTAGCAGTGGGAAAAACGTGAAATTGGCAGTAGCAGTACCAGCAGTAGCAGTTGGAAAAACGTGAAGTTGGCAGTAGCAGTAAGAGCAGTATCGGTAGCAAAAACTTGAAGTTGGCAGTAGCAGTAAGAGCAGTAGCAAAAACGTGAAGTTGGCAGTAGCAGTAAGAGCAGTAGCAATAGAAAAAACGTGAAGTTAGCAGAAGTAGTACCAGCAGTAGCAGTAGATTAAACGTGAAGTTGACAGTAGAAGTTTGGGCAGTAGCAGTAGGAAAAACGTGAAGTGGGCAGTATCAGTACTCCTGCCAACTTTACGTGTTTGCTGCTGGTACTGCTTCTGCCAACTTTATGTTTTTCTTACTGCTACTGCTGTTACTGCTACTGCCAACTTAACGTAATTTCTTCTGCTACTGCTCTTACTGCTACTGCTAACTTCACGTTTTATTTACTGCTACTACTGGTACTTCTACTGCCAACTTCACGTTTTTTCTAATGCTACTGCTGGTACTGCTACTGCCAACTTCGCATTTTTCCTACTGCAACTGCTCTTAATGCTACTGCTAACTTCACGTTTTATTTACTGCTACTGCTAGTACTGCTACAGTAACTGCCAACTTCACGTTTTTGCTACTGCTACTGCTCTTACTGCTACTGCTAACATCACGTTTTATTAACTGCTACTGCTGGTACTGCTACTGCCAACTTCACGTTTTTCCTACTGCTACTACTGGTACTGCTACTGCCAACTTCACGTTTTTTCTACTGCTACTGCTGGTACTGCTACTGCCAACTTCACGTTTTTGCTACTGCTACTGCTCTTACTGCTACTGCTAACTTATTGTTTTATTTACTGCTACTGCTACTGCCAACTTCACGTTTTTGCTTCTGTTTCTGCTCTTACTGCTACTGCTAACTTCACGTTTTATTTACTGCTACTGCTGGTACTGCTACTGCCAACTTCACGTTTTTCCTACTGCTACTGCTCTTACTGTGTTTTTTACAAATGCGTTTTATTTTAACAGTGTGTGCCTTGTTTTTAGTTAACAAATTTTGTTAATTTTCGCAAAATCCAGGAGGCGTTGTCGAAAAGAACTTCGACCTTGACATGCCCATATAAAGGTGCTTCAGTGACATACAACAGAATTGTTCAAAATTCTGCAGTTTTTCCAAAATACGGCAAATTCGTTTAAATAATACATAACTGAGCTATGTCATCGATTTGGCATTAATCGCTTACTGTCGTAGACATAAGTTATTCAATGACATGATAACACAGAAACTATTGATTAAGAGCACTTCGATGTGATGCTGAGGACTAAAATTGATTTTTGCATGAAACAAGGAAAATGTGAAATATATTTATAATATGAATCAATATCAAACGAAAGGCTGCCAGTATTGATACAGATCAATTAATAGTTTCTTAAACGGATGTGCTCACAGAATGGAAACAGACACAACATTTTAATTTTGTTCATTGTGATCATACCAGCCTGTTAATAAGACACGTACTTTTTAAAGCATGTACAACCATTCATTTTTTTTAATGACGAGAAACTGACAAATTAAAACATAAACAAGCTTTACCTAGCTTATGTAATTACAATTTATTGAAAAGCGGTATAGGCTTAGCGTGATGACATCTTGTCTTTAAACAGATGATAGAAAAAAGGATATGCCTCTAATGAGTCTGAATTGTTACATGATTTATAGATTACGTTAATTGCTTTTTATATGGAATTCCCAGTCGCCAATCAATCTACACAGGTTTATTCAAAATGATGCATATTGAATGAACTCGATTTGAACGCAGAATTGCACATCAAGAAGCACGGAACTATAATTATCCTGTCATTTAATACACTTCTTGCAAATATATTATTGACTTTTATACAGAGTAAACATTTCATTTGCTCACATAGTAATTGGTTTCTAGAAGAACTGTGCATATGAGATTAGGTTCTTAATATTATCTTTATTTTTATGAGACTGAAGCGGTTTTATTTACGTAATCAAACCGATTTCGATCTTGAAACTAACTTTTAACGTCAGCGCTTCATTGTAAGCATATTTCATAAACAGATTCTAAAATAATATCCCCTTAAACTAAACTTTGTTTTGCAATAAATTCGTTTAAGCCATAGAATCTATAAAACAATACAAAACATGAGTGTGGATATTGACAGATGATAGAATTGCATCAGCTGTTTGATTTCAGGCTCATAGATTACTTTCGCTCTCTTGTATAAGGTCTTTTTAACTTAAATATTTTTTTCTGCAATGTCGTCATTGCTAAAACTCGAAAAGCTGGGTGCTGTCAGATTCTATTAGATCAAAGTTATCAATCTGAAATTGTTCTGACAATTGAGTTTCCTTATACTTCCTTATTCTTAAACCGTGCAGTATGAATATTAAGCAACACTTGAATACAACCGAAGGATGTACCGTTAATTGTTCGTGATAAGCGTTACAGTTACAGACTATTTCTTGACATTTGTCTTTAAAGTATGAAATGCAATAATTAGGGTCGCTACTAATGCTAATGGGTGTTGTTTAATCAAAACTTTTTTTTTCTTAAAAAGTTGGATTGTACGTGACATGCCCTTACAAGCAAGTTGTCGTTTAGCACTTAACTAGTTCTTCTTGTAATTTGTATATTCATACGAGTCCGGTGAAAGTCAACACATTTGTTTTTTACATTCCATGTAAAGCTCCTAAACCGAAAAAAATGTTTTTTTCTGATTTTTCCGTCTTTGACCTTCAACAAGCAGGAGCAGTAGTCGTGGTTGATCGCTGATTTGACTTCAGAGTCTCAAGTGACTATCCGAATTTTACCTTTTCGTTGTGAATACTTTTTGATAATGAACATTAGTTCCAGGTAAAGGCCCATGTTTACCCACAGATATAAATTAATATGTTAAAAAAAACAAAAAAAACAACAACAACAACAACATTTCAGTAAAGGGTGCATCGTGTTACTTGTTTCTAGTATTAGTGTGTGTGATAACGGGTAAAGCGTTGCAAAAAGTATATTAAATGACCGAATAGTAATATTACAGTTAAGTGCTTCTTGGTGTGCAATACTGCGTTCAAATCGATTTATTTTTTACTGTTATTTTGGTGCCACAAAGCCTACCAGAGGAGAAGACACTTCTCAAGAAATAAAAGAGAAATAATCCGGATATTCCACTGTTTACCCTGTAACTCTCTAAGGATAACGTTGATGGATAATGGTGCAATCTTCATTAACCGCACTTCTATAGGAAGAAACTGAACATAGTATGTTGAAAAAATAAGTAAGAAGAAGGTGAAAAATAAACCAGCTACAACGTATCTAAATAATGAGTCCTTTTCTTTTCTTTTTGTAAAGCATTATATTGCAAAGTGCCAAGTGACATTAGAGCATTAACATTTTATTCAACTTCCCTTTTTACAGTATTCACAATTATAATAAAATCAAGTTAATCGACAGTCACTTTAAACAAACTTTGAACAGTAAGTATCAAACATTCAGACAGTAGAAACTTACTGGTTTGTTGAAACGGACATATAAGTAAACTATGTCATAGTTAAAAAAGTGTCAACCATTTAAACAATGTTCATTTAAATACATGTGTAAATGGATTCTTTGACAGAAAAGAAAAAAAATATAGATTAAAAATTTATAATTTGTAAATGTCAGAGCATAAGGATTATCTAGTAACCTGTTACGTAAATAAGAAACACAATGTCCTTGGCGAAGACAATATTATTACAAATTATGTGAAATAATATATTATTTATTACTAATGACAATTGCTCATTTTAATATGATACAAGCCGCTGACTCTGGGCTTGACAGTTCACAGGAAAATAAATCTAGAAATAATGACAGCGCGATCGATGCTCGAAGATTTGGAACACACACAAAAACACACACACACACGCACGTGCGCGCACGCACGCAAACACATAACTAGTTCATTTCAGTATATAGGTTCCAAAAATATCACATAATAAAACTTTGGACGATGTTTAAAAAACATGGCCTCTGTAAACATTCATAAAAGCTTTTTCATATAATTATCATGATAATAATACGCTTCATGTATTCTGAAACCAATTTTCCTTTACTTGAAAAAATGAGACTGAATTAGATGCAAGGAAACTAAAATAACAAACAAAGATCCCTAGAGATGAAGACATTATCTTTTAAATGCCAATATGCTATTCATTTGATTCGGTAAAAGCTTGTCATTTTTAGTATATAATATAGCTTTAAGAATAGTATGTGTCGTTCTCAATCTGTTGTCATAAACAAATTGTTTCAATAGTATATAGATTAAATTACGAATAACGAAATGATATGCATTGCAAAACCACTCCAAGAACTGTCTAATATGCGGAAGCATCATTGATCAACATTGATATCAGGATTCCGAAAACAGAGCGGCTAAACATAGGTTGAAAGATATTAAACTGACAAAATACAGTTTGTTACAAATAGCTTTCAGTGAAACGTGTTTAAAGTAAATAGAACAGTCTGTTTAATTGCTTTCCCCGTTTAATTGTTCATAAAACATTAACTATAAAAGTTCCGTATTTCTTGAACGCACGTTGCCCAGAGCTATTTAACAAGTGTAACTTGCGTCCAAATTCATAAAACATATTACTAAATGGATTGAATTTAATGCGGTTTAACATTTTCGCCTTTTGATGTAATTGACTCGCTATGGATTCTTGTACTCTATTTATTTATACATTTGTCGGCATCAAAAGAATATGAGGAAACGTGAGTCATCGTCTTGAATGATTGTCATCCTAATGCCCATATTTCATACCGTCAACAATAGAGACTATAATTGACAACAATATTGATAGCAACAACAAGACGATATGATAAGGGAGCCTAACCATGAATTTATATATTATCTATTTAAAATAAATAAACATAAAAGGTTGTAGCAAAAATAATGTAAGGTAACCTTTGCCATGCTTTTTACTTTGTAGGCGAGTGCAAGTCAACGAAAGGGAAGTAGATAAGGGCTGAATTGCTTCTTTTGCCGTTACATATTTTTCATTCAAGGCAACAACAGACGATACCATTGTTTATTCTCGTTCATTTTACCATGACAGGCGATAGCAGAGGAAGTAATTCTAAAAGCTACAAATAAATAAAAAGAAAGTGTTTCTCTTTTTTTTTTCTTTTTCAAACCTTGAACTTTTGGTAAATTTAAAAAATTTCTTACCTGTTTGTTTCGTTGCTTTATTTCGTAAATCAGAACATATAACCTGACACTTTGATGGTCCATTTTTGATATGATAATTAAAATGCTTTATCGCAGCATTGCGCGATCGATTTTGCATTTGTGTCTTACAGTCGTAGGCTAAAAATGTTACGTGAAATGAAAGTGCAGATTAGCTGAAGGTTCGAGCAAATATTGATTAGTTAAATACAAAGATAATTTTGTCAGATCTGCATTAGCATTTGTCAGTTTCTGTGAAGATAGGGTCTAAAATTGAAATTGCATAAGAGAGAAACAAACGTTTTACAAAATGTGTCATATCCAAGATAAAATCATACGCATGAACTCGTTCAGCATGATACAAATTTCGCTTGCCCAAAAAAGGTGACGCTGCATTAGAGGTAAGTATGGCCTAGACGTGATGCTGTCTAAATTTGAAATTAACAACAACAACAACAAAAACGAGTCTGCATAGGTACATAATTCATAGAGTCAGGAAACATCTTTCATATTGGATACCTGGTTGCATTTATCTATATATACTGATTTTACAATTTATTATAGATGATGCATATTGAAGGAATTCGGTTAAAAGGCAGTATCGTAAATCTAGAGACACTAAACATATTTTGATCATAATTTATTATGATGAATGAAACCACGGTAGCTCACTATTAATTACAATTACATATGCTTGAATGTTGTTAGCAATGCAAGGTTGATAAACCTAGAAACTAGGAACATAACTTAATAAAAGATATTTGTAATAAAAACGTATGTGTGCCGAAAGAAAGCCTGACTGGTCTCATTTGCAACAGCTCTATAAAGATTCGTTGCTAGGCCGCCACTTATTTGTGAATAGATTTTAGGATACAAAATATGGTATGCAGAAATCCTTAGCTTTCATTTTACGGGAAGAGTTTGGGGAAATACTATTGTTTGTCTTTTTTGCAATTATAAGAATTATGTATGATTTTTAATAAATACCATCTGCGTCTAACTCAGAATTGTTTGTAAGATAAACAATAAACAGAATATGATTATCCGGAAAAAAACCAGTTAACAATATATGTAAAATACAAACAAGGAACATATTTTTCAGTTAGAAAAATATTTAAGTCTTATTTTATTCCATTTTTATCTTTTTTGAAAATATTAAATAGATCCCATCAAGGTTACAATTTAACGTTTTTATAAGAGCACAACCAAAATGTGTGGCAATGTAAAGTGATGTTTGATTTCTACTATGTCTAAATTGTAAAGATATTAAAAAAAATAAAGATAATTTTCTCACAATGTTTGGACAGTATTGAAATAAATTCAAGCTTCCTGAAACTCAAGTAACAAGAACCTCTAATGCATCAGATATTCAAACAGCGGACTCTTATAAACAAAACTTATTGTGCAATATTTCAAAGACTACAAATGATCAGAAAAGTTAAACATTTAGACGTCTGTCAGCCTTAATCTAGGAACTGAAGTTTAAAAGTTTGCATTTACACTTTATAATTTGTCAGAGCAGGGAGCATGCAAACCTTTATGATATGAACTAATTGTCTAGGTTAGAAATACATTGTTCGATGATTATAATATTGTCGTAGGCGTCAGTGATGCAGGTGAGCAATTGTTAATTTTCGTTTGGAATATAGACGGCTGTTTCGTCTAGACTTGATCATTTTCAAAATCATTAATTCAGAAACTTTAACAATGCGATCAATGTGTCAAAGATGGAGAACAAATGCACAGAATACTTTTAAATTATCTGACTGGCAAACTTCAGTTTTCATATTATATATTTATGAAATTCAATTATAATCTCACTTTCGTGTATCAAAAATACAAAACTAAAGTCTCTGTAAAAATACCCAAATTGTACCTGTTAGATCTGTTTCTTTTTTCTTTCTTTTTTTATCTTCAAAATACATTTTTATTTCAGTGCAACAATTTGAAACCTATTTAGATGAAACAACTGGGAAAGGACAATTTTAACTCGGCTTTTACCACAGATAAGAAGAAACACCCATATGTCAAGATACGAGCGCGCTTTTAATAATTTGTGTTTGCTCACTAATACTTAAAGTATTCGAATCTTTTGACAAAGAATTGTCAAACATGGGAGTCCTATATTCATGCTTCTTCCTAAAGGCAGATGCTGCAACCGTTTTCGTTCTTTTTTGTCGTGGAGTCGAGCAAAAACAAAGGAAACAATGCATATGAAATGGTACTGACTAAATACGTATATACATAATATAAACAGTTCGGATCTGTTTGCGTTCTAGTCAGCAATAAAGTTATATGTTTGAATAAAATACAAATACATATTTGAAGGTTGATTGGGATGTCTGTAGAGTGTTTGTATAACTTTCTTATTATTTTTTGAACCTTTATGAGACTTAAGACAAACTTTGATAAACATTTTCTGATAAGCGTGCGTTTCAAATACAAAAGTATTTTGTAATTTCGCTGAATTTTCAGTGTTCATAGCAGCGCGCATCGGCATACAAGGAGAACGCTAACAGGCAGGCTTATTTCAACATTTCTTAAATTCATTACTACGGCATTTGAATGCTTTTTCTTTGCGTACGACTCCATGAAATCGTCTGCTGTCCAACATCATTGATAATATAATTTCCGGAAAATTTGACGTTGTTCGGTGTTTCCAGATGAAAGATATAAGCATTTTAACGAGGTTTTCACTAACTGAAATTTCGTAATCATGACGTCAACAG